>OX123189.2:76983351-78212580 GCA_944739405.2 Euclidia mi
CTGTTCACAAACAACAGTATTGCCTATACCTCTGAAACCTGAGCTGAAACAGGAAAATAGTAAAAGGCTTAGTTGAGTGACAGATGAAATAACAAGGCGCGTCACTCGGTATACCGTCGCGGTCGTTCACCACGGATTGTGTGCACAGGACTGACACAAGCGGTCCTATGCATTTATTTTGTACAGGAATCTTGTACATACATAAATATTATACGTACATATTTTGCTTTTAAGGGTTGAAGGATGTTCGAATTTCTAATATGTCAATCGCGTGTTGTCCTTTTTAGGGAACGTTCGTACTAGAGTCTGATTGGCAAAACGTGATGAGCTCTGGACCCCATTGCTAATGTTCTCATGTCTGTCCATAAACCAAAAGTAATTGTTCTACAAATCTGTTTATACTAGAAAGCAGACCCTAGTATCCAAGGCGAAAGTATTGAGTGCACCGGGAATACCGCACACTCACACGAAAAACAAACAAACCGGGAATACCGCTAAAGCTGTGGTGATGTGAATTTCTACTGGCTTTGTTTGTCCGATCCTACTAGACCTCTGTCGATCGAGAGCGTTATTCCGACAGGAGATAGATGCTCACATGACAATTATCGACAACTAAAGGATGCCCGCGGTTACACCCGCGTTATTTAAGGCTACTGCTGCGCTCCCGTCGCTCATAGCGCGATGTTATATAGCCTCTAGCCTTCCTCGATAAATGGGCTATCTAACACTGAAAGAATTTTTCAAATTGGACCAATAGTTCCTGATATTAGCGCGTTCAATCAAGCAAAGAAACTCTTCAGCTTTATTTATTAGTACCTATAAGATAAGATTGTTTTATTTGCAGTATTTGGATAGACATTTTTTCTAGTTATAACAAGTTTAAGCCCATTTAACGCATGTAAGGTAGCAATGCAGGAGGTATCACTTGTGTATGCTAACTATACAAAAATAAGGCACTTTAATAAATGAGAAAGAAGAAAGGATAAATCGAGATCTACCTCTTCATCGTCAAGACTTTTTGAGGATCCTTTGTACATAATGATGTCGTACTCATAGGAATCTTCTTGTTTCCTTTTCCTCGAAATTAAAAATAAACTGACGTCTAAATGACCTATACCACTAAGTATGTATTATGTAAACATTTCTTTCGTATGGTTTGTATAGTTGTATATAATTGGGCTAATAGAGGATCAAGTTCACAATAACGGCGGTTACTCAGTAACTGTTATGTGTTTAGAAGTCGTGACCTCAACTTTGTGATATTAAAGTAATATCTTAAGAAACATAATAATGGCTTGTGACAAAGACCTATTGTATTTACAGTTATTACTTAAGTATCTGCAATATTTACTTATGTAGGTGGTTATGAATGCCTGGCAAAATGTATTCGCTAATAGGTCGATTTGTTGCCGTCCTAATTGGTCTCCAATTGAGTCATGCTGAGTGAGTATGCTTACCCTCAATTTTATATTTTTTTTAATAGACTCACACCTGTATCCCCGAAGAGGTAGGCAGAGGTGTAATATTACACCCACGTTTCGTCATGAATTTTTACATACATACATACATATACTCACGCCTTTTTCCCGTCGGGGTAGGTAGAGAAAACGGAACGCCACTTGCATCTATCCTTACAAACCTCACGCGCTTCCTCTACATTCATTACTCTGTTCATACATGCTCGCCGGTTCCGGGTGCTTCGGACCTTTCCGTTTTTCAGAACGTCACCAATTTGGTCGACGAATGTCCTACGAGGTCGGCCGCGACCGGCTTGCCCATACACGTTAGCCTCATATATTTGGTGCGTCATTCTTTCTTCACTCATTCGCTCCACGTGACCAAACCATTTCAGCATTCCTTTCTCAATTCTTGTCACGACATCTTCTTTCAGGCCACATCGCTCTCGTATCGGAATTCTATCAATCAGTCTTACCCCACATACTACGCAGTGAACGCATCTCAACTGCGTTAATTCTGCTTTCATGCTTTTTCTGCCACACCCAACACTCACTACCGTACATCAACGTGGGCACAAGCACTCCATTATGAACCGCCAGTCGCGCCTGTTTTGGCACATTCTGGCCGTTCATAAAGGCATGCAGCGCTCCATTTACACAGTTTTCCGCAGTCACTCTCCTTTCAATATCTCCTTCACATCTTCCATCTCTTGTAAACATGCTACCCAAAAATACAAATTCTGTAACTTGTTCAATGTTTTCATCTCCAATCGCAATATTACACTCAATCACATTTTCATCCTTCTCAAACACCATCACTTTCGTCTTTCTTGCATTCAATTTCATACCTTTCGCTTTAAAGCTCTCATTCATGCAGTTCATCATTTGTTGTAACTCAGTCGCCGTAGTAGTCTGAATTTTTAGGTCCCACGTAATAGGGGGCGAGCCTATTGCGGTTACCGGGCACATCACCAGACTCCGTGCTGCTACTGAGAATTCGGAAAAACCCAGTAACACTTTTGCCCGACCCGGTAATCGAACCCGGGACCTCCAATCAGCAGTCGCATGCACTATCCACTGGACCACGGAGGCAGGCCTCAATTCTATTTAACAATATTTACTGGCAACTTGGTTCCCAGTGGTAACTATCATCATTTCCCTACCTAGTGTTAAGCTCAAGTCTTATTTGAAGAGTAATTGTACTTCAAGCTGTGTGGTTGACGGCATAGAATACAAGTGTCACCATCCCCTATCTTCCCGTGGGTGTCGTAAGAGGCGACTAAGGGATAACACGATGCAAATACCATCTTTGCGTAGAGACGGAAAACTCGACATCAAACCCTATACGACTGCCTCGTTGGTCTCGCGGCATAAAGGCCGATTCACACATATCAGTGAAGTCTCAGTTCCGGCAACGTATCCGCACAGGCCAGTATCAGTGCTACAGTGAGGCGGCAGTGCTTCAATTCACACATGTATCAGTGAGCGGATCGGAAGCACTGAGAAGACTAAAGTATATCTGGCGAAAAGTGGGTGTAGAAATACACCTCTGCCTACCCCTTCGGGGATAAAAGGCGTGACGATATGTATGTATGTATGTATGTACTTCCATAGTAAAGTTTCGAACCCCTGACTTCTTCAAAGGGAGAATAATGTCATAACAATTAGAAACTTATGACCATTTGATTTTTGTTGAGGTAGTTCGGTTAGCATAATTATTAGAATTTGTGTACTTGGGGTGAATTGAACTTTAGGGCCGGCGCTGACTGACGGCACGTCACGGCACGGGCACGGCATGTTTCGGTAGCCCGAGGGACGCTTGCGGCGTTATACCGAAGCGTCCAATTGACTGGAATTTAGTTTTAATAGCACTTCTTGCCGAAGATGAAGAAATACAAAAACAAACTGATACGTTGAAGAGAAAACTATTCTGAGTACATCATTTATGGAGAACAAGATTTACTAACGGTTAATTCAGCACCTTATTTAATGATTACGTCGTGGCATAGGTACTGCCGGACGTTGCACTATGCCACGGCGTACCGCGCTATAATTGTATCGAAATAAAGTAATATGAATTCTAAACTCATTGAAATAAGAATAAAATAACTTGATCAGTAATAAAATCCTTTGCCGTGCCGTGCCACGACGTCAGTGTGCGCCGGCCTTTAGAACCCTATAGAAATATAGAAAACAGGTAGTCATTACCTTATTCTTCATTTGTGAATGTTTGATTACTCTGCAAAATAATTATGATAACGTCGAATGTGACCTATTGCACAACATCCTACAATTTCAGTTATCATTGGCCTACATAAAAATGGGCAACATCATCATTGTTTTGTTAATTGAGGAGTATCACAGTTGATACGTATGCTGACGTGGTATAGCGCGGACGCGGACGGTTGCAGTTTTAATGAGAAACTTGAAAAATTACTGTAAATAATATAAATTATTTTACACAATAACGTTAATTGTAACTCACTGTTGGGCACAGACTTCTACTCATTATGAGAAGGGTTAGGTATGCCATAGTCCCCCCCCCGTGGGATCTCCACCTTGTCGTGGTGGGGGGGCTTAGTAACCGTGGATTTGATTTTTTCCCACGGTGAAGCTAAGCGGGATCCCGGGAGGGGACGCTCCACGTGGGCTTGCGTGAGGCCTGCGTAGGATGCGTCCATAGGTGCGGGTGCGGGGGACAGTTCTGTCTGTCCCTCGCAGTCGGGTGCGGTCGCAGGAGGAGAGGCGTGTCGGTGTTGCGTTGCCGCGCGCCCTATCTCCTGCAACCAAATGGTGGCGCACCATCGTTGCGTCGCGGTGGGGCCGCAGAGGAAGAGGAGATGCGGTGTTGCGTTGCCGTCCTCCCTATCCTCTGCGGCCGCTGGGTGTTTTGGCGGCGGAGCCCAACACCTTCATCCGTCGCCTAGGGGGTTTCGTTCGGAGCCCGCCTGACCATCTGGCGGGCCAATACCCGTCGGGAGGAGCGAGGAATGCTTAGGTGAAACCCTACCCATCGACACATGGGTACATGAGGAGCACGGGTTGGTTTTTAGTCAGTAAGAGTCTGACAGTCCCCTTCGTCCTTCCCCCCAGGGCGAAGGGACTCCATGAGGATTTTCCAACCCGACACAAAAAAAAAAAAAAAGGGTTGCCATAGTCCACCACGCTGACCAAGTGCAGGTTAGCAGACTTCACAAATCTTTCGAGAACAATAAAAACTCAAATATGCATATCACAATATTTTCTTTAATCGTTAAGCAAGTTATAATTACTAATTTAATGCATACGTCATAACGTATAGATTTTTAGGCGCCTGTCACATACCTTTGAGCAATAGCAGTTCTTACTTTGATATACTTATCTTCGGTTGGCGCCTTTATGTGAATAGTAATTTAGACTTTAATTTATATTTTTTTATCACTTTAATATTAATTATACTTTTTTAATAACATTATAAAGCTGAAGAGTTTGTTTGGATGAACGCACAAATCCCAGGAACTAGGTATAGGTTCGATTAAAAAAAAATTAGAACACAGAAGTGTATGTCTGTTGCCTGTTAGCTGTGTTACCACTACGGAATAAATTCAATAATTTAATCAAGAAACGAACGTTCAGCTAGTGGGTAATGAAGCAAATCTGTTCTAAATTTCAAAGGAAAACGTAAGAAAAACTGTTACTAAGTCCCAGTGCCCGCTACGACCGCGTCGCTCGCTCCGGTCTCACATAAATCACGGCCAAGTTTCACGCGAAATCGACTCGCCTCGATCCGCCGCCGCCGTCGTCACATACATTACTGCTTATGATTTGAGGATGTCGGGAAACACTTTATTTTACTAGCAATGTAAACTATTCCTATCCATCGCGACACACCGTAACGACTTACACCGGCAAACGAACACGCCACAAACTAAACTTTATGGGTAATAGTTTGGGTTGTGTTTCCAATGATAATTGAATAGAATAAGGTTTTATAGACCGTGGTCCCGTTTCGTAGTAGAATAAGCTTCCGCGGGGAGTCTGCACCAGACATTACATCATCAATCTTCAGGGACTTGGGGCTGAGAGCATTTTTTTCCTGCAATCGTTCGAGCATTGACATTTATTCTCTTTCAGTAGAATATTGCTAACAACGGTCATTTTTCATCTTGTTTATATTATTCTGTACGCACTCCGGTTGAAAATATAAAAGATATTATGCTGCGGACATCATTTATTAAACATCAACTTTGATACAACTTAGATACTAACTTACATTTGAATTATACCTACAGATCATATTTCGCATGTTTTTTTAAAGAGACAACTCCCGCTTTAGGACTAAATCCTGTGTCGTGGGGAATTTTACAAACATACAACTAAGTAACGGACACAATGAACACAACACAACAATTTATGAATCACACAAAGTGTTGTCTCGTGTGGGGATCGAACCCACAACACTTCGGCACAGTGTCAAGCGGTGAGGCGGCTGCTTAAACCACTACGCCAACCGTGCAGTCAATCATATTTAAACGGAGTGTCTGTATATGATGAGATTGTGATAAGTAATAAACTAGTGCATGTCTAGTCACACCCTAAGCTGGTATTGTGCACGTTTATTACGGAAATTATTTAAACGGGATAAGATCGTAAGGATACATATGAAAATATGCATATGTATGTATGTTTAAAGTGCAAAGCTTGATTCTAAGGCAAATGGGAAAAAAGCCTGCCTGTTATTGCCATTCTTTACTTTGGATTTTACATATTGACATACCTACAGATATTCGTTACAATTTTTGTCATAAACGCCGACGCAACTCCGGTTGATACCCAGTTTTATTTTATTTTTTGATACATACGGAATACTAGATACATACAACGGTAAATAATTTTATAGAAGCTATTCGCCAAGTTAAATTTTCTTCAATATTTAGATCTGGGAGTTATTGTGATAAACATTGTCAGTATAAGTAATACTCCACGTAACGTTTTAATTTTACGTGAATTTAACGTATTTTTTTAATGCATTATTTTTTGAAAGTATTAACTTTCTGCATTTCTTCCACATATTTTATATATCTAAAATTTGAGACATCAAAGATCTTGTCAGCCCCATTATGCCTTCTTCACATACCTCTAAAAGTGCTAAATTATATGCTCCCTACGTTCTTGTCACTTTCGTAAAACGGGGCACTAATATTTTCCTGACGTATTAATACATACACATTTAACTGATGTTGACTATTTTCATAGTAATGGTGTGTTTCTTGACATAAGATTGCATTGAAGCTTACGGCTTATCTTAAGCTCCCATGAGACCATGGCTCCTAATATGATAAATATCTGTAATAAGCCACCGAAATAGAGTATACACAAAGACACCACATTTATATGACGTAATATTATATCATGTTTTGTTAATAATTTGTCATATAAAGATTAGTAGCTGTTGCCGGCACTTTCATAGTGCTTCATTTTAAATCAACGGCTTTTAGAATACATTATTTAGAATACATTATAGAGGAGATAGCCTATTGGTGTTCGCAACGGACTGCCAAGACGATGGTCTCGGGTTCGATCCTCAATTACCAGCCCGCACACATGTCTGACTTTTCGAAGTTATGTACCTATAGGTGTATTAAAAATGTTAATTATCGGTCGCTTAATAATGTGCCCGGTAGAAGGTAATAGGCTCTCCACCTATTACATTGGGACCGAAACATAATTGGCGAAGTCTGGGTGTGTAATACACCTCTGCCTACCCCTTCGGGATAAAAGGCGCGAAGAACTTATGTTACTTAGAATAGGTACACGTGTGAACTCTATGCTTCCTCTACAGGTCTTCGCAGCCCACTGCTAAACTTGAGCTTCTCCTAATTGACCTCACAGTATGATGGCCTCTGTACCACGCTCGTCAATCGCGTTGGTAAAGGGCTCGATCTCGAGGTTTCCGTCTCTTTGCAAAGGTACCTACTATTTTCTGCATGTATTTCCTCAGTTGTCTCAAACGACACCCATGACAAGAAGTGATTATTTAAGATACGGTACTTGATATTATTATATTGTAGCATTTATGTAAGTTTGTATTCTATAACGCAAGAATAACTATCTATACAGTCCTATGAGAGTATTAGGATCAGTTTGAGTCAATTTTGTGAGTGTGGATTGGATCAAAAGTAGGACTGGCACAGCGTTAGGTACATATTCTAATCCGATCCCTCACTTTGCAGTACTGTATCGCAACCAATAACAGTGGCATCCGAAAACGTACAACTGCAACTATTCCAATTTCAAACTCAGATCAAATAAAAAAAATCGGGCAAGTGCGAGTCTGACCCGCGCACCGAGGGTTCCGTACGCTAGTGTTGTAAAAATACCGTATAATCCAAAAGGCTATGTATTAAACCGGTATTTTATTATAACTTACGGTATTATTGGTATTTTATGTATTTTATATTCTGATTCAGTTTATAAGACCCTGCGATATTGCGACGAGTTCTAGTTTAAAACATTAAATATATTTTAAGTTTCGTTTGTATTCTTTGTTTTAGAATTACTACCTACTTAATTAATAATTTTGGAATTTTAACTTTTGGAAAAATTCATTGCAAAGCCCGAAATTCGTATCGTCGAAACACGTAGATAAATCACGTGTTTCTAAATTGGTCTCGATTTACACAAATCTTGGTGTTCCTGACAGCACATTCGAAGTTAAAGAATGTGGTGATGAAGATGATTTAGCTGAAAGTATGTTGCTAGAATGCATTACTGCGTCGTCATCTACCGAGAACGTAGCAACACAAGAGGATTTAGATATGGAGGTAGAAGATCCTCTAAATCTTGGGTTTTCGAACTAGGAAGACAAAAGGCGTGGGCCACGTCTGTGCGTTTCTTATGGATCTTGTATTAAGGTTCGGGCTTTGCGTGTCTCCACGCAGAGAGGAATATAATGTAATTTAGAATAAATAGAGAGATGATTCAAATAACTTAATACCCTTTGCTCTAACGTACCTTAAAATAAGAATAAGAATAAGAATAAGAAACCATTTATTTTCACAACATACATAATTATATTTTATGGCACAGGTTACATATTAAGTTGTAAAAAACAGTGAACAAAGTGACAATATGCATGCTGTGAAAACGAGGTCACCACTCAGGCTTATTGTTGATTTGAGGCTACACCTCAAACCAACCCTGATTTTATTTGGTGACCCCAAGTGACGATACAGATATCACATACTTATTCGTAAAATACAGAGAAAAAATAAAAAGAAAACCATATCCTAATAAATATCGTCGCCTGCAATGATTTTATGTAACACCTATGAGCTACGTAATAATTAGAATATACTTAAGATTTAATTAAATATATAAACAAATATACTTAAAATTAAGATAAATAGGTACATAGAAAAGTATACGTATATATATATATATATATATATATATAAGACCAACATATAATTATATATAAGTACTCATGCAATGTAGCTTAACGTACATACATATATATGTAAACAACCACAAAAAATATAAGTAGGTATATACTCTAAAAAAGTACCAGCACCTATTTGCACGTCACGAAGCGGCCAGCCAGACGCCTGAGCAAACCGGTTAGGTTCGTCTTAATCAATTGTCTCGTCTCACTCGCACATAGCGTCGACACGCTCATTCGGTTACGCAACCTAGAACGATGCACATGACTCATTTCATTCGGCCGCCGCCGCGCCGCGCTTCCCAAGTATGTGTGTCTCGTGATCAAAACATTATGTATTACGTAATAATTATTACTGTTAGTGGGTACTACAAATGAAGTGTTGCATATCCAAGAATATGTGAGACCAAAGGAAAAAGAGTAAAGCTATGAAACACCAGCGTTTAGCAAAAAAACAGGTAACGTATTAACATTTATGTATAAAGAACCTATTAAGTACAATTTCATTGGTATAATTATATAATAGAATATTTTATTTAAATCTCTTTGTGTAAGTACACACCTGCCATGTTCATCTCTGCACCACCTAAAGGTTGACTGGGAGAAAATGCCTATAGGCATTAAGTCCGCCTTGTGCAATGTATTTTGCAGGAAGTTTTTAAATAAATAAATAATAATTCTATTTGCGTGTAATACTAGGTACCTATATTGCATACTTTCACAAAATTTTTCCCTGCTGATATATATTTCTTCTCAGGCTACTTGTATTTTTGTTTTGTTTTAGGCTCTAAGTATAGGAAAGCTCAACAAGGTAAAACAATTTACAGAGAAATACTAAAATCATGCCACAACATGTCGACCGGAAAAATACACTCACTGAAATTATATTACTTGAAGGTCAAAAACAAAATGTAAGTATTTTATATACTTAATATAAAAAAAACGTTAATAAATATTTATTTAAATGTGCATTGAATGATGATTTATTTGTAATAATTGATCTGATCACATTTCTGTACAAGTAAAAGATGTTTTTTAAGGTGAATTTTAAAGGTACCTTTTTTACTCAGGGATCTTATCGGCGGGGGCAGGTCATTCCAAATGTGAGTGGCAGCATACTTATAACATCCCCTAAAAGCTGTGGTTTTATACCGAGGAATGGAGAGTAACTTGGCAGTGGATCGTGTGGAATAGCTGTAGTGATCCTGTCTCCAACTCAGTTTGTTATACAGGTATTTGGGTTTGCCCGTATTCACAACGCCAAACAACAACGTTGCCAAGTGAAGTTTACGCCTTGCAGACATTTTTAGTATCTCATGATTGTTCATATGAGGTGTAATATGGTTTCTCCGGGGAATATTTAAACAATAACGGATACACGCATTCTGTATACGCTGTATAAGATGTTGTGTTCGTGTTAAAAGGCATGGGCCATACACGGCGTCACAGTAATTCAACTTTGAGAGCACTAAGCTGTCCACGAGCCTCTTTCTCAAAGTGACACTAAGATAGTTCCTTACTCTGTAGAGGATTTTGAGTCTGTAGAAACAGGTTTTTGCATCTTCAAAGCGTAACTCCGGGTCGATCATAAGACCTAGGTCACGTGCAGTTTGCACTTGTTCTATACTACCGCCCATCATCTCAATCTTTGGATTATGCGATGTTATCAGTTTAACCTGGTTTTGGCTCCCCATCACCATAAATTTAGATTTTTGTGGGTTTAGTACCAGTGAGTTACGCTTAGACCATTCCGCTACCCTGCTGAGCTCTGCATTCATGGTGGCTACGGCGGCAGCAGTATTATCAGGCTTAAATGATATATATAATTGCGTATCATCCGCGTACATGTGGTACATGCAGTCTCTGAAGTTGGTTGTTATATCGGCAGTATATAAAACGAACAGGAGGGGTCCAAGGAGTGATCCCTGAGGAACACCCCGAGGCACGGGTTGTGACGTCGACAACACTACCGAACCGTCCCTTTTACGTATTTCGACCTGCTGCCGCCTATTTGTTAAATAACTTTCGAACCATTTGATTGTGCTCGACTCGAAACCGTAATATGAAAGTTTCGAAAGTAACAATGAAATATTTATACATTCAAATGCACGTGAAAAATCAAGCAGGGTAAGAATCGAACCCTCCCCGCGGTCCCGGGCTTCAAGGATATTACCCATGACATCCGCTAAAGCCGTTGTTGTACCACGTCCTCTTCTGAACCCAGACTGGAGGTCGGGTAGAATACCATTCTCTTCCAAGTAGTTGATGACCTGTACATACACTACCCTCTCCAACACCTTGGATAGACAAGGCAGAATACTTATTGGGCGAAGGTCTTTGTAGTTTTGCGGATTACTATTTTTTGCAATCGGCCGTACTAAAGCACTCCGCCATAACTTGGGAAATGAAGATGAACTAATCGATTCATTTATTATGTTTGTTATGGCAGTAAGTGACTGCGGCAAAGTAAGGCATAGCATCTCCTTAGATATATCATCTATTCCCCGCGCATTGGTATTGATATTGCTAATTATACTGCGAACTGTGTGTGTGTTTGTAGGCTGCAATGAAAAGGTTGCGGCACCGTATCTATTGAACTCGAAAAACGTAAGTTGCGAGATAGAAATGTTAGGTTCCCCCGGTACATCGAGGAATGCCGAATTCAAACCCTCAGGATCTTCAAATTGTTCCAAAAGCATGCCATCGTCCTTGTCTGTAGGCAGTACATGTTTCTTTAAATTGGACCATAGTAATTTGGAGTCATTTTGATTGTCATTAATGTACTTATCAAAAAAAGCCCTTTTTTCATTGTATAACGCTAATGCAGCCTGGTGTTTGAGATCTAAATAGTATCGTTTGTGTACTTCTAGCTTTGATTGACGATATCTATTGCGAGCCTCATTGCGGAGTTTAAACATAAGTTTAATGTTGTCTGTTATCCAAGGTGTTGGTGGCCCTCTAAATACTCTAGTCCTATACGGAGCATGACTGTTAAATAATGTATGTATATTATAGTTCAAAAACTCAACCATTGCGTTTACATCACTAAGATGGTCTATTGTTCCCCACGGTATTTCATTCAGGTCCCTCTCAAAGGACTCAGGAATTATATTCTTCAAAGGTCTGAACGTTACACATCTTTTCATAGGTTTATCTTTTTTAACTAAAAGTTCGCAGACAACGAAGCCATGATGACCGAGTTCTGGAATATGATCCACAGCAACCCTCCGGCACTGTGCGTCTGTACAGATCACATCAATTAGCGTTGCACTGTCACCTACAAAATGCGTAGCCGTAGTTACTAATTGACTTAAATTGCTATAGCTCAAAAAAGCGGTGAACTGTTTAGTTTTATAATTATGAGTGTCCAGTAAATTAATATTAAAATCTCCCAGCAATACCACGCTATCGTACGGCGCTAATGCACACACACTGTCTGTTATAGCGTCGAGAAAGATGTTTACGTCCAGCCATGGGGGTCGGTATGCAGTGCCGATCAACAATCGTTTTGAGTTTGTGTTAATGGACATCCACATTTGTTCAACTTGGGGGTGGTGAGGATGAGACCTCACGCGGACAGTAATATCATTTTTAATATAAAATGCGACACCGCCACCTCGTCCATCGCGGATCGTTTCCGAACGGGGAATATGTCGCATTCGATACCCCGGTACCACAGGAGCTCGTCCTTCCTCCCCTCTGCGCAGCCATGTTTCGTTGATCGCCATAACCTCAACCGAATGACTATCCATTGCTATCAGAAATTCGTCGTGGTTCGTTGCCAGCGATCCCGCATTTAACAGACCAAACTTAATGATTTTATTTCGCGGCATTGATAAAAAATAATAAATAACTCAAATACTCTTTCAAATGGTACTTGTGATAATAGTATTGTAACATTTTAAATTCTATAAATTGATCATTATAACTGAGCTTATAACGAGCATATAACTGAGAATATAATATATAAATATATATCAAACAATAAATAATCTTAAATAAGTAAAAATAATTCATACTCATAACAATACCCCTATAAACTACACAAATAAAAATAGTATGTGCAATGTCAGGCAACTTATATGCGCGTAGGCAGACCATTTTACCATATGCGATTTCCCTACTGCAAGATAATCGTACTATATAATATTTTGGCAAGATAGTTGGTGAATCAATAAACAAAACAAACAAATACCGGGAGCATGACGTGAAATTGACTATGTTACTGTATGCGTGACAGATCCGCTTCGGTACGTATGCTGATAACAGGTTCGCCGGGCTTGCGTCGGGCAAGAACTCGACCATTCCTTGTCCAGATATACTGCCACCCATGTTGTTTAGCATTATCGCGCTCGCCGAAACAACTGCCGATTTATCTTGGTCAGCCTCTCGTTGACGTAGAATTTTGTTATCGGTGCAGGAATGCCCAGATCCGAGGTGTCCGCTCCCCGACGAACTCGCGCGCAGCGAAGAAACTCATTTCGTACGTCATGCCTCGCGAAACGCACGACGACCGGACGCGCGCGGGTCTCCACTGGTCCCGCGGCACTCGTCGCGTTGAGGTGTCTAGCGCCGACGCGGCTCACGTTGATTACGTCGCAGTCCGCCAACGTTACGTTAAGTTTCGTTGCTACTAGCTTAACAATATGCGCCAAATTCTCATTGCTAGTTTCAGAGAGGTTAGCAATTTCTAATTCGTTACTTAATAGCTGCTGGTCTCGCTCGTTAATCTCGCTTTTTAACTGTGCAACATCATCTGCTAGCTTTGATGACACCATGAGCTGCTTTTCTAGTGTACCTACTCTATCTGTCAGCTTTTCCTTCTCTGCTTGAAGCTTAACTATTTCGGCACGCAACCCTTGAAATTCGGCTTGACAGTCAGCACGCATGTTTTGGAACTCAGTACGTAGTTCCTCTCTCAATATTCTGCGCATCTCCACCGTTATCCATTCGGTCATATTCGGGCTCATTTCGTGAGTGCTATCAAAGCTGTCGTCTTTATCTGTGGTTTCATCAGGCCTCTGCTGTACTATCTCCTTCTTTTTGCATTCTGAACAGGACCAATTTGGCGCTATATTACCTGTGAGCGGTAAAGCCCCGCAGGCTCGATGGAATGCTATTTTACATAAGCGACATCTCGCGGCCTCCTGCGTAGACAAAAATTTTGCACAAGCACCACATTTACTTGGGGCCATAATTTTATATAATTATATCGAGCTAGGAGCTTGATCGATCAATATCTTAGCAGAACCTCAGCTTAGAAGTACCTCGGAGAAACGATAGATGGCACTGTACTAAAAAATATGTTTTATGGCTTTTCATGGGCTCGCAATGGTGTAACAGTACTAGAAGTCACAGCACCGCAAACTAGGGTCATCCACACATATACTCAGGCCACTTTTACGATCGTATTATGTACATATATAAATAGTCCATTCACTTTTTCCTAGATTAAGGTAGATTTAGTTCACTTTTTGTATAAGTTTTTAATTTTACTGTTTATTATGTTTTTACACGGCTTTGGCACTGTATAACATTTCACGTAATGTATCTCACTGATTGTCAAGTTTTGTTAATAAATCGATCCACATATATAACTACTTTTATTTTATAAACAATAACAACAATCGAGGTCAATGCACCGATTTGACATCCGTGACGTCACTCTTACTGTTACGTGTTTTTCTTTAAATCATATTTTGACCTTGTTTTTATGGTAATATTGTTGTAGCTAATAGTAATTATGGGTCGGGTTTCGAAACGCGTCGCCCGAATTTGAGGGTATTGGTGGTGTAGGGGGCTTAAGGGAGTTAGTTTTAATCCCCTAAAAGTAATTTTGGCTGCTGGAGTTGCGTCTAAATATTTTTAAACAATTTCCAAAAACTCTTCATTCAAATATGAAAAATGGAACGTAATTTTAGGTTTTATGTGAAAGTAACTAAATAGCTTGTGTTAGGTTCTAATTTGACCCTTAACCCGAAAATAGGAGCCCTGCGAAGCAGGGCTCCGTCAAACTCAGTTTATTAAACTAGTGGAATCAATAAAAGCATATTTAGGTTTTATGTGAAAAACGTGAAACGAAACGCAACCGCCATCTTGTATGAATTATATTGACAGCTAATGTCAAATTTGTGCCTCATTGCTTTCGAGTACCTAGGGTTAGGTGCGACTGTAATAAGTAACTAAATAGGTTATGATAGGTTCTCTTTTGACCCTTAATTCGAAAATAGGAGCCCTGCGAAGCAGAGCTCCTCCAACCTTAGTTTATTAAACTAGTGTGAAGAATGTGGAAGTTGACAATGCCATACACACCGGTGTCTGGAGATTTTTTTTTCCAGAGGAAACCAAGTATTTCCGGCGAGTGAAAATGGTGAGGGGTGGTTCCGAGACCTCCCCCTTCCCCCTCCAATCACTCACAACCCCTAAAAACGGCGACGTATTTCGAAACCTTAACCGTAATTATTGATAATACAAACTTAAAATATAATTTCTTGCGTTATTCCTGTGCAATTCTACCGTATTCAGTATTTTTAATGATTTCTATGATCATTTACTTCAAAAATATAGAAGAATTGATTTATACATAAAATACCGTAGTAAATGGTATAATACCGTATTATACGGTATTTTTCGTTTTATACATTTCAGTACAAATGGTATAATACCGCACTTACATCTCTACCGTACGCATTTTACCTTATTTAAGGTTGGTGCTAATTACGCTTGTCCTCTAAATCTGTATGAGCGCCCATACAACTTAGAGGACTATCTTAAATGGAGTCTATTATTAAATAAAACTACCCTTAAATTTGCCACTTTTTTATTTTTTGTAATTTTTCCTTTATTTGTGCTTCCCTGCTTTTGGCCAAATTTCGTGATTCTAGTTCAACGGGAACTACCATATAGGTTTTCGACCCAAAACCTATAGGGTACTTACGGTTGACCTAGAATTGTCAATTTTGATTTTTATACACCTAATAGGATTAGGAACCATAGACCTCAGTATCTGGTATAAATTTCAATTTGCTAGGTCCATCCGTTCCTGAGAAAATCGGTGGTGACACACGGACAGACAGACAGACAGACGGACAAGAAAGTGATCTTATAAGGGTTCCTTTTTTACCTTGTGAGGTATGGAACCCTAAAAAGGTAGCAGTCAGATATACAGATATCGCGTTCATACTCTCGATCAAGTAAAATAACGTAGTACTCACTGTAAATGAAAAGAAAGCCACATTTTTATTTGTAAATGAATGTACTGTTGGGTCGCCGTGTGACGCGTCTATTTACTAGATATCTTCTTTTTATCTTCACTTAATTATGTGAGTTGTGTTTGTGTTTCTTATTAGGAAGAAACGTATTCTTATAACGAAGAAGAAAGAAAGAAACGTCATTTAATTTATTTCAAATTGAAAAAAAAATCAAACTATTTCATACACATTTGAATTGGTTGTTAAACTGCCAATTATTAGTGGTCTGTGGCACGAAGGGGCGGTGCGTGTGTCCTGACTTCCTGAGTGGCCACTAAACACGGTGCGTCGGACGCGGGATGTCGCCGGCGCGCCGCAAGCCGCCACAAGCCGGCTAATCTCGGGTTTCGGCTGCATTGACAACCATCGGCGGCCGTCACAGGGTGTTAGCAGTCAAATTGAGGCGCTGTTTTTGTAAATGACTTCACGTCGTCGCTGTATGGCAAAATAAATTGTAAGTATAAGTTCTTTTACCTAGTAAGACATGCCAAATCAATGGCAATTTCATTCAACAATTAATGTTAAAACTTTGTTTTTAATTTTTGATGTCAATTTATTGATAATTAGTATTTAACTTGACACCAACTGTTTATAACGTCACTAGTGAATATTTCATACAAAATCCGTATACAGAAAATGTTTTTGACATTTCATTAAAAGTGTATTGTTCGACTAGTTGGAAATGTTCCCATGTCAAAGAATCACCAATAAATCTAACGATAAGATTATTTCAACTGACTGTTTTTATAGTTTCTAATTAATTGGAATTAAAAAGTGATTCAAAACGCAATGGGTTGTAAGAGGAATTTTATAACGTGCTGCTTGCATTATATACTTAGTCACTTAGTCAAGAACTTAGCTGGATTGCCGGAATCGATTGAGCATTTATTATATTGAAGTGGAAGGAAATTCTAGATAGCATCTCAAAGTCTCTTTTTTATCTACAGTTCACAGACATAGCTAGTTTAACGAGTGTGCACGTTCAGCATTCCCTTTTTAAACGAGTAGATTTTTTTTCACACAGCCAAAACTAATGGGTGCGGGAAGCTGAAATTGGACGTGTTTGTTCTTTGGGTACCTTATGTGTGCACTAAGAACCCCTTCTTAGTGCACACCTACGGTCACCAAATGCCCTTTCCCGAAATGCCCACGGGAACAGGTAGATGCTTATAATGAAATAAAATGTGCAGGTGAAGCTACAGGCATTCTTTAGTATTAATATAATATTCCGAGACAATTCACACAAGGCCAGAAAACATACTTGAAGGGGTTTGGGTAACATTGTACGGACCAGGGGCGTCATTATTTTTTCCAGCGGCCACGAATAATTTTTATAATACTTCGTAGTACTATATTAAATAAATACATAACTTCAATTATTTTTCTCCTAAGTGATATCGGAGCTGAGATTTTAGCATTTGAAGATTTTCAGAATGTCGTCAATATAAACTAATAGAGAGATGCGCTTAGTGTTTTAATTAAGGTTATTTACGTTTTAAGATTGTTCACTCACATGACATCAATGTAATAGGACATAAACGAAATAATAAAACCATATGTTCATACTTCAAAATATTATATTACACAGTTTGTTATCTTCGTACATTTCATTTTCAATATCATGTCTTATAATTGTGTATCTAAGAATTGCGCCGGTGGAGATAGGCTATTTTGATACCTGCCCCATCCCACGTACCATATAATTGACCTTGCATGGGAACAACAGCCCAAGGTCCGTTTCCCGACCACGCTTGAACAATAATGCCCTTACAACGCATTTAACCCTTGCGCAGCTCTCTCGATGAGTATATACATAGTCGCGATTGGATTCTACCTCTAACAAGCCACGGATCAATCCAACTGAAGCTCGTCATCGTTTCTGAAAAATCCGTGTTAGGTGCTTTGTATACTTCGTTCGTCGGAAGGGAGTGGTTTTGGCTGACGGAGAGCCTTTATGGGCCACACGCCTAGCGGCCTCCTCACGCTGTAAAGCCAAGCTCAATAGCATGCAACGGGTGGCGGCCATTCGGATTGTTTAAGGATACCGCACAATTTCATCAGAAACGGCGACAGTTCTGGCTCGTTTCCCGCCCTTCGATATCTTGGTGGACATGGACGTGAAGGTCTATGACCAGACTCGCGCAGTTCACCGGGAAGCGAACGGGGATGTCCAGGACGCGCTCAAAATGTGGCGCAATGCTCACCGACAGGCTCTGCAGCAATGGCAAGGCGCTGTCAGTGCCATTCTCCCAAGCTTTGAAGCGTGGGTTGGACGGAAATGCGGCCGCATCACCTACTGATTGACCAGATACCCACCGGGCACAGCTACTCGGTGAGTATCTGAACCGAATCGGACGCGAAAGAACGGCACAATATCACCGCTGTGCAGGCGACCTGGACTCCGTCCAGCATACGTTGGAGGATTGCCCGGCATGGGCGGCCGAGCGTGAAGTCCTTGTCGACCAGATCGGGCACGATCTGTCCCCGCCAGCAGTTGTTGCTGCCATGCTGGCGGGCGAGGAAGGCTGGCAAGCAGTGGCTTCCTTTTGTGAAGCTGTTATGCTCCATAAGGAGGCTGCTTAGCGGGAGCGGGATCGGGAGAGGGCCGATCCAGCCCGACGAAAAGGGCGGCGTCGCAGAGAGCCGCCAATGGGGCCGCGAGCCCCCAGAGCATGGGGAGCTCTGGTCTCTGATTAGGATTCGTTGCTCCGGGAAGCCGCCAGTAAGCGTAATAGAGGGCGTTTAGCCTTCCCTAAGAACGGGTTCCATTGAACATGGCGCCATAGGAGGAAGACTAGACAGCTCCTGTACCCAGTGTCCCTCCCGTAAGGCGTCTGTGGTTGGCAGTCGAGGTGGTTTTTAGTGGTAGGTAACACCACATACTCCGGCTCTCGTCTCCCTAAAAGTCGGAGATCCGAACGGATTTTCCACCTCGTAAAACAAACCAGGGCCAGGTATTTCCGCATTCATTATTTCGAAATCAAACCTTCTTCTATTTGGATTATTCGCAATTACATATACACCTAAATGGTTTTGACTGCTATAATAGCTATACGAACGTAATTAAACTATTTAACGTAAACTATTTAAAAGGATTAGGAATGATTTTTTCGTTATTATTAGAGATGCGCCGAGTAACACTTTTGCCGAGTAACGAGTACCGAGTTTTACTCGGCACAATTTTTTTTCAACCGAGTACTCGGCCGAGTAACTCGGTTTAATCTAATTCCTATTTCGCGGGCGTAAACAAGTACAAACACGTTCGCGCCGGCTGAGAGGGCCGCTTTCAAGGGTTAGAAAAAGACAAATACTATAGTTTGGCAACTTTGAGACTCCAGATTCAGGATGCGATTTTTTTATCCAGAAAACTATGTATGAACTGATAAGGAATACGCTATTTTGAGAATCAATAAAAATAAGTGACATTTCAGAGAGTGCTAGCCGCAGTGAAGATAACGAGTCTGAACGATTACTACAAGATCCTCATGCATCTTTCTGGAATTGCTTCGAAGAATTAGCTTCCAACCAGTCACTAGAGTGCGATGATCCAAAAAGTCCCATTGCTTTAGAATTAGATTGCTATGTAAAAGAAAATTTGCTGGCAAAAAACTAGAGTCCTTTCGAGTGGTGGACAGGGCACCAAACAAGGTATAGGCTGGCACGTTTGGCAAGAGTGTTTCTATGTGCACCTGCAAGCACAGTGTAGTATAGCGAGCGATTGTTTTCGGAGGCTGGAAACGTCTACGATGAAAAGAGGAACAGGCTGTTACCAGTGCGGAGATCCCTGTGTTTCTGCATCATAACCTACCTTTATTAAATTTTAAATATTGATTATTTTTCTTACTGTTTTCTTAATTTTGGCTCATTACTACTCATTCATTAGCATAATTTTGATTTTATTAATTGAGATTGTCAAAGACTTCTTAAATTAGTAATAATTGATTTACACTGTTGTTTTAATTATATTTACCTAAATATTATATTGCTTTTCTTAAACAAAGTACCTACATACTCGGCATTCAAACCGAGTTATTCGGCCGAGTACGAGTATAAAAAAAGCCGCCGAGTCCACCGAGTACCGAGTATCAACCGAGTACTCGGCCCATCTCTAGTTATTATCAATGACTAATATTTCAGATCCGATATGGTTTAGAGAAATGTGGCCATAATAACTTTTGATCGTTTCATACTGATCTTTCATATATAAATTTCATTGATGGCCGCAAAAGTTCAGAATGGCGCCAACTTTACCCAAACCCCTTTATGTGACATTCAAAATAATTCTGAGATAAATCATTAATTTGTCCAATCCAAACATATTATAACCGTAGATCTTGCCAAGAACTATCTGACATGAAAATGTTTCAGTATTTCTATACCAAATACTAAAGGATCTTAGTGCAGGAGGCGTCTCATATTTTTCCACATAAATCTTGATACATTTCAAATACATGTGGCGGGAGAGTTGGAAGGGGTTGCACTTGCGATACAGCACTGCTCTCGAGTCAACAGCCTAATGCGCTGCCGTGCCGTGCCGTGTCGTGTTCAGCCGATTAGCTCGACTCGCACGAGTGATGGAAGCTAAGCGGTACTGCCGAACGGAGCTAAGCGTTAATACGTGGAAACTTCAGGCACTATTTTTGCGCATCGTACAAACGTAGGTGTGTGAGACTGACAAACTAAAAATACCAATGGAGAAGTTGTTATCCGAGCATAAACGAATAGAAAATACGTACGATGCGCAAAAAAGTTTGTTGTATTTATAAAATACAACAAACTTTTAAGCGCATCGTACAGATGAAGGAGTGTGAGATACGGCATAGTTTAAATTTTAATGGAGGATTACTGAGTCGGGCTAAAATTTTGAGAAATTACGTGTTACCAATAAGCAAAATTCCCTGCCGTAAAACATTTGTAGTATTCGTATAAACTATTGACTCGATGACGTAGATGGCCATTAAGTATGAAAGAAAATTGAAAAAGATATTTATTGAAAGAAGAGGTCGAGTTTCTGTCTCTGCGGGACTTCTTGTACTTTTGAATTCTATAAATACGTACTTTGACCAATTTATATTCCAATTCTAGGTACTCAAGATCAATCACTAGGTCCTTCGTGATTTTTGGTCGTGTTTTTCTGCGAGTGTAGGTATAGTTTCATGGCCTCTTCTTATTTATCTAGAACTGGATAACTAATGGAAAAGTTTTGTATTGTTTTGTTCTTTGTATTGTATTATTTGGTGGTATCAAATCGGCAAACCTACAAACATGCATGAGAAAAGCAAAAAATATTTCTCTGACTGTAATGCACCTCTACCTATCTTCTCACCTTGTAGAATAAAGTACATATTTAATATAAACATACACATCGGTATTAAGATATTATTTTTGTCATGAAATGCTAAGATTGAAAATTATATATTTCTTTAATTGGTAGCGCCATCTACCTTTCCATTGAGAACTAATCACATCAACGTCAATCGTTCCACGCTTACCTTGTCTAATGCGAGCGATACTATGTTTCCGTCTCTGTCTATCCCATTCCCTGGAAGGGGCACGCCTTTCGCGGATTGGTTGCCGCGATCGTCGACGCGAGAGACAGTCCAGAACATTCGAGAAGCTCAAAATATCGTGTCCGCCATACCGCACCGCGCCGCTTCCGCACCGCTATAATTATTACCGCTTATACAAAACCGCCCGCGAGTGAAAGTGATTTGTGTAGTGGAGTGATTCAAACAGCTTCAGGATTCTCGAAGACACCAGGAGGCTGCCATTTGCAAGGAAAGAGGACTGACGTACAAGGTAGGTGCCCCTCATCCTTCAACATCCTTAGAATATCCTATACCCACTCACAATCCTCTTCCCTTATCTTTTCTAGGCGAGCAGAACTCGCCCTAATACAGTCCATTCCATTAATCCTTCCCAAGTCGCCTAGAACCTTTGGTTTCGGTGTAACGCCGAACCATTAATTATATTTTAAATCTATGCAGGTATTGGGCGAAGAAGTCTTGGATGCAACCGGGATAATTCTAGGACACGCATTGGGCGGATGTATACGTGTAGTGAGCAGTTGTAAATTAATCTTTAAGATTGAGCGTAAGGATAGCAGCTCATTCCATCCAAAATCAGTGTAGAAAATACAATATATAAATATACTATATGAGTTAATATATAAGTACATGAGTTCATAGCGTGAGCGATCCGCCCCAGTAACGATCTGCCTCGTAGGAACATCTCGGAGTTACGCTAATTAGCCCCTCACTCGAAGCTTAAAGTGACACATTTTCCACACGTTTTCGCGCCAATTGTTACAGACATTGCTTCCAATCATTTTATTATCATGTCCGTATGTAAACGTCGAATTTTTATAGATTTTGCATTTTTACATCATCAGCCTTTAAGAGTCCACTACTGGACTAGGCCTCTCCTTTGAAAGGAGGAATTGGCCTACTATGCCACGCTGGTCAAAAGGGTTGGTATAAGGTTTGTATCAAGTTTTCCTTCTCTTACAGTGCTGTTCTCTGCATAATATGCTCCCTCTGTCGGCTCTTACGACACCCGTGGGATGATATGGGGTGGTGACATTCCGTATTCTTAATCCGTCACCACACGGATTTTGCATTTATGTAATGTAAAATGGCATCTTGATGTAGCAGATTAGTACCAGGTGCGATGGTATGAATTTTTTGCATTATTGCCGTAATTTTGAATATCTTTGTGCCTAATAAAAATCGTAATAGAAGGGCAGCGATAGTCTAGTGGAGATACCAACAGACTACCATGCAGAGGGTATCGGGTTCGAATCCACGGCACGCACCAATGACTTTTCGGAGATTTGTGCATTTTGAATTATAAATTATTGCTTGCCCCGTACCTCGGCAAGCAAGGCTGTTATGAAGATCTTTGACAGTCTTTATAGGAATAAAACTGACACTAGTCTAAACAATATAATCATGGAATAGCTATCTCTTTAAGTTGCGGAGGTCTGACAGGCAGTCGCTCTGTGGAAAAGCTAATATTCAGTCAAGTCCGGTTAGACTGGGAAGCTGACCCCGGGTTTTAACTGGGATAACGTTATGAGGATTATGATGTGCCTTGCAAGCAAATAGTTGCAAAAGATTTAAACCTTTCTGAATTATGCGTCGCTTTTTGTAAGTAAGGCTTGGATTCAGTAATTATTTTTCTGGAAAAGCTAGGCTTTATTTCAAGTAATAAGAAATGCTGGTGTCAACTTCTTGAAAATATGAGGTGTTGCGTTGCAAAAAAGCCAAAGACGGTAATATGTCTAAGAAAACACGTAAATTATTTAAATACAGGGTGTAAAAAGACCCTTAACGAAAACTGAAACCACATATTGTACCAATCATTACGAACATTTTTTGCTTCGGCATCACACCTGGGAAATTACTGGTTCAGGAGATATTGAGGCTCAAAGTTACTATGGAAGTTTTGTAATTAGGTACAAAATCGATGCATTTACCCCCCTAACCTGTTCTATAGATGTCCTATGCATCCAAAGATCCGTCGGTATTTCGAAAATTGCACGCGTGCATTTTTTACAGCGGCTTGAAAAAAGTGAAAATTTAAAAAAAAATGTCGTTTCCCAAGTTTTATTTTTGGTTAGTATGACTTGGCATGATGTCCCAAACGCGTAGACTACGGCTTGGTGATGGGTCTTGTGACACCCTGTATATATGTAACAGTAATTCACACCCCTTAGCCAAGACGCAGATTTAATAAATGTGACAGTGACTTACCTACCAGCCAAAAGCTTGGAAAATATGTTATCCTTACTAGAAATGTGGGCCATCATCACCTTGCATAAATAATATAGATTAGCATTATGTTTACATATTAAAAATTATGTAACGTGTCTGAATCGTGTTAATAAACGAAAAGAAAGATGAAATACCTTTCTATTTGTCCCGACGTTTCGGCATGGGTTACACCAGCAGTGGTCACGGGATGACTGATGTTCGTCAGCGCTGCCTTCGAGAAGTGCGGGTTTTGGAACCTACCCTCACTTGGTCTTCACAATTATTAACATTATTATGTTCGGAACTGTCGGTAGTTCGACACACAACACTAATGGTATCTTCACACTGGCGCGTAATATCACCTCGTCGGTGTCTACATTTGCTGATGACAGGATTCCAAGATGTAGACAAACGGTTACCATCCTCCCGGTTGAAATTTGCGTGCTTTTTGATTTCAACCGCTTCCCGTGCTATACTTGAAAAATAGTGACGGTCTGTGGAGAGAACCTGGGGCCGATGTAGCTCAATCCAGTGATTGGATCCTGACTCCAACAAATGCTCAGCTATGGCCGACTTGGTGGTTTGTCGGTTTTTGACGGCCGTGATGTGTTCCTTAACTCGTTCGGCGATGGTCCTTTTTTTTGCCCGATGTAGGAACTACCACAGCTGCAATCCACCTTGTACAAGCCTGGTGTTTGAAAAGGGATGACATCCTTTGGAGTACGCCGGTAATTTGCTACTTTGGAGTACGGACTATATACAGTCTAAATGGAGTATTTTTGTAGTACTGTTCCAACTTTATCCGTTACTCCTTTTATGTAGGGCATGAACGCTGGCGCTCTGTTCACTTCAGTCAGTCTCGACCTTTTCCTTGAACCTCGCATATTGTGTTTGTAACCGTTTTGCTTGAGTACCTCCCGAACATGTGTGAGCTCACTATCTAAGTGTTTGGGGTCGCAAATGTTATTTATTTATTTTATTTTTATTTATTAAACTTCATACATACACTGTAGAGATATATGTATAGGCGGACTTAATGCCTAAGGCATTCTCTACCAGTCTACCTTTTGGGTGGTGCAGAGATTGAACAAAGTAGGTGTAAATTGAAGTTACTATAGGTAGAGAAGGACAATTCTTCGTATTAAGTAAAACTAATCAAGATAATATATAGGTATATATAAAGATGATTTATGCTAAAAATATATAAACATATAAATAATATTCATAAATAAGAATACGCTATATACATACACACACGCACCTATATATATATACATTACATAAATATAATCATATATATATATATATATAAATAATAATAAAAACTACATTTGAATAGAGATGTCAACTCTGTGATGATCCTGCCAATTCAATTTAAATGTATGTCTGCTAGTAGCCATCCTGATTTCCAGAGGGAGGGCATTCCACAGAAGAATAGATTGCACAGGAAAAGAAGAATGAAGGAAATCAGAGTTATGTGTCGGACAGAGAAGAAGTAGATTGTTAGAAGAACGTAACGTTCTGTCGTGGTTGGAATGTAGATACTTAAAATAAGGGGTTAAATAGGTAGGTGGGTTAGGACACATGAGGATAGAGTATAGTGTTGTGAGGGCACGCATACTACGGCGTTGACGGATAGGTAACCATTTCAAACGGGAGCGATAAGTAGACACATGGTCATACTTGCGAAGATTAAAGACGAATCGAATGCAGTTATTGAGAAGACGGTCAAGTTTATTGAGAAGGTCTGCATTCAGGTCGAAATAACACACATCACCATAGTCGATTATGGGGAAAATTAAGGTATGCACAAGCGTTGTCTTGGTCCTGGGTGGTAGAAAGTTTTTCAGGCGATAAAGAGCACGCAGAGTACCGGTGACTTTTTGACAGACGTGAGTCACCTGAGCACGCCAATTTAGAGTAGAGTCTACATGTAGGCCCAGGTCCCTAACTACTGGACAATATTCTATAACTGATTCATTGAACATGATCGGCGGTAGTGCGGTCATATCAAGTCTACTCAAAATTCTTTGACTGCCCACAACTATTGCTTGACACTTACTGGGATTTACTGACAGACCGAATGTTGTTGAAATGTTATATGCTCTTTTGTCAACGAAGCAATAACGGATTGCAAATGTCGCGGGTGATGATGTGAATTTGCGTGTAAGTACCTGTCCGTGTGTGTGGGCTTCCTGTAAACAGTGTGTGATAGGTTTCCATTTTTTCGTAAGTGGGTGAATCGATCTGACTTACGATCGGGCGTAGAGGCACGTTATTTTTATGAATTTTCGGCAAACCATATATTTTCGGCGGTTGAACGGTCTTAGGTCTATAGAGGCAACGAAGGTCGAGAGTAAACTAAGGTTAAACGGTCTGTCTGATAAATACATTGTTCTACTGAAACACTGCCTAGACGGGAACTATTTTCTATATCGTGGGCAATATTACCTCCAGATTGACGGAGTGGCCATGGGTAGCCCTGTCGCACCGGTAATGGCCAACATCTGGATGGAACATTTTGAAGAAAGGATCCAACTTCAAGCGTTCCACGTAAAGATATGGCAAAGATACGTCGATGACGTGTTCTGTATTATAAAGGGTAACAAACAGGTTGTAGAACAATTAGCAGATCACTTGAACTCCATACACCCTAATATAAGGTTCACTTATGAAATGGAGAAAGACAGATCGTTAGCCTTCCTCGATGTGAAGATCAAGGTGAGAGAAAATGGAATCCTGTCACACACTGTTTACAGGAAGCCCACACACACGGACAGGTACTTAAACGCAAATTCACATCATCACCCGCGACATTTGCAATCCGTTATTGCTTCATTGACAAACAGAGCATATGACATTTGCGACCCCAAACACTTAGATAGTGAGCTCACACATGTTCGGGAGGTACTCAAGCAAAACGGTTACAAATACAATATGCGTGGTTCAAGGAAAAGGTCGAGACTGACTGAAGTGAACAGAGCGCCAGCATTCATGCCCTACATAAAAGGAGTAACGGATAAAGTTGGAACAGTACTACAAAAATACTCAATTAAGACTGTATATAGTCCGTACTCCAAAGTAGCAAATTACCTGCGTACTCCAAAGGATGTCATCCCTTTTCAAACACCAGGCGTGTACAAGGTGGATTGCAGCTGTGGTAGTTCCTACATCGGGCAAACAAAAAGGACCATCGCCGAACGAGTTAAGGAACACATCACGGCCGTCAAAAACCAACAAACCACCAAGTCGGCCATAGCTGAGCATTTGTTGGAGTCAGGATCCAATCACTGGATTGAGCTACATCGGCCCCAGGTTCTTTCCACAGACCGTCACTATTTTTCAAGAATAGCACGGGAAGCGGTTGAAATCAAAAAGCACGCAAATTTCAACCGGGAGGATGGTTACCGTTTATCTACATCTTGGAATCCTGTCATCAGCAAACGTAGACACCGACGAGGTGATATTACGCGCCAGTGTGAAGATACCATTAGTGTTGTGTGTCGAAGTACCGACAGTTCCGAACATAATAATGTTAATAATTGTGAAGACCAAGTGAGGGTAGGTTCCAAAACCCGCACTTCTCGGAGGCAGCGCCAGGCCTCCTTCACTCGGCCGTACCTACAGCGATAAGTGCCTACACTTTCGCGCGGCTTCCACGCCGCGTCGTCACCGCTCGCGCGCAGGGCTAGCTAATAACGTGAATTTTAATAGTGAACAACAAAAATGTCTCATCACAAGTCTGGTGCAAAGTATTGCTCATTTAACGAATGTGTGTCGAAAGCAACTTGAAATTTTGATTTAATTTATTTTACGAGAGCAAGTTGAAAATTGTACTTTTTATTTGTTGAGATATCTCAACGATTATGTCATGTGTCAAATTAAAGATCTAGTTCAAAAACTATTTTATCTGTTTGAATCATGTAAATCGGTCGACGCGTTTAGGAAATAACTAAGAATTAGTATAGTAAAAATTACCAGAATTTTTGTGGTTTTTGTTCTACGAGCTCATAGGATACTTATAGGATAATAAATTAATAATTTATTATTAAGTGGTCAAGTAGGTAGATAGACGATGAGTAAATATTTTAGTGGCAGCGGCAAGTCGACAACCCTAGCGCGATAGCTAGTGCGTCACTCCGCGCCAGACAGCGACAGCGTTATATGTTAGAAAAGAGCGGGAACGGTTAGGTGAATATCGCAGTAGGCACTGAGTGCTTATGCGAGCTGAATTGCACTTTGTTGCTTAGTAGCAAGAGTCGCAATTTCAATGAATTGATTTGACAAGTGGTGCTTCTGTACGTAAGTACTGTTTATTCTGTGGCAGCGCTAACGAACATCAGTCATCCCGTGACCACGGCTAGTGTAACCCATGCCGAAATGTTGGGACAAATAGAAAGGTATTTCATCTTTCTTTTCATTTATTAACACGATTCAGACCCGTTACATATTTTTAACATGTGTACAAATCGTGGTAGTTTAAAAGTAGGTAGTTAGCATTATGTTTAGTTATTTCGTTCCTATGAATACCATTAGAGACAGATTGACGGTGAAATATTGTTGAGAGATACTTTCTTTAATGTTATACTGGTGGTTGTCCGGTCTAGGTCATTTGTATCGTGTCGTTTCTGGTTCTTACTTCAGTTCTAATATTGTGTAATGCAAGTTTAAAGTATGATGTATGAGTATGATGATTATTATTATAAAAGATGCATAATAATATATCGCCTATAAGCAAGGTAATGATTATCTATATATCAAGGGACATATGCAGAGAACCGTCGAGACGATGAAAAATATCTTGAAAACGACTTGACCTAGGTTACATAACAGCAATCAGTTAGAACCTTGAGATTGAACTACAGTTAGTTATTTCGAAAGCGCTGATGCTATGTGGTTAATATTTAATTATATCAAATCAGGTAAATTTGTTGCGAAAATTATTTTCTTATGAAAGAACCTCACTAATTGATAAGTAGTAGATACTCATAGTGTCAAAATATTACCATGTATCAATGTCCATATTTTTTATCCTGACTATCACATTGCCCAAAAATATTAAAGATTTTTTATAGAATAAGGGCCACAGTAAGGGTGGTTTCAGATTAGCGTTTTTTACGCGCGTCTAAGCTTGTTTTTGGAAGCGCATGTAGGCCCGTATATGCGCTCCTTTTGGTACACGCGCAACTCGTACGAGCGTTGACTCGCTTCTAAGCTCGGATAAGCGCGAGCCGTCAGAATCCATGTTGACACTGACTGAAGATGTCACCACTGTTTCGAGCGAAAACTCCGAAATATGCCCGTTTACCCGAGTCCGGTTTTTTGAAGCGCGTAATGTAGCGCGCGTGTAAGCGCGTGTGCTGAAACGACCGTATACGCGCACAAAAATACGCTAATCTGAAACCGCCCTAAGACCTAATGTTAGGTACCTGCTACATAATTTGCCATGAATGAGCTTCATACTTAAAAACCTTAATTCTCCCGCTAGTGACAGTAAGTCTATATTATACATACACGACAGTGACACATGAGTAGGTAACGCACCTCTTAAATTCAAGGCAAAAACGGGTACAAAATACAAGATAAACCTTTTTGTAGCCTAAAAGTCTAGAACCTATTGTGGAAAACGATCTTGTTTGTATAATATATCTCAAAATCTGAAAACCTACCTACCTTGAGTGCGGCAAGTTTCATAATTTTCAAAAGGATAACATGTTTTTAGCAGGTAACTTCGCAAACAAAACTTTGCTGTTTACAGCGTTAGAGAGAATCGAAAGACAGTTCTCAGTACTGTCTGCCTGAACGTAATTAAAAACAAACAAGAAAGACAGCCCTCAGTACTCAGACTGAACGTACTTGGAAACGAACAAAGAAAATAAAAAGTTATTTGTGAACGAAAAGTGAGTAAATATCTTTATAATAAATTAATAAGTTTAAAAACTAAACAAACACGCTTTTCTTCATTACTCGCAAATAACAGGACTAATTAAAATGAATATAATGACCACAATCTCGATAGATACTCCTAGTAAACATTCCAGGGTTTCGTCTTCTACATTCGAGCACCGTTATCTGGCCAGCTCAGCTTTACTATAGACTTGGGGCTGAGAGCATTTTTTACCTACAATCGTTCGAGCATTGACATTTTATTCTCTTTCAGTAGAATATTGCTAACACCGGTCATTTTTCATCTTGTTTATATTATTCTGTACGCACTCCGGTTGAAAATATAATAGATATTATTCTGCGTACATCGTTTATTAAACATAAACTTTGATACAAGTTAGATATTAACTAACATTTGAATTATACCTACATATCATATTTAAACGGAGTGTACATGCTTAGGGTGTGATAAGTAATAAACTAGTGCATGTCTAGTCACACCCTAAGCTGGTATTGTGCACGTTTATTGCGGAAATTATTAATACGGGATAAGATCGTAAGCTGATAACTACATATGAAAATATATGTGTGTAAAATATGTGTATAAATGGAAAAAAGCGCGTCTGTTATTGCCATTCTTTACTTTGGATTTTACATATGTCAATATGTAAAATCCAAAGATATCCGTTAAATTTTTTGGCAAAAAAGTACGCCGACGCAACTCCGGCTGATACCCAGTTTTATTTTATTTTTTGATACATACGGTATACAATGGTAAAGAATTTTATTGAAGCTATTCGCCATGTTTAATTTTCCTCAATATTTACATCTAGGAGTTATTGAGGTAGGCGTTGTCAGTATAAGTACCTAATATTCCACGTAACGTTTCATTTAACTTGAATTTACAAAATTTCTAAGTCTTTATTTTCTAAAAATATCAACTTTCTACATTTCTTCTCCATATTTTATATATCTTAATTTATTTTAAACATCATAAGATCGTGTCAGCCTCATTTTTCCTCTTCCATATAACCTCTAAAAGTGCTTAATTATATGCGCCCTACCTGTCATTTTCGTAAAACGGGGCACTAATGTTTCCCTCACGTATTAATACATACATATTTGACTGTTACTGACTATTTGGGTGTGTTTCTTGACATAAGATTGCATTCAAGCTTACGGCTTATCTTAAGCTCCCGTGAGACCATGGCTGCTAATAAGAGTAATGTCTGTAATTAGCTGCCGAAATAGAGTATACCTACACGAATACACCTCATTTGTACAACGTTATAGTATATTATGTTTTGTTAATAATTTGTCATATAAAGATAATTAGCTGTTACCGGCACTTTCATAGTGCTTTATTTTAATTCAACGGCTTTTAGAATACATTACTTAGAATACACGTGTAAACTTTATGCTTCCTCTACAGGTTTTCGCAGCCCACTGTTATGTTGTTCCTCTCTCTTTATTTGTTGTAAAAGATTGTAACTAGTTCTTTTGTTTTTTTTTGTTCTCTTAGTTTACAGGAAAAACATTTGTGTCTGTTGTAGTACTTTGCTTAATGTATCCCAAGTCATAAAGTGTATAGTTATAGGTATATATGTATAGTTTATAATAATATTAATAATAGGTCCTGTGAGAATATCAGTGTTGCAATTCAACTGCAACAAGAGCTGACACAGGTTCCTTATTTGGTCTCCGTGAATCGACTGTCTGTATGATATTGTTATACTTATACTTAACTGTATTGTTTTGGAGCTAAAAATAAAATCATTTTTTTTCTTTCTTTCTTTCTTTCTTTCACTGCTAAACTTGAGCTTCTTCTAATTTGCCTCTCTATCGCCTCTGTACCACGCTCGTCAATCACGGTGGTAAAGGGTTCGATCTCGAGGTTTCCGTCTCTTCGCAAAGGTACCTACTATTTTCTGCATGTATTTCCCCAGTTGTCTCATACGACACCCATGATAAGAAGTGATATTTAAGACACGGTACATGATTTTATTATGTTATAGCATTTATGTAAGTTTTTATTCTTTAACGCAAGAATAACTAGCTATACAGTCCTATGAGAGTATTAGGATCAGTTTAAGTCAATTTTCTGAGTGTGGATTGGATCAAAACTACGACTGGCGCACTGTTACATATTCTAATCCGATCCCTCAGTTTGCAGTACTGTATCGCAACCAATAACAGTGGCATCCCAAAACGTACAACTGCAACAATTCCAATTTCAAACTCAGGATCAAATAAAAAAGGCAGGCAGTCCGATATACAGATATCGCGTTCATACTCTAGATCAAGTAAAATAACGTAGTACTCACTGTAAATGAAAAGAAAGCCACATTTTTATTTTTAAATGAATGTACTGTTGGGGTGCCATGCAGGGCCTTATTGACGCGTCTATTTACTAGATATCTTCTTTTTCTCTTCACTTAATTATGTGAGTTGTGTTTATGTTTCTTATTACGTAGAAATAAATAATGAAACGTCATTTAATTTATTTCAAATTGAATAGATTTCAATATATTTCATACACACTGTTGCCCTTAAATTGGTTGTTAAACTGCCAAGTAGTGGTCTGTGGCACGAAGAGTCCGGTGCGTGTGTCCTGCTTGGCCACTAAACACGGTGCGGCGGACGCGGGATGTCGCCGGCGCGCCGCAAGCCGCCACAAGCCGGCTAATCTCGGCTTTCGGCTGCATTGACAACCATCGGCGGCCGTCACAGGGTTGTTAGCAGTCAAATTGAGGCGCTGTTTTTGTAAATGACTTCACGTCGTCGCTGCATGGCAAGTCAGTAGGGATGTGTGATTCTTGTAAAATAAATTGTTAGTATAAGTTCTTTTACCTAGTCAGACATGCCAAATCAATGGCAGTTTCATTCAACAACTAATGTTAAAACTTAGTTTTTCATTTTTGATGTCAATTTATTGATAATTAGTATTTAACTTGACACCAACCATTTATAACGTCACTAGTGAATATTTCATACAAAATCCGTAGACAGAAAATGTTTTTGACATTTCATTACAAGTGTATGATTCGACTGGTTGGAAACATTCCCATTAGAATTATCTTTAATGGAATAATTTTAGTAAAAGAATCACCTATAAATCTAATGATAAGATTATTTCAACTAACAGTTTTTATAGTTTTTAATTAATCGCAAATAAAAAGTGATTCAAAACGCAGTGGGTTATAAGAGGAATCTTATAACGTGCTGCTTGCATTATATACTTAGTCACTTAGTCAAGAACTTAGCTGTATTGCCGGAATCGATTGAGCATTTATTATATTGAAGTGGAAGGAAATTCTAGGTAGCATCTCAAAGTCTCTTTTTATCTACAGTTCACAAACATAGCTAGTTTAACGAGTGTGCACGTTTAGCATTCCCTTTTAAAACGAGTAGATTTTTTTTCACACAGCCAAAACTAATGGGTGCGAAAAGCTGAAATTGGTCGTGTTTGTTCTTTGGGGACCCTATGTGTGCACTAAGAACCCCTTCTTAGTGCACACCTACGGTCACCAAATGCCCTTTCCCAAAATGCCCACGGGAACAGGTAGATGCTTAGAATAAAATAAAGTGTGCGGGTGAAGCTGCGGGCATTCTTTAGTATTAATATAATATTCCGAGACAATTCACACAAGGCCAGCAAACATACTTAATTTTATGTGACATTCAAAATAATTCTGAGATAAATCAATAATCTGTCCAATCCAAAAATATTATTGTAGCCGTAGATCTTGCCCAGAACTATCTGACTTGAAAATGTTCGAGTATTTCTATTCCAAATACTAAAGGTTATTAGTGGAGGAGGCGTCTCATATTTTTCCACATACATCTTAATACCTTTCAAATACATGTGGTGGGAGAGTTAAAGGGGTTTCACTTGCGATACAGCCCTGCTCTCGAGTCGAGAGGCTAATGCGCTGTCGTGCCGCGCCGTGTCGTGTTCAGCCGATTTGCTCGACTCGCACGAGTGATAAAAGCTAAGCGGCGTACTGCCGAATGGAGCTAAGCGTTAATACGTGGAAATTTCAGACACTTTTTTAGCGTATGAAACAGTCGAAAGTGTGTGAGATTTGATATACTTTAAGTTTGTATGAAGAAGTAGTTATCCGAGCTTTATGCTCGGATAACTATTTCTCCATAGATGGATTAGAAATTACGAAATGTCGTGTTATGAAAACAAAAATACTTTTCAGCGCATTGCACAGAGGAAAGAATGTGGCATTAGGCATAGTTAAAGTTTCAATGGAGAATAAGTGACCTGAGCTAAAATTAATATAAATTATGTGTTACAAATAAGCAAAATTCCTTGCCGTATAACATTCGTAGTTTTCGTAATCATAGACTCGTAGATGGCAATAAGTATAAAAGAAAATTGAAAAAGATATTTATTGAAAGAAGAAGTCGAGTTTTTGTCTCTGCGGGACTTCTAGTACTTATGAATTCAATAAGTACGTACTTTAACCAATTTATATTCCAATTCTAGGTACTCAAGATCAATCACTAGGTCCTTCGTGAATTTTGGTCGTGTTTTCCTGAGAGAAACTTTCTGTCAAGTAAATTGACTATAGGTATAGTCTCATGGCCTCTTCTTATGTTACCTAGAACTGGATAACTAATGGAAAAGTTTTGTATTATTATGTTCTTTGTATTGTATTATTCTTTGTAAATTGTACACCATTTTCAAAGAACTGTGGTAGTAAATCGGCAAACCTAAAAATATGTATGAGAAAAACAAAAAATATGTATCTGGATGTAATGCACGTATGATTCCTATCTTCTCACGTAGCGGAATAAAATACATATATAGAAACATACACATAGGTGTTAAGATATTTTTGTCATGAAATGCTAAGATTGAAAATTATATATTTCTTTAATTATTTTCATATTTTAAATCTATGCAGGTACTGGGCGACGAAGTCTTGGATGCAACCGGGATAATTCTAGGACACGTATTGGGCGGATGTATACGTGTAGTGAGCAGTTGTAAATTTATCTTTAAGATTGAGCGTAAGGGTAGCAGCTTATTCCATCCAAAATCAGTGTAGAAAATACAATATATAAATAAACTATAAGATACATATTACATATTATACATGAGTTCATAGCGTGAGCGCCCCAGTAACGATCTGCCTCGTAGGAACATCTCGGAGTTACGCTAATTAGCCCCTCACTCGAAGCTTAAAGTGACACATTTTCCACACGTTTTCGCGCCAATTGTTACAGACATTGCTTCCAATCATTTTATTATCATTTCTGTATGTAGGGTGCATAGGGTTCCCACCAAGAACTTAGGGTCCCAAGCCAACCTCACCTGCAAGCCGATCAACGGACGAGGCTCTGGCAAACAAAATATCCCGATAAGCGGCAATAGCCTCGCCACCTATTACGTGGGATCAAAACACTGGCGAAAAGTGGGCGTTTATGCCTCTGTCTATCCCTTCGGGGAAACAGGCGTGAGTCTATGTATGTGTATGTATGTTCTGTATGTATACGTCGAATCTTTATAGTTTTTGCGTGTAGTCATAGAGCATAAATGTAGTGCTATGTAAAATGACATCCTGATGTAAGTAGTGCAGACTAGTTAATAGGTACAGCTACTGCAAGGATGCACAGATAGTGAGATTGTTTGAATATTATGCGACATTGCCATTATTCTGAACATAGAATTAGACTTTGTGCCTTAGTAACAAATATGTAGATGAAACAGATGAGAATTTCTGACTTCTGCATCGATTACTGTAGGTGCGGACTTGGATTCAGTAATTCTTTTTGTGAAAGAGCTAGGCTCTATTTCAAGTAATAAGAAATGCTGGTGTCAACTTCTTGAAAATATGAGGTGTTGCGATGCAAAAAAGCCAAAGACGGTAATATGTCTAAGAAAACACGTAAGGTAGTTAAATATATATGTAATAGTAATTCACATCCCTTAGCCAAGACGCAGATTTAAATAAATGTGACAGTGACTTACCTACCAGCCAAAAGCTTGGAAAATATGTTATCCTTACTAGAAATGTGGTCCATCATCGCCAGGCATAAATAAGGGCATATATAGATTAGAATTATGTTTAGTTATTTCGTTCCTATGAATACCATTAGAGACAGATTGACGGTGAAATATTGTTGAGAGATACTTTCTGGTGGTTGTCCGGTCCAGGTCATTTGTATCGTGTCGTTTCTAGTTAGTAGTCTATAAAATCGTTGGGCGTAGCGTATCCAGAGTAAACATTTTGATAGAAATTTCACGCGCCCAACGTTTTTTATATTAATCTGATCAATACTATAATTGATGAGAAGGTTGGTGCGATCTGGTAGCTAGGACTTACCGAATTATTTTTTAGCTTTTAGTACATAACCTAACTACATATATTTTATTGTAATAAAACCGTTTAACATAAAAAATGTTTTTTTTTTCAAGTTTTTAGTTTTGTTGTTAGTTCATAGTGAGATCTATTCTACTAATCAAGCCCTTTCATTCGATACCCATATTGAGGAATCCAGAGTAAACATTTTGATAGAAATTTCATGCGTCCAACGATTTTTATATTAATCTGATCAATACCGCAGATTGATGAGAAGGTTGGTGCGATCTGGTAGCTAGGACTTACCTAATTATTTTATAGCTTTTAGTACATAACCTAACTATAAATACCTATTTGTTTTCGACGTTTTGCTCGTCTTGCACCGAGCTTGGTCGCGGAGAGACTGATGAGAGCTCAGCGCCGTCTTGTGGAAGTGCGGGTTTCGGCACCTACCCTCACTTGGTCTTTATTTAAGTTCGCCATGTCGGTACTCCGACACACTACACTAATGACGTCTACACACTGTTGAGATTTATCACTGCGGCGGTGTTTACATTTGCTGATGACTGGATTCCAAGTAGCCGATAATCTATATCCATCCTCCCGGTTGAAATTATTATATTTCTTGATTTCTACCGTTTCACGTACTATCCTGGAGTAATAGTGACGATCGGTGGATAAGACTTGTGGTTGATGCAGTTCTATCCAGTGGTTTGGTCCAGACTCCAACAAATGCTCAGCTATCGCCGACTTATTAATATGTCGGTTTTTTACAACTGCGATATGTTCTTTCACTCTTTCAGCGATTGTACGCTTAGTCTGCCCGTTATATGAACTACCACAGCTGCAATCGACTTTGTAGACTCCAGGTGTTAGGAGAGGAATGACATCCTTTGGGGTACGCAGATTGTGTGCTATCTTAGAGAGCGGACTGTATACAGTCTTGATGGAGTATTTCTTGAGTACTGTTCCAACTTTGTCCGTCACTCCCTTTAGATACGGCATGTAAGCGGGCACTCTGCTTACTTCAGGTTTACGCTCATTCCTCTTCCAACGGAGGATGTTTTTCTTGTATCCGTTGCGCCTAAGTACCTCCCGAACATGTGACAGCTCACTATTTAATTGTTCAGGGTCACATAGGTCATACGCTCTGTTCACTAACGAGGACACAACGGAATCCAAGTGCCGCGGATGGTGGTGCGAGTTCGCGTTGAGATACCTGTCGGTGTGTGTCGGTTTCCTGTACACAGTGTGTCCAAGGGTACCATTATCTCTCACTGTCACTTTAACGTCGAGAAAGGGTAACGATCCGTCTACCTCCATTTCGAAAGTGAATCGGATGTATGGAGTTCAATTTGTCTGCGAATTGTTCTACGTCCTGCTTGTTGACCTTCATGATGCAGAAGATATCGTCGACATACCTTTTCCATAGTTTCACATTTGACGTCTGCATGTCTATGGATTCCTCAAAGTGCTCCATCCAGATGTTGGCCATTACCGGTGCTATAGGGCTACCTATAGCCACTCCATCGATCTGGAGGTAATGCTGTCCACGATATAGGAAGTAGTTTCCATCCAAGCAATTCCTAAGTAGAACGATGTATTCGTTAGACAGACCGTTTTCCCTTAATTTTCTCTCTACGACGTCAAGGCAATCTTGAATAGGAACATTGGTGAATAGTGACTCGACATCAAAACTCACCATCACCTCGTCCGGTTCCCTTTTCATGCTCTTGATGATTTCAATAAAGTGGCGAGAGTCCTTTACGAAAGAGTGCGTCTTGCCTACTAACGGTTGTAGTACCTTGCTTATGTGTTTCGCCAAACCATATGTAGGTGAATTTATTTGACTCACAATCAGTCGCAAAGGTACGTTAGTCTTATGTACTTTAGGTAATCCGTACATCTTAGGCGGCTGCACAATCAATGTGAGGTTTATGTAACCGTTCAAATACCTCTTCCGTAAATAAGCTTTTATGGTCCCTAATTAAGACTCGAATGCATTTTGTCACTCTGGCGGTCGGGTTATATGACACAGCCCTATATACTAATGTGTCACTTAACAGATTCCTTATCTTACTGTTGATTAAGACCCGCTAAATTATTTTGTATGATGTATACAAATCGCAAAAGTTTAAATCGATTATAACCTAACTACATATTTTTTATTGTAATAAAACCGTTTAACATAAAAAATGTTTTTATTTTATTTTTTTATCCTGACTTTATTAGATTGCATAAAAATATTAATTTTTTATTTATTTATTTATTTATTTATTATCTTAGGAAAACCAACAGCTTTACAAACATGATAGACAGTGATTTCTCAAAATACAGATAGCCATTAATAGGTTTTCGCTAATGGTTACAATATACATAAAAAAAAAGTAATGAGCATGAGAAAAACAACGCATATCTACTTAATTTCTCGCACACGCATACCTCAGCAACAAAATGAAGAAGATAATAGTGGTACAGTAAAGAAAAACCGCATAACTAATGTCAAAGCCTACATAATATGTACTTTTACAATACAACTTGACAATCTATATACTTACTGACTAAGCAACCGCCTTGCCGACGCAACGCTAGTGTTAAATAGATCTATATCAAAATTAATAAGAATTTTATTGAACCCATTACTCGCCCGCCGAATAAATGCATTCTGCCTGTAATTAGTGGATGCGTGCGGAAGGCTTAGTAGTGGTCCCTTTCGCAAGCCCATCATCGGCACCTTCAAGGATATTTGGGACAGCAATTCTGGACAATCCAATAAACCGCTTGCAACTTTCATTAAAAACAATATATCTGCAATATTGCGACGTTTGACCAGTGACAGGAGGTGGTGTTTATTACATATGTCGATATAACGGTCGGAGTGGTATTCAACCTTAGTCCTGAAGCATTAATATCTGACAAACTTGCGCTGGACTCTTTCAATGCGAGAGATGTATGTCTCATATCTTGGGTTCCATACTTGCGAGGCGTATTCCAAGTGACTCCGAACAAAAGTACAATACAAGATTTTAAGCGTTTTTGCGTGTTCGAAGTCCTTGGAGCCTCGCATAATAAACCCAAGAGATTTATATGCCCTTGCAACTATAGTGTCGACATGAGTGTCAAATAGTAATTTGGAGTCGTGAAAGATGCCAAGATCACGAACACATGATACCCTCTGCAAAACATGGCTGTTAAGTGTGTAATCGAACAGTATCATATTGCGTTTTCTCCCATAGGTCATAACGTTACATTTGGATGGATTAAGTTCCATATGATTAATAATACAATAGTCCTCGAGACGTTTGAGGTCCATTTGCATGGCGACAGCATCCTGCATATCGGTGACGACAGAAAAGATTTTCATGTCGTCAGCGAAACACAAGACACGTGCAGAATGGAAACACCTGTCAATGTCATTTACACAGACCACAAACAGCAAAGACCCTAGTAAAGATCCCTGCGGGACGCCGCTGGGAATGTTAATGCAGCTAGATACGTAGTTGTTAATAGCAACAGCCTGAGAGCGATTTTTTATATATGAAGCTAACCATCTTAACAGATCCCCACTAATACCGATGCTTTGTAGCTTAATCAAGAGCACATTATGGCTGCTACGATCAAAAGCTTTACTGTAGTCTGTATAAACGACATCGACCTGCTGACCTTTGTCCATAGCTTGAGTCAAAAATTCGTTGAAAAGTATTAAGTTGCTAACAGTCGAACGACCCTTTAGAAAACCATGCTGGTACGGAGAGAAAGTGTGAAGTAAGGCACGATATAATTGATTAAAAACAATTTTTTCAAGCAGTTTGGAAACAGTACTGAGCTTAGATATTGGCCTGTAGTTGGCAACTTCTGTGCGTGAGCCCTTTTTATAGATTGGTGTAATATAAGCCCGTTTCCAAATAGCAGGCACATTTTTTATAGAATAAAGGTCACAGTAAGACCAAATGTTAGGTATCTATTAGGTAGGTACATAATTTACCATGAGTGAGCTTCATACTTAAAAACCTTGTTTCTCCTGCTACTAGACAGTAAGCATATATTATTAAACGACAGTGAAACATGAGTAGGTAACGCACCTCTTAAATTCAAGTCCAAAAACGGTACAAAATACAAGATAAACCTTTTTTTAGCCTAAAAGTCTAGAACCTATTGTGGAAGACGATTTTGTTTGTATTATACTTATATCCCAAAATCTGAAAACCTACCTACATTGAGAGCGGAAAGTTCCATACCAAAAGGATGACATGTTTTTAGTAGGTACCTTCACAAACAAAACTTTGTTGTTTACAGCGTTACAGAGAATCGAAAGACAGTTCTCAGTACTCAGACTGAGCCTGAACGTACTTGGAAACAAACAAAGAAAATAAAATAACTGTTGTTAGTGAACGGAACGTAAGAGATATATTATAATGTAACGCGCATTGTCGTAAATACCTTTATTTCTTCATTCCTTCATAAGAAATTAAATAATTTAAAAACTAAACAAACACGCTTTTCTTCATTACTCGCTAACAACAGAAGTAGGTATTTAAGATGAATATAATGAGCACAGTCTCCATGGCTTTATTAGTAGGCATTCCAAGTGTTCGTCTTTTACCTTCGAGCATCATCATTTCGCTAGCTCAGTGGTAGCATCTACATCTGATTAGCCAAGTTTCATAATGATACAACGTCTTGAAATTGCCGATATTTTTTTGAATTGAATGAATTTCAATGCATTGTTGGAGATATTGGTCGTATTTAATTGAAAAATCCTGCAATAGAAATATAACCTGTTTCGCGGGACGCAGAGAAATAACCAGAATCGAAGCAACAATTTATGAATCACACAAATTTGTGGTTTCGTGTGGAGATCGAACACATAACACTCGATGCAGTGTTAATACGGCGTTGCAGATTATGCTACTACGCCGTGCGTACAGTCCAATATTCTATAGTTACAATAATTTTGATCAGACTTGGTTTTGATTGTAATGACATAATTCCAAAAATCGGAACATTCACTTTTCTGACAAAATGCTGACAACTTAAAAAAAAAACAAGAAGAAACAAATAAACTTTTCTCATTTCTGTAAGGTTACTAGAAGTTACTGCGGTTCTTTAATTTTCAACCTTTTCGGTATTAGCCCATAAGTGAAGCCGCAGACAAAGCCTAGTAGTACGAGGTAGCACGGCAGGGGTCTGATCGTGTCGCAGTTAGAGCATTTCCGTGTCGTTCGTGAAAAATGGCGGCGACATCGTGACGTCACGCTGCCGCACTACGCCGAGCCGACCGTTAAATACTTTGTGTTACACGCTGTATAAAGTGTCAATAGTTTTGAAGAGGGTTCCACAAGGAAGTATTTTTGGGAAGCATACTTTCATATGAGTATACTGATGGTATATTATGGTAGCTACTATAATGTTCTTAAGTAAGTATAACTTGTCAAATCCTCGATGGTCGTTGAGCAAGATCAGGCGTAGGTATATTCATGCAAAATTGATTTTTTATTTTAGTCCATAGATTGGGTAGTAACCGCGCGAAATACGTCTGTATTTGTGGACTTAAAAGGCGAGTTAACACCAGGCATAGTCCCATTGTCTCAAGAAATTTCAGAGAATTCACCATAAAAACACAATTAGTCCGCGTATAATAACTTTAAACCGTATTTTGTTCCCTTTTCAGAAGGCGTCAACAATGACTTACTTTCAAGGATACAAGTATAATTTAATAGCACTGCTAATTTTCTCCTTTCAATATTGTTATGAAGTGATCATAGATCTTCACACAAGTGTTCTTGTGTTAAGATCAAACTACGTGATGAGGCGGTGACGTTTTAACAGGCGAGGTGTCGAAGAGCGTCGCCGGTTTCTCCCCGGAGACGAAATACGTGTAACGCTGACATGTACCTATAAAATAAATCAATGACTTCGACACGTTAAGTTTGTTGCTTATAAGTTGGTACTCCTTATAATAAGAAAGTAGTCGACGGTCTAAAACTCTGGTGTCAGAGCTTATAGACCGCCTGTAAGCCTTCCAACAGTTCCGACATAGCCTAGCCATCCATGTTCTGTAATGAGAACCTAAACCAACGGCTTAATGTGCTCTCTGAAGCACGGTAGCGCTCTAACCTATTATAAAAGTCAAGACATGCTACGAGCGCTGCAAAATAGAAGTCATGCCGGTGAAGTGGCCAGTATGGCCACCCGCTGCTGAACACATTCAAACAAGAATTGTACCCATGATTTTTACCCAAGACAGTGGGGTAACTCATTTGAGTACATCGCACAAATGTCCCTTTTATTCAGCGTCAGCGTACACAAAGAGGAAAAATAAATAACGTTAAGCCCCTAAATGTTCGTATTTAAATAAGTCCGACAAAAAGTCTTTTGAGTCTTAAAGATAATTCAAAACCCTGTGAAAATCCCGGAAGGTCGGTCATAAATTCTTATTAAAAAAATCCTTAATAATAAGCATCATGTAACGACATTAGATATATATGTATGTAGATGTAAGTGACGAATGCGAGCGGTCAGCGGCAGCGGTGCGAGTGGTGCGGGCCAGGTCCGACACAGGGCCGATACAGGTCGAACACAGGTCCGCTGGCCGGGCCGACACAGGGGCGGCGCATGGCCGCCGGGTGTGACACGCGGCGCGGCGTAGCGGTGGGCTCTAATTATAATAATGATAAAAGATTACAGAGGTCGACACGAGCACATTTGTCACGAATCTAATTAACGATGAGATTTATAACCTCATTTGACTATGAAAGATTTGCGAGAAAATTGCGCCGCCCGCCGCCGACCCGCCTGAGGGACAGGTGCTCATTAATTTATAATATCCTAAAACTGAATAATGACACACACTAATTATAAAATAAAATAAAAAACATTTTTATGTTAAACGGTTTTATAACAATAAAAAAATATGTAGGTTATGTACTAAAAGCTAAAAAATAATTCGGCAAGTCCTAGCTACCAGATCGCACCAATCTTCTCATCAATCTGGGGTATTGATCAGATGAATATAAAATCGTTGGGCGCGTGAAATTTTTATCAAAATTTTTACTCTGGATACGCTACGCCCAACGATTTTATATTCATCTGATCAATACCCCAGATTGATGAGAAGATTGGTGCGATCTGGTAGCTAGGACTTGCCGAATCCACACAAAATATCATTGTATTTACATCTTATGTAACACAATTTTAGATCGGTTGTGCCTTTTAAGTACCTTAATACCCGTTTAAGACATTGCCATAATTCTTTATTATTTTTGTGTGTGTACCTACTCAGTATGTTTACACTGACGCTTAGATCTGGCCTAGTACATAGCATAATATACATAAGGCATCCTATGACGTTTCGACAAGGTGCGTCATATCTCTCCTCAGAGTTCAATGCGTCATAATTTAACTTATTTTCTAAAGGGGTAGATACAGGTTTACACTCATGCATATTAAACTTGGTCAAGACTGTTTTAATGTATGCACTTTGGTCTAAAGACATTTGATCACCTTCTCTAGTGATTTTTATGCCCAGAAACAATTTTATTTCATCTAAATCGGTCATTTGGAATTTGCTCATCAAATATCTTTTGAAATTAGTCATTGTATTTAGGTCAGCACAAATTACTACTAAATCATCAACGTATAACACTAAGTATATATTTTTATATATATCTCCTTTATCTAGTATGTATATACATCTGTCAGCTGATGAATTTTGAAAACCTTTTTCTTTCAAAGCATGTTCAAATACTTCGAACCAACACCTCGCCGCTTGTTTAAGTCCATATAGCGCCATTTGTAATTTACAAACATAGCCTTCTTTACATGACACACCCTCGGGAACTCTTAAATAGATTTCCTCTTTTAATTCGCCATTTAGGAAGGCAGTCTTGACGTCCATATGATGGACTAATAAGTTAAATTGATTGGCGAAGCTAATAATGAATCTAAAACTGGCTATTCTGGCAACAGGCGCAAAGGTTTCATTAAAGTCTGTAAGATACACTTGACTAAAACCGCGCGCCACTAAACGCGCTTTATAACGTTGAGGATTTCCAAATTCATCATTTTTGATAGTAAAAATCCATTTACAATCTACGATGTTTTTGTTTGGTGGTCGTGGTACTAAAGTCCATGTTTCATTTTTATGTAATGAATTAAGTTCCTCCCTTATCGCGCTTTCCCATTTACTTCTATCATTTCTATGCTTAATCTCATCAAATGATTTCGGTCAATTGCATAAAATAGTCTGAGCGCACATTAAATAGTCTACGTCATCAATTTCATAATATGAAACAGGGGATTTGTCTTTAATCCTATCACTCCTCCTAAGTTCAATATTTTTGTTTGTATTTTCAGAACGACTAGTCATTGAATTATCAAAACGTACCTCGCTTAACGTATCATGGTTCAATTTGCGAACTTTAATTGGACATTCATCATGCCCACTAGATTTTGAGCTATCTAGTTCTGTTTCAGAGTAGTCTCGGAACTTACTTAACACTGACTTTGACACAATGTCATTATCAGTTTTGTCATGAGAATTTTCTATATTCTCTTCAGACTTCCAAGGAGGCCTGGACTTCAAAAAGTTAGTTTCGTCCACGATAACATCTCTGACTACTACGAACTTTTCGCAGTTTGGATTCCAAACTTTATAACCGTTTGGTTCATAACCCATTAAAATACCTTTCCATGATTTATCATCAAATTTAGCTTTGGTCGTTTTGTTATGCACAAAGACTGTCGATCCAAAAACCTTTAAATATTTTGCTTTAGGTTTCCTATCGTGCCACATCTCATATGGTGTTTTTAAAAGTTTTAAGGCTTTAGTAGGTGTTATATTTATTAAATGAACTGCAGTCAAAACTGCTTGACCCCAAAAAACCTTATCTAATTGAGCACCGTTTAAGATAGAACGAGCTTTCTCAGTAATGGTTCTCACCATCCGTTCAGAAACACCATTTTGCTGTGGAGTTCTAGGAACTGTTAAATGATATGAAATACTCTTTTCAGCACAGTAGCTTTTCATTTCAGCAGATAAGTACTCACCACCGTTATCGCAAAACAACTACCTTTAAATTAAATTTAGCTTCACTTTTTGCAACAAAATCTTTGAACGCAGCAAATACGTCTGATTTGTATGTTATCAGGTATGTAACACAATAATGAGTATATTGATCAATAAACATCACGAAATAATTTTTATTATCAACTGTTGTTGGAGTGACAGGACCACAGACATCAGAACTGACAGCAAATAGTGGTCGATTTATGTGACTTTTGTCCTTGGCGTGATTAAACGGAAGCCAGCTCTGCTTTCCATTAATGCAAGCTTCACACAAATCATCATCCGGCACTACAGCGCTTAATTCATTTATGTCCTCAAACAACTCATGTCGTTTTATTTCTATAAATTTATTTTTACTCATGTGACCAAGGCGCTGATGCCATAATTTGTAATTATTTTGATCACTTGTGCATGCTTGGAAAACAGGACGACTAACGCTTACTGATGCCACCAAGTCTACAGAAATTAAATTGTTGGAAGACATACCTTTCATCACGGTTTTACCTCGTTTGCATATTCTCGTACCGTCAGTACCAAAAATGACAGTGTAGCCAGCTCGCTGCAGTTTGGAAACGGATAGCAAATTGTACGGAGCCTCCGGATAGTACAAAACGCCCTCCAAGCAACCCTGTACATCCATGTTGCTGGTAACCTGCATATTGCCGCTTTTTGCAGCTGAAATAAATTCGCCATTTTTAGCAACTGAAATTTTCAGTGGTGTGTCTAAAACAACAAAGTTAGTAAACAAGTCTTCTCTATTTGTAATGTGATCCGAGGCGCCAGAATCTAGAAGCAAAGTAACTTTGTTATATTTTATGCTTAATCAATCAATGCTTAATAAAACGCCAATTGCGTTTCAGATTCGCCGGTCATAAAAGCAAACCCTGAGAACTCATTCGATGCTGATTGTTTATTTTCGCTTATCTCGACAGATTGTAGTGTTCTTGGACCCTTTTGTTGGTTCATTCGTTTGATATAGAAACAATCATTTCGTATATGTCCTCTACGTCCACAATGATGACATTTTTTTATGAACTTAGAATCCTCCTTCTTTTGTTTCATATTTTTATTTGACTGTCGATTATCAAATTTTCTTTTCATCAACTTATCACTTGTCGTTTCAATGTGCAACACTTTTGCACTCATATCGCCTGACTCATTTTTCAACTTCACTTCATGATCCAATAGCCGTGTTTTCACGAAAGCTAACGTCACATTATCTTCCGATAAGGTTTCGATTGCTGTTATGATTCCGTCATAAGTCGAAGGTAGAGTAAGCAATAAATGAGCAACCTTATCGGTTTCTTCTAATTTTGCACCAGCGGCTAGTAGCTCAGTGATGAGCTCATCGAACATGGTAAAGTGTTTTATCAGCGGTATTTCACTTTTTAATTTTAACGACAACAACTTTTTTCTCAACGCCAATTGCGTCGCGATGCTCTTACGCTCATATAACGCATCCAAATTTTTTAGAATATCTTTTGCCGAAATGTTTTCCTTGGCAAATCCAAGGTAAGAGTCTGAAAGATATTCAATAATGACATTTTTAGCTATGCAATTGTTTTTCTCCCAATTTTCGTCGCGTACTAATGGGACGTCGTCAATAACTTTTATCACATTCATTTCACTCAGCAACGGTCGGATATGAAATTTCCAGACGCTATACTTCTCGCCATTGAACGGTTTTATATTTCGTTTAACTTTGGTAGACTCCATTTTTCAAAAAGAAATTTTCAACACAGCGGATTTTACTCGCGCACACTGGGCCCATAACCTATTGAAAATTAGGTGGGCGTAAATAAAAGATTGAATTTATAGTGGAATATTTCAATATATAATCCTTTACTATTAATTCATTTGGAAGCAATGTCTCTAGCTCCTGACACAGAAGGGTTGTCACATAGAACATAATAAATTAAGAAACAAACCATATGGCCAATAGGCGAGCGATACAAACCTTATTTAGATTCAAATCTAGTGTAAATTAGATTCAAATCTAGTGAAACATGATGCTGATATTCATTGTCTGCAGACGGAGATTGATAGTTTACAAGATTCTTTGGCTAATATGACAAAAAAATATAATCTATCACAAAAACAAATTAACGAGCATATCTTGGCAATGGATGAGTTAGTGGACTTGTGTAAGTACAATGAAGAGAGGCTTCAATCTTTGACTAATAATAGTCATGGCAATGAACTTAGCCAGGCGCCACATTCACAGTCAGCTACTTTGAATTATTGCTCTGATTTGCTGTCACTCTCTGCTGCAGTGGATGACAGCACCATTAATTCCATTAATTCTTATTGTAATTCTGGCACTTCTTTCTTACCCCACATTACAAACACCGACAAGCTATTAATGTTTAGCGATGAGATAGGTAAAAACATGAGCCAATTGTTGAGGCAAAGGACAGGTATGACTATTACTAACTTATGTATGCCTGGAGCAAGCTTTTCTCAGATTATGCAATCAATTTTATCTAAATCATACTGTCCTGAATCAACAATAATTATATTTATTGGGAGAAGAGGAAATGCAAATATTAATTTAATAAAGAGATATTTTGACCAATTACTGAATTTAAAAGTAAAAAAAAATCTGTTACTTGCTTTTCCTTACAGTAAGCTGTTGCCACAAGCTGAAAATGATTATAGATTTAAGATTAATTCCAAATTACATACCATGACATGTTATAATAATTTAATTGACATTATTGACTCTAATGCTCTAATTAGACATTTTTATTTGACATATGATAATTATTATATATCACAATTTTATAAAAGACAAATAGCATCCTCGCTAGCTTATTGTATTAATAACACAGCCAAGGTTTTGGCTAACCACACTGCTTTTATTGAGCAGTCAAATTTGACATGCAATATAAGCTTGGAATCTGTTCCAAATTCTTTAAATTGAATTCTGAGACAATAGAGTCAATCTCTGGCAATATATTTAATAAGACATTGAATTCTGTACCTAGTTTAAGTGACAAAAATACAACTCCATCAACCTTACCTACAAAAACTAATTTAAAAAATTGTATCAGCCTGGTGCATCAAAATATACAAGGGTTGATGGGTAAGGAGTTAGAATTGGAATTGTTTATGAACTGTAACAATATTGATATTTTATGCATTACAGAACATTGGCTAAGAAGCCACCAGTTCATATTCAATTTCAATAACCACCAGGTTGCAAGCTCGTTCAGTAGAGAAAACTTTATCCATGGTAGCTCCTTAATCATAGTTAGCAAATTTCTAAAATTTAAAGAAAGGACTGACATTGTGAGCCTCTCTGTTGAGCGAGTAGTAGAAATTACATGTGTTGAGTTTGAGCAGTTCATTGTTATGAGTGTATACAAACCTCCATGTGCACCATTTGAAAGTTTTTTAGTTATTATGGAGGATGCCCTTAGCAAAGTTTGTAATTGCCGTAAAACTGTTGCTATTTGTGGAGATTTTAACGTTAACATATTAGAAAAATGCTCTTCAACTATCAAATTTTTAAATTTATTTAAGTCATACAATTTATCTCATAATTTTTATGAACCAACTAGAGTGACTGCCACAAGTGGTACTTGTATTGATAATATATTTACTAATATAAAACCATTACACAAATCTTTGATTAATATGCTTCAGTCAGATCACAGTGGGCAGTTAATCTGTTGTCCAAGAAAATGCCCGAAAGTCCACAGAAAAATTCTTAAATATATACCAATAAATGAAAATCGACTTAAAACTTTTAAAGACAATTTATCCCGTAAAATGCGTTGGTTGCCTCATCATGACCATCCGGATCAGTTATATAGCTCTTTGTTTGACTTGATTAATGACGAATTTCAGACTGTATTTACATCCAAAAAATTAAATGTGACTGACCGTCTGATGTTTAGTGATTGGGCAACTGAAGGTATTCATAAAAGTCGGATTAGGTTATATGAACTGTATGATGAAAAAACTTATAATAATAGTCAGAACTTTATTAATTATGTAAAAAAATATTCCAAAATATTTAGACAAGCTTGTAGTACAGCAAAATCTATTTATTTGAAAAATAAAATAAAATTATCAGAAAACACTATAAAGGCTACCTGGAATGTCATCAACAATGAAACTGGCAGAGCCAAAGCACGCAGCCGTGACTTCTTATTAAATATCAATAATGTGAGTGTTGCAGAGGACCTGGAAGTAGCGACAGAATTTGAGAAGTTTTTTTCTAATATACCTATAATAACTACAGGGTCGCTTGACTCATCTTCCATGTCTGCTGAAATGCTTCTTAGGGACTGCGTGCCAGAATGTGGTGCAGCCTTTGAATTTACCGTTGTGACTACTAAAGATGTTATTTATCAATTTAAAACTATAAATATGAAAAAGACAATGGATTTGTGGGGATTGTCAGTGAAGACTGTTTCATCTATTATTACCATAATAGCTCCACATCTTGCAACAGTGTTCAATGGTTGCGTCGCTTCTGGAATATTTCCTGATTTAATGAAATATAGTAAAGTTATACCTTTATTTAAATCTGGCGACACATCAGACCCTTCTAATTTTCGACCTATTTCTGTATTGCCAAAGCTTAGTAAAATTTTTGAAAAATTAATACTTAGTCAATTGCTTAGTTATTTTAACAGACATAATCTTCTTCACAAGAAACAGTTCGGATTTACGAGGGGTCGTTCAACTACTGACGCAGGAGTAGAGTTACTCAAAAGTATATTTACAGCTTGGGAGAAGTCGCAAGATGCTTTCGGATTTTTTGCGACTTGTCCAAAGCCTTTGATTGTGTACATCATGATACTCTGGTCAGGAAATTATATCATTATGGCATTAGGAACAAAGCTCTTAATCTCCTGGTTTCTTATTTGGGCAACAGAATCCAGAAGGTTCAGATTAATGATAAGACATCGCCAGGTTCTGCCTTAAAAATGGGCGTCCCGCAGGGTTCAATACTCGGACCATTTCTATTTTTGATCTATATCAACGATTTACCCTATTACGTAAAGAACGATCATGAGATTGTGTTGTTCGCGGATGACACCTCTTTAATTTTTAATATTAAAAGACAACAGAGTAATTTTGACGAAGTAAACAACGCACTCTCTAAAGTTGTTAATTGGTTTAATGTTAATAATTTATTACTCAATGATAAGAAAACTAAACTCTTAAAATTCTCCATGCGCAATGTTAAACAGATGGAAACCAATGTACAACTGAAGGAAACCAGAATTGAGCCCGTCGGGACAACCTTATTTCTAGGTATTATGCTTGATTCCAAACTTCAATGGGGTCCGCATATAGAAAGACTTTCGGGCAAACTTAGTTCTGCACCTTATGCGGTTAAGACAATTAGACGCCTCACAGATATAGAAACAGCTAGAATGGTCTATTTCAGCTACTTTCATAGTATTATGTCATATGGGATTCTTCTCTGGGGGAATGCTGCAGACCTTGACACAATATTCGTTCTGCAGAAAAGAGCAATAAGGGGTATTTACAACCTCGGTCCTCGTGTTTCTCTAAGAGAAAAGTTCAGTGAGATAGGCATTCTAACTGTTGCTTCGCAATATATATACGAGAATCTGTTATATGTCCACAAGAACATTGACACATTTAGTAAAAAAAGTGATCTACACACTGTTAATACTAGACATAAGAATAATCTTATAGTTCATAGCACCCGCCTCCACAAAATAAGTAGCTCTTTTATGGGGCAGTGTATACGCTTTTATAACAAGCTCCCTCTTAATATAAGAAATTTATCTATAAATAAATTCAAAATTATTGTTAAAACTACACTGTGTTTAAAAGCATATTATAAAATTACTGATTATATAGGCGATAAAAATGCTTGGGATTGAGCTGCTCTAATTCAACACAAAAATATAAATGATGTATAAACTGAACAATTTTAATTTGACTTTTCGTAAGCACTTTAAAAAAGTTTACACGAAATAAATATTCATTTCATTTCATTTCATTAGTTAAAAACTTACAGATAAATTTTTGTACCTAATATTCAACAGTTGTTAGTTCATAGTGAGCCCTATTCTACCAATCAAGCCCTTTCATTCGATACCTATATTGAGGTATTTGTTAAAAATACGTTTTAGGTTTTGTTATATGTCTTGTATGTATGTACTCAGCTGTGTGCAGGGTTTCTTGGGAGAATAATTGAAAGTCACTTTTACTTGAACTCACAGTTAGATATATTCACCGGTTCACAATGTTAACCTATTATACAATAAGTATAACGCGTGTTCCCTACTGCCCAGTTGGTAAGCGACTGTCTATCGGCGGCGCGGGGGTGACGCCGTACATTTTGCTAAATGTTGTGTCAGCACTTGGTGCCTACAATATTTCCCCTCTTTTTTTTAAAAACAAAATGAGACTTTATTAAAACAAAAATATATATCAACAAACATACAAATATTATACATTATTTATTGTCACCCTATCATTTATTCACTCTTGGCTACTACAGTACCTGTGTGCTTATAAAGAATGTGCTGACATCGTATCATAGGCAGTAGGTCGCGATGACATCATTTATAAACTTATAAACTAACTTAGGCTACTGTACTGTTACACTATCACGTCGGGGTCACCAATGTAAGGGTATCAGAAAGATGTTGTGTTGGGTGAAGAAAGAAAGATGCCAAAAGAAGAAAATATATACTTTACTGTGGTACCTCATAACGATATGAATAAACTACATAACTACGACCTAACTGTATGGGAGCGTGGAGACGACTGCTGCGCCGCACTTATACAATATCGTGCCTTGTATATAATTTGTAGCGTCAGCAGCCGCTACAACGTAATCCGCCATTTTGTGGCGGAAACCATCTTGGATTTTTCATAGTCTATTCTACCAATCAAGCCCTTTCATTTGATACCCATATTGAAGTATTTGTGAAAAATATAATTCGCCATTTCGTGGCGGCGGCCGTCTTGGTTTTTTCATAGTGAGCTCTATTCTACCAATCAAGCCCCTTCATTTGATACCCATATTGAGGTTGTTGCGAAGAAATATGTGATCCGCCATTTTGTATCGGCGGCCATCTTGGATTTTTCATAGTGAGCTCTATTTTACCAATCAAGCCCTTTCATTTGATACCCATATCGAGGTTGTTGTGTATATGTTATTAATTAATTATTATCATTGACGTCATTTATCGATTGAAATGACGAATTACTATTTAAATAAGACGATTGCAATTTGCACGTGTTTGTAATGCAGACTCCTTTCTTAGATGCGACATACCTGCGTGTGTGACGTAGTTTAAATATGGAATGTTACATTTGAAAACAGATTTTCATCTGTTATTCACATTTTATTGTTTTTACAAATCATTTCAAATTTGTTTCACGGTAAAAATGGCTTATCAAGAACAATTTGATTTAATGGAAGCTTATTTTTAACCGACTTCTAACAAAAAAAAAGGAGGAGGTTCTCAATTCAGCCGGTATATTTTTTTTTTCGATGTATGTACACCGATTTCGCCGAGGTTTCTGAACCGATTTACGTAATTATTTTTTTGTTTGATGCGCAATAGTTTCGAATTAGTCCCATAAAAATTTGATTCATGTAGGCCCAGTAGTTTTTATTTTATGAGCATTTTTTTTTTATTTTCACCTATCCTTAAGGCTGAAATTCCTATGAGTAATGATTGTGACGGTTGGTGTCATGTCAAATTGTCATCACTACCGTCACCAAGGAGCAAAACCGTCACCAATGATTCTTGGTCCTAGGTCACCAAGGACTACTGACGTCTACACGACAAACTGGCCGGTCGTCAAACATAATAATTAGCAAAAAGGTTTGAAGACTATTTCATTATTTGGAAATGACAGTTTTAAGTTAGATGACGTAAAAACTCTGTCAAGTGTTCGCTAAATTCGCCACTAAATGATAACAAGGCGATGGCCGTGCTGATAATACATTCGCTTAACGTTCTGAAGGCGTGGGTTCAAATCCCAGTCATAACAGTTATTGGATTTTGGTTTTTATAAAATTTGGAAAATGTTTATGAATATTTGGCAAATATTTTTTTTTATCTTAGGTTGACTTTAAATAAACTAAAGTATAATTGGTCTATAAGTAGGTTTAACATTATAATGTACAATAAAATAAAACTGATTATATAACTAAACTATCCTAAACTATAAAAAAGCAAAAGTATGAAAAGAAAAGTAAATAAAATATAATAAAAAAATTAATTTCTCCGCAACGCTGTCAAGCGGTAGCGTGCCCAGAAGGCTGGCAGCATTGCCACGTTGAATGGCAATGCTTATTCTCTCAGCGAGATATAAACCAGCCCTCTGCTCACGGGAAGCATCGATCAGCCTTCTGGCGATTTCTTTGTATAATGCGCGTGCATTAGGGCCCCATGGCCCCAGCGTTTCGACCCCAAACGGCTCAAAAACGTAATTACCAGCCAGGTTTCCGTATTTGTGCCGTTTGAGGGTTTCCGCCGATGCAGCAGCAGCGCCAGCATGATCAAAATATTATTTAAATATTTCGAATAAAAATTAGAAAATTCTAGAAACTTCAAAAAGGAATGGACAGACTGCCTCGTTGGTCTCGCGGCATATATGTGCGCGTGGGATTGGGAGGTCTCGGGTTCGATTCCCGGGTCGGGCAAAGTGTATTGGGTTTTTCCGTTAGGAAATTCTCAGTAGCAGCACGGAGTCTGGTAATGTGCCCGGTACGGCAATAGGCTCGCCCCCTATTACGTGGGACCTAAAAATTCATGGGAAATGTGGGTGTAATATTACACCTCTGCCTACCCCTTTGGGGATGCAGGCGTGAGTCTATAAAAAAATATGTCAGACATCGGGTGTTGGGTTTTGTATACGTATTTAAATTGGATGACAATGAAAAGTTATTATAACATAGAGCTGTTCTGATGATGGAATCGAAAGGTGGCCATAGGAATAATATAGGAACTCAGTAAATAATTGACAAAATTTTATAGAGTTTGGGCTCGTTCTCGTCCGATGAAGGAGTCAGAAGGTGGTCATACGAACTCAGTAATTACAAAAATCTATTTGAATTGCACAATGATGATAATGGTGACTTCAAAGACGTAAATCTTGCGTTAATGCCATGATTTGTCGATTATTAATGAGACCAAGTCTATTAGCTCTCTGCTCAAAAGACTCATTCGCTAGACGCTCTTGGATCTTACCGAGTCTAGAATTATACTGTTTAAGAGTTTCTTGATGTTGACGTGATTTCATATATGTTTTCCTGGCCAACAAACGTTTTTCAGGATCGTCTTTCATCATCGTAATAGTCTCACAAGAACGTAAAACTGTGTCCCGAAGAGCATTTTTACAGAGACGACTACTTTTATCCGCTCCCGTTTCTTGAGATCTATATTTTAAGGCGCGCAGCACCTTTTGTAGGTCTACCTATAACTAGTTGACAATAAAACAATAGGTTCACTAAAAAGTATTAAATAAAAATAACTACGTTAAAAACAACCGACTTCAAAAACGAAAAAGTGAAAAATAATAAAGATTTAACATTAATTAAATACTACCTATTATTTATATGTGCTATTTACTAATTGGTTTGAAGTCGGTACCAAATCAAATTTTAAAAGCCTTTAAATAAAAGAACGCATTTCATAATTCACATGAATTCACATTCTGTTCAATACATTTTCGTATTAATTTTTTTCATTATTCTTCGTAATAACTGAAGCTGCTTATAATATTAAGATCAAATTGCTCTTTATTAGGTTTATTTATGTATCTTTATAGTAGTCATTTCATTGTATTAATTTGCTCGTATTAATTTAAGTTTTTAAAAATAATTATTTGTTTAAGGTTTGGCACCGACATCAAACCTATTAGTAAATAGCACATATAAATAATAGGTAGTATTTAATAATGTTAAATCTTTATTATTTTTCACTTTTTCGTTTTTGAAGTCGGTTGTTTTTAACGTAGTTATTTTTATTTAAATAACAAAGATGTGCATCGTGCTCTACGGTGGTATGGAGAGAGATATCGAGACCGTCAGGCACCAACTCGGCTTGTACTGAAAATAATGGTAGAAAATTTAAAGAACACTGGTAGTTCCAAAAAGCGACGGCAAACTCTTCAGCAGAACAACTTCGATTTTGATCTAAATATTTTAACATACTTCGAAGCATTTCCGAAGGCTTCAAGCAGAGATGCTGCCGAAATAATTGGAACAACCCACACTCGCGTACCTAAAGTGCTGAAAAAGTATAAGTTTAAATGTTATGGTGATGGTCGGTTGGTACAAAAATTGCATCCTGGGGATTGTGAGAGACGACTACAATTTTGTCAAAACATGCTGAGATAAATTGACCGTAACCCTAATTTTTTGAGTAACATTGTATGGTCTGACGAAACCAACTTCAGCAATAACGGCATATACAATCGCCGCAATAATCACTATTGGTCTCGAGTGAATCCTCTTCGTGTTCATGAAACTAACAGTCAAGTAAGATTTCTTTCAACGTTTGGTGCGGAATTATGAGAAATATGGTTGTGTTAGTCCATGTGTACGAAGGTCACTTAAACACTGTCAAGTATTTAGAAATACTGGATTTATTAAGAAATGAGTTAAATGGTTTCCCCGAGGAAGAGCCAAACCAAATAATTCTACAGCAAGATGGTGCTCCAGCCCATAACAGCAGAATCACTACTGACTACATTAATAACCATTTTAATACCTGGATTGGTACAAACGGCACAATCAGCTGGCCTGCGAGATCACCAGATCTCACCCCTCTAGATTTTTTTTTGTGGGGATATGTAAAAAATATTATGCAGAGAACAGCACTGTAAGAGAAGAAAAACTTGATACAAACCCTATACCAACCCGTTTGGCCAGCGTGGTATAGTAGGCCAAATTCCTCCTTTCAAAGGAGAGGCCTAGTCCAGCAGTGGACTGTTAAAGGTTGATGATGATGATGATGTAAAAAATCAAATTTACATTAAATCTTATGAGAATGTAAACGAGTTGAGAGTTGAAGTTCAGAATACGATTTATAACATTCACCACAACACGTTATTAAAGGTTACTAGAAATGAATTCGTTAGAAGAATAAATTTGTGTATCCAAGAAAATGGAACCCATTTCGAGCAATCAATTAATTAGTTTACCATTTTTGTAAGTAATTAAATTAATTTAAGATTTCATTGTTTTCATTTCATTAAATTTATGAAGTTTGTTAAAGAGATTTCATCCTTATTGACCCTAACAATCGATGCAATAAAAGTACAGGGTGCAACTTTTACAGATTTTAGTCGGTTCGATTACCGTGTGCGGCAAGCGAATTTTTAAAAATCTTTGAATGCCGGTTTCTTTCTTTTCAAAAATAAAGGAATGTTTTCTTTGAGTAAAATTTTCTATCTAAAGTATTAAGAGTACTTTCCTTTCTGCCACCTGCATTACAAAATTCCGCCCTGTATATTAAACAGCACATTCAATTATATTTTGTCATTTAAAAAATCTGTTACAGAGTAGTATGCTTTATTTACCAAAAAAGCTTTTAATTGGCTTTTAATTATATTAAGACTATTCATGCTCAAGTTTTTCCACAGTTGCGGTAAATGATTAGAGATTACTGGAGCCATACAAAATACACTTCTACGCATAAGTTCGGTTTTTGCTTGGTGTAGGCGCAGTCTACTATTATCACGTCTGTTTCGTGCAACTGTATCTTCTAACCTAGGAAATAAACTAGTATTTGTTTTGACAAATATTGTAATTTCCAAAATATAAATGCTTGGTAATGTCAATATTTTATATTTCTGAAATTATGTTTTACAGCTGTCAGTGGTTTTTATTTTAAAAATTGACCGTATGCATCTTTTCTGACACTAATAAGCTATTGAGGTATTTGTTGAGTTACCCCAGAAAATTAAGCTGTAGCGTAAATTTGAGGTAGCTTAACTGTAGTAATCGGTAATTACGGTTTCTATATTGACGACAGATCTTACAGTATGTAAAGCATAATTATGCAGAACTACTTAATTTTTTGCAAAATGTTTCTATATGTCATTTCCAGTCTAGTTTCTTTTCTATCGTTAAGTCAAGGAACTTAGAAGTCATAACATTCTCTATACTATTATCGTCAATGGTTATATTATCGCATATATTACTATTTGGGGTGACCTGTTGACTAAAATGTATAATTTTAGATTTTCTGTTTATTAATGTCAAGCCAGTTTATTATAGATGTCAAAGTATTGGAAATGTCATGTTTATATTGAGTTAAATCATTATCACTAGAGATTGTCACCGTGCTGTCATCTGCGAAAAGAGTCATAATATTGGTAGTACATTTAGGAAGATCATTAATGTATAATGTGAACAGCAGAGGTCCCATCACGCTCCCCTGAGGTACACCGTATAATACTTCTAGCTCGTCTGAAAGATATATTTCCTCTCGTTTAATAGTGGGGTTAATTGTAACTATTTCTGTACGCTGTTTCCTATTTTCTAAATACGACTGAATTAATTTTAGGACATTACCTCTTACTCCATATGCGTTTAGTTTTTAATTAATACATCGTGTTTTACATAGTCAAACGCCTGTGTCATATCACAAAATATTGAGCACACAAGCGTCCTTTTGTCTACTTTCATCATAACTTCGTGGAGAAAGTTGTAACTAGTTAAATTTAGTGTTCTGTTTTTTCGAAATCAAGTCAAGTTCATGACGTAAGATACACGTTACAGAAGACTTACGGTGAATCGACTTTATCAAAAACTCGTGCTTATGAGTGGTACAAAGCGTTCAAAAGCGGTCGAGATGTGTTATCAGGAACAAATGCACTTCTAAATTAATTGTCTGTGCCTGCGCAGCGCAGCGGCCCGCGCCCAAAGCGATAGCGCTGGTCCATCGATCATCGCTCGTGCGCACACTATACACAACACTAACACTTAATACATACCACATTGACGACTCATATAAATCAATTGTTACATTCTATTTTTGTATTACATATACGATATTTTTCAGAGATTTATTAGAATTTAAGCAATACATCTCAATCACGTAATTATTCGGGTAACAAAGTGAACTGACACGACATTTCGGTTTAGATTACACCAGCCGTGGTCATGGGATGACTAATAATCTATGACGATCTAAATAGGTGTTATTTTTAAATACAACTCTAATAGTTTTATTGATGCGACTGTGTTGGTGGACATACCTAAGTTTGCCAGGACGGAAATTGATATTCTTTCACTCAAATTCGACTCAAACTTTTAACGCCTATATTGTTTGCGCCAAAACTCAACAAATTCTATAAAATATTACACCATTACTAATAAGTTCATATATTACTTTGATTACTTATATTATTATAGGCCACAAGCTAGTCGCCAATAATGCGTAATAAATAAACATACTAACATGTTTATTGAACTATCGTTTTAATCATTATAGAAAAATAACATAGTGATAAGTTGTAATTAATTAATATTATCGTAGGTTTCCCTAGTGGGCATAAATAGATGTGCAATCACATTTCAGTAGTTGTTGTAAGTCAAACATTTCCACAGTAAACATATCTAGTGAACATGATGGATTTCGAAGATATCATAGTTATAACTGGCCGTTGTCTGTCGACAGTGTGTGTCATAGCGTTGATTATAACTTGGTGTTTGTTGCCAAAGTGGAGAACTCTTCAGAACTACGTCAGTGCTAACCAAATTATAGTGGGAACAATATTCGTGTGGTGTAACAATTTTCAATTTGCCATGATCATTGCACTTCTGCAAGCGATTGCGTGTTGGTCGTTATGTTCAACATTACTGGCGTATTTAAGGCTCGTCTTATTATTTAACAGAAAAATAAGCTACGAGAAAAGATTCGCGACGGTGTTTGTATATTCAGCTATTGGGATTATAAGGGCCATAAGTGATATAATTACCCCAAGAGCCCAAGTTCGAATCGTAGTGGATCCTGAACAAGATTATATGTTTGGTGTTAACATGTATAGTAACTACTGGGCAGTGGTCATTATAATGACATTTAATTTCGCAATATTTATTACGATAGTGATTAGTGTGATGTCTTGTTGCAATAATAGAAGAATGTCAAATAGAAGTGGAAGCCATGTTATATCTTTATTAGGAGTGGCTATTGTATCTGATGGGGCTTTGATAGCAATTGTTATTATTCTGGTTATTCTGGACATGTTTATGGGATATATATTTAATTTTTTAATAAGTTACAGACCCGTGTTTCAGACTGTATTTATTTTGTTTGGAAGATCGTCTAGGGCACTTTGGCGGAATTATTTAAGAAAGAGAAAACATCGTGTTCAGTATGGGTTTTAACTAAGTCGAACAGAACATGCACCTATTATGTTCTATGTAAAATTGACTGGTCCTGTAGGTACCTAATGTTTCTATTTATGTGAAATTTACCCTACTACTCTAGTGTTGTTATTGACGTGCTGTAAAATATACGGTTATATTGTAACTAATAATGTAAAACTAGAGGAAATTAATAATAAGAAAAAACATTTAAAATTACCTGTTTTGGCGGATCCCGTAGGTATTTCGGAAAATCCCTTCTTAGTGCACCCTAACGGTCCCCAAGGAACATACATGCCAAATTTCAGCTTCCTGCACCCAATAGTTTCGGCTGTAACGTGTCTGTCAGTCAGTCAGTAACGCAAGGATTTTATATATTAAGATATGATATCCTTACTATTAATTGTTGTTTTCGCCTGTATGTTCTTCTTCATTACTAATGATATTATATTTTTGTAAAAAAATATCAACATAAATCTAGATAGGTAGGTGTAATAAGTTAAGTTGAAACACTATTGAAATTATAATTTTTTTATTTATAGTCTCACGCCTGTATCCCCGAAGGGGTAGGCAGAGGTGTAAATATTACATCCACATTTCGCCATGAATGTTAGCCTATTGCCGTTACCGGGCACATCACCAGACTCCGGGCTGCTACTGAGTATTCGGAAAAACCCAGTAACACTTTTGCCCGACCCGAGAATCGAACACAGGACCTCCGATCAGCAGTCACATACGCAATCCACTGGACCACAGAGGCAGTCATTAAAATTATATTTTATTAAACACTTATAAAAACTTTCGCACCTTGTAAACATACATCGTATATTTATATAACGGGTCTTCAAATGTCACGAGAATACTACTAATGTAGGTAGCCCATACTGAAAGTTCGGGGCAAATTTAAGGTACCTTTATTTTCAAACAATTTGATAAACATTACGTTGAGATATACATAACTTTATTTTCTTTAAAATATCGTAGAGTCAAAGTAAGCAAAAGGTATTTATTTAATAACCAGTTTCACCCACGCTAAAACATCCTCTTAACTAAGAAATCTAGTAAAATTCAGAGACTCTATTTAAAATCCCCTGCTTTAAATCTACCAAATTTCTGCCTGCTTTAAATCTACCAATTTTATCTGCCAAATTTCAACTTCAGACATTAAACAGTTTTTGAGATTTTGTGATTAATTTGTGCGTGAATGATAATAACTAATACAGGGTGTTTGGTAATTCAACCTATTTCTTAAATGAGGTTAAATTTTAATAATAATACATACATACATACATAGTCTCACGCCTATAACCCCGAAGAGGTAGGCAGAGGTGTATTTCTACACCGACTTTTCGCTAGATATACTTTAGTCCCACGTAATAAGGGGCGAGCCTATTGCCGTACCAGGCACATTTCCAGATGCCGTGCTGCTACTGAGAATTTCGTGACAGGAAAACCCAATAACACTGCCCGACCCAGGAATCGAACCCGGGACCTCCCGATCCCACGCGCACATTTATGCCGCAAGACCAACGAGGCAGTCGTATAGGGTTTGATGTCAAGTTTTCCGTCTATGCAAAGATGGTATTTGCATAGAGACGGAATCCCTTAGCCGCCTCTTACGACACCCACGGGAAGATAGGGGGTGGTGACACTTGTATTCTATGCTTGATGGCATAGACACGGCTAATAATAATAATAAATTCATTTATTCAAGTACCAAGACTCAAAAATGTTAGTAACAATGGAACTTATAATCTATGTTAGTATACACGTTTAAAAATACAATGTAATAACTACTATTTAATGCACCCTTCGACTCACTGTCTCAAGGTAACAAGGGCAGCTGAAACCTTACTGCAGTGAGCCAAGAAGGAGCAATCTAGCCTGCACGCTATCACGTTCAGGATGCTATTGGGGCTGGCCCGCACCCTACGCACCAGAGATGCACATCGCTTCCTCATCACTGTATAGAAGCAGTCAATCCGAGCTTCCGCAAACATTCCAGAGGCGCTGCAGAAGCGAGGCAGCCCCATCAGCACCCTAAACGCGTTATTGTAATGGACGCGAAGAGCACTGTATGATTTTTGAGTAAAATGAGCCCACGGGCTGCAGGTATAAAAATAAAGTACACTTAGTTTCTTTTGAGGCACGCATGAACCTGCGGGCGATCATATTAGCTCGCATACACAATGCTCTCCGCTCCCTTCGATGTCACCATCGTCTCTGAGGTTGATGGTCAATACATGCCCTGAATATTTAAATTCATCAACCTTTGACAATGTCACGTTATTGATTTTGACTGAAGGCACAGTTTCTGGGTATTTACCATCCGCCCCAAAGACCATGATTACACTTTTTTCACGTTATATAATAATAATAATATTCTACCACATTCACACAACACCATCTAAGAATATATATCTATACGGGAATTAACGCGAACATGCAATAGGTATTTACATACCTTATTTTTGCTTGACGTTTCGAGACGGTTGCACGACCCGTGGTCGCAAGCTGACTGGTGTAGCGATGTCACGTCTCCGAGTGCGAGGTAGAAGATTCTATTTCTACCCCCGCGTTGTTGATTTTCGAGGTGCCGGCGCAAAACACACTAACCGTATCTGTATTTTGAACATTCGCCGACTGCGCATTAAAGTAGGGTGTTGTTAACCGGATCACTAGATTCCACGCCGATGACAATTTGAAGCCCTCTTCCCGATTGAAATTTTTATGTCTTCTGATTTCGATCGCTTCACGCACAACTCTTGGGTAAAAGTGGCGTTCCGTGGAGAGGACTTGTGGACGATGAAATTCAATCCAGTGATTGGTGCCCGATTGAAGTAAATGTTCCGCAATCGCCGATTTGTTCGTTTGACGGTTCTTTACAGCTGCGATGTGCTTCTTTATACGTTCAGCGATGGTCCGCTTCGTTTGCCCTATGTAAGAGCTTACGCAGCTGCAGTTGATTTTATAGACACCTGGGGTTTGTAGCGGTAGAACATCCTTTGGTGTGCCCACCATGTTGTATACTTTGGCCCCTGGTGTAAATACGGTCGGAATGGAGTAGTTTTTTAACTTTGCTCCTATTTTATCCGTAACACCTCTAATGTAGGGCATGCAGGTAGGTTGTCTATTTACCGCCGGATGTTTATCTCGCTTGATAGGCCGCGTCATTCGACGTTGTATTTGGTATCCGTTCTTCCTCAGTACCTCCTGAACATGGTCTAGCTCTAGCTTCAAATGCTCAGGGTCACAGAGGTCGTGTGCTCTGTTTTTTAGTGACGTCACAACGGATTGCAGTTGTCGAGGATGGTGGTGCGACGTGGCGTGCAGGTATCTATCTGTGTGTGTAGGCTTCCGGTATACGCAGTGTGTTAAGGACCCATCTGGTCTCACAGTCACTTTGACATCCAAGAATGACAACGATCTGTCAGTTTCCATTTCGTAGGTGAATCTCATCTTCGGATGAATGGAGTTAAGGTGTTGCACATATTGATCTACTTCCTGCTTACCTCCTTTTACGATACTAAAGATATCGTCCACGTATCTTTTCCAAAGCCGGATGGTCTTAGGTCCGATGCTAAGCGCCTTTTCCTCAAAGTGTTCCATCCAGATATTAGCCAGTACTGGGGCTACTGGACTCCCCATTGCGACACCATCGATCTGGAGGTAATATTGGCCTTGGAAGAGGAAGTAGTTGCCATCTAAGCAGTGCTTTAGTAGATCAATATAGTTGTGAGGCATATCGTTGTCACTCAGTCTGTCCCTCACTACAACACCATCTAGTCCCAAACTAAGCAGAGCTCTTTTTTTGTAAATACATACATCATGTTCATGCACACAAATGTTTGACTTGAGCGGGTATCGATCCCGCGACCTTTGACGTAGCAGTCGCTTATACTCCCGCTACGCCAACCGGTCGTCAAAAAGGGCATGTGTTTTAGCATAATCTTCGCATGTACAAATCAGTTTCTTAATGCCGCATACAGAAGCTGTCAGTAGCACGATGTCGTCCGCGTAACTGATATTATTCATACACACACCATCAATGTGACAACCGACACGCATGCTACTGAGCTCCTCGATAAGGCCATTTACATAGAGGTTAAAGAGAGTGGGCGAGGACATCCCACCCTGTCTAACCCCACACTCTAACCCATAGCTCCTAGACGCGGCTCCAACCCATTTGATACTATTGACCTAGTTTCCATATCAATATCTAAGTATATTAGTGATTTCGGACGGTAAATTAGTCTCTTCCAACTTTTTCCACAAGACATAATATGAAACCAGGTCAAAAGCTTTACTCAGATTGAGAAAGCAGGCATAGGTGGGAGTCTGTCGCTTGGCATAGTACTGAACAGCATGCTTAACGCCCAATATGGCGCTTTCTGTTGAACGTCCAGGTCTAAACCCAAACTGATTGTCATGAATCTAAATAAAACTCTTAGAATAAAATTTGAAGTCATTTGCAACAATTTGACCCCCGTCAACTAGAAGTCCAAAATGAACGGTTTCTGAGATATCGAGCTTTAAAGATTCTTGATGAAAGAATTGAAATTAAAAACTATTTACTTTTTTGCTCTAAATTGTTACTTTTTGGAAAGCTTGTTAACTAGCAACGGTTTTATTTTTGAATGTATGGTTATAAATTTAATAATAATAAATTACATTCCATTTGAAGCCATATCTTCTATTCTATATTTGTGCAAAATTTTAGTACATAATATTCAGAAATAAAAAGTTATTAGTCAAAAAATTAAAAATTACTTAAGTATTCAAGCAACTTACATAAATATGTCTTAAAATTAAAATAAGTATAAAGAAAAAGTAACTAGTTCTTAAAATACTATACAAAGAAATATAAACAGAACATACAAATAAATATATACAGAAAGAAAAGAAAATAATTTAGAGGGCGTCATGAAATTCATCCATATCGCCGTCAACTGGAAGCGTGCACGCTGGCAGCATTGCCACGTTCTATGGCGATACTGAACTTCTGGGTCAAATACAACCCAGCCTTCTGGTCACGCGAGGCGTCGACTGCGTCTCTTTGCCAGGTCTCTACAAAGCGATCTCGCACTTGGACCCCATGGCCCCAACGTTTCGACCCCAAACCTCTCAAATACGTAATCCCCTACTAAGTTTGCGTATTTGCGCCATTTGAGGGTCTCCGCTGTAGCAGCAGCAGCGCCCGCACAACCCGCTGTGCTAGGAAGATGTGATGGCACGAGGGTATCAACGCACGTTGCGAACTAGCAACTGATCTAAATATTTATTTTTTGAAATATCTAAGATTTTAGAAATAAAGGGTCCTAAATGCCGAAATGTTTTCGGATGATTTTCTGAAAATCAAAATGAATTTATTAAAAAAAAAAAGTACCACACTTGACGTAAAAATTAATTAAAAAACATCAAGGGTTCATTACCTTTCGATACTGGTACAATTATAGTTCTTTTTTATGTCAGTGAAACAAATACGAGCCGATTTCTTAACAAGATTTCCGATTTCTTTCCGATTTGCCGATTTCAATCAAGGAATAGGTCGAATTACCAAACGGTTTACTAATGTTTGCCATAATTTAAAATGCCATATTTCATATGCCATACTGGTATTTGCCATAATTTCAGTAAAAATAACGCTTCAGTTGCCATAATCGTGAAATGACATAAAATGACTTTCACTAATTTCATTGGTCATAATCGATCAAGTGTCATAATAATTTAAATCCATAAATGTATTTGCTATAATTTTCGTTTTCAATAATGCCATTTTCCATAACTTTTATTTACCATAATATAAATAAAGATAATTTAGTAAGATCAGATTTGTGGATATTAGATGGAACATTTAAGGTAGCACCCAAAAATTTTTTGCAACTGTACACAGTACACGGTAACGTTATGAATGGATACAATAAAACTGTACCCCTTCTATTTGCTTTGTGTACACATAAAGATAGAATTACATATAATCAAATCTTTAATTTTATAAGCGATTATATATCATTGAAAGTAATATTACATTGAAATTGAAAAAGTACATAATGGATTATAAACTGAGGTTGACGGAGCTCTGCTTAGCAGGGCTCCTATTTTTCCTCCTTGAGGGTCAAAAGAGAACCTAACACAACCTATTTAGTTACTTTTACATAAAACCTAAAATTACGTTCCGTTTTGCATAGGTATTTGAAAGAAGAATTTTTGGAAATTGTTTAAAAATATTTAGACGCAACTCCGGCAGCCAAAATTACTTTTAGGGGATTAAAACTAGCTCCCTTAAGCCCCCTACACCACCAATACCCTCAAATTCGGGCGACTTGTTTCGAAACCCAACCCCAGATTTTTTATTCACAATTAAACCTAAAACTTAACCTCATATGGCGTCTACTAACTAACGCTTCGCGGCGCTCCTACTTCTGGGTGGTTTAAAAAAAAACCACGAAGACTAAGGCGGGAGCGAAGCGAAGCGGAGCTTACCTATCCGAGTCGGATTGCACTGAATCGGGGTGTTAACGATCATTAATTTCGACCTAACAATATTATGTATTATTTTCGTAATTATATCAAATGTTGATTATGTCAAGAGTCGATTATGAGATGTTATGGAAACTAATTATTATGATTTAAGTTGTTATAGGAAGTCATTTTATGGCAAATAAAAGTTATCACCATTGAGTTCTTAAGGCAAACGTTATTAGTATAAATGATAATAGTGCAAGTAAATATTATGATCGGGGATGATTATGGCAAATAATATTGTAGTGCAAATGAATTTATGTAAAACGAGAGAATACCTTATTACGAATTAAATAATCATGGAGGTACTTGGTCCTTGCAGATTTATACGTCAGCCCGTGGCTACACCCGCGGTTTTTAGAGCTACTGCTGCGCATCCTTGTCTTATAGCGTGTTATTATAGGCTATATATTATAGGCATAATATGTTGTCTATATTATTCTAGTTTAGTTTAGTACTTTTATATTATTATTAAAAATTAACCATTTTCTTCTTAATAGACAACAATATTATAGACACACCAGCTCATATACGTATGAACAATTCAATGTAGTTACTTAATATTTCAATTGTATAGAACAAGACAATGAATAGAGTGGCCCTAAGTTTCTTGCCTGATTCTTCTCATGAGGCTCTACTTTCTGAACAGGCATTTGTTTTCCATGCTCAATTATGTAAATATGCATTTAAAGTTACTTTTTTATCTTTATTTTATTATCTATGACTTTCTGTCGTGTCATACAGGATAACAAACACCGGTAACACCGAACCCACCATTTATTCTCAAAATCATTAATAGCAAGTGTTAAATCCATTTATCCAAAGGTTTTATGTGTATGTGCGTTTCACATTCCTTTGTAATATATATAACTCAATACTCGTTCCTAGCGCTTAGATTTAAACAAATACGTACCAACAACTGCTCACAAACAACAGTATTACCTATACCTCTGAAACCTGAGCTGAAACAGGAAAATAGTAAAAGGCAAGGTTGAGTGACAGGTGAAATTGTAACGTGGTTAGCTACTATGACGTGGGTAAATGAAAATCGTGGTTTTAGTTACAAACAAAAATCTGTTTAATTCGTTAAAGAATTTAAAACATCATTCAACAATGTATTTAATTGAAAATTATTAAGCAAATTATAGTACTAGTTAGAGAGATAGAACCAGGGTCGTGTGATTCGGCGCAGTCTTCGGGAATCCTGGGAACACGTTTTCGGCGTCGCTCAGGAAGACATCAGATGTACTTAGCTTTGATGTCGTGAGCCGGGGAAAGGGGCCGCTGAGGTGAGGGGCGACGGTGGAGGCGGCCGGTCGCGAAGCGCGACGTCACACACTCCCCCATTATCCCAGAATTTTCCGGGAGGGAAAATTCTGGCTGGTAGGCGGCAACTGCACTCCGGAGCCCTGAAACAGACGAGTGGTGTTGTCAGTAGGCTAAGTACAAGGCAGCTACTAACCCTGTAGAAAAAAAAAACAAGTATAACCCTCGACCATTCATACGTCACCAAGCATTGAACGTTCCTATTACCTGACATTCATCACATACAAAAAGCCTAACACACATTCATACCAGCCAGCATTCATTCCCGATGCGAGTCGTATTCTAAATAATATAGGACACGCGAAGAGGTGTTATACGTGAAGTTTTGAGAAAGTAGCTACCAAACCTAGGTTGTTAGGCACCACCTGACAACACGGGTTCGATAAGTGAAAAGTAAAAAAGAAAATGTATATATCGTAATGATATTAGGACCAGTTGGTAATATCACAAGCAAATTGCTCATTAACACGCTCGATGCGAATTGCAAAAGCAAAATATGTTCATTATAATTAAGTAAACAATAAGCTAATGGAATGTTTTGTGCCGAGCGATTGGCTCAGGTAAACAAGTGAGTCATCACCGCGCGCGGGCCCACGCCGCATTCCATTGCCGCGACTCGAGGGACAACAACAATGATCTCAACGTGATACAAAACCATCAACAGCAAATACACAATTCGGAATAGGTTGTAATGAATAATATATCATCGCAGGAGACAATCGATGACATAGTATACACAACCATAGCTAAAAAGAAAACGGGCGAGAATCGAACCAACAAACCGATTAGACAAAAGCTTTTCAACCACTGAGCCACGAGGAAAAAAAAAATACATTACGATTAGTCATTACTAAAGCTATATGTAACACGATATTTGCGTAAATGTTTAAGCTGTAATTTCAAAGTTAAAGATTTTTGTTACATTTGTAACAAAATATGAAGTTATTTTTGTGATTAGATAATTAGTGATAAACATTGATTATTTTATTTTTAAACTTTGTAGTCAGTTAATTTAAGATCTTTTATATGGAAATAACCTAGGGGCTTACCAGACATATCTGATAGTTTATACACAAGACGAGATTTTTTTTGCCACAATCTTACACTTGCAAATTTTTTTGTCACTCAAATAGAAAGTTCTTTGCCAAACCACATCACCAACACTGAAATCAGCCGGTTTTCGGCGAAGATTATATGAATGACTATTCCTCTGACGAGCATTGTGCAATTCTGCTTGCACCTTGTCAAATATGGTAGACAGATGGCCAAGCGTTTGGGCATATTCATCACGCGGCTCAAATACAATATTAGGGTCTGATTCGTGATGAATGTAATGAGAAGCACAAGTAACCAATTCACGACCATATACCAAGAATGATGGGGTAAAGCCAGTTGATTCGTTTACCGCACAGTTGAGTGCAAATTGTATCTTTGCTAAGTTCAAATCCCATACGCGGTGATCGCGGTCGATAAAAGCCGAAACAGCTGTCATAATAGTTTTGTTATATCTCTCGACCGGATTTACGTGTATTTTTAGACCGGATTTATGTGTATACAGCGGTGTGTAATGTAAGTTAGGAACTTTGTATTTGGATAATAATTTTTTAAAAGTGGAGCTAATAAATTGCTTGCCGTTATCTAAAACAATGGTAGACGGAATACCATGTACAAGGAAAACATTTTCTTCTAAAATTCTGGTTATAATTTCGGCAGAGGCACGTTTAATTGGAAAAAGCAAACAATATTTAGAAAAACAACAAGACACTACAAAAACATACGTATTCTGTTTCCTCGAGGGGGGTTAAGGTCCAACGAGGTCTATACTCAACATCTGAAATGATCTAAGACATGATTTAGGCTGACCCATATGGCCGAGAATGGAATGATTTTGGTGCTTGTGAGCAGTACAAGTATCGCACGCACGGCCAGTAGTAGCTAAGCGATAAACGCTTGTAAGTTTTAAAAATGCCGAGATGGCCAGCAGTGGGCAAGGAGTGATTGTCGGATATGACGTTAGGTCTCATTTCCAACGGTATTACCTCCTTCCACTGAAACTCCCTAGTAAGCGGGTTAAATGACTTTTTGAGTCGATACAATTAATTATTAATTATTTGATAGTCAACAAAAGACGATGGCCTCTTTAAGCAACCGTTACATACATTTAGATACCAAGCGAATCATTAGTTGAAACCGGTATAATTGTATTAGAATTAATACAATCATCCTGCGAACCATTGATAATAGCAGAGACAGGAACAGAGCGAGACAAAAAGTCAGGTGAAATATTATCAGAACTACGACGATGTCTAATTTCACAATTATAACAAGAGAGACGAACACCCCATCTGGCTAGACGGCCTGTGGGATTATTTAATTTTAAAAACCACTGTAATGCAGCGTGGTCAGTATAGACAACAAACTTCCTACCATTCTCGATATAACAGCGCCAATGCTCAATAGCCGACAAGACTGCTAATGCTTCGCGCTCAGTAGCACTATAATTTTTTTCCTGGCTGGATAATGACTTGCTGTAGTAGGCAATTATCCTTTCTTCACCCTTTAACACTTGACAGAGAACGGCTCCTATACCATAATCGCTAGCGTCCGTGTGAATTTCAAAAGGTTCAGAAAAATTGGGACTGGATAAAATCGCTGGGGAGGCCAAGCTTTCTTTTAATTTTATAAATGCTTGTTCAGCCTCAGCCGACCAACAGAATGGCAAAAAAAGTAATGAGCTATGGACCCCATTGCTAATGCTCACACGTCTGCCCATAAACCAAAAGTAATTGTTCTACAAATCTGGTTAGGCTAGAAAGCAGACCCTAGTATCCAAGGCGAAAGTTTTGAGTGCACCGGGAATACCACTAAAACTGTGGTGATATACATTTCTACTGCCTCTGTTTGTCCGATCCTACTAGTAGACCTTTGTCGATCGAGGGCGTTAGTCCGACAGGAGATAGATGCTCACATGACGATTATTGACAATTGTTTTATTTACCTACAGTATTTTGATAGAAAATATTTGTTTCTAGTAATAACATGTTTAAGCCCATTTAACGCATGTTAGGTAGTAATGCAGGAGGGGTATCACTTGTGTATGCTAACTATAGAAAAATAAGGCACTTTAATAAATGAGAAAGAAGAAAGGATAAATCGGGATCTACCGCTTCATCGTCATGACTTTTTGAGGATCCTTTATACATATTGATGTCGTGCACATAGGAATCTTCTTGTTTCCTTTTCCTTCAGTTGATTCGCTTGCTACTGACGAAAATTAAAAATAAACTGACGTCTAAATGACCTATACCACTAAGTATGTATTATATAAACATTTCTTTCGTATGTTTTGTATAGTTGTATATAATTAGGCTAATAGAGGATCAAGTTCACAATAACGGCGGTTACTCAGTAACTGGTAGAAGTCGTGACCTCAACGTTGTGATATTAAAGTAATATCATAAGAAACATAATAATGGCGTGTGACAAAGACCTATTGTACTTACAGTTATTACTTATGTATCTGCAATATTGGTTTATGTAGATGGTTCTGAATGCCTGGTAAAATGTATTCGTAAACAGGTTGATTTGTTGCCGTCCTAATTGGTCACCAATTGAGGCATGCTGAGTGGGAATGCTTACCCTCAACTTTTTTTTTTTTAATAGACTCACGCCTGTATCCCCGAAGACCTCTTAGAAGGTAGGCAGAGGTGTAATATTACACCCACGTTTCGTCATGAACTTTTACATACATACATACATATACTCACGCCTTTTTCCCGTCGTTGTAGGCAGAGACAACGGAACGCCACTTGCATCTATCCTTATAAACCTCACGCGCTTCCTCTACATTAATTACTCTGTTCATACATGCTCGCCGGTTCCGGGTGCTTCGGATCTTTCCGTTTTTCAGAACGTCACCAATTTGGTCGACGAATATCCTACGAGGTCGGCCGCGACCGGCTTGCCCATACACGTTAGCCTCATATATTTGGTGCGTCATTCTTTCTTTACTCATTCGCTCCACGTGACCAAACCATTTCAGCATTCCTTTCTCAATTCTTGTCACGACATCTTCTTCCAGGCCACATCGCTCTCGTATTACTGTATTCGGAATTCTATCAATCAGTCTTACCCCACACATACTACGCAGTGAACGCATCTCAACTGCGTTAATTCTGCTTTCATGCTTTTTCTGCCACACCCAACACTTACTACCGTACATCAACGTGGGCATAAGCACTCCATTATGAACCGCCAGTCGCGCCTGTTTTGGCACATTCTGGCCGTTCATAAAGGTATGCAGCGCTCCATTTACACAGTTTCCCGCAGTCACTCTCCTTTCAATATCTCCTTCACATCTTCCACCTCTTGTAAACATGCTACCCAAATATACAAATTCTGTAACTTGTTCAATGTGTTCATCTCCAATCGCAATATTACCCTCAATCACATTTTCATCCTTCTCAAACACCATCACTTTCGTCTTTCTTGCATTCAATTTCATACCTTTCGCTTTAAAGCTCTCATTCATGCATTTCATCATTTGTTGTAACTCAGTCGCCGTAGTAGTCTGAATTTTTAGGTCCCACGTAATAGGGGGCGAGCCTATTGCGGTTACCGGGCACATCATCAGACTCCGTGCTGCTACTGAGAATTCGGAAAAACCCAGTAACACTTTTGCCCGACCCGGTAATCGAACCTGGGACCTCCAATCAGCAGTCGCATGCACTATCCACTGGACCACGGAGGCAGGCCTCAATTCTATTTAACAATATTTACTGGCAACTTGGTTCCCAGTGGTAACTATTATCATTTCCCTACCTAGTGTTAAGCTCAAGTCTTATTTGAAGAGTAATTGTACTTCCATAGTAAAGTTTCGAACCCCTGACTTCTTCAAAGGAAGAATAATATCATAACAATTAGAAACTTATGACCATTGATTTTTGTTGAGGTAGTTTGGTTAGCATAATTATTAGGATTGTAGAATTTGTTTACTTGGGGTGAAATGAACTTTAGGGCCGGCGCTGACTGACGGCACGTCACTAACGGCGCGGCACGGCATGTTTCGGTAGCCCGAAGGACGCTTGCGGCGTTATACCGAAGCGTCCAATTGACTGGAATTTATAATTAATACCACTTCTTGCTGAAGATGAAGAAAAACAAAAACAAACTGATACGTTGAAGCGAAAACTATTCTGAGTACATCATTTATGGAGAACAAGATTTACTAACGGTTAATTAAGCACCTTATTTAATGATTACGTCGTGGCATAGGTACTGCCGGACGCTGCAGTATGCCACGTACGCCGTGGCATACTGCGCTATGATTGTATCGAAATAAAGTAATATGAATTCTAAGCTCATTGAAATAAGAATAGAATAACTTGATCAGTAATAAAATCCTTTGCCGTGCCGTGCTGCGACGTCAGTGTGCGCCGGCCTTTAGAACCCTATAGAAATATAGAAAACAGGTTGTCATTACCTTATTCTTTATTTGTGAATGTTTCATTACTTCGCAAAATAAGAATAATAATGTCGAATGTGACCTATTGCACAACATCCTACAATTTCAGTTATCATTGGCCTACATAAAAATTGGCAAAATCATCATTGCTTTGTTAATCGAGAAGTATCACAGTTGACACGTATGCTACGAAGACGTGGTATAGCGCGGACGTGGACGGTCCAGTTTTAATGAGAAACTTGAAAAATTACTGTAAATAATATAAATTATTTTACACAATAACGTTAATGTAACTCACTGTTGGGCACAGACTTCTACTCACTATGAGAAGGGTTATGGCATAGACTATGGCATGGCCATACTATGGCCCATAGTCCACCACGCTGACCAAATACAGGTTAGCAGACTTCACAAATCATTCGAGAACAATATAGAGAAAACTCAAGTATGCATATCACGATATTTTCTTTAATCGTCAAGCAAGTTATAATCCCTAATTTAATGCATAGGTACATAACGTTTAGATTTTTAGACGCTCTGGCGCCTGTCACATAAATTTGAGCAATAGCAGTTGTTACTTTGATATACTTATCTTCGGTTGGCGCCTTTACAATCTGTGAATAGTAATTAAGACTTTCATTTATATTTTTTATCACTTTAATATTAATTATACTTTTTTAATAATATTATAAAGCTGATGAGTTTGTTTGGATGAACGCACTAATCCCAAGAACTACAGGTTCGATTAAAAAAAAATAGAACACAGAAGTGTATGTCTGTTGCCTGTTAGCTGTGTTACCGCTAAGGAATATTCAATAATTTAATCAAGAAACGAACGTTCAGCTAGTGGGTAATGAGGAAAATCTCTTCTAAATTTCAAAAGAAAATGTAAGAAAATCTGTTAAAGTCCCAGTGCCCGCTACGACCGCGTCGCGCGCTCCGGTCTCACATAAATCACGGCCAAGTTTCACGCGAAATCGACTCGCCTCGATCCGCCGCCGCCGCCGTCACATACATTACTGCTTATGATTTGAGAATGTCGGGAAACACTTTATTTTACTACACTGTACACTACTGCAATGTAAACTATTCCTCTCCATCGCGACACACCGTAACGTCTTACACTGGCAAAAGAACAAGCCACAAACTAAACTTTAAGGGTAATAGTTTGGGTTGTGTTTCCAATGATAATTGAATAGAATACGGTTTTATAGACCGTGGTCCCGTTTCGTAGTAGAATAAGCTTCCGCGGGGAGTCTGCACCAGACATTACATCATCAATCTTCACGGACTTGGGGCTGAGAGCATTTTTTTCCTGCAATTGTTCGAGCATTGACATTTATTCTCTTTCAGTAGAATATTGCTAACACCGGTCATTTTTCATCTTGTTTATATTATTCTGTACGCACTCTGGTGGAAAATATAAAAGATATTATGCTGCGGACATTGTTAATTAAACATCAGACAACTTTGATACAAGTTAGATACTGGTTTATATTTGAATTATACGTACATATCATATTTAACGGAGTGTAACTGTGCATGATTAGGGTGTGACTAGTAATAAACTAGTGCATGTCTAGTCACACTCTAAGCTGGTATTGTGAAAGTTTATTGCGGAGATTATATATACGGGAAGATCGTAAGCTGATACATATGAAAATATGTGTATGTATGTTTAAAGTGCAAAGCTTGATTCTCGGGCAAATGGAAAAAAGCGCGCCTGTTATTGCCATTCTTTACTTTGGATTTTACATATTGACATACAAATATCTATTACATTTTTTGTCAAAAATGTACGCCGACGCAACTCCGGCTGATACCCAGTTTTATTTTAGTTTTTGATACATACGGTATACTACATACTATGGTAATGAATTTTATTGAAGCTATTCGCCATGTTTAATTTTCCTCAATATTTACATCTAGGAGTTATTGTGGTAGGCATTGTCAGTATAAGTACCTAATACTCCACGTAACGTTTCATTTAACTTGAATTTACAAAATTTCTAAGGCTTTATTTTCTAAAAATATCAAATTACTTCTTCTCCACATTTTATAAATCTTAATTTATTTTAAACATCATAAGATCGTGTCGGCCCCATTTTTCTTCTTCCATATAACCTCTAAAAGTGCTAAATTATATGCGCCCTAGGTCCGTGTCATTTTCGTAAAACGGGGCACTAATGTTTCCCTCATGTATTAATACATACATATTTGACTGTTATTGACTATTAGTGTGTTTCTTGACATAAGATTGCATTCAAGCTTACGGCATATCTTAAGCTCCCGTGAGACCATGGCTGCTAATATCTGTAATAAGCCGCCGAAATAGAGTATACCTACACGAAGACACCTCATTTATATAACGTTATAGTATATTATGTTTTGTTAATAATTTATCATATAAAGATAACTAGCTGTTACCGGCACTTTCATAGCGCTTCATTTTAAATCAACGGCTTTTAGAATACATTACTTCGTGTAAACTTTATGCTTCCTCTACAGGTTTCGCAGCCCACTGTTATGTTGTTCCTCTCTCTTTATTTGTTGAAAAAGATTGTACCTAGTTCTTTTGTTAATTTTTTTTGTTCTCTTAGTTTACAGGTAAAACATTTGTGTCTGTTGTAGTAGTTCGCTTAATGTATCCCAAGTCATAAAGTGTATAGTTATAGGTATATATGTATAGTTTATAATAATATTAATAATAATAATAATAATAATAATTGGTCATAGCGAAGGTGATTGGATGCGAGATATCGAACGTGCATGCGAACATATTCCCGAAATGGAATGCGTGGCCATTTCTAGCCAGGACGTTACACAAGCAGTCCGTCCATTATCTAATTGGAAATCTCCAGGATTGGACGGACTGCACAATTTCTGGCTGAAATGGCTACGTAGTTCGCATGAACGTTTGGCATCTCAATTCCAATCAGCCGTGGAATCTGGGTCGTTGCCAACCTTTATGACGACTGGAATTACCCACCTGCTCCACAAGACTGGCAGTACTAGCGAGCCCGGCAATTATAGACCGATAACGTGTTTACCATCGGTCTATAAACTTCTTACATCTATTCTGAGAGCTAAAATAGCTAAACATGTCGAAGACAACTCAATTATGTCAGCCTCTCAGAATGGATGTAGGAAGGGGGCTCGTGGTACTAAGGAGCTCCTCCTCATTGACATGGCCATTAGCCAACAAGTTCGCCGTAACCGAAAGGATCTGGCGGCATGTTGGATAGATTATAAGAAAGCGTATGACTCTGTACCACATACATGGCTTTTGAGGGTGCTAGAGTTGTATAAAGTAAATACTACTCTACGCACCTTTTTAAAGTCATGTATGGGGCAATGGAATACGACTCTTAGCTATCCAGGATGCCGAGGGATCCAGGAGGACGGCGAACATATTAGAATTGAGCGAGGGATTTTTCAGGGCGACAGTCTGAGTCCCCTTTGGTTTTGCTTAGCCATGAACCCTCTCAGCACATTACTGGAGGGTTCAAGGTTAGGCTACAGGTTACAGAGGAGTGGTCAGGTCATATCTCACCTGTTGTTCATGGATGACCTGAAGTTATTTGCCCACTCTGATGCCCAATTGATAGATTTACTAAAAGTAACCCAAAACTTTAGTAAGTCAATCAATATGGAGTTCGGTGTGGATAAATGTGCTGTCATTCATGTGAAGCAGGGAAGGATGGTGGAATCTGAGGGGATCCAACTCTCAGATTTCATTAACCTAAGAACGCTTCTCTTAACTGATACCTATAAGTACTTGGGTATGTCACAGGCTTTAAGTATCAATGAAGCCGTCATGAAGCAATCGTTGCAAGAGCGTTTCTTTGGCCGCCTGAATAAAGTACTGAAAAGTCTTTTATCAGGTGGCAACAAGGTTCGGGCTTGCAACGGTTGGGTCATGCCACTTCTTGTATACTCCTTTGGCATACTCAAGTGGACTCAGTCTGAATTGGACGCCCTGGACAGAAGAGTCCGCACATTGTTGACGGCATATCGTATGCATCATCCACGTTCATCCGTGATGAGGTTGTACATCCCGCGGAAGTGTGGGGGTCGTGGTTTTCTGAATATCAAGACCCTACACAACCGCGAGGTGTGCAATCTCAGAGAATATTTTCTCCGGGCGAACGTGGACATGCATCGAGATGTTGTCGCAGTGGACAATGGACTCACCCCGCTCAAGTTGGCTAAGGAGAACTGGCGCATACCTGTAGTACTCAGTACTGATGATCGCAAGCGTGTATGGCAGAGCAAGGAGCTTCATGGCAGGTTCCATCGGGCCCTGTATGGATCCGATGTAGACCTATTAGCCTCGGTGAACTGGCTACGCTTCGGCGACCTCTTTGGGGAAACCGAAGGGTTTGTTTGTGCAATTGCTGACGAAGTTATCAAGACGAATAACTACCGGAAATATATCCTGAGGGATGGCACTACCGATATTTGCCGTGCGTGTCACCAGCCCGGTGAATCCCTCAGGCATATTGTTTCCGGTTGTTCACGTCTTGCTAACGGTGAGTACTTGCACAGACATAACCAAGTAGCCAGAATCATTCACCAGCAACTTGCTCTGAAATACAAACTTGTAGACATCGAGGTACCGTACTACAGGTATGTGGCAGAGCCAGTTCTCGAAAATGGCCATGCCACATTGTACTGGGATCGATCTATCGTCACGGACAGGACTGTTGTAGCCAACAAACCTGATATTGTGGTGATAGATCGATCAGAGCGCCTCGCAATGATTGTTGATGTCACTATTCCCCATGACGAGAATCTCGTGAAAGCCGAGGAAGACAAACAGATTAAATATCTGGACTTGGCTCACGAGATTGTCGACATGTGGGAAGTGGACTCGGCAATTATTGTGCCGATAGTTGTAACGGTTAATGGCCTAATAGCCAAGAGCCTCGATCGTCACCTTAAGAGGCTCGCGTTGGGTGCTTGGGTCAGGGGTCTGATGCAAAAGGCAGTTCTTCTCGACACGGCACGTATTGTGAGGAAGTTCCTGTCTCTGTAGCCCTTACCACCGGCAGCTTGGACCCTGTGCCCGTTGCTGGTGGGATCCCACGGTTTTTTATATTTTTAAATGTATTTATTTTTATAAGTGATATATTTAAAAATGTAATTTAAATTTGAGAAGTGATAAATAAATGAATAATAATAATAACTGTTTATTTCGGATAATAACAATCCATATGTTGTTAGTACAATTTTTCTTAACCTAATGTTAGTAATGTTGTAATGTGCACTGCACTGGATACAACACAATACCTAGGTATGTAACTGTATCCAGTGCTTTAACATTGGGAAGTCCCATCTATCACATAACGCGCTCAGAATGCTGTGGGAGCTGACACGCATTCTGTGTAATATTGATGCACTACGCTTGCGGATGATGGCATGAAAACCATCAACCGACGCCTCCGCAAACATCTGTGAAGCACTACAGAAGCGTGGCAGCCCCATGAGCATTCTGAACGCGTTATAATACTGGACACGCAATGCACTGTATGCCCGCCGCGTATATTTAATCCACAGATTGCAGGTGTAAAAAGTTTGGCAATAAGCCCTAAAAAGAGAAATTTTAACATCTCTTGTGCATTTTCCAAATCTGCGGATCAACATATTGCTTCGGACAGCCAAAGCTCTGCGTTCTCTCTCTATGTCTACGTTATCATTAAGGTTATCGGTGACCCAGTGACCCAAGTACTTAACCTGTGTCACTCGTCTTAGTGGAGTGTTCGCAACTGTTACTTGTGGCACTTTAGAGTAACATTTGGTGCCCGCCTTGAACACTAACAGCTCACTCTTTTTGGCATTATACCTGAGTCCCTGAGCCTCCGCATAACCCTCACATAATTGAAGAAGTTGTCTCAGTGCTCGGATCGAGGGGCTCAGCAATACCATGTCATCAGCGTAGCTAATATTATTGATGCAGACGCCATCAATATGACAACCAACCCTGGTATTGCTGAGCTCCACAATCAGCCGATTTATGTACATATTGAACAGACGAGGTGAGGTAATCCCCCCCTGCCTCACCCCGCAGCTCAACCTGTACACATCCGACAACTCCCCAGCCCACCTAACATAATTCATTTGATATTTGTACCAATACTTAAGAACAGAAATGACCTCTTCGCCTATGTCACTTTCTTGGTGTAGCTTACTCCACAGTATGTCATAAGACACCAGGTCGAACGCTTTCGATAAATCAAGAAAGCACGCATAGACCGGCGTCTTCCTATCAGCATAGTACTGAACTGTCTGTTTTAAGCACAGTATGGCAGTCTCTGTGGAGAGCCCGGGTCGAAAACCGAACTGGGCATCGTGTAGACTTATACGACTTGCCATATGCGCGTCCAACAGACAGTCCAGCACTTTAGCTGTAACCGTAGCTAAAGAAATTGGCCTATAGTTGGCGGGATCTGCAGTATCTCCCGTCCTGTTCTTAATTATTGGTATAACTATCGTTTTCATAAGATCGTCTGGTAAGAATGAGTGACTCATACAAAGAGAGTAGAACATACTCAACACCCTCGGCAGATGTACACCAGCGTATCGCAGGTGTTCAACGCTAAGGTGATCATGTCCCGGAGACTTACCTCTCACCATGCCATTGATTACATTTTTAACTTCTTTGGCGGAGAATTTTACTGTCTGTTCCGAAGACATGGTCATGGACTTAGCGCCCAACACCGACGATATCACTGGCGCCGTAGACACCAGTGGCGAATCAACTTTAAAGTGCCTAACAAACATATTAGCTATTGCTGTGGGATCACACTCACCTGCCACGCTCACTGGGAGACTAGGCCTGGGGTTCATTTTATTTGTGGATTTCCAAAAATTCCCAAAATGTTTTGATTTGTGGTGTTCAGCTAAAATGTCTAATCTTATTTTAGTTTGATTGTTTCGACACCACTTTAACTTAGATTTAAACAATCTACGCGTTTCACGCATTCTTTCATAAATATATCCCACAGTCGGGTTATTATGAAGATGCCACATTTGAAACGCAAGCCGAGCCTCACAGTGAGCGCTTTTAACATGTTTATTCCAGCCTATCAGGGGTTTGTATTTAATATTCTTTACACATCTTGCACTACATTCCGCAGCCCTCGACAGGCATTGAATAATTTTATTATACAGAGTGCTTATTACAACACGATGGTTCGGATCATCACATATCTTATCAGCACAACTAGTAAATTCTAACGGAAAATCTATGTCTCGTAGATAAGAATGACATAGTTCCCCATACAATTCAATTTGTTTGGAGTCTCTATCCCCCCCATATGACTTTATTTTGCATAGGTTGGTTAATAATAGGTCCTGTGAAAACATCAGTGTTGCAGTTCAACTGCAACAAGAGCTGACACAGGTTTCTTATTTGGTCTCCACGAATCGACTGGCTGTATGATATTGTTTCTTAACTGTTTTGGAGATAATAAAATCATTTTCATTCTTTCTTTCTTTCTTTCACTGCTAAACTTGAGCTTCTCCTAATTTGCCTCACAGTTGACATAGCCTCTGTACCACGCTCATCAATCGCGTTGGCAAAGGGCTCCATCTCGAGGTTTACGTCTCTTCGCAAAGGTACTATTTTCTGCATGTATTTCCTCAGTTGTCTCATACGACACCCCTGATAAGAAGTGATATTTAAGATACGATATAATTTTATGATATGTTGTAGCACATATGTAATTTTGTATACTGTATGGCAAGAATTACTAGCTATACAGTCCTATGAGAGTATTAGGATCATTTTAAGTCAATTTTGTGAGTGTGGATTGGATCAAAGCTAGGACTGGCGCACTGTTAAATATTCTAATCCTATCCCTCACTTTGCAGTACTATATCGCAACCAATAACAGTGGCATCCGAAAACGTACAACTGCAACTATTCCAATTTCAAACTCAGATCAAATAAAAAAGGCAGGCAGTCAGATATACAGATATCGCATCATCATCATACTCTAGATCAAGTAAAATAAAGTAGAACTCACTGTTAATAAAAAGAAAGCCACATTTTTGTTTTTAAATGAATGTACTGTTGGGGTGCCGTGCATGGCCGTTGACGCGTCTATTTACTAGATATCTTCTTTTTATCGTGTAAGTCGATTTTGTGAGTGTGAATTGGATCAAAACTAGCACTGTTACATATTCTAATCCGATCCCTCACTTTGTAGTACTGTATCGCAACCAATAATAGTGGCATCCGAAAACTTCAGCTTCTTGCGCCCATCTGAGGTTGAAATTGGAATAGTTGCAGTTGTACACACTCACAAAATCGACTTACACTGATCCTAATACTCTCATAGGACTGTATAGCTAGTAATTCTTGCCTTACAGAATACAAAATTATACATATATGCTACAACATATCATATATCGTATATTAAATATCACTTCTTATCATGGGTGTCGTATGAGACAACTAAGGAAATACATGAAGAAAATAGTACCTTTGCGAAGAGACGGAAACCTCGAGATCGAGCCCTTTACCAACGCGATTGATGAACGTGGTACACAGTCCATATCTACTATGAGGCCAATTAGGTGAAGCTCAAGTTTAGCAGTGAAAGAAAGAAAGAAAGAAAATTATTTTATTTCTATCTCCAAAACAATACAGTTAAGAATATAACAATATCATACAGACAGTCGATTCGTGGAGACGCTCTTGTTGCAGTTGAACTGCAACACTGATATTCTCAAAGGACCTATTATTAATATTATTATAAACTATACATATATACCTATAACTATACATTTTATGACTTGGGATACATTAAGCAAACTACTACAACAGACACAAATGTTTTTCCTGTAAACTAAGAGAACAAATATAAAACAAACAAAAGAACTAGGTACAATCTTTTTCAACAAATAAAGACAGAGGAACAACATAACAGTGGGCTGCGAAAACTTGTAGAGGAAGCATAAAGTTTACACGTGTTGTTAACGCTGGGAGCGTTAGACCATTTGATCTGTGTTGTCCTAGAAGGACAGCTAGATGGGATAACTATAAATTAAACCACATCTACTGTTGTACTGGTTTATTGTCTCCGGTTGGAGACTCTGTTGAACTAGCCTCTGTTGGAGACTTTGCACTATGAGCCTCAGTTGAAGGCTTGCTCAAGACTGTGTCCTGGTTGAGCCCCTTTCGAAGACTGTTGAACTAGCCTCTGTTGGAGACTTTGCACTATGAGCCTCAGTTGAAGGCTTGCTGAAGACTATGTTGTCCTGTTGAGCCCCTTTCGAAGACTATGTTGTCCTGTTGAGTCTCTGTTGAAGACTCTGTTGAACTAGCCTCTGTTGGAGACTTTGCAATATGAGCCTCAGTTAAAGGCTTGCTGAAGACTGTGTCCTGGTTGAGCCCCTTTCGAAGACTATGTTGAACTAGCCTCTGTTGGAGACTTTGTACTTTGAGCCTCAGTTGAAGGCTTGCTGAAGACTGTGTCCTGGTTGAGCCCCTTTCGAAGACTATGTTGAACTAGCCTCTGTTGAAGACTTTGCACTATGAGCCTCAGTTGAAGGCTTGCTGAAGACTGTGTCCTGGTTGAGCCCCTTTCGAAGACTATGTTGAACTAGCCTCTGTTGGAGACTTTGCACTATGAGCCTTAGTTGAAGGCTTGCTGAAGAATGTGTCCTGGTTGAGCCCCTTTCGAAGACTCTGTTGAACTAGCCTCTGTTGGAGACTTTGCACTATGAGCCTCAGTTGAAGGCTTGCTCAAGACTGTGTCCTGGTTGAGCCCCTTTCGAAGACTAACAATATTTCAATTTTCTTGGCCTTATATACCTTCATATTATAATCCATTTTCAAATGTATTTCTTTTACAATATTTCGTACATATAAAAAGGTAAAACATATACATACTTTTTGGATTGACATTTCAAAAGTATTTGTTCTTTTTACAATGTTTGTGAACTGATATACTAAAAAGTATGTATATATTCTTGTAAAAAAAGTATTTACTCTTTTTACAATATTTGGTACTTTGGTCATAAACACGTGTATTCTACGTAATGTATTCTAAAAGCCGTTGATTTAAAATGAAGCACTATGAAAGTAACAGCTAGTTATCTGTATATGACAAATTATTAACAAAACATAATATACTGTAACGTTATACAAATGTGGTGTCTTCGTGTAGGTGTATTCTATTTCGGCGGCTTATTACAGATATTACTCTTATTAGGAGCCATGGTCTCACGGGAGCTTAAGATAAGCCGTAAGCTTGAATGCAATCTTATGTCAAGAAACACACCAAAATAGTCAATAACAGTCAAATATGTATGTATTAATACGTGAGGGAAACATTAGTGCCCCGTTTTACAAAAATGACACGGACGTAGGGCGCATATAATTTAGCACTTTAAGAGGTTATATGGAAGAGGAAAAATGTAGCTGACACGATCTTATGATGTTTAAAATAAATTAAGATATATAAAATATGGAGAAGAAACGCAGAAAGTTGATATTTTTAGAAAATAAAGTCTAAGAAATGTTGTAAATTCAAGTTAAATGAAACGTTACGTGGAGAGTTAGGTACTTATACTGACAATGCCTACCACAATAACTCCAAGATGTAAATATTGAGGGAAATTAAAGATGGCGAATAGCTTCAATAAAATTCTTGACCATAGTATGTAGTATACCGTATGTATAAAAAAACTAAAATAAAACTGGGTATCAGCCGGAGTCGCGACGGCGTACTTTTTTGTCAAAAAATGTTATGGATATCTGTATGCTTATATGTAAAATCCAAAGTAGAGAATGGCAATAACAGGCGCGCTTTTATTCATTTGCCTGAGAATCAAGCTTTGCACTTTAAACATACACATATATATTTTCATATGTAGATCACAGGTAGGCTTACGATCTTATCCCGTATTAATCATTCATAATGACAAAGAAGTCGCACACACATTTAATAAATTCTTTGCTAGCATACCGATTACTACTACTAGAGAATTAAAATCATCAGCTATAGTCGCATAAAACCTATTAGAATCTAGTGTAGGAAAATGTGATGTATTATTTAAGTTCCATTGTATTAATTCTACCGACATTACAAGTACTTTTCAATCTCTAGAGTCTAAGAATACAGGTGATCTCTGGGGCATTTCTGTTAAGGTTTTGAAAAGTATAATTGATATAGTAGCTCCTTATTTAAACAACTTATTTAATAAGTGTATTGAATGAGGTGTTTTTCCCGATCTTATGAAACACAGTAGGATAATACCTCTTTTCAAATCCGGCAGTAAGACTGATCCTAGTAGTTATAGGCCAATATCGATACTACCTGCCTTTAGTAAGATTTTTGAAAAGATCATACTCAAGCAATTACTTAGACATTTTAATCTAAACAGCCTCCTTCATAGAGAGCAATATGGTTTTACCAAGGGTCACTCGACAACAGATGCAGGAGTAGCGTTACTTAAACACATATTCAGTGCATGGGAGAGTGCCCAAAATGCTATTGGTGTGTTTTGCGACCTTTCGAAAGCATTCGATTGTGTCTGCCATGAAACGCTCTTATGCAAACTTAGACATTACGGCGTACAGACTAAAGCATTGGAAGTCATTAAGTCATACTTAAGTGACAGAATCCAATGTGTTGAAATAAACGGCTCAAAATCCAGTGGCTTACCTGTTGATTTAGGAGTGCCGCAAGGCAGCATCCTAGGGCCTTTCCTGTTTCTTGTTTACATAAACGATTTACCTTTTTACTTGAAAAACATTTGTGACGTTGTACTGTTTGCTGACGATACTTCTTTGATATTCAAAGTAGATAGAAATAAGGAACATTTTAACGAAATAAACAATGCGCTCATTCAAGTAACTAAATGGTTTAATGTAAACAATCTAGTACTGAACGCCAAAAAAACAAAATGTATTGAGTTTGCTCTGCCTAAAGTCATAAACCTTGGTCCTAGTATAGTTCTAAATGACGATGTTCTCGAAACATCTGAATCTACATTATTTCTAGGAATAACACTCAATTCGAAATTACAGTGGGGTGCGCACAGATATACGCACGCGTCAGATATACAGATATCGCATCGTAGATCGTAGAACTCACTGTAATTAAAAAGAAAGCCACATTTTTGTTTTTAAATGAATGTACTGTTGGGGTGCCGTGCAGGGCCGTTGACGCGTCTATTTACTAGATATCTTCTTTTTATCGTGTAAGTCGATTTTGTGAGTGTGGATTGGATCAAAACTAGGACTGGCGCACTGTTACATATTCTAATCCGATCCCTCACTTTGTAGTATTGTATCGCAACCAATAATAGTGGCATCCGAAAACTTCAGCTTCTTGCGCCCGTCTGAGGTTGAAATTGGAATAGTTGCAGTTGTACAACTGCAACTATTCCTATTTCAACCTCAAAGTAAAAAAAAAGGGCAGGCAGTCAGATTTACAGATATCGCGTCCATATTCTGGATCAAGTAAAATAACGTAGTACTCAGTGTAAATCAAAAGAAAAACACATTTTTTTATTTTTAAATAAAGGTAGGGTGCCGTGCAGTGCTGTATTGACGCGTCTATTCAGTAGATATCTTCTTTTTGCCTTGACTTATGTGGGTTGTGTTTATGTTTCTTATTACGTACAAAGAAACGTCATTTAATTAATTTCAAATTGAAAAGATTTCAAAATATTCTATTCATACTGTTGTCTTCACTGGTTGTTAAACTGCCAATTAGTGGTCTGTGGCACGAAGGGTCTGGTGCGTGTGTCCTGCGTAGCCACTAAACACAGTGCGGCGGACGCGGGATGTCGCCGGCGCGCCGCAAGCCGCCGCAAGCCGGCTAATCTCAGCTTTCGGCTGCATTGACAACCATCGGCGCTCGTCACCGGGTTGTTAGCAGTCAAATTGAGTTGATGTTTTTGTAAATGACGTCACGTCGTCGCTGTATGGCATGACAAGTTAGAAACATCTATTTATTACTGTACTAGGTCTTGCCCGCGGCTTCGCGCGCGTTATATTCGGGGTTACACAAATCTCCTTTATTGTACGGATACTTTAATATTTACTTTATTTTGGCAATATGTATGATGCGACAGTACTGACAGATATACACACATGATAGATAACTCAATTATTACAGCGCATGCGTTTTAACTACCAACAGTCAGATTTGTGCCCTACAAACTTTTACCCTCCCTACAATCCCTCCCAATTTATTTTTTGCAACTAATGGTGGCCTATGTCCGTCTCCATGATTTAATATAGGTCTATATTAAATATCAACAAAATCCGTTCAGCCGTTATAGCGTGAAAACAGAACATACATACATACACACTTTCGAATTTATAATATTATAGTGGGGATAATTTTATGGGTTTATATTTTTTGCATAGTAATAATTTGGCAAATTAAATTACGCGAAAAATTTTTTGGGAAGTGAAAATTTGCCAAATTCCTTTTGGTCAAACAAGGGAGACCCTTCTAGGAGACCGTACCTAAGAGATTGCCCGAAATTCGCAAAAAGTATAAAAGAAAATTGAAAAGATATTTATTGAAACAAGAGGTCGAGTTCTTGTCTCTGCGGGACTTCTAGTACTTTTGAATTCTATAAGTACGTACTTTAACCAATTTATATTCCAATTCTAGGTACTCAAGATCAATCACTAGGTCCTTCGTGATTTTTTGGTCGTGTTTTTCTGCGAGATACTTTCTGTCAAGTTAATTGACTAGGTATAGGTATAGTTTCATGGCCTCTTCTTATTTTACCTAGAACTGGATAACTAATGGAAAAGTTTTGTATTGTTTTGTTCTTTGAAAATGGTACACCATTTTCAAAGAACTGTGGTTGCAAATCGGCAAACCTATAAACATGCATGGGAAAAACAAAATATATTTCTCTGGGTGTAATGGATAATTCTAAGACACGCATCGGGCAGATGTATACGTGTAGTGAGCAGTTGTACTTAAATTAATCTTTAAGACGAACATAAAGGTAACGGCCCATTCCATCCAAAATCAGTGTAGAAAATACAATATATAAATATACTATAGCATACATATTAAATACATGAGTTCACGACGTGAGCGCCCCAGTAACGATCTGCATCGTTGGAACATCTCGGAGTTACGCTAATTATTATTAGCCCCTCACTCGAAGCTTAAAGTGACACATTTTCCACACGTTTTCACGCCAATTGTTACAGACATTGCTTCCAATCATTTTATTATCATTTCTGTATGTATATGTCGAATCTTTATGAATTTTACGTGTAGTGCTATGTAAAATGGCACCTTGATGTAGTGCAGACTAGATAATAGGTACAGCTACTGCAAGGATGCACAGATAGTGAAATTGTTTGAATATTATGCGAATTTGCTATTATTCTGAGCATAGAATTAGACTTTGTGCCTTAGTAACAAATATGTAGATGAAACAGATGAGAATTTCTGCATCGATTACTGTAGGTGCGGACTTGGAATCAGTAATTATTTTTGTGAATGATCTAGGCTTTATTACAAGTAATAAGAAAGGCTGATGTCAACTTCTTAAAAATATGAGGCGTTGCGTTGCAAAAAAGCTAAACACGGTAATATTTCTAAGAAAACACGTAAGGTAGTAAAAAATGTATGTAATAGTAATTCACATCCCTTAGCCTAGACGCAGATTTAAATAAATGTGACAGTGACTTACCTACCAGCCAAAAGCTTGGAAAATATGTTATCCTTACTAGAAATGTGGGCCATCATCACCTTGCATATGTAAATAAGGGTTTATAGATTAGAATTATGTTTAGTTATTTCGTTCCTATGTATAATACCATTAGAGACAGATTGACGGTGAAATATTGTTGAGAGATGCTTTCTTTAATGTTATACTGGTGGTTGTCCGGTCTAGGTCATTTGTATCGTGTCGTTTCTAGTTATTACTTCATTTCTAATATTGTGTTATGCAAATTTTGGTTCAATGATTGATAATTATTATAAAAAGATGCATAATAGATAATCTTCATAAATATGTAGTTAGGTTATGTACTAAAAGCTAATAAATAATTCTAGGGTATTGATCAGATTAATATAAAATCGTTGGGCGCGTGAAATTTCTATCAAAATGTTTACTCTGGATACGCTACGCCCAACGATTTTATATTTATCTGATCAATACCCCAGATTGATGAGAAGGTTGGTGCGATCTGGTAGCTAGGACTTACCGAATTATATTTTAGCTTTTAGTACATAACCTAACTACATATTTTTTATTGTAATTAAACCGTTTAACATAAAAAAATGTTTTTATTTTATTTTTTTATCCTGACTTTATTAGATTGCACAAAAATATTAAAGATTTTTATAGAATAAAGGTCACAGTAAGACCAAATGTTAGGTATCCATTAGGTAGGTACATAATTTACCATGAGTGAGCTTCATACTTAAAAACCTTGTTTCTCCTGCTACTGACCGTTAGCATATATTATATACGACAGTGAAACATGAGTAGGTAACGCACCTCTTAAATTCAAGTCCAAAAACGGTACAAAATACAAGATAAACCTTTTTGTAGCCTAAAAGTCTAGAGAACCTGTTGTGGAAGACGATATTGTTTGTATAATATATCTCAAGATCTGAAAACCTACCTACCTTGAGTGCGGAAAGTTTCATATCAAACGGATAACATGTTTTTAGTTGGTACCTTCGCAAACAAAACTTTGTTGTTTACAGCGTTGCAGAGAATCGAAAGACAGTTTTCAGTACCTACTCAGCCTGAGCCTGAAAGTACTTGAAAACAAACAAAGAAAATAAAATAACTGTTGTTTGTGAACGGAACGTAAGAGACATATAATGGAACGCGCATTGTCATAAATACCTTTATTTCTTCATTTCTTGACCAGAAATTAAATAATTTAAATCTAAACAAACACGCTTTTCTTCATTACTCGCTAACAACAAAAGTATTTAAGATGAATATAATGAGCACAGTCTACATGAGTTTACTAGTAGGCATTCCAAGGGTTCGTCTTTTACCTTCGAGCATCATCATTTCGCCAGCGCAGTGGTAGCACCCACATCTCATTAGCCAAGTTTCATAATGATACAATGTCTTGAAATTGCCGAAATTCTAGATGAATTTCAATGCATTGTTAAAGATATTGGTCGTATTTAATTAAACATCCAGCAATAGAAATACCCTGTTTCGCAGGACACGGAGAAATTACCAGAATCGAAGCAACAATTTGTGTATCACACAAATTTGTGGTCGAGAAATTCTTGGCCAAAGGTCAAAAGGTCTATTGCGCAATCGTGGATTTGGAAAAGGCTTACGATAAAGTGGTGAGGAATGAAATGTGGTCGGTACTGTCGCTGTATGGGGTGAGCAGCAGCCTCATTCGAGCTCTGAAATCACTTTATGAGGATTCAACAAGCTCTAGCTTGTGTGAAGATAAATGGGTCATACACTGACTGCTTTACCATAGCCACAGGTGTTAGAAAGGGATGTGTAGCGTCGCCGTGGCTGTTTCACCCATTCATGGACAGTTGTTTAGCTTATTCATGGACAGTTGTTAGGTAATAGAGTGTGGTGTGGGTGGAATGAATGAAGCTTTGAAAGCTTTTATGAACAGCCAAAACGTTTCCAAAAAGGCACTATTAGCTGTGTACAGAGGGGTGTTAGTACCAACACTTATGTACGGTAGTGAAAGTTGGGTATGGCAGAAGAGACTTGAAAGTAGAATAAAGGCTGTAGAAATGAGAGCACTGAGAAGTATGTGTGGCGTATTTTTGAATGACAGAGTTAAGAATTGTGTTATAAGAGAGTGTTTTGGTGTAAAAGAAGATGTAGTGACAAGTATCGAGAAAGGTATGCTAAGGTGGTTTGGGCACATGGAGAGGATGGATGACGAAAGACTGACCAAGCAGATATTGATAATTAGAGATTGATAAAAGATTGAGATATTGCGTTGTTTCATGGTTAGTTGTCATACATTCATTTAATTGACATTTACTTCATTGTCCATTGTATGTGTTTATGTACCTATGTACATATTATGTAGCTGTAGTTGGATGGTGCCGAGCTATCGAGCGTCCAGGACGACTGCTTGCTCGTTTCGTATTGTAAAACCATTGCATGCGGATGCGCCGGATGTCGCGCGGTTACTAGCGAGGCAAAGGCGTTTTTTGTTTTGGCTGCAGGCTACACGAACCATGCTCCCGCGCCCCGCACCGCACGGACAACGCGTGTCTCTTTGGTGTTGAACAATTGCATAATGAATGGGTAAAAATTATAATAGTAATAATTCTACAACATACAAATATTATTAGGTACTCTTTTTTTAATTTTTTTTTCTTTCTTGTGACCCACAACACACATGAGTAACATGTACTTACACTGAAACATACCTAGTTGATAATGTTTATTAGTTCATTATATAAAAGTTTATGTACCTACTCCCTTGACGCCTATATGTATATATTATTATCTGTATGTATGTAAGTAAGTACCTATTACCATTGTCAATAAATAATTATCTACGTAGGTCTATTTGTATACTAAGTATATATATATTCATTTGTATTTCTTGATATCACATGCGTGAGTCACTAGAGGGCCTAATTGAAAATCGGCGCCAGGCGTTCGCCTGGCACAGGTCCTATTTTGACTACACACTTTACCTCCATTAATACTGCTCTTTCTTTAATTTTATTTTATTTTTCCTTGTTTTGTTTGTTATTTTTTGTTTATATAATTATGTTATGTTCTTTTTTTTTCTTTTGGTTTTTCTTTTACTATTATATAAATCTCTTTCACTTTATATTGTTTAGGTAATACTGCCTGTCATGTAATGTGAAAAAGGTGTGTAATGTGTGTATGCTAAATAAATAATATTTCATTTCATTTCATTTCAGATATATAAGCCAAGTGTGAATGGGACAGGACGAACGGGAAGACCTAGACGGACATTCTCTGACCTGCAGGCCGATTCAGAATATCGTCTTTTAGCCGCCTATCAGAGATATTTTGAACAAATATTCATTGAATTCGGTTTCTTTATTAATTTACTTCATATTGAATGCATAAAATTGACAGAAAATGCAATAGATTTGACAAAAAATGAGGTAGCCCGTTTGACAATTAACGGAATCGAATGTCAAATGAGATATCGAAAGATTCTGAATCACTCCCCAGATTGGAGACATTCTTAAAACAGGAAAGGTTATACCAACAAAGTACCCTTAACAGAAGAGCATGCATGACGAATTTGATAGGACTGAATGAAGCAAGAGAGATATGTCAAGATCGTTGCAAATGGCATTCCGCAGTCTCTGCCCACCCCTCCGGGTAACAGGTGTGAGTCTATGTATGTATGTACAAAGAACAATGGCAGAATTTGATCTAGGTTTGTTGTGGCGACCTTAAACTTCATATGAACAAAACAAATTGTTTTTTTTTCTACGATTTTTAATATTTTCACTTTGTCTCGTTAAAGCTGGAGTATTTTATGATGATAAAAAGCATTTCAATTGATTACGAATATTTTATTATTTGATTGTTGCCATAGACAATGGTGTGACCGGAATAGACGTGAGTGCTATATCCGTATCGATTATTAAATAAGTAATCGATACGATCGACCTTTATACAGTTGGTTTGGTTTAAAATGCAGTTATTTAATATTTAATCAACATTATATCAATAAGCTAATATTTTTGAAGCAAAACAATGTTTAAATCAAATAAAAACGTCACAGCACCATTTTAATGTTGTATCGATTTCACATAAAATCGATTTAAAATGTGCAGCTCTGTCTGTCTGTGTGTCTTTTGTCTTTGGCTGTGACAGTTAGATGCTATAAAATACTTCCGCATTTTGATGTCAATCTGACATATGTCACAAACACCGATATCTTGTTTTTCCACCTTTCCTGAGTGAAATAGAATCATTTATAGACTCAGTTACTTACGCCAAATTTTTTGATATATTTTTTATTACTGTAGGCTTCAATTTAATTTCAGACATTTTGATGTATAGAGATCTGCCATTGTCCTTTGTGGTTTCGTGTGGAGATCGAACCCCGTAACACTCGATGCAGTGTTAATACGGCGTTGCAGATTATGCTACTAAGCCGTGCGTACAGTCCAATATTCTTCAGTTACAATAGTTTTGATTGTAATGACATTATTCCAAAAACCGGAACAGTAATTTTTTATGGAAAAAAAGATTTTTATGCTGACAACTTAATCAAAAACAAGAAGAAACAAATAAACTTTTCTCATTTGTGTAAGGTTACTAGAAGTTACTGCGGTTCTTTAATTTTCAACCTTTTCGGTATTCGCCCATAAGTGAAGTCGCGGACAAAGCCTAGTAGTACGAGGTAGCACGGCAGGGGTCTGATCGTGTCGCAGTTAGAGCATTTCCGTGTCGTTCGTGAAAAATGGCGGCGACATCGTGACGTCACGCCGCACTACGCCGAGCCGACCGTTAAATACTTTGTGTTACACGCTGTATAAAGTGTTAATAGTTTTGAAGAGGGTTCCACAAGGAAGTATTTTTGGGAAGCATACTTTCATTTGAGAATGGTGGTATATTATGGCAGCTATGTACTACAATGTTTTAAGTACAGGGTGGCGCAAAAGTAATGACCCTATAGAAATCTTAATAAATATATTTCTGGGCACATGGAGAGGATGGATGACGATAGACTGACAAAGAAGATATATAAGGCAAGTGTGAATGGGACAGGACAAAGGGGAAGACCTAGGCGAACGTTCTCTGACCAGATTGGAGACATCCTGAAGAAAGGACAAGTCAGAAGTACCCTTAACAGAAGAGCATGCATGAGAAACTTGATGGGAGTGAGTGAAGCAAGTGAGGTATGTCAGGATCGTTGCAAATGGCGTTCCGTAGTCTCTGCCTACCCCTCCGGGAAACAGGCGTGAGTCTATGTATGTATGTATGTATATTTCTTGTTTGCGTGTGTATGTCACTGAACTCCTCCTAATGGACTGGACCGATCTTGATGAAATTTTTTGTGTGTATTCAAGAGAACCTGAGAATGGTTTAGATTCACAATTTAGTCCACTGGTAAATGTTTTTTTACAAAATTTTTTATTTGTAAGTAGTTGTGGATTTCGGAATGTTTCACATTGGAACTGACGGACTGCGCTGCTATCGCAGTGTCAAATCTTATATTAATAATTTCGTCTAGGAGTACATAGAAACTTTACTTGAATAATAAAACATTAAAAAATAAAGATTTAGAGTCGACAACATATATCCGCAAAATTCGGCTTGTCGAGTATTTTGTTAAATTCTAATGGTTCTGACAGACAAATCACAGTCACCATATTATTAGCGAAACGTCATCAATACGTCACAGATACCGGATAACATCAAATATCAAATATCTTTATTATACACGTTGTACATACACGTGGTACATACACGATGTTACATAAAATATAATTCGCCATACTCAGGCTTTCGCCATGCAAAAATATTACATAATAAGTAGTTAATTATAAAATTTGAAGTGACAATGATTAATAACATCGGCAAAATTTACTAATTTTTAAGTAAGTGCACAACATAAGATGTCAGTTACAAATACAAAATGACAGGTTTACAATGATAGAAACACAAAATCAACATACAAAATAGAATAAAATAAAATATAAGTAATCGATTAATGAAATTATTATCTCCAGCTAAGGAATTACATTCTGCTTACTTCAAAGGCTAAGGCATAATTGTTTTTGTAATATTGTCTTCAAGAAACTCCTTTACCGAGTAATAGGTTTTATTTATAAAAAATTCCTTTAATTTAGATTTAAATGTATTATTGTCAGAAGTTTCAAGCAAAGACGTAGGTAAATGATTATAGACTCTAGGAATCATACAAAAGACACTATTATTAAGAAGTCCAGTTTTGTTTGGTATAAAACTTATTTTACTTGAATGCCTCTTACTTTTTAATTTAACAAACATTTTATCATTATTTCTTACAAACATAATCAAATCGAAAATATAAATACATGGCAGAGTCAACCATTTAATTTTTGGAAATATTGGTCTGCAGCTCTCAGTCTGTTTAATCCTAAAAATAGCCCTGACACATCTCTTCTGCGCTCTAAAAACCATTTCGTGATCTACGGAATTCCCCCAGAACATAACACCATACATCAACAGAGGAGTAACATAACCATGGTACGCTGTTAAAACTGCGGCAGTATTAACAGTTTTAGACAACATGTAGATGGCATATGAATACTGATTCAGTCTATTGCAAAGCATTTCTACGTGTGACTTCCAATTTAACTGAGAATCAATGTTCACTCCCAAAAATTTCGTTACATTTACGTGTTCAATTTTAGTGCCAGAATAATGAATGTTCATGTCTTGTAAAGTGTCAACTCTGTTTCGGAATGTCTTTAATTTTGTTTTGTCCAAATTAATTTTTAAATTATTTAAAGCTAACCATTCAACCACTTTTTGTAAAGTATTATTTATATCTAACTCTATTTGTGATTTATCTTTACCTGCAAAAATAATAGTACTGTCGTCAGCAAACAAAACTATATTATTATGTGTTATTCTAGGGAGGTCATTGATGTAAATTATGAATAATAGTGGCCCCAACACACTACCTTGTGGCACGCCAAATTGATTATTTTTGTATTCGGACTTCTGATTCTTGCATTTGTTTTGTTAAAGGACATAACCTTGTGATATGTGCAGATTGTTTGCGATTTTCAAGGTAGCTTTTAATTAGATTATAGGCGTTTCCTCTGACCCCATAAGCGTATAGCTTGTCAAACAATGTGTTGTGTTCAACGTAGTCAAACGCTTTGGTTAAGTCCATATAGAGCGCACAAGCATGATTCTTATTATCCATCTGTATCATAACACTTTGCAAAAATGAGTAGATTGCCACATTTATCCTTTTATCCCTTCTAAATCCCACTTGTTCTGTCGCGAATAGATTATTTACTTCAAAGTAGCTATATAAGCGCTCATATATTACTTTTTCAACAACTTTGGATAAAGTAGGCACCAATGCAATGGGTCTATAGCAACTCATGTCGTATATGTCTTTTTTCTTAAAAATTGGTTTAATTATGGTTAACTTTAATTTTTCAGGGAAAACTCCATGGCAAATACACAAATTAATTATGTGGCTAAGTATATATGACAATTCGATGGACACATATTTTAATACCTTGGTAGCGACGTCATCATAACCTGTACTATTCGTCGATTTTAAATTAAATATTATATATTGAATATTACTTGGTGTTGTTGGTTTAATAAATATGGAATTCAATTTACTTAAAATATTTATTGGTGCTCTACCGCACACTAATTTAGTGGGTTGGTTAATTAAATAGTTATTAAATTCATTCGATATCTCTATGGGATCTTTAATTGTTTTACCATCAATGATTAGTTGTTGTATTTCATGCTTTGGTACATTAATTTTGTTTTTATTAATTATGGACCACACAGCCTTAGATTTGTTACTTGCGTTATTGATTAAATTATCATTTCTTGTCTTTTGCGTAAGTCTGATGATACGTCTCAACCTCGATGAAAGTTCTACAAACTTTTTTTTATTTAGTTCTGTTCGATTTTTCCGAAATTGCCATAGAAGCTGCCGCTTACGCTTGCAACACTGCTTAATGCCTTTACTTATCCATCTTGAGTTTGTTTTAGTATTTATACATTTCGAGTACTATCTACTAAGTCTTAGGTCAAGTAGTTTGTATGTGTAAATAAATACTTTTTGCAATTATTATATTTCTTAAACAGTTAAAACGACAATTATGGAAGTATCCGCCCAATAAAGGATATTTCTGTTACCCCGAACATATTATAACTAGAGAACCCTGAATTTACGCGAGCGAAGCTGCGGGCAAAAGCTAGTTCCTTATATATTTTTATGACATCTCCTGTCATTCTAATATTGAAAATGTTGTCTCAATCAAATGTAAAATTCACTAAAAATAATCATGGACCGTTTACTCCCCTAGAACGTGGAATAAATAATCTTAATATATAAAATCCTTGCGTTACTGACTGACTGACAGACACGCTACAGCCGAAACTACGCGGCGCAAGAAGATGAAAGGAGATGTACCGTTTGGCCATACATTATGGGCCTGGCACGGCCAAACACGACACCATGTGTGTTTTGAAGATAAATGACTACTCTATTAACCTGTATAATTTCTTTTTAAATAACTTTTGGTGGAAATAAGATACGAGATATATTTGAAATGGAAATTATTCCGCAACTAAATATACCTCAAAATTGAATTTTAACATAAATATAATACCTAGATGTAAATAAAGGTATGTCTTTGCGTCTTAAAGAACAAAAAATACATAAAGAGTGGCCAATAATAATGAATAATCACCACGGACTATGTATACTCGTCCAAAAAAGCTAACCACAATCACAAACACCGCTGCATATTCTTAGCATGGGTAGAAGGTACTGATCATTACTATTGAATTTATATTCAATTACATTACATTAAAACCGTACGAAAACACCAATAAATCAGAGCAAAATATTTACGATACACAGTAGCAACACGAATGACATAACAGATAAAAAAAGTGTTGCAAATGGTTTGAAAAAATATTTCTACTATCGATTTAAAAACAAAACGATTTTTACCGATTAATAATTATGGAATGCATTATATATTTCTTGATTCTTTTTACAAATATACTTATAAAGTAAATAAAATATATTGTTTTCTAATATAATAATACAAATATTATTTCCTTAAAACAATTTCTGCCTACCATACTTCATTTTATTTTTAATGCTGGCAACATAAGACATTCATCCGCTATTACCATAGCCTATTCAAAATAATTAATCTTTAAAAACTAAATTCTTTCACCGATACTCTATCAAGAAACGAAAACGATGTAAAAATTTTAACAATTATATGTTTAATTTCAACGATTCACAACTTTCTGGCCGCTACAGGCCGTATTTGGTATTTCTCCTTTAGCATGTATGTTCCTTGAGGAGTGTAGAGTAGCATAAGAAAGGATTTGAAATTCCACCCCTAAAGGGGTAAAACAGGGGGTCAAAGTTTGTATGGAACTTTTTTTTCCTTCAATGGATTGACTCCAAACTTTGTATATTAGTTCCTCAAACAACGATAGTGAACTCTAAGAATTATTTTTTTGGAAATTCCTCCCCTAACGGGGTAAGATAGGGGGTCAAAGTCTGAATGTAACTTTTTATCTCTCTAATGGATTGACTTCAAACTTTGAATATTGGTTGCTTAATCGACGATAGTGAACACTAAGAATTTGTTTTTTCAAAATTCTCACCCTCAAGTGGTAAGATAGGGGTGAAAGTGTGTTACTTACTTATTATTCCTTCAGTGGATTGACTCCAAACTTTGTATATTAGTTCCTCAAATGACGATAGTGAACACTAAGCATAAATTTTTCTGGAAATTCCTTCCCTAAGGGGGTAAGATAGGGGGTCTAAGTTTATATGTAACTTTTTATTTCTCTAATGGATTGACTTCAAACTTTGAATATTGATTCCTTAATCGACGATAGTGAACACTAAGAATTTGTTTTTTCAAAATTCTCACCCTCAAGTGGTAAGATAGGGGTGAAAGTGTGTTACTTACTTATTATTCCTTCAGTGGATTGACTCCAAACTTTGTATATTAGTTCCTCAAATGACGATAGTGAACACTAAGCATAAATTTTTCTGGAAATTCCTCCCCTAAGGGGGTAAGATAGGGGGTCAAAGTCTGAATGTAACTTTTTATCTCTCTAATGGATTGACTTCAAACTTTGAATATTGGTTTCTTAATCGACGATAATGAACACTAAGAATTAGTTTTTTGAAAATTCTCACCTTCAGGTGGTAAGATGAAATGTGGGTGAAAGTGTGTTAATTATTATTCCTTCAGTGGATTAACTCCAAACTTTGTATATTGGTTCCGCAAATGATGATAGTGAACACTAAGAATTTGATTTTTGGAAATTCTTCCTCTAAGGGGATAAGATAGGGGTCAAAGTTTGAAGGAAACTTTTTGTTCTTTCAGTGGATTGACTTCAAACTTTGTATATTGGTTTCTCTAATGACATTAGTAAACATTAAGAACATCTTTTTGGAAATTCTTACCCTAAAGGGTTAAAAAAGGGAGTCAGAATTTGTATGAAACCTTTTTATTCCTTCATTGGATTAACTTCAACCTTTGTATGTACATAGGTTCCTTAAATGACGTTAGTGAACACTAAGAAAGTAGTTTTCGAAGTCACTCCCCTATAGGTTAAGAAAGGGTGGCCTATTTTGTATATAAAAAATACTTCATTCACTTGAAACTTTATATATTATCGTTTCATCAAGTGACGTTAGTAATCCACCCCTATAAAGGGGAGTCCAGAAAGGGGTCCCAGATTCTATGAAACATTTAATTCCTTCACTTGATTTTTTTTTCATCGTCACTGATGTGCATTTAATTTTCATTCATTTAAATTTATGTTGTTGGTTCTCATCCAAGCGCTCTTCATCTTCACTAGGTAACTAAAATGTATGATGGTTCTTTATATGACAATAGAAGCCAAAATACTTAGAACCGTTATTACGCTATTTATTTTTACGCAGGTGAGCACGTTTTGTGAGTTATTTGCTTTGCCTCAACCTAAAAATACTAAGAAAGGGTTTTTGAACTTGGATAATTTATTTTACATTTTTTTACAATGTCGGTGAGATATACAAAAGTAAAAAAAAAGTCAAAATCATTGATTCATCTAGATCACAAGGTGACGCTTATGAACGTCAATTTTTTTCAGTAAATTTCTTATTGCTTCTACATTTACATTTACTGCCTCGTTCGCAAAGCAATAGGTAGAACCACGAGAAAGAACGGGCATTAAAACTCGTGGCCACTCTTTTTAATCGCCAGTGTTATGGTACATATTTTGTTTTTGTAAGGAGCTGCAACTGTTTCACATTGTAATTAATTACTTGTAAATAGTAATAAGTGATGTGATTATTAAAAAATGTTTTACTTTGATAAGATGTTTTATTCAATCAGCCAGCACAGTTCTACACTTATAGTTTTCACAAGAGATAAAACAAAAGCGAGCGACCACGTGGAGTATTATATACCATGGAGTATTTGCAGCGTTGCAACAACAAAAAGAAAAACATTATAAACTTCTTGAATATAAACTAATAGTGTTGTCAATTAACTATGGTGTTTTATTGCACACCTCAACATCCCCTCTCAATGAAACAACATAACCTACAGATTTATAACAATAGCAAACATACATTATTAAATTATTTTCACATAGTTACCAATATTGGGTACTATCCTAAATTATATTTTGTCAAACATTTTTCAAATAATTCTCTTTTTAATGGTTTTGTAAAAATACTAAATATATAATAACCTACGGGGAAACAGGCGTGAGTCTATGTATGTACACATACATACATACATACATAGGCTCACGCCTGTTTCCCCGAAGGGGTAGGCAGAGGCATATTAAACGCCCACTTTTCGCCAGTGTTTTGATCCCACGTAATAGGTGGCGAGCCTATTGCCGCTTATCGGGATATTTTGTTTGCCAGAGCCTCGTCCGTTGATCAGCAGGTGCACCACTTGCAGATGAGGTTGGCTTGGGACCCTCAGTTCTTGGCGGGAACCCTATGTATGTATGTATGTATTATACAAATCTTATTATCATGTATTAAATTTTTAACAAAATGGTATCTTATATCTACATGTTTTAAACGGTGTCCGATCATTTGACAAAAAACAAATGACAAATTTTCATTTGACAAAATTATACTTGATAAATTTATTATTTTACAAACTATTGTTTAATAAACTATTCATTAGACAATATATTTACTAAAAAAAAATTATTATGCTAAAATATTAATTTACAAATTGATTATTTTTTAAACATGTTAGGTGGCAAAACAACGTAAAGCATAAATAACATTTGACAAAATGCATTGCTTGGTAAATATTTAGAAACCAAAATCTACGTTAATACAAAAATGTTTGTGTAGAGTCAACTGAAACAATGGGTGGTTAGGTTAGGTTAGAACTGCGACCACAACGCACGAGCCGAGCGAGCGAAGCGAGCGTGCCGCGGCAGCGGCCGGCGAGTGCCAGAACCGAATTCTACTTATTTCGCTTAATTCAGGCAGTGTGTTTTTTTTTAAAAGACTTAAGTTTCTATGCAATTAGTAATAATACAAAATTATTACTTGCCTATAACTGTCCAAGATCAAAATTGCAACCATGCAATTTAATATTTTCAAAATTTCACGTTAGTATTGGTTAGAAATTAGTTATTTTTAAAAACTAATAATTTATCTTCTAACTTTTTGTACAATCACCAATTTGGCAAACGAATTATTTAGTCATTTGATAATTTTTAAAATAATAATTTAACAGTTGAATTATTTTCTAAGTAAAACATTTGCGAAACCTGTAATATGTCAAATGATTGTTTTTAAAGTAATATGTTTGCGAAATGAAAGTTTGTCAAATGATTAGTTTTTCAAACGTTGTTTATAAAATGATCTTTTGTCATACATTTTTTGTCAAACAATAGTAAACCGTTTTAAACGCTTAAGACATTCTGTCCCAGCAGTGAGTATGGCTGACTGATTATCACAATAGATGCTTACTGGACACACATTACTATAACTAAAATCTTTTAATAAATTTATCAACCAACAAGCCTCGCTTGCAGCAATTTGCAGCCATTGCAACATATTCTGCCTCAGTTGAGGTCAGACTAACACATGCTTGTTTCTTTGAAGTCCACATTACTAAACAATTCGAGAACATAAACATATATCCAGATGTAGATTTTCCGTCTATAATATCTCCTCCCCAATCAGCATCACAATATCCTTCTAACAATAGATTATTACAATGGTAAGTCAGTTTGAAAACCAAAGTGTGTTTAACATATCTAAGTATCCTTTTTAATGCAGTTAATAAAGTATTGTTTGCATGTTTCTGATATCTGCTCAATATAGACACTGCAAAACACAGATCTGGCCTAGTGCCTGCCGTAGCATACATCAAACTGCCTATTATTTTTTTTTTATAGACTCACGCCTGTATCCCCGAAGGGGTAGGCAGAGGTGTAATATTACACCCACATTTCGCCATGAATTTTAGGTCCCACGTAATAGGGGGCGAGCCTATTGCCGTACCGGGCACATTACCAGACTCCGTGCTGCTACTAAGAATTTCCTAACGGAAAAACCCAATAACACTTTGCCCGACCCGGGAATCGAACCCGAGACCTCCCAATCCCACGCGCACATTTATGCCGCGAGACCAACGAGGCAGTTTGCCTATTATTTGCTTAAATAACCTTTCAGTGCTTTTATTTGATACATTGTCACTTTCAAATATTTTTGCATTAAAATTGGGGTCCATGGGAGTACACATTGGCTTACAATTATACATATCAAACTTTTTAAAGACATTCTCTAAATAATTTCTTTGACTTAACTCAATAATGCCAGTTTCCAAATTTTGCTTTACACTTATACCTAAAAAATTTGAGATCTGCCCTAAGTCCTTGATTTCAAACTCCTTATGTAATACAGATTTAAAATGTGAAATTTCTTTATTATTATTTTCAAAAATTAGAATGTCATCGACATACAACAATACAAAAGTTTTATGTTTACCGTTACACTTCATATATAAACATGAGTCACATTTGGATCTTTCAAAACCTTCTTTAGTAATTACAGAGTTGAATTTAGTATTCCAACATTTTGTAGATACCTTTAGCCCATATAATGATTTGTTTAACTTTACAATATTGTTAGACCCTACATAAGCACCTTCTGGTAAACTAAGATGTACATCTTCCTTTAATTCTCCATATAAAAAGGGCTCCTGTTACATCCAGTTGAAATATTGGTAAGTTTAATTTAGCAGCTATAATTACAAAAAGTCTAAAAGTGGATAACTTTGCCACTGGAGCATAAATCTCATTTAAATCATATATATCATCTTGTTCAAACCCTCTAGCGACTAATCTAGCTTTATATTGCAAATTTTCTTTCAACCCTTTTAATTTAAAAACCCATTTACTACTTATTACCTTTATACCTGGCTGGTACATACTGGTGGTTTACAAAATGACCTAGTATTGTTACCTCTTAAAGTTTGCAGCTCCCTGTCGATTGCTTGACTCCATTTACAGGCATCATGACGACTCATTGCCTCCTTGTATGTCACAGGTTCAGTATTTCCTCTTCCACCAACAGTCTGGCTACAAGGTTATCGAGTGTCTGTTTATCCTCTGGTGCCGATTCCCACGCAGAAACGAAATGCCTGTACTCGTCTGGCAACGACATGAGTACTTTAGTTATCCCTAACTTATTCGAAATTTCCTCACCCATTTGCCGGAGCTGATTCTGCAATTCCTGGATCCTAGACAAGAACACTGAGATTGCCGTCCCATGTTCATATTTATATTGGAAAAATCTTTGCTGGACAATGTATTCACATTGTCCAGCAAAGATTTTTAATACTTAAATAATAATGCAGTTACCAATTTAAGTGCCGTAGTAGCCTTCCGGTGTGGATCTTAACAGGAGCATCCACTTACGTCTTATAATGTAGGTAACTCGCGGTCATGTTCAGAACTATGATGGAAATGTATGTTACAGAAAGTGACGGTAGGTATATGAATACACAAAAATTTACAAAGACGTTAGTGTACCTACAGCCCATGATCACGAGTTATCTTCATCTAACACACTAGCAAATTTTTTAAATAAAATTAGTGGAATAACAAAGCAAATGTACTTAAATGTAGTAAGTTGAGTGACCTAATAATACATGAATAGTTATTTAAAAGAACTAAAGATATTATATAATAAAAAACTGAAAAGCAAGGTATCTATATAAATTCTGAATAAGTACAAAGATCAAGGGTTGGCTAGTGTAAGTGACTATCTATCCTTATCACTGAAATAATCATTAATGGTATAATAACCCTTCCTAATAAGGCAGTCTTTTATTTTACTTTTAAACGTACTAAATGGTAATTCTAAAAGACTAATTGGTATTTTATTGTATATACGAATACCTAGCCCTACAAAAGAATTATTAACTTTATGTAAACGATGATAAGGGGCATATAACTTATGCCTGTTTCGAGTATTTATGTTATGTATGTCACTATTTGTAGTACATACATACATAGACTCACGCCTGTTTCCCGGAGGGGTAGGCAGAGACTACAGAACGCCATTTGCAACGATCCTGACAAATCTCTGTTGCTTCATTCACTCCCATCAGATTACTCATGCATGCTCTTCTGTTCAGGTCACTTCTCACCTGTCCTGTTTTTAGGATGTCTCCAATCTGGTCAGAGAACGTCCGCCTAGGTCTTCCCATTCGTCCTGTCCCTTCCACACTTGCCGAGTATATCTGCTTGGTCAGTCTTTCGTATTTGTAGTAAATAAACCTATATTTTGCCTAATATACAATATATTAGCAAATAAAAATTGCGAGGCTACTGTAAGAATCCCTATAGACTTAAAGCGTTCCCTAAGAGTATCTTTTGCACCTAACATGTATATTGCTCGTACTGCTCGTTTCTGTAGAACGAAAATATTCTGAATATCCGCAGCTTTGCCCCATAACAAAATGCCGTAGGACATGACACTATGAAAATAGCTAAAATACACTAAACGAGCCGTGTGGACATAAGTAAGTTGTCTAACTTTTCTAACAGCATACGCAGCAGAGCTGAGCTTTCCTGAAATACATGCTATATGTGCACCCCATTGTAACTTATTATCTAATGTTATGCCTAGAAACACTGTCGAGTCAACTGTGTCAAGTTCCTCCCTATCTGGCATAATATTAGGCACAAATGTATACTGCTACGGAATCCTTCACAAGTGAGTCTGACTGGTTTTTAACTAATTTAATTTTAACTAGCTTTTTCACGCAGCTACGCCTAAATGGAATTTTCATAGTTTGTTCGAGTTTTCATGAACCATAAGTAAAATTGACACCTAAATCGATTCAGGCATTTTTAAGATTACCCTGAATAAAAAGACAGACAGAAAGATAATCTAAATAAAACATGGGGTACTGCAAACGGGTTAGCAACAATTTATAATAGTTATTTTAAGATTACAGACAGACCGTCAAATATTATTTATGTGTATAATATGCTTACAAATTATTCATAGACATTGTTCTTCTTTCATAACTCCCCTTTTTTTTGGTTGTTTGGGCTCTGCGATGATATGTCAATTAGGACACACGACACACGTCTATACGCTCCAAGCAACAAATTGGCAAAACTCGTGTATACGACTGCTATGCACGACCTGCCATCCCCACCATATCGCTGAACCGAGATTACCTTAGCGGTGCTCAAAACACGATTAACATCAAAATTTCGTAACTTATTGCGGCATTTTGGTAACTTCGCTGTACTAATTCGTTTGTTTTCTATCATATTATTATACCTGTTATTAATTTGTTTCAGTATTTTGTTTTATTTTTAGTTTTTTATAAGTTTTAGGAAATAAAGTTTAAGTTGATAATAATATTTAAGTTTCATAATTTGGTTTCTTTTAATCTTGATTCGTTAAGGTTAAATAAGTTTAATAGTTAAAATGGTTTAAGAAATTCTGTTTATTAATGGACAACATATACCTCATACTGTGGTAGATATTGGAAAAGATGGAGCCTGTTTATTCAGGGCTTTATCTTTTTTAATGTTCGGAACGCAAGAATTGGCAAGGGATGTACGTGAACGTATAGTTAGCTTTGTTATTGAAAACTGGGCGGAATTTTCAGTCATGACGTGCACAGCCTATGGAGATAACTATTCCACGCCAAATTAATATTACAACGATATGATGAAAGTCACGACTTATGGAAGTTTGTGTGAATTAGAAGCTGCTGGGCGAATATATCGATACGTTTTCAAAGTTTATCGTGATGGCAAGTTTTATGTGAAAACTGGAGTCGAAGGTCTTCCTATAAAACGTCTTTGCTTTACTCGCCGTCTTTCTGATGGACATTTTGATGTTTATGTTCCATTTTCACAGGATACAGCAACTAAGGTTGCTAAAAAAATTACTTAGCGAAGGTTGGAAACACCTTCACCCGTCCTCGAAATCATATTTTCGGATACTGAGTCGGAGACCGAGCCTGATTCAAAGTCTGAATCAGACCATAGTAAGATGTTATCTAATTAAACAAATAAAGTTAGCAAAAAGTATAGGGCTCGATACACGAATAAAACCCGGCAAAATCAGGGAAAGAAATCTATTCAAAGGAATCCTGCAGCACATCGGCGAGCGGTTGCAAAATATCAACAAACCCACCTCCAGGTTCACAGAAAAGCACAATCTGCTTATCAAGCTTCACAGCCCGACGAACATCGAAAGAAAGTTGCTAATTATCAACATACACATTTAGAGGCACGAAGAGATATTCAGTCCCAATATCGTAAAAATAATAAAGTAAAAACATGGAATACAAAATTATTTTCAGGACTCGCGTATGATTTTGAGATTTCTTATGAAGCGGATAAAGCTATATGTATAGGGGCTATGGATCATAAATGTCAGTGGTGCAATGCTTTAAAGTGGAAAGAGGAAACTGTTGCCATGTGTTGCAGTGGAGGGAAGGTTTCACTTAAAGAATTTGACCTACCGCCAGTGCCACTTTTCAGTTTAATTATGAATTTATATCCTGATTACAATCATTTTATGGCTAACATTCGAAACTATAACGGCTGCCTTTAAATGACTTCATTTGGAGGTAAACAGGTCTCAGACAGTAAATTCATGCCGACATTTAGGGTTCAAGGCCAGGTTTACCATCTGATTGGCAGTTTACTGCCAGTGGATCAACGAAGTGCTCAATTTCTGCAAATTTATTTTGTAGGAGAGGAAGAAAGGGAGGCAAACTTGAGATGTTCAAACTTTCCAGGTGTAAAGAAAAATTTAGTGAAAGTGCTTCAAAAGATGCTTCATGAAGTAAATCCGTATATAAAGATTTAAAAACAGCTATCAAGAAGGTCCCACCCCATTGTGAAACATTCAATTTTGTTATTATAGCCGAGAAAAAACCGTCTGATGGTCATCTAGGTCGTTATAATAAACCAACGGCCAATGAAGTAGCGTTGGTCATTGTTGGACAAGAATTTGAAAAGCGTGACATTATCTTAGAGAATGTTAAAGGTTAATCTATTAATTTACCCCAGATTGATCCAAAAGGTAAAGTAGGTCTTAAAAAGACAATTTCGGCCGCAAGTTTCTATGCTTACCGAATAATGTCCAGAGACGGTAAAATAAATCATCTTCTTTACATTCGTTCCCTTTTCAGTCATTTTTTGGTTGACGTATATGCCAAGATTGAGACCGAAAGACTCAATTATATACGAAATAACCAGTCTAAATTGCGAGCGAAAAATTATATTCATTTAAAGGATGCCGTAGGCAGGCAAGACGCAGATCCTAATGATCTGGGTCAAATGGTAGTGTTGCCATCTTCTTTTACAGGTGGACCTCGATATACATGAGCGAACTCAAGACGCCATGACCTACGTGCGGCGTTTGGACGTCCGGATCTTTTTATTACATTTAAATACATGTAACTCAAAATGGCTGGACATAACAAAACTTTTGTTACCAGGACAATATTCCTACGACCGCCATGACTTAATCGCCAGAGTGTTCCGTTTAGTAGTTGAAAAAAACATGTACTTATTGCCGAGAGCTAAAATATTTGGTGAAGTACGCTGTTATATGTACTCAGTCGAATGGCAAAAACGTGGCCTGCCACACATTCATATACTACTGTGGCTTAAAAATAATATAACAGATCTCATTGATAAAGCTATTAGTGCCAAAATACCAAATCCAGAAAGAGACCCGAAACTTTATGAAATCATGAAATCGTGAAATCCAACATGATGCATGGTCCCTGTGGATTTTTTAATTTCAAGTCGCCTTGCACGAAACAACACATATGCAGCAAGAGATTTCCGAAACAACTAATCAGAGAAACTCAAACTGGCGAAGACGGTTACCCACAATACAGGCGACTATCTCCAGAAGATGGTGGCTTCACTGTTGATGTGAAAGGAATACGATTAGATAATCGATGGGTTGTCCCTTACAATGCTGTACTATCAAGAACTTTTGGTGCTCTTATTAATGTCGAGTACTGTAATTCAGTTAAATCAATAATATATGTTTGCAAGTATGTAAATAAAGGGACAGATCAGGCTACTTTTGCCGTTGCAAACAAAAATGACGTGGTGTCTATGTACGAAAACGGTAGATATATAAGTAGTTCGTAGGCTCTCTGGAGGATTTTGGGTTTCCTGATTCATGAACATTTTCCTCCAGTTATTCATCTTGCAGTTCACTTGGAGAACGGACAGAGGATATATTTTAATCAAGAAAATTTAGCTGAGAGATTAAATAACCCACCAAATACTACACTTTTAACCTTTTTTAAACATTGCCAAGAAGATATTTTTGCAAAAACTTTGTTTTACTCAGATGTACCATCGTATTATGTTTGGCATAAAAATAGTCACTTCGAACGAATAAAAAGAGGTTCTGATGTTAGCGGCTGGCCAGGCATTAAAAAAAAATGTATTGGGCAGAGTGTATACCGTACATCCCAACAATGCAGAGTGTTTCTACTTACGTATGCTGCTTCACGAAGTGATAGGGCCAATTTCATTTGAAGCTCTAAGAACTGTAAATGGTGAAGTGAATCCCACTTATCAATCCACTTGCAAGGCTTTGGGCTTGCTGGAAGATGACCAACACTGGAGTGTCACCTTTCAAGATGCTGTACTTTCAGAATCTCCATCTAGGATTCGGGATTTGTTTGTAATTTTATTAGTCTTTTGTCAAGTATCAGATCCACTAGCACTTTGGAATCAATTTAAAGATATGTTATCAGAAGATTTGAAACATCAAATCGCGAGAAGTATATTAGAGGACGCGGGTAACCTATGTAGCGAGTCTTCAAGTTCTTGAGGAAGCCGTTCTTACATTAGGTGGACGTCCACTCATAGAATATGGGTTGCCGCAACCAACCAGGCCACTTAATTTAGGAAACATTATGTTAATAAAGAAAACTAATTACAATACTGAAATTCTAGAGGGATTGGTCAAGCATAATAAACATACCCTAACAAAAGAACAAGAGGAAGCGTATGATCAAATTATTAAAGGTGTAGAAATAAATTCAGGCAAACTTTTCTTTTTGGATGCGCCTGGTGGTACCGGAAAAACCTACCTAATAAATTTAATTCTGGCTAAAATTCAAAGCTCAAAACATATTGCTTTATCTGTCGCCTCATCAGGGATATCTGCCAAGTTGCTGGAGGGTGATCGAAAGCGCATGCGTGTTTTAAATTACCGCTCGACTTTACACGCGTAGAAACACCCATGTGCAGTATCTCAAAACAAAGTCACCTCGCTGAAGTATTAAAACAAACTAAAATTATAATTTGGGATGAAATCACCATGGCACACAAATGAGAAATTGAAGCATTGAACAGATCTTTACAAGATATTCGAGGAAATAAAAATGTGATGGGTGGCGTGACCGTGCTATTCTCTGGAGATTTTAGGCAAACCTGACCAGTGGTACCAAAGGGAACTCGTGCTGATGAAATACAAGCCTGTTTTAAAAGATCGATTTTATAGTCATATGTTAAAAGTATAAAATTGACTAAAAACATGAGAGCCCATCTGGGAGGTGATTCGACCGCTGATGTATTTTCAAGCAATCTTCTGAAAATAGGCAATGGTGATCATCTTACCCGGAATAGTATATTTGACATCGCTGAAGACATGTGTAAATTAGTATATACCATCGAGGAGTTAATACGAAGCATTTATCCTAGTATTGCCGGAATACAGGAGAAGCCTATGGAATGGTTTTGCGAACGAGCTATTTTGACTCCAAAAATGAACAAGCTACGTTTATTAACGACATACTTTTGAAAGCATTCGACGGAGAAGCAAAGATTTATAAATCAATAAATACAACATGCAATGCAGACGATGTTATCAATTATCCAGTCGAATTCTTAAATTCACTTAAGCCAGCTGGTCTTCCTTACCATAGACTTCCATTGCGAATCGGTGCACCTGTAATGCTACTACGAAATCTGAATCCACCGAAATTATGTAACGGCACCAGGTAGCAGATCAAGGCCTTACATAAAAATTTTGTTGAGACTATTACTTTGACTGGATGTGCCCGAGGAGAAACGGTGTTCGTACCACGCATTCCTCTAATACCCAGTGACCTTCCTTTCGAATTTAAGCGCCTTCAATTTCCTCTTAAAGTTTGCTTCGCTATGACGATAAATAAGTCACAAGGGCAAACTTTCAAAGTCGCTGGTGTGGATTTAAGCGTGTCAGCTCCCCTTCTAACCTGTTTATACTGACAAATAATAAAAAAACGAAAAAATATTGTTTATAAGGAGATCCTGTAACTACTCTTCATCAATATTTTATTCCAGTTTTTGATTCGAAGACAACGTTTTTGTCCTACTGCTTTATCTATAATTATGTAGGTTTATATAAGTCTATAATAAATCTATGCCTAAAATATGTCTGTTTGAACGAGTAATAATCGATCGCAAGCAATGAAGTGAATATAATGCTTGAGTCCTACTATCCTCAGGTCCTTGTGTAAGGGCTACTTCGGAACTACATTGTGTGTGGTACGACATGCACATGACCGGTTCTTTTAACAACTTTCAATTCCATGTATGGGATAGAGAAACATAGATTTGATAATAATATTAACATTATTTTCTTCAAAGATAATGTGCGGTGTGTCTATAGATAGGTCTTAAAAAAAATACTTACTTAAAGTTTCCTAAAACATTTATTTCAAGTCAATCGGTCGAAAAATAGACATTTTTATAGTGATAAAATGGTTGGCCAACTACCTCCGCCCTCTAACTTTTAAAATAAGAAATTAAAAAATGTTCATAGGGTTTCCATCAAGAACTAAGGGTCCCAAGCCAACCTCACCTGCAAGTGGTGCACCTGCCGATCAACGGACGAGGCTCTGGCAAACAAAATATCCCGATAAGCGGCAATAGGCTCGCCACCTATTACGTGGGATCAAAACACTGGCGAAAAGTCGGCGTTTAATATGCCTCTGCCTACCCCTTCGGGGAAACATATGTGCATAGGGTTCCCACCAAGAACTTAGGGTCCCAAGCCAACCTCACCTGCAAGTGGTGCACCTGCCGATCAACGGACATCGGCAGATGCACCACTTGCAGGTGAGGTTGGCTTGGGACCCTAAGTTCTTGGTGGGAACCCTATGCACATATATTTAATAGCAATGCTAATTTTCTCCTTTTAATATTGTTATTAAGTGATCATATACATATCTTCACACAAGTGTTCTTGTGTTAAGATCAAAGTGTGTGGTGAGGCGGTGACGTTTTAACAGGCGCGGTGTCGAAGAACGTCGCTGGTTTCTCCCCGGAGACAAAATACCTACGTGTAGCGCTTACATATCAAAAAAGTCACTGACTTGTGCCATTTACGATTGTTGTTGTAAGTTCTTGCTCTAAATAAAAAGATAGTAATCTTATTCTCTCTTTTCGTGTGTGGCCAATTCCTATGACGGAGTGTATATACCGCCTGTAGGCCTCCGTCATGTTCTTATGTTCTGAGACAAGGACCGATGGCTTAACCTACTCTCTCAAGCACGGAGGCGCTCTAATATAAATGCAACAACAAGTGGTCACCCATCTAAGTGGTGACTTAAATATTGCTTTACGTTGCAGATTTCAAGCGCTAAGTCAAGGCATGTTTGATGTTATGAGCGCTACAAAAGAGAAGTTATACCGGTGAAGTGCTCACCCCCTGCTGACCACATTCATGCAAGAAATGGACCAATAATTTTTACCCTAGACAGACAGCGGGGTAACTCATTTGAGTACATTGCACAGATTCTCAGCGCCGTGAAGCCACAATTCTATGTAAATGTCCCTTTTATTCAGCGTCAGCGTACACAAAGAGGAAAAATAAATAACGTTAAGCCCCTAAATGTTCGTATTTAAATAAGTCCGACAAAAAAGTCTTTTGAGTCTTAAAGATAATTCAAAACCCTGTGAAAATCCCGGAAGGTCGGTCATAAATTCTAATTAAAAATTTCCTTAATAATAAGCTTCATGTAACGACATTAGATATATAGATGTAGACGACGGATGCGAGCGGTCAGCGGTACGAGTGGCAAGGCTGGTTTGGTGAAACGAGTTCGCGTTTCTCATTGCAATGTATGAAGCATCGGCAGCGCGGCCGGCGCGCGCGTCTCACACGCGGCGCGTTTGAACTGCGTGACTATGAAACGCTACTACTAATCTAGTGTAATTATAAGCGTGCGCGTGTGGCCGGCGCCGGTCAAACGCGTGACTCTGAAACTAGCCTAAGAGCCGGGGCCGCCGGCCGGGCCGACATAGGGCCGGCTTACGGCCGTCACAGGGCCAATACAGGGCCGGGCTCAGGGGCTATGACACGGGGTGCGCAGGGCGTAGCGGTGAGCTCTAATTATAATAATGATATAAGATTACAGAGGTCGACACGAGCACATTTGTCATGAATCTAATTAACGATGAGATTAATAACCTCATTTGGCTATGAAAGATTTGCGAGAAAATTACGCCGCCTGAGGGACAGGTGCTCATTACATTTATAATATCCTAAAACTGAATAATGACACGCATTAATTATATAAATTATCGCTCCAGTTTGTAAACAAACAATGTTGGGTAGATAAGCGGTGGGTACCTACAGTAAAGTTTGATGGGCGATTCGAGACAGATAGTTTTATAAAAACCTGAACGAATACCAACAAATTATAAGAATCAACGAAAATGGATCGGCTAATCTGTTGCCCATTTTACAGCAATTTATAACTTTATGGCGCTGATAGAGCGTTCACTTGTAACCGAACAGCGAGCATTCGCCGTTTTTGTTTCGTCGAAGCGAACAACGAACACAGCCGAACGTTGCTATGAACATTTTGACTATCTATACTAAAGATTATGTAACGGGTCTGAATCGTGTTAACTGAACGAAAAAAAAGATGAAATACCTTTCTATTTTCCCCGACTTTTCGGCATGGGTTACACCAGCCGTGGTCACGGGATGACTGTCAGACTGATGTCCGTCAGCGCTGCCTCCGAGAAGTGCGGGTTTCGGAAACTACCCTCACTTGGTCTTCACAATTATTAACATTTATAAGTTCGGAACTGTCGGTACTTCGACACACAACACTAATGGTATCTTCACAGTGTTATATCACTGTAATCAGTGTGTGGTAAGAAATGCCACGTGTCGACAGTATAACCTTCAAACTTTACTACAAACTTGGATTTTGGGCGACATTTACAAGTCAATTCAAAGAGCCGATAGGCAGGTATTGAAGGTAGGCTCCTAAGTTTTCTAATAGCTTTCAATCTATTACCTTAAGTCTCAAGATTAATTAAAAACGTGACGTAAAACTCAATGGGCATTCAGAATAAATTACGTGAGGAGTTCACGACAGGCAATTGATACGAATGTAATTTTGTTTAACACGAATGTAAATGTGTCAAGTTATCTCCGGGGAAATCACACGTGAACTTATTATAGAACACTCACAATCGCTTTGGAATGGCACTTGGTTTCAATTTGACAAGTAAGCAGATAACAGCCTGGTCCCTGATTACCTTTAGAGAACGTGGGAATTGACATGTAGAACGAATTGTAAGGCTAGGGGCAAGCACTGTAAGGCAAGTGTAATATTAGACAAATGAAATGACAGAAATTGCGTTAATGTAGATTGTTTTCATAATCATATGGTTTAAGAAAATCTTTCGTGTAATGCTGATTCTAGTAAATACCGACCGATAAACCGATAAACCACCTACTTTATGTATTTTTAGAAAAGTTTAATGTCTGAACAAAATTTTATAAGAGACATTTAGAATTCGTCTATTAGGTCAGTTCGGTATCAGTATCGCTATTGGTTAACTTTTTAAGCAAAATAAATATTTTACCTGTATCTTACCACTGGCGAAGGGATTGTTAAAACGCAATGATTGTTCTCCTTACATTAGGTAGATAGATATTATATATTCGTCGCTTCATTCTTCAGATATAAATGTTTACCAGGTAGTTTCCTTTATTCTACAGGCAACATCGCACGATTTCAGAGACTAATTCGTTTTTTTTTTTTGTAATACCCACAATGTACGTTTCCTACGCGTCAACTCTGTAACATTATTCATTCCTTTTTGTGCGAGGCAACGAGCGCACGCGCCCAATAAAAATGCCGAAACGCAGTGCACAGGAGCGGTTGGAGAGATATAAGCACAAAATTAGAAAACTAGAAGAAAAAGAAGAACGTCGGCGTCGAATACGACGACCGTCAGATTCTACCGAAGACGAAAATAGCGCAGGTTAGTTACATATTTTATTACTAAGTGTTAAAAGTGCTTTATTATCTACACAAGTTATTAAGTTAACACAAATCGGGATTGACTGCGAGTCAATTGCGATAATATAATTAGCTACGAGCTAATTGTGGGTCATGATATCATGACAACTTATGTAGTAAATGTGTGCAATATAGAAAATATATACACACTAACTACAAAACTTTGTCCAGGAGACAAACACCAACGTAAAATACGTTAAATGACTACCTTATTATTCGATTGCTCAAATGCTTCGTATGTTTCCACTCGTAGATACGAATGGTGTCGAGCTCCACGTACCTGAGGGTCCAAGCCTTCCGTGTGAAGAGCAGCCAGTACCATCTCCCGCCCCGCAGGACATACCAGACCTCGCGGATGACGTTCCGTCAACAGAGATATCATCAGAATTAAGTGTAGATCCTGAACTACTGTCTGCATTGGGAGCTTCTACATCGGGTACTCCTGACTTCGGAGAAAATGTTCACGAGAGCTTGGCTAGCTTATGGACCCCCTTATTGAAGAAAGGGCTATCTAAAGAGGATAAAGAGAAACTCCTAAAAGAACACCTTATACCCGCCAACTGTAGATTATTACAAGCCCCAAAGCTAAACGCGGAGATTTCCGCAGCTGTATCAGACATAGTCAGAGGACGGGACAAAAAATTAGCCGGTTTTCAACAGCAGTTAGGTAACGGTACCGCAGCAATAAACAAAGCAATGGATACCTTGCTTAAATCAGACAATAAAGCTCTTGCTTTAAAACATTTAAGTGACGGCTGACGCTTAATTTCCGATCTACATTACTGCCTAACTAAGGACAGAATAAATTGATCACCCCAAGTTTGGAAAAGAATTTTCTTCACGTCATCCAAGACTCGGAACGCGATGATACCTTATATGGTAATACGTTATCAGAAAAAATAAAAGCTAGTAAGGCCATCGAGAAACAAAGTACCCATATAAGAAAAACCATAACAAACCAGAAGAACAGTATTCCACAATCATTGGCTACCCATCCTGTCCCTCAGGGAAACTGGACGGGACCTCCTCGCTACCCGTCAAGCATGAGGTCAGAGTAGACCAACAGCGACGCCGCGTCGGTCCTATCTGGCGCAGCACCAAGCGAAGAGCTTGAATGCATCGAGGACTCGTCCACCACAACAAAAATAACTGAGGTACATGCTGGCAGAATACGATTCTTCCTTAATAATTGGCTTCACATAACCAAGAACACCGTAGTCTTATCTTGGATTGAACATGGCCTTACAATTCCGTTTTGAACTCGAGTGGTTCAGCCTATCGTACCATCTTCTACCTTGACTTATAACGAAGCTCGAGATATGCAGATTGCTATAAACAAATTACTAAAATTAGGAGCTATATCACGTTGTGTTCCGTCTCGTGACCAATACATATCTAAAACTTTTTTTGCGCCGAAACCCAATGGAGGTAAACGGTTTATTCTAAACCTAAAATCCTTAAATAAGTTTATAACAAAAACACATTTTAAAATGGAGGACCATAGAACAGCTGCTAAATTAATACCGCAAGACGGTTATTTAGCAACAATTGATCTTAAAGAAGCCTATTTATTGGTTCCTATGTCTAAGCCTGATCGAAAATACTTAAGATTTAACTTTCAAGCTCCTAATTCTAGTAAATCATATACATATGAGTTCACTGCCATGCCTTACGGCTTATCTGTGGCACCGAGAGTGTTCACTAAGATCATGAAGGAAGTAATAGCTTATCTTCGAAAGCAAGGACACAAATCAGTTATGTATCTAGATGATATATTATGTATAGGAAATAATTACGATGAATGCGTTTATAATGTACAAGAAACCGTAAAATCATTAGAACGTTTAGGTTTCGTGATAAATTATGAAAAAAGTTCATTAAAACCCTCTCAAAAATGTAAATCTTTAGGATTTGTATACAATACTCATGACATGCCCTTGTCGCTACCCGTTGAAAAACGTAATAGCTAAAGTTCTCGAAATTACCAAAATGTACAATTCGAGAATTTGCACAATTTATCGGCATTCTAGTCGCAGCGTGTCCAGCAGTACGATATGGTTTTCTCTATACAAAATTATTAGAACGCCAGAAATTTCTAGCATTACAACAACATTCGGGGAGATGGGCCTCGTTAGCCTTGGTTGGCAACCTGTCTAGGAGAAGGAAAACTCCGAAATTAAACCAAACGTTCGGGGAGATGGGCCTCGTTAGCCTTGGTTGGCAACCTGTCTAGGAGAAGGAAAACTCCGAATTTAAACCAACTTTCAGGGAGCATACCCGAAACAAAACCCCGATCTAAGGTGTGAACCGACCCGTGCCGAGGGATTCGTGGCCAGAGGGCAAGCTGGTCGAAAACGGAGGGTGCCTGTGTTGGTGTTCACAGGGCACAGCTGATATTCCGCCTTACCCCCGTAAAGGGCTCTGCGGGGATGGACCGTCTAGATCCCTAAATCTCGTGGGAACGCTATGGGAACAAAAACTTATTCTTCTCCATACGGCGGCGACGCGGTTCGCAACCCGTCACGTCTCGTTTCCCGCGAGGGCGAAAAGCGGCCTACGGAAAGCAGGTTTGCGACATTGAATGTTGGTGGAGGAATGAACGGCAAATTGGATGAAGTATGTCAGATGATGGATGATAGAAAGATTGATGTTCTTTGTGTGAATGAAACAAAAAGAAAAGGGTGTGACACCACCAAGCATGGTGCATATACGGCGTATTGGTCTGGGGTAGATAGTACCACCAGAGCCTGTAAGGGAGTTGGTGTAGTACTGTCTGCGCGAATGAATGAGTGCGTAAAAGAGTTTGAATGTGTAAATGCTAGGCTACTGTGGATGAGAATGAAAGTAGGACTTACTCGTCTCTTTATTGTGGGGGTGTACGCCCCGGTCAATATAGTTACGGGTATGTCACAACATGAGCAAGACGAAAGGCAGGAGTTTTGGGAGAGTTTAAGAGAGATTTTGAGGAACTGCAAGGATAATGAAAGATTGATCTTGTTAGGGGATTTCAATGGATGGGTGGGAGTAAAGCGAGATGGATTTGAAAGGGTGTTAGGTGCATTTGGTGATGAGAGTGTGAACGAAAATGGAAAAGCACTGCTTGAGATTTGTTTGGAGTGGAGCCTTTGTGTGACAAACACCATGTTTGATCATAAAAGGATACATATGTATACGCGAGAGGCGAAAAATGTTAGAAGAAGTATGATTGATTTTGTGATAGTAGATGAACGATTGAGAAAGAATGTGTTAGATACGAGAGTATATCGAGGGATCGGCATCCACACAGACCACTTCTTGGTGTTGAGCCGGATAAGTGGGCTCTTTAAAGGATGGCGACACCGAGAGCATAATGAAAATAGCGTCTTGGAAAGAATAAAAGTTGAAAATCTACAAGAGAAAAATGTGAAAGATGAGTATAAACGAAGATTGATAGCAAGATTTGAGAGATTCGATGGCATAAATGATATGGAAGAATTATGGCAGGCCTTTAAAGAAGAGGTAGTATGTGTAGCGTCTGAAGTATGTGGTATGATCAAGAGAAGGAAAATACGAAAGGTTAAGAATACATGGTGGGACAAGGATGTACAATCAGCAGTGTCAGAGAAGAAGAAAGCTTGGTCAGTTTGGTTGGCTGCTAGAGCAAATGAAAGAATGGGTAAAGCAACGAGTGTAGACATAGATGAAGCAAAAAAGGAGTTTGTTAGGTCAAAAAGAATAGTGAAAGAAATGGTTAAAAGGAAAAAAGAGGAAAAGAAAGATGAGTTTGATAGCAGATTATCTGACGATTTCCAGAGGAACATTAAGTTTTTCTGGAAATCCGTTCGTGCAGTTCGAGGAAGAACTCAATCCTCAGAACACACATCCATCAGAGACGAGAATGGAAGTATAGTAAATGGTGAATTGTGCGTGCTGAAGAGATGGAAAGAGTATTTTGAAAGTTTATTCGAAAGAACGGCGATAGAGACACCGAAAGCTGAAGTGAATTGTAATGATAGCAATGATGAAAGCGTTATTGGCGTGGATGAGATCGTGAAGGCACTGGGAAGTATGAAAGTAGGTAAGGCTGCAGGATATGATAGGATTACAGTCGAAGTGCTGAAGGCTGGACAGGGCATCATAGTTGGTCAGTTGCAGCGGTTATATAACTTGTGTTGGAACACCGGCCGAGTACCTAATGATTGGACCACAGCTGTAGTTGTGCCTCTTTATAAAGGAAAAGGCTTGCAACAAGACTGCAAAAACTATAGAGGCATTAGCCTTCTCAGCATTGTTGGCAAATTGTATGCAAAGGTACTTATTGAAAGAGTTATGGAAGTGACCGACAAGAAAATATGGGATGTACAAGCGGGATTCCGAAAGGGTATGGGATGCACGGATCAGGTTTTTTCCTTGCGAAGCATAGCCGGAAAATTTTTGGCCAAAGGTCAAAAGGTCTATTGCGCATTCGTGGATTTGGAAAAGGCTTACGATAAAGTGGTGAGGAATGAAATGTGGTCGGTGCTGTCAATGAATGGGGTGGACAGCAGCCTCATTCGAGCTCTGAAATCCCTTTATGAGGATTCTAGAGCTTGTGTGAGGATAAACGGGGCATACACTGACTGGTTTACCATCGATAAAGGTGTTAGACAGGGATGTGTAGCGTCGCCGTGGCTGTTTAACCTCTTCATGGACAGTTGTTTGCAAGATTTAAAACATAGTGACTGCGGATTAAGGATGAATGGGTTACTCGTCAAATGCCTCCTTTATGCTGATGATCAGGTTATACTTGCATCTTCAACGGAGGAGTTGCAGGAGATGGTAACAATCATGCATCGTGCGTTAGAAAGGAAAGGAATGAAAGTGAATGTAAGTAAAACGAAAGTTATGGTTTTTGAAAAGGAGGAATGCGTTACGGCTTGTAATGTTTTGATCGATGGACAGCGAGTGGAACAAGTGAATGAGTTTGTTTACTTAGGTACGTTGTTTACAAGAGATGGTAAGAATGAAGCAGATATTGAAAGGAGAGTTAATGCAGGTAATAGAGTGAATGGAGCTCTGAAGGCGTTTATGAACAGTCAAAACGTGTCCAAAAAGGCACGTTTGGCTGTACATAGAGGTGTGTTAGTGCCTACCCTTATGTATGGTAGTGAAAGTTGGGTATGGCAGAAGAGATTTGAAAGTAGAATAAGAAGCTGTAGAAATGAGAGCACTGAGAAGTATGTGTGGTGTGTCTTTGACCGACAGAGTAAAGAATTGTGTGATACGAGAGTGGTGTGGGGTAAAAGAAGATGTAGTGACAAGCATTGAGAAAGGCATGTTAAGATGGTTTGGGCACATGGAGAGGATGGATGACGATAGACTGACAAAGAAGATATATCAGGCTAGTGTGAATGGGACAGGTCAAAGGGGAAGACCTAGGAGAACGTTCTCTGACCAGATTGGAGACATCCTGAAAAAAGGACAAGTCAGAAGTACCCTTAACAGAAGAGCATGCATGAGAAACTTGATGGGAGTGAGTGAAGCAAGTGAGGTATGTCAGGATCGTTGCAAATGGCGTTCCGTAGTCTCTGCCTACCCCTCCGGGAAACAGGCGTGAGTCTATGTATGTATGTATGTATGTACAACAACATAATAATAATTATGAACATAAAATGATTATACATGAAACAGTTCTAGAAGACCTCAATTGGTGGCGTAGTCATATTTTAACTGCTATGTGTCCTATTAGAATACAGAACTATAAAAAAAGAAATTTATTCAGATGCCTCTAGAACGGGATGGGGTGCCGTTTGTGATTGCGCCAAAGCCCACGGTAGGTGGAAACCTATTGAAAAAAGCCACCATATTAACTATCTAGAACTTTTAGCAGTATTTTTAGGATTAAAAAGCTTTGCTAGCTATGACAGTAAATGTTCAATTTTGCTAAGGGTAGACAATACCACAGCAATTAGTTATATAAACCGCCAAGGTGGAATACAGTTTCCGCACCTCCACGATCTGACAAGACAGATTTGGCAGTGGTGCGAGAAGCGTAACATTTGGTTGTTCGCATCGTACGTGAACACTTAGGATAATTGTGCTGACGAAGAGTCCAGAAAGGTTAACCCTCATACAGAGTGGGAGTTATCAGATCACGCCTTTAAAATCATTAAAGGATATTTTGGTTGCCCGGATATTGATCTCTTTGCTTCTCGTGACAATGCCAAATGTGACTTGTTTGTTTCTTGGAAACAAGAACCAGATGCGTATGCCATAGACGCCTTCACTTTGGATTGGCAGTCCAAATATTTTTATGCGTTCCCACCCTTTTCTTTAATTTTAAAATGTTTACGCAAAATTATTGACGATGGTGCTAAGGGAATCTTGGTCTTTCCCCATTGGCCTTCACAGCCATGGTACCCACTTCTTCAAAGTATACTTGACTCTGATATAATTTATCTGAGCCCCAGTAAATCCCTTCTTCAATCTCATTTCAGGGAACATCATCCCCTGCACAACAAGCTTACCCTGGGTGTCGCGAGGCTTTGCGGATGGCATTCACACACCGCGGCATCCCACTCGACTCACTAGATCTAATGATGGCGTCATTAGCTGATAATACAATAAACAATACAATGTCACACTAAAACTTTGGTGGTAGTTTTGTTACTTACATAAAATTGACATTTTTAATGGCTGTAAAAGTTCTGTCCTTTGCTTCCTAACAGAGCAATTTAATAAGGGCTGCTCGTATGGTTCCCTCAATAGCCACCGATCCGTTTTGTCGTTGATTCTAAATTTTAACGTAGGTTCTGATGATTCCATCAAACGTTTATTAAACGGAGCTTATAAACTTAAACCTAATAAGCCTCAATATAATTTTACATGGGACCCCCAATTAGTACTTAATCATGTGTCCCATTGGTATCCAAATTTAGAACTAAGTTTAGAAAAACTTACTAAAAAGTTAGTTGTTTTATTAGCACTTTGCACAGCCCATAGGGTTCAAACTCTTTCGGTAATCAAATTAGAGAATATATCAATTACCCCAAATGGCGTTAAAATAGCAATAATAGATATTATTAAAACCTCTGCTCCCGGAAGGGACCAACCAATATTATCCTTACCATTTTTTAGAGATAATATAAGTATATGTCCCGCTTCAGTTCTCAAAGATATTTTTGTAACAAAAAATATGAGACCTACGAACGCAGGAAACCTCTTATTAACATATAAGAAACCTCATAGAGCTGCTAGTGCCCAATCCCTCAGCAAATGGATTAGGCAAGTGCTGTCAGATAGTGGCGTAGATACGACCACTTTTAGCGCCCATAGTACGAGGCATGCCGCCACATCCGCTGCTCGCGCTGCTGGGCTTAGTATTGATACTATTAGAAGGACAGCTGGTTGGACCAGCACATCTTCAGCCTTTGCTAAATTTTATAACAGGCCAGTCCTTAGCAATTATGATTTCGCAAACGCAATCGTTTTTCCAATAAATACTTAAGTAAGTTGAGAACCTAAGCAATTACTGTTGATTATTACTATGTCGATTATTGTCACAATTTGAATTAAACTCAATGGTAAACCTAGTTTACGTTTCACCATTAGTGATTAAAAGATACATTACCCGAACAAAACTTGTTTCTCTGAATATCTACCTGGTAAACATTTATATCTGAAGAATGAAGCGACGAATATATAATAGATGATCAAACGAACTTCTTGATGTGAAGTTCGATCATTATTATATGAGTCGCTTCATTCGAAGATATAATAACCCCCCTCTCCCAAACATAAAACCACATAACACAGTACTGTGCTTTTAATCCCAAAGTTTTGTTCTAAGGGAATGTCTGAAAGAATGAATAATGTTACAGAGTTGACGCGTAGGAAACGTACATTGTGGGTATTACAAAAAAAAAACGAATTAGTCTCTGAAATCGTGCGATGTTGCCTGTAGAATAAAGGAAACTACCTGGTAAACATTTATATCTTCGAATGAAGCGACTCATATAATAATGATCGAACTTCACATCAAGAAGTTCGTTTGATCATCTGATATACTTCACAGCACTACAAAATAATACATTATCTAGACATATAGTGAAGATACTTAAGTAGATTGTGTAATGTGCACGCGTGGATGTGGCGATTGACACGTCTGTCCATTTCCAGAACAATGCACGCGTGGGAACACGTGTATGCTCCTATCTACAATGAGTTCGTGTAGCTTGCTCTGACTTGTAACTGTCGCTTAGGAGATTTCACGTTGGATTTACATATTCCTATTCAAATGTCTGATTTTGGCAACGATTCCAAGATACTTAGTACCTACCTACTACATAAGTACGACTGCAAGTATAGTGCAGTGGTTTAAGCCGTCGCCTCGCCCTTTAGCACTGAGTGGAATGATGTGTGTTGGATACCCACGCGAGACAACTTTGCGTGAACTACAATTTGTTGTTATGAGTCTGACTGTATTTTGATGTGTTGATTAAATGTTTGCGTGTGTCCTCTTCGAAACAAGATTTACACTGAATGCTGGAGTAGTCTCAAAGAAGCATATGTGAGAAAATTTATTTGCAAAGCTGTGAAAATTGCCTCTAATAACGATCAACCTCATAATTAAACCCCTGGCAAAAAATATATAACATTATAAAGAAGACGGTCTTTACAGAATGTGTAGAGTGGTATGTGTAGTAAGATGTAGATGCTGCTTGCTACAAGGTTAAGTAAACACGCGCAACACGCGAACGCAATCGACTCCCCGCGTTCTGCTTCCAGCGTATTCATTACATATAGCTGAGTTAGTTATCTATTGCGTATAGCTTCTCACAGTGAGAAAATGCCCGTGCCGTGTGATAGCACCACCATATTTTGTAAATCAATATAGTTATCCAAAAATTTTGACAGACAACGCACAGCTAAAACTACTGACAGCAAGAATACTGGGCATGGCTTAGGAAGGGTGAACTAAGAAGGGATTTCATGAAATTCTCAGGAGAACCGGCGAGCATCCTCTAGTTTTTAGATATTTTGTATTATTTTATTAATCATATACCTAAAAAGATTTTCAGGAATTTATTTAGGTCTCACGTAATAGGGGGCGAGCCTATTGCCGTTACCGGGCACATCACCAGACTCCGTGCTGCTACTGAGAATTCGGAAAACTCAGTAACACTTTTACCCGAATGCCGTGTGGTTGACGGCATAGAATACAAGTGTCACCACCCCCTATCTTCCCGTGGGTGTCGTAAGAGGCGACTAAGGGATAACACGATGCAAATACCATCTTTGCGTAGAAACGGAAAACTCGACATCAAACCCTATACGACTGCCTCGTTGGTCTCGCGGCATAAATGTGAGAGGTCCTGGGTTCGATTCCTGGGTCGGGCAGTGTTATTGGGTTTTTTTGTTACAAAATTCTCAGTAGCAGCACGGAGTCTGAAAATGTTCCCGGTACGGCAATAGGCTCGCCCCTTATTACGTGGGACTAAAGTATATCTGGCGAAAAGTGGGTGTAGAAATACACCTCTGCCTACCCCCTCGGGGATAAAAGGCGTGACGTTATGAATGAATGAACTTTTACCCGACCGAACCCGGGACCCAATCAGCAGTCGCATACGCTATCCACTGGACCACGGAGGCAGTCTTTTTTTAGATATACCAATGTCTATTACAGCATTTACTTAGTCGTCATCATTCTTGGGGCCTTCTTAATTCAATCTTGGATACAGACCTCTTACTTTTCTTTCTATTGGCGACGATCTAACCCGCGACATTCGCATAGTGACACGTCTTGTACGCCACACAGCTCCATCCGAGCAATGTGTTCAGCCTATTTACACTTTCTGCTTGTTATATATTTATTGTGAGTGTTGGTACAGCAAAATCACGGCAAAAACAGGTCTGTGGGTCAGTTTCATCGCTCTCCAATAAATGCTGTCTAAATTACTTGGCAGATAACATCTATGGCAGATAATATTTTGAAGTTATCAGGACGGTAATGTTACTTGCCAAAGGCGCAGATACTGGACATGTATATTGTTTTTGGCACCGCACATTATGCTCGTATATACAAGAAGCACAAAAAAACAGAAATGTACACAGTGTTATGCTAAAACCGGCATTACCGCTAAAGTCTCTTGAATTTTTCATGGTATTCTACAGGTGAATTGATAAGATGGGCTTGTCAACTACTATGCTATACGATTTATCTGATGGGGATTTATTATAAATTAACATAATAGTGACATTATTTGTGTCAATATTGACGTGAAACTGTGGTGCATCAAAGCTGTTGTTTTTACATCATATATACACGCATGTGCATATACACACTTACACATAGAACGCATATGTGCACCCTCTACACGAGTGGTACACAAGCAGAACATTCAATTAACACACATTGACACCTCGTTGTGAAACCACCATTTTGTTTGTTTTCATTTATGCAAACAATATTGACAACGGCCACATACATGTTCAAATATAAACAAAGTGATATTTATTTATTTTCTGTATACATACTGTTATCATGTGAGCAGTGCTAGAAATGTGATTCAATATAAAAATGTGTTGTGCCTGTTCGTGTACTGAATATACGGATGAAGATCTATGAGGAATATGACCCTAACTGTCTGCTCTGTCATACTCAAAATACGATGTTCAGAATTCCAGAATAATTCAGAACATTTGATAGGCTTATTTGTTAAAGAGCTTTTTAGTTGTTTAAAAATTTTAACTCACTGCGAAGTATCCTTATAGTTTTACCACGTCCACCCTAGGGACTAAAGATTTATATTTTTGAAGAGTTATATTTTTTGAGCACGTTGTGAATAGCAAATGTAGAGATTTTGCCGAAAAATTGGTTTTGTTGGTAACACCCATCACGTAAATGCAATAGTGTTTTATTTTTACATTCGGCTTTTATATTGTTCGAGTTTATGGACCGATAAGTATTTTAAAAGACATTATGGTCCTTAATTTATTTTATTTGGATATCGTTTTACGAAATATTTGTCATTCTAAACTGTTTGTACCACGAATCCGTAGTACTTGAATATGGTAGGTATAAGAATAGTGGCATACTTACCTACATTAATAACGTTATTCTCATTTCCAATTATATTATAAATAAAAAGTTGCTTGTATATGGCATTATTATGAATAATATACAAACTACAATTAAGAAGGAAGGAAGCTTATAGTTTAACTAGTAAAAGTCGACAAGCTCAAACTTATTTTTGCCGACGATTAAATTAGCATCAGTTTACTAGGGGCTCACAGGACCGAGTTTTTTATTTCCGTCTGGTAATTTAAGCTCGTAGTAGCTGATGGTAATCTGATATTTAAGTCTTATAGTCAAGGAAACTTAGAAAGGTCTTCAGAATATACCCTTTTTAAACTTTGGTCGCAAATTATTGCTTGATATTGCTAGTTTAAGCTTAATATTCATATTATTATGAATAGATTTACGTAGGCAGTGGAATTCATGAACTCTCTCGCAATTATCATCAACGTTTCGAGCATTCGCGATACAATATAAATGATAGAGATGATTCAAACTTAACAAAAAAATAAAATAAAATCCTACTACTATTTACTACTATTGTTTAAAAATTCCCAGTTCTTTAGGATAATGTTAGTTCGATAAAGCGTCGACTAAGCGCTCTGAATATTCCAAAAATTGTTTTAGTGGAGTAAAGGTACAAATTATGGACTACATTCAAAACATTTTTTTTATATTGTCAAAAGCCTAAAATTTGGAATATTCTGTAATGGTATTCCATACGGCTCTAATAATATGTTTGGTACAAGAAGGATTGCTAAGTACAACAAACTATGTCAGATGTTTATGTATACCCTTCTGTTTCACCAATAACATTTTATAAGTAATATAGTAAAATTACATTTTCAAATTGAATCACATAAATAAGACACTGTTACTCAAATACTTATTATCCATGTGGATTTGAAATCCTGTAGACAGTTAGGTATTTATAACGAATAAACAAACTTTTTTATTTAAAACAACAATGTGAAAGCGCGGATGGGAACCATCACAGACGAACTTTTGGTGGCATATTTGGAAACTAGTTTCCTAATTTGTTTTAATAAATAAACAGACTGACGCCTTTTTGAGAGAGAGTTATGCAGAGATTATAGCTTTCTGACTGACGTTCTGGTAAAACATACTTTTGGTACGTTGCTGTTTCGCCGTTTTTCTACATGCTCGAAATTCTTAAGCAACTTAGTAGGTATTCAGACTTTGTGTTATGTATCACTTATAAGTAACGCGAATGCATTTCAGTATATAATTGTACTATAACTACATTTGCAACAAGTATTAAACATTTTACATATTATAACAATCTTAAGCAATATACAGGTTGATTTGTAATTGCTCGTATTCCCTTCGGGTGATTCTAGGGCCAAAATGGAGTATTTTTACCTCCTACATATGGGAGTCCAAAATGCACCATTTTGGAATAAAACGGTTTTTAACATTTTTTTGAGAAAATTCCAAATTTTTGTTATAAACATCTTGTAAAAAATTATTTTGACTATTCTTGGTGGCAAATTGGGTGTTATTTAATGGACAATTAAATGGCCCATTTTTTTAATTAAAATAAACCTACTAGCTCAACGTGGAAATTGAAAATAGAGCCAATAAACACGCAAAAAATGTTAGAATAAAATAAAATTACGCCACAAAAATGTAATTATTTGAAAAAAATAATATGTGGCATGTTATGTAAAGTGTTGAAATAACTTCCTGGTATTACCTGCTATCCAATAAGGTATAATAGTCTTAGACAATTGGTGCAAATTTCGAGTAATAGCCACTTTTGTACAAAAAAAGTGCTTCTGGATGACTCACTCGCCAGAACATTTTTTCCTGTATTTATTCTTAAGCTCTGCAATCAGCAGTGATTTACTAGTAGGGAGACCAACCTAGCAAAACTTAGGGTCTTGGGTTCGAATCCTCATTGTAAATGACTGTCTTTTGTTAGTTAAATGCATATTAAGTTTTTCTCTTCGAGTCACGGGACAAGTGAGACTTGTCCCGTGCCTCGAAGAGCATGTTCAGCCAGTTGGTTCCGGACGTTATGTTTATCTTAGAAACTCTTTTAGGAGAGTCAAAACCAAGTCAATCAGTCAAATAAATAAATAATTAAAATCAAAGGCGTGACACTGAATTAAACCATAAAATATTCGATTGCATTCATATAGAATTTCCTCAAAAAACCTTAAAAACCGTTTTATTCCAAAATGGTGCATTTTGGCCCCATATGTAGGAGGTAAAAATACTCCATTTTGGCCCTAGAATCACCTCCCGAAGGGAATACGAGCAATTACAAATCACCCTGTATATGTAGCAATATACATATGTAATTGTTCATACACTTCTTTTAAAATATTTGCCATCGAATAATAAATGCTGTAGAACAACAAACTTTTTTTTCTGGACAGTGAAAGTCACACGTACTTCATGTTCGAATGACTTATAAGTGCATATCATAGTATTCGTTCACATGCAGTCGAATCGTTATTTTTGACAATGCCCATTCTTTATGCTTCTGAAACGACGCATCATCTTTTTAAGATCACCGACCGAATGTATATTTTGGTGACGTATTGCATTGTAATTCATCCAAAACTGAGCTCATCATGAAATGACTGTAATTTATTTTTCACCACAGCAGCTCAAACATGCCGCTTTTGCTGCGAAACAGTGAACAAAACGCGATTTTGATTCGAGCGTGAGACAAAGTAGCTTTTTAATTTTTCAATCTTCAGTGCCACGAATTGAAATTTTTCAGCCACAAATTTGAAACATTTGAATTTTACTGTGCTCTGTCTCTTTCACATGCATATAAAAAAGCGAGTGAAAAAAACGAACTCCTTCAAAATTCGATTTTGGAATTCGACCTCAAAGAAAACAAGTTCGGAAACGCGGTATACCCTAAAATTAAAGATATACAAATATCTTTATATATAAAGAAATTATGTTGTTTTTTAAATGTTATAGTTTATATGTTTAATATATTATTGGATTTAAAAAAAATAAGTCTAATTAATAGTATAAAATTGGTATTTATACATTTTTATTTGGAATTTAAACAATGATACATTTGAAAAATAAACATCAGGGACGCGGTATCAAAACGCGATTTAAAAAAATAGCGGGCATAATGTAAACATTTCGCTGATGCTGATAGTGTATAGCGTAACGTGTAAAATTATATTAATATAAATACTTAATCTAAAAAGATGAGTGAAACTAGCGATGATGACTGTACTTTAACACCAGAAGAGTTAAAACAACAAGTGATTAATGCAGAATTTGGTTTTCAATAATTTATTACTGTTAATTTTTATGTCTCCTAAGTAATATGTGTTCTCACTGCTGAGGTGAAAAGTTATGTTTGCTACACGAGAGCAAAGTTTTTTAAATCTCGTGCAGTTGAGTCCCTCACTACGCTCAGGATTATTTTTGATTCACTCGCTACGCTCGTGAATCAATCATAGAATCCTTCGCTTACTTGGGACTCAAAATCAGCACTCGAAACAAAAAACAACTTTGCTCTCTCGTTGTTCAAATAACTATTGTCACATAGGGTAAAGTCCAATAGCGATTTCAATGTTAAGCTCCATCTGTCATGACGTATCGATATTTTGGACAATCGAATCGCCAATGACGGATACCGTGTGAACGAGTCCTTACCGAGCGGCGATACAGAGCAGTACGTATTACCGTGCGACTTCCAGCCGACCTCAGTTCCCAATTAGTGGAGATACCACTAGATAATCTGAGGTTACGTAAGTTGTTCCAAGGTTTTACACGGACAGCCTCAGGCGAATACACGAGCCTTTTACATAGCGTTTTATTTATTGGACCTCCGTTACGCTCTGGCAGTTTCGTCTGATGTCATTCATTATCATTTTAGGAAAAATATTTAATTTTTCCACAAACACTACACTATCTAGTCCCAAACTAAGCAGAGCTTGTACTATGGGTACTAGATAATGGATAAACATACATATATACTTCTTTTTTGTAAATACATACATATATCATACATAGAAACACCCAGACCAAGACAAACATCCATGTTCATCAAATGTTTGACTTGAGCGGGAATCGAACCCGCGACCTTCGACGTAGCAGTCGCTTACACTCCCGCTACGCCAACCGGTCGTCTATAATATATATAGATAATAGATTGATATATATTTTGAAAAGCGGTATGGTATTTGCTTTGATATAGAGTTAGTTCAAAGCATGTAATGCAAATGCAAATACTTATTAGAAAAGCTACGATAGCTTAGCGAAGAGGTCAACAGACTGTTACGCAGAGGGTCTTGATTTCACACCTACGGGGTGCACTACTGGCTTTTCGAAGTTAAGTCCGTATTCAATTATTGCTAAGCTGTGACGGAAAACGTGCATGCTTGAAAAGTCGCCATAATATTTTAAAACTGCCTCGTTGGTCTCGCGGCATAAATGTGCGCGTGGGATTGGAAGGTGTCGGGTTCGATTCCCGGGTCGGGCAACGTGTTATTGGGTTTTCCCGTTAGAAAATTCTCAGTAACAGCACGTAGTCTGGTAATGTGCCCGGTACGGCAATAGGTTCGCCCCCTATTACGTGGGACCTAAAAATTCATAGTGAAATGTGAGTGTAATATTACAACTCTGCTTACCTCTTCGGGGATACAGGCGTGAGTCTAGAAAAAAATATACATCATAGGCTACACAATGCCTCATTTCACCCTATTTTAATCTCCACATAAATATCGCTTCTAATAGAATATGTAAGCAATTTTGTAGCCGATCCGGTGTACATTGAGTAATGTGTAGCTCGACGGGTGCAGGGACAGCGCGCATCGCTAACTGCGGCGCTGCGATACACGGGGAAGTCTTCAATCCACCACCCCCTGCCCCGTGACTATGACTTATATACAAGCATTTTTGTCCAACTGATGGTGGCAGGTTATAATATAGGAAAAGAAATCCCTATGCTGAATATTTTGTAGAAGAAAATTGTATAATCAAAGAACAAAATTAAATTTATTTAAACGCTGGCAACATTAAAAAAAATGGAATTGTATTTGTTACATTAATCTAATGCCACTTTTGTCAGCATTTGATTTTTTAAATTCAAATTGTTTTATCAAATCAATGCTACTTCACCTTATTTTAATCTCGACATAAATTTCGCTTCTAATAGAATATGTGACCAATTTTTCTAGCCGTGCGGTTGTACATTGAGTAATGTGTAGCTCGACGGGTGCAGGGACAGCGCGCATCGTCATCAATCCACTGACCCCTGCACCGTGACTCTGAATTTACAAGCATTTTTATCTGGCAGGTTACATAGAAAAAAAGAACTTCACGCTGCATACTTTTTAAAAGAAAATAAACGTATCTGTTTGAAATGAACGTTTTCAAAATCTTTGAAAATCGAAGAAGTTACTTCCTACTGATACTTTTGGAAACGATTTTTTGGACACCAGTGCGCAAGTTCAACGTCCATTGTAGCTTTGACAAAAGTACCTATACATAACAGTGTTGTTGTGAAAGTGTGCGATGTCATTTTTGCTTTGTATATTCTACTTACTTATATTGCGTATGGCAAGAAACCTATAAGAAGCCATTTATTTTGGAAATAATTATCTGATATCTGATTTCATTCAACCAAACTGGCCTTGCTTCAGCCAGAGAAATGACAAATACTATGCCCTTGCAATTTGCATAGCATATATTCTGAATCTGATGGGAGTGAATGAAGCAAGAGAAATATGTCTGGATCGTTACAAATGGCGTTCCGTAGTCTCTGCCTACCCCTCCGGGAAACAGGCGTGAGTCTATGTATGTATGTATGTATATTCTGCCAGTGATATTTCAAATCATTTATTGTTTGTCATATGCAGGGAACGTTATTGATACGTTTTCTTTGATTTGTTTGCTTCTACGAAGGTGGATTGCGTTTGTAAAACAAATTGGATGTGAACTTATACAATAAAATAGATTCGTTTTGAATCAAAATCAATACACAAGACTATCAATTTACTACGATGAACGAAATTCGCTCATTTGCTATACCTACGATTTAATTTATTATTCTTCTTTGTTGCTCATTGTGACGTCGCGTCGCCGGCTCTTTTGGTTCGGGCCAAGACATTCTTTAAAGACATGCTTTCCCTGCTCCTCAATAACGGTTAGCAATAACACATTTCGATAGTTCAAGGCCGTGGTTGTTTTTGTATCCGTTAGTCAAATTAGTTTGCAACGTATGATTTTATACTTTTGCTACTTTTATTTATTTTATTGGCTCACCAACAACTGTTAACACTAACAATAGTATAAAGTACAACTAACTTAATAAAATAATCAAGCGTTACAGTTATTTACAGGTAAGCACCACATTGATTATAAAACAACTTTATAGCAAAGACGTACAATTATTTGTTTAAATATTGTAGTAATAGAAAAGTAACAAAACTACTTAAAATGTGTACAATTACTGTTTTAACCTTAAAAATAAGCAGAGAATATTTACTAAGTTAATTAAACCCAAACTACAGTTTTAAGCACAGATCATTAATTTGCTTGTGAATTAAAAACCTTACGGAATATATATACTTGATAGGTGAATCAGTATGCACATATACTAGGTCACTGCAACTGTTCAATAGTTTGCAAAGTCTCGGAATGGGTGAGCTCGCGCCAAGAACAGTACGACGAAACGGAGGACATAGAGGAGTAATCGGCGTGCTCGGGTATCGGGCAGGAACTCTAAATTTAATCGAACCTAATAATTCAGGATAGTCTATTTTGTTTTGAAGGATGTTAATCAAGTAATGGGAGTCTATAACTTTAAATCTATTTTCAACAGACACCATGACAAAATGCGCAAGTCTTTTTGTGTCAGAGGGTTTATTTTTTGCTATCCCAGAGGAAAATGCTAGATGCCAGACGAACCGCTTCTGTATTCTTTCGATCCTGACAGAGTGAGTTGCATAGTGCGGCCTCCATACGGTGCTACAGTACTCAAAGATAGTACGTATTACAGTATTATATACTACGATTTTAGTCTTACTACGCCGCAATTCTGCTACATTTCTTAAGACAAATCCAAGCATTCTAGAAGCTTTTTCTATTATACATTCAATGTGTGGTATAAACGTTCGCTTCTGATCATATAAAACGCCTAAATCTCTAATTTGTTCAGTCTCTTGTATGTAGTCTGATCCTACACGATATCTTGACAACACCTGATTCCTATTCCTAGGGAATTTGACAAAGTGACATTTATTGGTGTTAAGAACCATGCCATTGTCAACACACCACTGGATCAAACTATTCAGATCTTTTTGCAGTAATTCAACATCGTTCGTCGATTGGATAACCCTGCAAAACTTTAGATCATCTGCGTACATAAAGCATTCTGAGAATTGAAACATTGAGGGATATCGTTGACTTAGATATTAAAAGGAATTGGGCCAATATGGGATACTTGTGGAACTCCTGAAGTTGAACTGTAGATACTAGACTGAAAACCATTGACAGCGACAAAGTAAGACCGGTTTTCCAAGTAAGACTTTAACCAGCTCAGAAGGGTGCCGGTGACATCATATATTGCTAACTTCTCCAGCAGTATAATATGAGGGACGCGGTCGAAAGCCTTGCTGAAATCTGTGTATATTACATCGAGCTGTTTGCCAGAGTCAAGGGCATTTACCAGAGTTTCTGTGAAAGTCAACAAATTGGTACAAGTAGACCTGGAAGGTACGAAACCATACTGAGAGGTGCTCAAATAAAGACGCAAATGTGACTGCATGAAAGGACAAATTAATGACTCAAAAACTTTAGCCATTGTCGATATAACAGAAATAGTTCTGTAGTTAGCAACATTATGATGATCATTATACTTACCTACATAATACATTTATTTTTTATTTTGGTTGACAAAACTGGACATAATCTTAGAAAAAACAATTATATTTATTTATTACAAAGCCTCTCTACAAACCTCCCGCTATCAAGACCAGGTAATAAATGCCGTATCATATATGCAATTCTATGTAAATACTATCAGAAGCTAGTTCATTCGCCGTCAACGCCGTTACCACTACACTCAATGTCTATATTAGCATACTACTCGTTTTGTTTTGTCTGCACCACCATCTACGTCTGCCAGACAACTCAATAAATATGCAACTAGCGCCGATCTCAGCTTAAGTACGCATAACAATCAAAATATCGCGTATGTAGTCATACAGCGCCGGCAAGGCGTTAGAAATACTCATGTTATATTCTTGAGCATTAAATATTTATTGATAAATCTCAAGCTGAAATATCAATTAGTATATTAACGCAGTAAAATATAAGTCAATTATATTAAAATGTTAGATCTTCGCAGCCAAAATTAAAGGCGAATACTGACCACGATGGGAACCAATACTAATAATTGTATCCAAATTTCGGCTGTTTCATTTTCCTACAATTAACTAGAACGCGAGCCTCTTGCACTTATTGTGTGAGGGTATGTTAAAAGTTGCGCTATGGATTCCAGATCTTCATCGTGTTCAGGATTTGTATAAATCAAAAGTCATCACTAATGTCAACGAAATTCTAATAAGCTATTATGACCATGAATTAACTAGTAACTGCTTGGTACATTTCACCAAAACCCCAAATAACATATGCAGGTAATTTTTGTGGTATTGCACCCTCTTATAGATTTGTTACCTCAACCGTTCTATTACTACTACGCTATCTCACCAATGCGTGCCACATATGTACGTATAACAAGCTAATGTTCAAAGTTCGACAATACCGAGAGGCTCTCCGACATTAGAACAACTGCTAACAAGAGAGCGCATGTATCGATCGCTGGCATTCGCCTGTATCATTCGTTATGAGATCGAACTCATTAGCGTGCGGCTGCGTGCGGTTACAGAGGGGAAAGGAGGTTCACGGGGTGCAAGGAGGTCTCATTACTGCGCCGAACATAAACAGTTTATGACAACTTATATATTCATGATTCCCTGATTGTTTAGTACCTACCGCACTCGTTACTGCAAATGGCAAGTCGGTCGCTCCATGAATCCCAAAGTATTTTTTACCAAAATTGTAAAAGAATTGACTTCTGATTCAATTTGTAGCTGATAGTCATTTACAATTTGGTTATTTACTTGGTCTATTAGAGTCAGAATGGTGCTGATTATATATTGTGGATACTGTATAATTATTTTTTGGAAGGTTCATCGATACCTACATGATCATTGAAAGTAGCTGCCACAAATACTTACCATAAAATCACATTTATCTTGAGTTGAACTGCCTTCCTAGTTACTAAATAGGTAGAAAACACTATGAGCTATGTAGTTAACTTACCATTAGCTTTTTATGCTACATCTAGACGCCAATTGCACACTAGTTTTAAGTTACATACTTATGTAAATACTTTGATTGTTTGGTGTTCAATAAAGTATAATCTATCTATCTATCTAGACCCTATACTTCATTGAGCTCGAGATTTAGTGGTGCATTTGGTTTTTAGTAAGAAAATAGTTTTTCACTTAGTATTTTATTTTATTATACAGCCGTGTGGTTGACGGCATAGAATACAAGTGTCACCACTATCTTCCCGTGGGTGTCGTAAGAGGCGATTAAGGGATAACACGATGCAAATACCATCTTTGCGTAGAGACGGAAAACTCGACATCAAACCCTATACGACTGCCTCGTTGGTCTCGCGGCATAAATGTGCGCGTGGGATCGGGAGATCCCGGGTTCGATTCCTGGGTTGGGCAGTGTTATTGGGTTTTTCTGCCACGAAATTGTCAGTAGCAGCACGGAGTCTGGAAATGTACCCGGTACGGCAATAGGCTCGCCCCTTATTACGTGGGACTAAAGTATATCTGGCGAAAAGTGGGTGTAGAAATACACCTCTGCCTACCTCTTCGGGGATAAAAGGCGTGACGATATGTATGTATGTATGTATTTTATTATAATTATTAAGAACGGCGGAAAGCTTAAAGTGTCTAACTTGACGAGCCGTGTGTGCATAAACAAGGCTCTTTTTTCGCCCAGATGTTTTCTTTTTATTCATTCTTAGAAGGTGCAAAAGCAGTTGGACAACAATCAAGCATCTTAATATATTTTGGTGAATGCTCAATGTTCTTGATTTCTGAACACAATACGATTGCCACCTCCTCGGTTCTTATTCGAAGCAATAGTCGCAACATGCCGGTTCTCTCACAAGCCGCTTAAACTAATTGGCTTACTCATAGTGCCATACTGTCTGCTTCCCACAGAATTGCAACAGAATTGTGCAATTTATACACAAATTGTTACATTAAGGGCACTTGTGAAAGTGTATTCTTTGTTAGGAAATGTTTCCCAAGTGTTGTTTGGTGAAACAGAGCAGGTAGTATTTTTGTATAAAAGGTTAATGATACTTTGAAGAAAATATTGTGAAAAGAGCAAGGATGTGTAGTGGTTTATAAATACTACTTAACTCCTTGTTAGTTTAATTATAAGGGTTCAATTCGACCAAGAATATCGAATCAATGCCATACCACATTACCATGAAATGGAAGAAAAACGTACTGTATCAATATATCAATACTCAAATAAGAGGCTTATCACTTAACAGTTGAAGGAATTACTGCTGAAAACTGAGATTGCTTACTGCACTACGTTTTCATCTGGTACCTAAAATAACCACGTAAGTCGATCACACGCGTCATGTGCGTCACAAGGGCTGACATGTCACAAGAGACTTAAGCGTCACGGCCGTCACAAATAACACTGACTGACATCCACCCGCGACGCGTCTTCGTCTAGCGTCGCAACAACCCAGGGAACTGTATAAAATAAAATGTGACTTTACTTAAATATTAAATATTTTATTTGAAAACAAACTTATTCTGTTTATGTATACATATAGTTTTATGTTTCACATATATATAGTCTCGTATCATACAACTCGCAGTGTCCGCCGTCTACTTAGATCAATTTTATTGTAAAACTTTGTATCTATTTCGTATTTACAATTTATTCTATACAAAAACATTTTATTTTGAATGTATTTTACAATTAGCTATCCGTTACATTAAGTTCTTAGCGCTAAACGTTTGAACAAACGTCAGAACAATATCTCGTACGTAAGTATGGTTAGTTATGTTACACGCCGCGGCCGCCGGCGGCGCCACTGAGCGGCGACTGCCCACCGCCATCTTACACACTAATTATTCAGATATTTCATTAAAATGTTTGATGACGTCATTCGTGAAAAGTTAGCAAGTTACTTTGAACATGTAGTTTAAATTCAGCTCTGTCTAACTAACGAAACAACCAGTTCATTTCTATGATAACGGCGCTGGGTAAAGTTTCCAACTATCGTCATTTAGAATTATAATTTGTACAGGGAGACATGTTTCAACATCACGTTCTGTCTCAAATAATGCCTCGTATGGTTTTGTTGCGCATCAAAGTTTGGTGATTTGCATAGATTTTAGCAGCGTCGTATCGTTGTGTCGCCGCCCACTTTAACGAGTTAGTCTATCGTTAAAAAGTATGAAATTATCACTAGTATGTTACACTAGTCTCATCGCTGAGCACACGCTCGCACGCATCGTCTACGTCACTCACAAACACACGCACAAGGACGCAGTGTAGTATATACGCTAAGTATGATTTTCACACAGATTCACAATGCTTTGTGTGCGTAGGCGCTATAACGTGCGTAATCGTACGCGTAGGACCGCGTAAACACATCTCACAGCACTTCGTATTGTGTTCGGTTACGTACTGTAGCCACATAAATCTACAAGTAACCAAAGACAGTAAGTAAAGCGTCGTAGCGCCGTGATTACGCGTTTACGCTACGCGTATCGTAGCACCGTGCCCGCAAGAACACGAACTTACAGTAGAGTGATTTTACACATTAACGTAAAATATACATTTGTTCACTTTCAAACGAATAATTAAACTAGATAGTTATAAATGGTAAAATAATGTAGGTATACAAGCATTTGTTTTGCCTACTTATATTACAGCAGTAAACATAAAGTTTTACAAGTGTTGGGTTTTATGTTACACAAAAGTTTTTAAGCAGTCGATACTTAAACTAAAGAAGTGTGTACTATAATTTAATTTACGTTCAATAAGCCTTAAAATATTACAAAGTTTATACTCAGCTTTATTAGTATTTAAACTGGAAGAATTTTAATTAACTATGATAGGAAGAGTCTTTAAAATACTTTTAAGTTTTTCTGTCAAGTTTCAAACTGAAGAAATAGCAATTAGTGATACGTATATAATAGTCACAAGTTAATTTAATAGCCATAGGTTCTTCCTCATCATAGATAATTCAAACTTCCTTTTGGCGAAATTTGTATATGAAAAATATGTGTCAGTGCAGGTTTTGTCTCGCAGAAACAAACGATTGCACTATAATATGCATGCGTAAAGATTTAAATTAACTAATGACAGAACAGAACATTGTTATACAAAGTGTGATTGACTAACGACGATAATTTATTAAATACCATATATTATCTCCACGATCATAAAACAATAAATATATTTACAATATTCAGTAGCAACAAACGCTATACTATTAAGAGTTCAATTCATTAAAATTTCTTATATTCTCGTTTGTAACTAGGTGTTTGTCGGCACTGCGTGACGTTTCACTTTGGAAAGAGAAACACTGATCACAATGACTTGACTTGCGTACTCACTTGTCATAAAAATCTTAATTTACTTATGTATAAATAATTTTATTTATTTACTTAGCGAAAACTAAGTTTTCGTAGTTGTATGTGTTTGGTGTCACGTGACGCGTAATGTGTTTGTCCAGGCGTCGTAGGTCCTTGCGCGCACACACTCACTATGGCCGGGCGGGGGCGGGGGATCAGCTGGCGAGCTGCGCGCGCAGCAGTCGCGCGTGTAGGACGCACGCCACGAGCAGCGCGAGGATACAACGCGAGCTGTTCGACAGCCCGGCAGAGCCCGTCTGCATCGCCGCTGGCCGCTCGCCTGCAATATCACATATATACACTTATTAACAGTTCCTTGTTCTGTACACCATATATACACCGTGTATTTTAAGTTAGTTTTTCAATGTAATTTTTACAAAATAAATGCTATAGGAAGCTTCATTATTATGGACTTAGTTCATATTTTCCGAGCAAACACTGACCTAATATAAATGGTGTATATATTGTGCTCATAACACTTAATTTTCTATTGTGTCCCTCGTTGGATAGCGAGTTGGTTAATTTAGTCATTAAGACAATTTATTACATAAAAATGGTGACTGTTTCATCTGTTCATATTTGCTGAGCCGATCTTAAAAAGAAAACAGCCCTTAAAACCATAAGTTACTACTAGGTATTGTATTTTATTTATTTATTTGAATACATATTGATGAAACTATTATTATTTAAATGAATTGTTTTGTCTAGCTAAATTAATATTTCAAGTTGCCAAGAGTGTTGCCACTAAGTTGTAAGAATTAAAACCTAATCGACCGGAGCTGCAGATTTGGAAAAGTAAAATCAGAAAACAAAATGGACGAAAATATCTAATCGTAACAGGGTAACAACGAGCAATGGAAAACTTTTAATGGAGCTAAATTACCTTAAATAAGCGATTAGGCAATTTAGCGTAAAATTCTTTATTCACTACTTAATAATTCTTGTTTATCTGAGTTTGATGGAAACCTGTCTGCGAAGCCTGGATGTAAGTCGAAATTCAAAAGAAAGATGGTACAACTGTTCGATTCATATTTTATTTTTTTAAATAAATACACTATGTACGTCTTTGTGTTCACTGAGGTCTATGGGGAGTAAGGCGTTAACTGATGGCGGTGGATCCCATTCATATTCTTCTTTCTTCATTAGCAAATTAATATTTAAGTAACTCATTGAGGAGACCACCGATATACTTACTCGTAAAATACATACAAACACTATGGTGCTTCGAAGGAGGCGTGAACTGTTGGTCCCGGAACTTATTTTAATGCTTCGTCAAACAGAACGCGTTCTTAGCGCGCGTACAGACTAACCTGACGCCACAGTATAGCATTGAACTGTGTAGTACTATGACGGTACACTATACTGTCAAAAAGAAACGCCGGCGTTGCGTACTGCTAGCGTCGGGGCTCTTTTAGCGCTTTGACGCGTGCTAAGTACGCGTTCTGTTTGACGAAGCCTTTAAGAATGGTTCGATGACTGCGACAGCTGAGTGGGCCATACAAGAAACATTACAAGCGGTTGAGTGATACGTACCGTTGAGAACGTGCACGCGGACAGACGCGACCTCCGCGTTCGACGGCGAGCACGAGTAGCGGCCGGAGTCGGCGGGCGCGGCGTCCTGCACCAGCAGGTACGAGGTCGTGGCCGCGCCCTTCTCCGTCACCACCGACACGCCGCCGCGCGACGAGTCGTACGATATCACCTGCTTCACATATATGCCCACATACATTCATATATCTGCTCGACTAGCAGGGAACACGTATTAGTGGAAAATAAACATGAAAAAGACGAACAGACAATATAGTACAGATTTTGTTTCAGTCTATCAGTCATCAGTCGATGAGTATGACCAAATCTGTTGAGAGATTATCGTGCTTAACGTAGTTCGCAGTGCAAATCACCATATATATACATTTTCCTACATAAATATACGAAAGTGAATTATTGGCAAAGAAAATGGACAGAAGAAAGTTGCATTGGTTTGCAACTAACAATGAATATCATGATAGATAATAATGGCGCCAGGTAGCTATATGCGTGTGTGCGGGGTCCCCTGACCTGGACGCGATCCAATTACCTAAAGACCGGCGGCGCGATTGAAACCCGGATAGCTCCATTACCAGCTCGCTTTAGCGTTCATAATTGATCACCGCTAAACTCGTTCCACTACAGTCACTGTGTAATGGATCCTATGAGTTTCCCTCCAAATACCGCTTACTTATACATAAAAAGCCGCAGCATTTGTAGCGAGGGTAATTCGATATAGTTCCGTCACAAGAGACGTCTCCGTGAATCAAAATGTTGGCCTATTTAGATCGCGTAGAACGGGCCCCCGCGCGGCACATGTGAACCGACAAACCCCACGAGACTCATACTATACCTAGCTGTAAGAAATCAGAGAGCCAAATTTTTCGTATCTCTGAATATATCTCAATATATTATGTACGATACTCGTTCACATTTGGGTGTAATCAAGATTTTATCCAATATGGATGGGGTCAAGGATAACGTGACGTCGCGGTATTCAATTATGAATATTTGGAGAGCAGCTCACGGTGCGGGTTTGAAGGTAACTAGTGCGTTAGTATTCAGGCGTGTTAATCACTTATGGAAGTAATAAAGCGCGTCCCGTCCCGCTAGTATTAATATGCGACGAGTAGTTGGGTGGGGGTGTCGCGTCGGTGCGACATCGACACAATTTGGTGTAATAAGCAGCGTGGTGTCGGCCGCAGTGCGTACACGTAGTAATTAGTAGCGCGTACCAACTCGCTTCGTTACTGAACACCGCACGTCCTACCACGTGTACTTTATAACGAGCTCACGTTTGTCTAAAGTCGTCTTATACCTCAATACAATGGAACGAGCCATTTCCATTCTGATTTCTCGAGATAATTCAAAAAGAATTTTATGTTATGCTTTGATTAGAAATCACAGACACATTACTAAAAGTGTAATGAAGCGATTTAAGAGCTATTCAAAAGGAATTCATCAATTATGGAGTTCTTTTTGAGCAATAAATATAAATGGCGACAGTTACTTAATTATGATTTGTAATTATGAATGATATTTCAGGATATAGTCGTATCTGAACGACATTAATAATCTAGATAACAAATAGACTATTCGCAATTAAATTCAATCTCCTAATCGCAATGTTGACGCACACTTGCTCAGCACACATCACAAAACTTATCTATGTTTAACGCGACGTGACTCTTGTTTAGTCCATGAATTAACAAGCAGTATCTGCGATAGCGCTACTACAAATTGTCTTAAGCTGGCTTCCCATGGTGGGCAATTTTGAAGATCAAACTGCACTATGTCCGTTAGGCAAGTCATGTCCATGTTGGTGCAGGTGTCTCCGATCCTTCGGAAATTGATAACTTCAAAAGTGTGCACTTTGACTTTAGATTTCAATAGTTTATTTAACAGACCTTAGTCATGATCATTTCGCAGCGATAGCCTAGAGATACCAAGAGGTATCGGGTTCGAATCCACGGCACACACCAAAGACTTTTCGGCGTTATGTGCGTATTGAATTGTTAACTATCGCTAGGAGTATGATGAATGATGATCATTAGGATACAAAATGACTCCGCGTTCTCGACTGTTTTTGATAAGTTGGTAAGGTTTTTGATACCTTAAATAAGTTAGGTAGTTAAAGTGATTCGGAGCCGTTTAAACTTGCATGATACATGTATACAATTCGCGAAAGCTATAATCGATTGTGACAATATTTATTCAAAAACCAAAACCTACATGGAACAGCGTTCAACGGCCATGATAAATCCGCAATACCGTGGGTAGCTGACGTTAACGTGACACGTGTTTCATTATTGATTCTCGTCGATGGACATGTGCCTATAAGTAACGTACCAGGTCTCAAGCACGTGCAAACAACTGCGACAGAGCTACCTGACTACTCGAGTATCATTCAGACTGCGGTTTATTTTGGTATTGAAAGCTTTTTAACAAAAAGTTTGGAAAATTCCAGCCAACAGTGTTTTTTCAGACCAGTACAAAGAAAGTACCGTCAATCAGTATGATTTAATTTTAAAGCCATTTTAATGGGCTGTATACTATTAAGTAATTAGCTTACTTACAGTACTACTGCAAATGATGTGTAGTGTTAAATTAAATTATCTTTATATGTTACTAGTCGATGCCAGCGGCTTCGCACGCACATTTCTTAGAATTTCCCGTTTTGCCCGATCCCGTGGGTATTTCGGGAAATCCCTTCTTAGTGCACCCCTACGGTCCCCAAGGAACATACATGCCAAATTTCAGCTTCCTGCGCCCAATAGTTTTGGCTGTAGCTTGTCTGTCAGTCAGTCAGTAACGCAAGGATTTTATATATTAAGATTATAAAGATTTCAGATATTCTGTTTTGATTCGGGAATCGAACTCGACTCTATGTAGGATTGTATTCTTCTCACGACGTCAAAAGGATTTCATTGCGGTTTAGATACAATCTCCAACCAATACGTTTACATTATCGTAACTTCTTGACATAAACAAATAATTATGCATCTGTTTCTGCTGCGTTACATGGCATGGCCATCCATTTACTTCTAATAGACAGAAATTGACAGAATGTGAATAGTTTTTTTTATACTTTACGATGATTTTACTGATAGTCAATGTGTGTTTTATTTATTTTTTCGACACACTATGACTATAGCCACTTAATTAGTTGGGGATCGAACCCTCGCAATAAATCTAACATATAACAGTAAGTAATAATTGGTTGTGTATAATTACTTTGCGTCCGCTCACCTCGTCCTCGTGGTACCAGAAGATGTAGGCGGGGGGCTCTGGGCTGAACTGAATGAGGCACGTGAGGTTGATGGTGGAGCCCATGTCCACGTGCAAGTCGGGCCCGCCTAGGATGCGCGCTGACGGCACTGAGAACAAACAAACAGGGATATATGACTTAAAGCTCCATGCTAAACGGACGTCATACCAGAGGTAGGCGTCCCGCAAATTGACTGATGACCTTGCTGGGATTGCGGGCAGCGTATGGATACGGTTGGCTTAAGATTGGTCCATTTGGAGAGCCTTGGGGGCTGCCTATGTCCAGCAGTGGACGTCTTTCGGCTGATATAATGATGATGATGACGCTTCGTGCTCATTGCTGTATCATTTCTGTGTCATTTAGATATTCAAACAGTTAAACGACCGAAGATTAGTAAGTTTTTTGAGGCTGATTTTACTAGAGGAGCTCAAACAAATAGCTCAGTTTTTATTATTCTTGTGGCTACCACGGCTTAGTTTTCTCTACGATAGGTAATGTTAGTATTATTTTCACAACAAGATCAAACGAAACGCCATCAAGGGAAGTGACGAAGGCTACTCAAATAAATTTATTATTTGAATTGCATATAAGACTCTCAATTCCCGGATTAACACGTTCATTTATAATCCACAGGTAGTAGTTCCGAGTGCGATAAACTTTATATGTCATTAACCTATTATTACTACCGGGTTAATTCCGTGGCGAGGTCGTTGTTGTAAATATTATTATAATGAGTTAAATAGTGAGGAAAGTTGTAAGTTTAACGCTATTTCAAGTTTCTCGTAAGTGTAATGGATAAATTGGTGAACGATAGTCATTAGCACGTGACATTAAATTATCATAATTTTATTTATGTTGCGTGTCGAAGTACCGACAGTTCCGAACATATAAAAGTTAATAATTGTGAAGACCAAGTGAGGGTAGGTTCCAAAACCCGCACTTCTCGGAGGCAGCGCTGACGAACATCAGTCATCCCGTGACCACGGCTGGTGTAACCCATGCCCAAACGTCGGGACAAATAGGAAGGTATTTCATCTTTCTTTTCGTTTATTAACACGAAAATTATGTAACGGGTCTGACCCGTTACATAATTTGTAATATTTATTTATGATTTTAAAATTTCGCGCTTGGTATATATATTATATTCCTTAAAAGATTTTTAAGCGGGTCAATACTGCGATATTTAACTATAACTTAACGGTCGCACTATAGATAGATCCACTCTGTGGATAGATCTGTAGATTTTAAAGTCGTGTTTGACATATTTTGCATGAAGCTTATGTCAAAAACGAATCTAAAATCTACAGATCTATCTATAGTTCGATATTGAATTCCGTAGTTATACTTTAATCTTGCTAGTTTACACTAAAACCGATTAATAAACTCGTATGATATAATTATAGCGTTGGAATTGTTGTGATTGGCAGAATCGGAATTAGAATGATTTATTTATGTGATGGGTCTGTCTACACTAGAACTCTAAAAGTAACTCATTTCTTAACTGCGGCCAAATTTCATAATGTTGGAAATAATATATTTCACTTATTGTGCCGGTGTTTAAACAAAAGAAATCAAGGCTCGTTCTGTCCGAATAGCTCAATTCTTTTTGCCCGTAGTGATGTGTCAAAGTTACTGGAAGTGCATGCAGGATTCTAGCGCACTAATCTGATGTCAATTAGAGAAGCCAATAAGTTCGTTATCCGCACGAAGAATTCTGATTGGGTGGATTAGTCGTTGTGACATTTTGCGGCAGAATAGTTTTTTAGACCGTGTATTCGTGAAATAATGCAGAAAATTTCTTAGGACTGTGTATTCATAAAATAATAGGTAAATATTTACTTTTATATATTACGTATTTTAATAGTTTTCTTTTTTTTTTAGTCATAGTCATTTATTCACATATAATAGAGTATACAGATGGCATGTAACTAGGTATGTACTTATGATCTATTAAGATATTTGGCATGTGAATTATGTAATAGCATTAATTAAAATAGAGATACAAAATGTAAATAATAAAAATAAATGTCATAGTGAATTAAAAAAAAAACATCAATAACTTATTATAAAAAACATCAAAAACCAATATAATATTACAGGAGCCATTCATTAACAGAGTAAACCATTTTTTCCATTAACAATGTTTTTAATTTTGTTTTAAATCTAAATAATGGCAGATTTTGTAACTGTAATGGCAATTTATTAAAAATATTTTTGCACATTACGTAACAGTTTTTACTGTATAATGTAGTTCTAGGAACTACATCTTAAACTAGCCGCTCACCCTGTCTTGTGTTTCGTTGGTAAATGTCTTTCGCTTTCACAAATAAATTTGGGTTAGTTTTGACAAATACACAAATTTCAAAAATGTACATACTCGGTAGTGGTAATATTTTGAATTTTTTAAAATGTGGTTTGCACGATTCAAAGGGCGGAATACCAACTATAGCCCTTATACATCTCTTTTGCGACAAAAACGCTCTCTGTGAATCTGCTGAGTTTCCCCATAGTATTAAACCATATCGTAGGACCGAACTCACATAGCCATGGTATGCTAGCAATAAAGTCTCTATATTTGAGGTATTCCTTAGCTTATTTAGGACGTACACATAGCTATTAACTTTCTTACAGACGTCATCAACGTGTTTTTTCCAGTCACAGAACTTGTCTAACGTTAGACCAAGAAATTTGGCCGAGGAAACTTCATTTATTTGGATGCCATTGTAAACAATATTTTTCGGAACTATGTTTGACCGGTGTGTTTGAAATTGGATGAATTGTGTTTTAGTCAAATTTACGTGTAGATTATTTTTACAAAGCCATTGTATAACGGAGTCAATAGTGTTATTAATTTCAGTATCATATAGTTCGTCATTCAAGGAATTTTTGCAAGTCACAATAATCGATATGTCATCTGCAAACAATATAGTTTTATGTGAAGTAATGTCAGGAATGTCATTTATATAAATAAGAAAATAGAGTGGTCCAAGGATACTTCCTTGTGGAACGCCGTAATTGTTTGAAACATAGTCTGAGTATTCCTTTTTGACTACTGTATCTTTACCCATATGTGCTATCTCCACGCATTGTACTCTATTTTGTAGGTAACTTTTAGTCCATTCAAAAGCCGGTCCTCGAATACCATAATTTTCCAACTTTTCTAAGAGCAGTTTGTGAGATACAAAATCAAAAGCTTTTGTAATATCAAATAGTATTGCTGTTGTACGCCTTTTTTGTCCACATTCGTAAGGATACTATTTACTAGATCGAAAATTGCAAGTGTCGTTGATTTTCTTTTCTGAAATCCATATTGTTCGTTTCTAATTAGCTTAAATTTATCTAAGTAGGAAATTAGTCTTTTATGCATAGCCTTTTCTAGAATTTTTGAGAATATTGGAATTAACGATATAGGTCTGTAGTTCTTTTGTCGTTTTACTATGAGTTCTTTTATAGTTCTCCGTGATATATCATTATTCTCAGTACGGGAGTTAGTTTTATTTGGAAGATAATAACAAATATTTTGATGTGCTTAAGATAAATTATACATATAAAGATGAGTGAGTCGAATGAGTATAGAACAGAATGTACCTATTAGTTCTAGCTTTTATGTACATCTCCATTTTACTATCACTTTCGGTCAAAAACAGGATGCGTAACGTAAGTACCTACGCTAAAGTATTACCATTCAGTACATAGGAATTGCCGTTTTATAAAAGGAAAACAGTTACTACTCAAATTAGACATCGTGTCTAAGCTCCTAGGTATAGTATAAGATCAAACCGCAAGATTTCTTCGTTTATAATTTTATTAATAAGACAGTAAAAAAAAGAATATTTAATCATATACTTTTTATACTGTTGACCATATTTACACAGATTACCGTGCAGATCAGTTGTATTGTAAAAAACTATTTAGAATGAATTTTAATATAATAACTTATGAGCGTAGAAACCTAGCGGTAGGATCGCGCACTATTACATTTATTAATGCATTGTGAGGTGCCGCATCAATGCAAATATTATGATACGTCTAGTCTCCATGCATGGGTCAATGCACTGTTAATATGGTAACATCGTACCTACTATCATCTGCTCGGACGCGAAGTGAATATCAATGGTTATGGAGATTCGCTCGCTGTGTTTTTATCGGTGACGCTGAATATCCTGCCAGTACCTGCCGAGTTCGTAAGTGAATGCGTTCTGCGAGCTCTCTCAACCGATTGGAATTGATAAGACATTTGGATACGAAAGTATACATGACTATAATATAGAATCAAGGCTATGTATTTCTAGGCAGGTGTATGCCAACGTTTTGCTTGATAAGTTTTTGGGTTCTAAGAGAGGGAACAGTAGAGATTGTCTGTTGTTGATTTATTAACTTCATCAAACATTGTACCGGTCCGTGTCGGTATGCTAGGTCGAATATGCAACTTATTTATGAAAAATGCAATGTAGTTACTAAGTTATTTAAGTTGTACATAACAAGACGACGAAAAGAGTAGCCCTGAGTTTCTTGCTTGATGCTTCTCATGAGGCTCTATTTTTTAAACAGCCATTTTTTCAATGCTCAATTATGTGAATACATATGAATTTAAAGTTACTTTTTTATAATATTATCTATGAGTTTCTGACAAACATATTTCAGTTTGTCGTTCTATGAGCTTTCTCAAGAGTTTAGAATTAGTATGACATTTGGTAACAGTAGCATCTATAGAATAATCTTTTCACAAGCTATCTCGACTGAGCTGATGAAGCATTTGGAATTTCCTTATACGCATACTAGACTCACAGGTGTTTTCACCCATTTATTTAGATACAGATGTACTTTAATAGATTGAAAAGAATGTTTGATACCAAAGTTGCGGAAAAAGGGCTCTAAAAATAGAAATGATAAGAAATGAGTCTTTTGTAGTGTCATATCGTCTACACAGTAAAAAGGTCAATGCCCTATTAATGGGCTGGTTAAAACAGTAAATTCTTCATTGTCATCTCGATTATGGAGATTCGGTCGGTGTGTTTTATCAGCACCTCTGTAGAACAGACTCACTGCCGGGCTCAAATGTGATATCGTTTGGAGAGCTTTCACGACTGATTGGGTTTGATAAGACGTTGCGAACTTTTTCCTTTTACACATGTATATACTTAGGAACACACAGGTCTCTCTATTTGCTGATAAACAAAAAGATAGTTATTGACAAGCTAGAAATATGTTTCAAATGCAATGTTTTAAGGTTTTGGAAAGTAATATTTTTGGGCTCTACGTAATTAAGAAGCTTTGTCTTATCTGTAGTATCTACGCTCACTTTTACAGAGCAGGACCTGTAAACAAATTTACTAACAGTAAAATATTGTTATCCTCTGCATACGAGAACTGATATACGCAAAGTTATGCCACAATTTTTATGATAAATATCAAAATAAAATTGTATTTTCCACCATCATATATATTTTATTTTCATTGCACAGTCGTATAAAATTGACGTCACATTAGCATTTGTCAGCGGCATTTCACTCCGGGCCGCTTTTAATAGATGTGATGCAGTTTCATGCATATGATGTATGTATGGGGCGGCGGGATCGTCGCAACCGCTGGTTTAATTCACGAGAGTTATACATTATGCAGCGGCGCCGAGAGAGGGCGTGCGGGCAGCAAGGAGGGAGGACTAGAGAGGTTAGAGAGTGACACATTTGCAGTTCGCTGTCCTCATTATAGCCGGCTGAAAGCACTTAGTTTCAAGTGCACGCTCCAACCACCGCTTAACTCTGAATAAACGCGCGTGAATCCACTTAATTACGTCCCTGAATGCAAATGGTAGCGCTTAGCGCGATCGCGGCTTCGCCCGCTCACATTCCCCCGCTTCGTCCCACTTCGTCTCACATTCCCCCTACAAGCTCACATTACAACCACGTTGAACTAGGGAGAGAGAAAGAGGATAACATAACATGTACGTGCAACTCACTCACTTTGGTCACTAAATTTAGACAGCTATTTTAAAATATAATCGAATTTCACAGAACCAAGTATTTGCTGATTTACTATCGGCTTTTCCCAGTAACAAGTCTCATAGTGAATGAGCAAATATGAGTATATTCAAGGACTGCCGAAAATAAACACGAACATCAGAAATGTCGTCGGGAAGTCCGCTGAGAGCGTAAATTGGAATTGAATGATGTTAATTGTTTATGCTTGTTACTTGTACTCGCTATACAAATAAGTATACAATAAATGAATAAAGAAAATGTATGTTGTATACCTATTTTTCGGGTATGATAAAGTTATTAAAACAATAGGCATTATTGATGATGTGTCGTGACTGCGCTGACGATGTGACAAGCTACACGGGCTTTGCGGTCCCGTGTAGCCGATACGTGTATGCGTAGCCGATGGAGTGGTAGGTATGCAACGAACACGTCGTAGCCATTTCAATTTATACGGTTATTAGTATATAAGCAAGTTTCATTTTTAATTAAGATATCAGTTTTATTATGCTGTAGAATTTAGTCACAATTATGGGTAATTATTATTATTTCAGTGGTATTCTATTATAAATTTGTAAGCACCCACTCATCCCTTACGGCTTTGGACCATTTTTGGACATTCTTCTATATATTTCTATTGAACTGAAACAAATCACCCGATGAGAAACTGAGCAGTAAACATATTAACATGCTCAGTATCTCATCGCATATAGTAAGTACCCTTTAAAATACATCGGTATATATAATTATAATAAATGATTAATATTATTATTTAATCATGCGATAAGCAACATGACGTACTGCAGTGCATCCCGTTATATAAAATTAAACGATGTAGCGCAAAATGATGATATTTCCCAGTGATAACGACGCACGGGCAAAAGTCGTTTTATTATTTTTAAAGGTAGAAAAAAAGGCTTAATAAAGTGTTCTGCCGGCAATAAGCGATAAAAGTACAACGTATACGACGGTAAGAAAAATAAAAGAGAACTTATAATATCATAAGAAGTTCTATTTACTTTTTTCTCCGTCATTTATGGCCCGTGTAGGTTAGCAGTATTGGTGCCTAATTTTGTTCGAAACTGGTTAGGTGGTTAAATGGTGGGGAAGTAATACAAAGGCTAGCGGCATTTAATATGCTATGCCTACAACCAACAACTCGATTATGCTTCCGCAACATTTTCCATACAATGGGTAGCCAATTGACAACAACCGAAACCGAATATTGTTTCACTCTTGTGTCGAATGCCATGTGGACAATAGTATATTATGGTTAAATAGATTAATCAATAATGTTGATATTTAAAACTAGAATTGAACGTTTGGGCTTATACGCACGTATTGTTTGCATCGGCGATATAGCGATTTATGTGTTTTTGTTTCATATAATAAAAACTACTGTTTATGTTAGTAAATGTACGATACTGTATAGATACAAAATGATTAAGATTCTTTGCGTTTCCGCGTATCAACTGCTAAAAAGACACTCCTTTGCGACGAAGAGTACCGAAAAGTAACCTAAGCATAAATGACATTCACCAAGGAGGAGGTTACACATGTTTAGACATCACTTAATTTATCATTTGTTAAAATATGGCGTAAACATTGATTAAAATTGGAAAGTTGAACGCTGTGACGGTAAACTTAAGGACAATTCACACGAGCGTGTCAGCTTGCGGTGATCGGGGCGAGTGTGCATTGAACTGCAATTAAACTGGATAAAAGCGTTCGAGCGAGGCTCTCGTTCATACACTTGCCGACGGTAACGGGCCTGTCTACACGTGAAACGATTTAATTAGCATGAGAGATAACACGATTAATAAAGTTTGGTGAAGTAGCATCGGTAGTGGAAGCTTGGTTTTGTGAATAAAGGTCGGAACATTTTTCTTTCTTTGATTTAGGAATGTACATACATACATACATACATATCGTCACGCCTTTTATCCCCGAAGGGGTAGGCAGAGGTGTATTTCTACACCCACTTTTCGCCAGATATACTTTAGTCCCACGTAATAAGGGGCGAGCCTATTGCCGTACCGGGCACATTTCCAGACTCCGTGCTGCTGCTGAGAATTTCGTGACAGAAAAACCCAATAACACTGCCCGACCCAGGAATCGAACCCGGGACCTCCCGATCCCACGCGCACATTTATGCCGCGAGACCAACGAGGCAGTTGTATAGGGTTTGATGTCGAGTTTTTCGTCTCTACGCAAAGATGGTATTTGCATCGTGTTATCCCTTAATCGCCTCCTACGACACCCACGGGAAGATAGGGGGTGGTGACACTTGTATTCTATGCCGTCAACCACACAGCTATTTAGGAATGTAAATTGCAATTAATCCTGTATGTTAGATAACAGAAGAATGTTAAAGCCAATCGGCTCGCATATTTATCCTACCTCTCTCAACGTCGACGTTTCTACTTAAAACAGTGACGCACTCCTTCATTTCGAAACAAAATGAAACCAAAACTATAAAACCATTACTAAATATTGGAACATTGTTCAACTAACTCTGTCTCTGCAGATGTATTGATACACAAATGTGGAGCATAAAGACATTATCAAAAGGGTTTTTGTATTCGTAGGTGTTGACTCATATAGATTAGAATAGCAACAAAGTAATAGGTTTTACAAAGAACAGTCCACAGTCTACACAGATATTTAGTAAATTCAATGATTAAAATATTTATACATTTGAAGAAACTAGTACGGGACCAGCGGAAACACTTGAACCAAATTTTATTATAATGGTAATGCATAAATAATCTTAAATAATAAAATATATAATATAGCGATGTATGGTCGGTATTTAAAAGCAACGTAGTGAGATGTGCTGAAGACGTATGCGGAGTGAGTAAAAGAAGAAGTAAGAAAAGTGAAAAAGCTGACTGGTGGGATGGTGAAATTCGAAGTATGGTTGAGGAAAAGAAAAAAGCATGGCTGGATATCCTAGCAATAGAGGCAACGAATAGAGCTAGTGGTGGTATGAAAGAAGATCGTGTTAAAGAAATGAAGGACAAGTATAGGTGTGTGAAAGCTAAAGTTAAAGAATGTATAGAGAGGAAGAAGAATGAGAAAAAGGAGAAATATGAGAAGCAATTCGGCGCAAGTTTCCAAGATAATATAAAACTGTTTTGGAAACTCGTCAAAGAAGCGCGAGGGAAGAATATGAATACATTGATGAAAGTGATTAGGAATGAAAAAGGTGAGGTCATGAATGAAGAAAGAATGATACTGGATTGCTGGAAAAAATATTTTGAGAGTTTATTTGAGAAAGACATGAGTGAAACAGAGCGAGAAGAGATAATAGAAGATGCGTGTGTGGGCCCGGATGACGAAATTAGAAAGGATGAAATTATGAAAGCTCTAAAAAGTATGAGGTCAGGAAAGTCTGCTGGGTTCGATAGAGTGACGTCTGAAATGTTGAAGGCTGGCGAGGGACTTACAGTAAACCTGCTGCATCGCCTTTTTAATCTGTCCTTGAAACAGGGCCAAGTTCCAGATGACTGGACCAAGGCAGTGCTTGTTCCAATTTATAAAGGCAAAGGCTCGCAGCAGGAATGTCAAAATTATCGCGGGATCAGCCTTCTCAGTGTTGTTGGAAAAATGTATGCCAGAATATTGATTGATAGAGTAGTAAACGTGACTTATGACAAGATATGGGATGTGCAAGCAGGATTTCGGAAGGGAATGGGATGTACGGATCAAGTCTTTTCCTTGCGCTGCGTTACCGAAAAATGTCTGGCAAAAAACCAGAAGGTATATTGCGCGTTCATAGACTTGGAAAAGGCTTATGATAGGGTAAATAGAAAGGAACTATGGAAGGTGCTATCTATGTATGGGGTGGACAACTTTATAATAAGGGCTCTAAAATCTCTTTATAGGGATTCGAGGGCCTGTGTCCGAATTAATGGTGCCTATACGGACTGGTTTGACATCTCTAAAGGTGTCAGACAGGGGTGTCCAGCTTCACCCTGGTTGTTCAACTTATTCATGGATAGCTGCATGAAAGATTTGAGGGAAATTGATTGCGGGATTGATATGGTAGGATTGCGTGTTAAGTGCCTCTTATACGCCGATGATCAAGTAATTCTTGCATCATCGGCGAATGAGTTGCAACAAATGATGGACTGCATGAACGAGAGTTTTAAAGCAAAAGGTATGAAAGTTAATGCAAGAAAGACGAAAGTGATGGTGTTTGAGAAGGATGAAAGTTTGACTGAGTGTAATATTACGATTGAAGATGAAAATGTGGGACAAGTTGAAAGATTTGTATATTTGGGAAGCATGTTTACAAGAGATGGAAGATGTGAAGGTGATATTGAAAGGAGAGTGATAGCGGGGAACAGTGTGAATGGAGCGCTGCATGCCTTTATGAACGGCCAAACCGTGCCTAAAAAGGCGCGACTGGCGGTTCATAATGGAGTGCTGGTGCCCACCTTGATGTATGGAAGTGAGTGTTGGGTATGGCAGAAAAAGCATGCAAGCAGAATTAACGCAGTTGAGATGCGATCACTGCGTAGTATGTGTGGGGTGAGACTGATTGATAGAATTCCGAATGCAGTAATACGAGAGCGATGTGGCCTGAAAGAAGATGTCGTGACAAGGATTGAGAAAGGAATGCTGAAATGGTTTGGACACGTGGAGAGAATGAGTGAAGAAAGATTGACGAATCAAATTTATATGGCAGAGGTGTATGGACAAGCCGGTTGCGGCAGACCTCGTAAGACGTTCGTGGACCAAATTGGGGACGTCTTGAGAAACGGAAAAGTCCGAAGCACCCGCAACCGGCGAGCATGTATGAAAAGAATAATGAATGTGGAGGAAGCACGTGAGGTTTGCAAGGATAGAAGCAAGTGGCGATCTGTTGTCTCTGCCTACCCCGACGGGAAAAAGGCGTGAGCATATGTATGTATATGTGTAATAAAATATGTCAAGATTTATGCACCGTTACCAAGTAAAACGGATGTTTAAATTCATCGGGGAAATATTTAATAAGTACCATATAATAAACGCATTTAATTGAAGAAATATACGTTTACGTCTGGATTACGCTTCCACTAAAGCCAGGATCAAACCAACGCGTTGAGCTTGCGTCCGCCGTGGCGTGCGCGGTGGCGATCAGATGTTGTGTACGAACTAAAGCCAGGATCAAACCAACGCGTTCAGCTTGCGTCCGCGGTGGCGATCAGATGTTGTGTACGAACTTATAGCGCGGTGTTCACATCTACGCGTCCTCGGATTGCACGCGGCGTCCGGTGCAGCGTCTGCACGCGCTTGTTGCGTTAGGACGCTGCACGCAGCTATTATTTGTTGAGGAAACTGTGTTTTTGAGATTTTAAGTATGGTGGAAACGGAAGAAATTAAAAATTAATTCCACAAATACCCATTGTTGTTATCGAATTATGGTAGGTATTTACTTGACTGGCACTGTATAATTATCATACCCACCTCAAGTTCACTTCTTGTTCCTCTTCGTCTTCAATAATAGCAGACAGAAGTAAAACTTCTTCAATTTCACTATCTGTATCAGACAGCATTTCAGTGACGCGACTTCAGCCTGGTGAGCGCTTGAACGAACGCGACAGTGTGCACAACTTCTGCACGCGCAATTATCGCCACCGCGCACGCCACCGCGGACGCGAGCTGAACGCGTTGGTTTGATCCTGGCTTTATAGCGCGGTGTTCACATCTACGCGTCCTCGGATTGCACGCGGCGTCCGGTGCAGCGTCTGCACGCGGCGGTGGCGATCAGATCGCGCTTGTTGCACTAGGACGCTGCACGCAGCTATTATTTGTTGAGGAAACTGTGTTTTTGTAGATTTTAAGTATGGTGGAAACGGAAGAAATTATAAATTAATTTCACAATTACCCATTGTTGTATGATACGTCTCATTCTGATAAGGCGTTAGTGAATGATGGTAGGTATTTACTTCACTGGCACTGTATAATTATCATACCCACCTCAAGTTCACTTCTTGTTCCTCTTCGTCTTGAATAATAGCAGACAGAAGTAAAACTTCTTCAATTTCACTATCTGCATCAGACAGCATTTTAGTGACGCGACTACAGCTTGGTGAACGCCTGAACGAACGCGACAGTGTGCACAACTTTTGCACGCGCAATAATCGCCACCGCGCACGCCACCGCGGACGCGAGCTGAACGCGTTGGTTTGATCCTGGCTTAACAATATCAACCAGAATGAATGGCAGATATCATCACAAAAGACTTTGTTCAGTATTTTAGAAAATGTAGGCACCGGAGGTCGAATTTAACTAGTCTGTAGTCTAGTCTATAACATACATACATAGACTCACGCCTGTTTCCCCGAAGGGGTAGGCAGAGGCATATTAAACGCCCACTTTTCGCCAGTGTTTTGATCCCACGTAATAGGTGGCGAGCCTATTGCCGCTAGTACTAGACTTTATATGAGATAGACGGTAAACATCAACAATATTTATTAAGTGTTCATATTATCAGTAAAGGTTCGCCTAAAAATAATCTACAATAAATTGTTATAAGAAAACAATCGAATCTGAAAGCTTTTAGATGTTTCATTTTCTATTTTCAGCGTGGCTTTAGATTGTTATGAATGTTTAATACTTTAAGCTCCACGCAAACGGTGATCCGTTTGCGTGGCCACCAGTGGTTGGTGACAAGGTATTTATGTAAATGACTTTTTGTTAGGAATTGCCGCATACTTATGGCGAATGACGTCCACTCGCTACTCGGTGTCTGTGACACACGACTGGTGGCGGCCACTCATCCGTATGTATCGGCTACTTGCTACGTAAAATCTTGCTATCTAGACAAATTATGCTAGTTATAGCCACAGGCCACTTGTGGTAGCCATCGACACGACTGCTTATGGTGGCTAGTGACCGCTTTCGTTTGCACGGTATCAGAAGACGTGGCGCGACAGTCACGGTCTTCTTCTTCTTCTCGTGTCGATGGTACAGAGATCAGATGGCATCAGCCCAGTGTGTGGCCACAGCAACTGCATTGTCGGTGGCTTGGTGTAAATCGGCCTCCGAACATCTGTGCGCACAGTTTGGGACACTCCAGCAGGTGATTCATGGTTTGTTCTGGGATGCCACAGTCACACTGCGTTTGGGCCGGATCATTATTCCCCATTCGGCTAGGTTATGTCTGCAACGGCCAACTTCGTAAGCGATTCAGGGATCTCCATAAGGGTCATTGCAAATCGCTACCGGGGGGTAGGTGTTCTTTTGGCATCAACATAATTGGTGGGGGTAGGACTGTCTTATGGCACATTTTTTTCCTCAGGTTAGCTGGTTGGTCTTGGCTAGCCTCAGTAGATCGCAAAAAGCTTTGGCGGCTTTTTAGCCTGCTGCGGGGAAATTTATGGTCGTGCAATGGACGTGGGGGTCCTCCTCCTGGCGGAATTTCTCGCCAATGCAGGCCACTTCTCGGCGAAACGCGGGTGGGGCAATGCCTGCCAGGGGGTAAATTTTATTCAGTGGTGTTGGCTTAAGGCATCCTGTTATTTTAATCCATTGTTTGCGCGGAGCCTTATTCGTATACATGGTGTACAACATCAAAATTTTATAGTCTTGTAAAATTACTATAGAAGTAACTAATACTGTATAAGAACTTTGCATATACGTTCATTGAGACACAAAGTAAAGTTTGGAGTGTCAATTTGTTCTTTTTACGATCGTTTGTTACTGAGATCAATTTCTGAGTCGGGCAATATGGTATTGAGTTAAACGTAGTTGAAGGGTCATGAAATTAATATCTCTCTCTTCGGGGATATAGTTGCGAATGTTTTACACCAATATATTACTTATCCGACGTCATGAATACAGTTGTGTGGTCACCATAATGTCACAATGATCAATTTGTCGCGACGTACATTTCGTGCGACATAAATTCGCTCATTACACCGTTATGGCGACAAAGTCCACACCGTCGGCACTATCCATTTGCACTGTAAACAAGCCTTAATGAACAAGACAGGGCTCATACAAATCTTCATTCATTACAAGTAATGTGTCGCTTATGAATACGCACTTATATCCAGTTGAAAGTACAGAACACGTGAGCCCGTCTAAAGTACTACCTCCTAAAATAAAACGTATAATAATAATTGAATTGGATCTTGCGTACTGTGAACACGGGCCATTTCAGTTAATTCCCTAATTTATGACGTCATATTTCGCGGAGGCAGCACTACGGGGTGTAGGTGAGGAGGCTCGGGAGGAAGGACTCGGTAACAAAGAATAATACGCCGTTTAGACAGGTTGGCAACTAGAGCCTGTTGATACCACCTGTTTATATGCCTTTTATTTATAAAGTACGAGAAAAATATAAATAGAGCTGGTAAATGAAATTGGTAGGTTAAGTATTCCACAAGCGCTTCCATTATTTAAGGACTATTCCAGTAACGATCCAAGCCTTTCACTCTGCTGTCCGACACCGACTGAACTGTAAACGGCAAGCGTCAGATCAGTCTGTATGCCGGCATGGACGTTTGATAAAAGATTAGCATACACACTTACAAGGATTACCCACTTATCGGGGCCTGCCGAAACTAGCATCGAAAGACATTTATTCTAATAGAATCGAAGTGGATAATTGTATAAGGCATAAATATAAGGCGGCTAGCATAACAGCTTAATACTACAAGTTGCAATTACCATGAGAACTCGCGCGTAATTATCGTAGCAGTCAGACACTACGCGCGTAGCCACTTACACTACGGCCGTAGTACGTGCTACGCGGCGCACCGAAGAATAATTGAGAGCGGCGGTCATACGACCGCAGCGCGCACTTTGTTTGGCGAGTTGTGTACGAGTGCGAGCGAACGACCACTAATTGCTTTAATCGCTTGCTCTTTGTTGCATTTTGCTGTTCACCGCACAACAACTTAGCACTACTACACAGCCCAAAACATTAATCGGTAAGTTCCTTTACATTTTAAACTTTACTTATCAGGTTACATAATGGAAGGACCAAATTCATTGATAAATAAATTCAATAAAAATTATCGGCAACTCAATTTCATTTTGCGAGTGTCTATTTTTAAACGGCTATATATGAACGTCCTTTCGGAGCAAGTGTGGTGTGAATCAGTGTTCACCGGGTCGCACACGAGTGACCGCACCGCAGTTCGGTGCCAGCAAAAAATTTAATCATAAAAGCGAGCGTCGAACAAAATGCGGAAATGGAGCAAGGAGAGTAAACGGTGCAATCAATAGCACAAGAAAATAGCGAGAATTGAATTGTGTAGAACATTAAGTGCAGCGGCGGGTGCGGCGCTTGGCGCGGCGCCATAGCCTCCGGAGGCTATAGAAGAGGATAGCATTCTGCGTCTGTCACCTTCTCTCTCACATTACACACATGGGCGCTTGCGGCTTACGTCGCTCGTCCAGCAGACTATATGAACCGCGGTTACATAGTTCATTTTGTACTGACTAATAGTAGTATTATCGACTGATCTGCATAGCCTTCGGAGGCTGTAGAAGAGAATAGCACGCTGCCTCTGTCACCTTCTCTCTCTTGGATCACAATGAGCGCTTGCGGCTCACTTCATCTCGACCAGCAGACTAAATAATTCATAGCCTGTTCTAAGGGCTACGTATGGGTCATAAAAAATGTTTTGCATTGTATCTTTCGACAGGTAAACAATGTGTATTTTGAGTGTCTTTCAAGGAAGGGTAGAGTGATAAATAGAAGAAGTCAATCGTCAAACAGTCATGAACTTTGCCTGCAACTAGTGAGCACTAATTTGCAAATCACGCTATCCATTGTTACACTGCGCATGTGAATATTGTCTGATATAAGATTTTTTTTCTGAATTCTCAGTAGCAGCACGGAGTCTGGTGATGTGCCCGGTAACGGCAATAGGCTCGCCCCCATTGACATATATATTACTGCGTACTCGCCCCCTATTACGTGGGACCTAAAAATTCATGGCAAAATGTGGATGTAATATTACACCTCTGCCTACCCCTTCGGGGATACAGGCGTGAGTCTATAAAAATATAAATAAATAAGAGTTTTGATAGTATTTAGCGCCATCTATCGTATTCTTGATATAAAAATATGATCAACAAAATGTATCATCACCTCATCATCAGCCTTTAATAGTCCACTGCTGGACTAGGCCTCTCCTTTGAAAGGAGGAATTGGCCTACTATAGGTACCACGCTGGCCAAGCGGGTTGGTATTGGGTTTGTATCAAGTTTTCCTTCTCTTACAGTGCTGTTCTCTGTATGATATGCTCCCTCTGTCGCTCTTACGACACCCATGGGATGATATGGGGTAGTGACAATTCGTATTCTTAATCCGTCACCACACGGACATCCGTCACCACACGAACAAAATGTATATTGGACGTAAAAAAAAAAGATGAAGGATAAGCGATAGATTTCGCTTGGCATAGCTTGAGAAGCTTATATTAGAAAAGTTTGGTGAAAGCAAGACTCAGGTCCAAGTTCTCCTCCAAGGTAGAGTACTTCTAATTAATTAAAATTTACATACCTAATCTTGAAGATACCCCGATGCTAACTCGAATTGAAATAGAAGCCAGTTTCCAAGTCCAAAGTTTGTTAGAGTCGTTTCTTCTCTAACGAGTAAATTTATATCCGTGAGAGTAACACAAATATCCATGGCACTTGGCATTCCGGAGATACGGCACAGCGGTTATAATCTTCCGCGTCTAATCACTACTCATAAAAACAATTTAATGTGCGCCGTCTCCATACTCGCGAACATTAGCGCGAAGTACTCGTAAAGTTGGCAACGTAGTATAAAACGTTCTGTGTTTATAACTGAGCAAATTTTTGACGAGGGTAATACGCACCCCTTAACCCCCTCCGGCTGAATGGCCCGCGATTGTTATAAACAAGACCAGGTGTCGACGCACTCGTTAGAATATTTTAGAACGCATGCACATACGTTGCTTCAAAGTGTTTGCGTTTGCTTCGCGTTTTGGCGACGTTCTGCGTACGATCACTGCCAAACTTTATTATCTATTGCGATGAAGCACCACATCTACGAATCATCTTCAACCCCTCAGGTTTGCGTTTGGATCCTGATGGAGGGAGCATGTACGACTCTCGAATACGCACTAAGAACCACGGCGGTGTCCTCGAATCCCCTTACGGGTGGGGTCACATGACGCTACCAGAGAGAAAGACCCCGCCGGGGTTGCTCAATTGGTGTTTATCCACGCATGATTTCTTGGGAATGGACTTAAATTAAAATTATATTTTTGATTTTATATCTTTCTTCATCCTTTAGTTCCCACTATCGAAATATCCTGCAATTGATATAAACAAAGTCAGGTGTAAAGGTACTCCTACATGGTTTTAGTGACTGCGCGCACTGGTTTTAGGATCGGTGGGTGGCAATTTTGCCATTGCATCGCTGTGTTACGTTTTGACTGCATTGCCACTGCACTACTACTCTACAGCGAGTATTGTGTAATTAAGTTTTTAATTTGTAGATCTGAGTGTAGCTGTTTTTGTTTGTTGTTTTCGTGATACAGATATGATTGCCAGTCTAGCAGTTGATTATTTTTACTTAAGGAAAGAAATACCATGGGAAAGCGACTATATCTGACTTCATTCTGGATTTTTGGTTTTAATTTAAATAATTGGAATCTTTTTTAACAACATCGGCCTTAGACAAATGATTGGTATCGCTTCGCTATACTAGACACCGCACTGCCTAAGAAAAATAGGTCCATAAGTGAGGCAACTCATTATGACAGTGTGTGTCAATCAAAAGCATCAAGACGCATGCGTGAAGAATTCTGTTGTCAGCTTCTCAACAGTTACCCGAGTTAATAGGAAAATATTTTATACTGTGGTCTATTGGATAAGTAGCTAGTTATAAATGTAGGTACAAAATTTACAATTAATTAATAGCATCAATTTATTCGTGTATGGGTTAGGTGCAGGTTTCATCATCGAAAAAATGGTGGGTATATTATCCATTGATTTGGTTGTATCCAAATAGGTTGTTACATATGATATTTACAAAGTATTACGTATTCAAAATAATCTTATAGGTTATAAGTTATTTAGAAAATAGTGCATTCTATTTCCATTCTAGCAGTCAATTGTTAGTTACACATTATTTAGTACGTATACCAATACGACCTTTTAAGTTTTACTAAGGTTTATTTACTGTTAATAGTCACATGATACCAAAACTCACAAGTAACGATAGACAATATTAACAGACTGCCATGTAGACGGTTTCGAGTTTGAATCTACGGCGTGCTCGCGTGCACCATTGTCTTTTCAAAGATGTGCCTATTAAATTGCTAATTATCGCTTGCCCTGTGCCTCGGAGAGCATGTTAACACTTTCACTGTCCATGCATTACATGTAATTCACTGATAAGTTCGCTCAGTACGTCCGTGCATGACATACAATACACTATTAACCACCAAGAATGGTGTTGTTCACGAGCAACTTGAAAAATCAATCAAATAGAAAAACAGATAATTCTTTCAACCTGCCAAGTACGTAAACTGGCTGCCTAGGTTGCCATATCTAATATATTATGTAAATAAAATAAAAGTAAAACTTGGTATATTTTAAACAAACAAAAATAAAAATGGTTTTTCCTACTAAAATTCAACTTAAAACTTTTTACGGGTCTACGCTAATAAACTGTTCTTGAGACATAATAAGTAACCACCACAATCGAAACAATATACTGCATTAAGTGCCACACAATTAACTTCACCTTGTTCACAATCACTATCTTCTAAAATACGCACTAAATCATCGCCTGATACAATCCGAGTCATGGTTGATAAAATGAAACCAAGACCAATAATAGCTATTCACCAATAAACACACAATCAAAAACAAAAGACATTGTCAATGTCATGTCTATGCAATTTACTTATCTATTATGGTACATAATTATCTCTTTCGTTTTCCTCGTAGAGGTTTATCAATAAAACAGTCCGCCAAAATATACACGAGATCAACGATTTGACCATGTTTGTTACCTATACATCGATCGTGTTTCGACGTACTTGGACAATACTATTGGTCGGCGGTTGAAGTTCATACGTCCATGCATTGTATACAACGCACTATTGGACGTGCAATAATTGTATTGATAATTGTCTAAGACAATTGACAGTGAAAGTGTTAAACCGTCAGTCCCGGCTAATGATGGTCTCGCTCTGCTCTACTAGACGGAGCCCTCATACTTGTCAAATGAGGCAGAAAAAACCATGCCAGCTGGCATGGTTGAGCCTGTCACACTGACAGCCGTGTGTCAGGTGCATATATTCACCAAATTAATTACGGAAATAATTCGCTGTACAATGCCAAGTTGCGCTTTTATCCTGAGTAAAAATAACTCAGCAAAAAATAATGAGGTCTCTGGTATCACATACTATCTGTAAAATAAGAATAATTTTGAAATTTCTACATAAAATTACAAAAATACCGAAAACGCCATTCAGTGTTACTACTAGTACAAGAATCAACTTTCCCACAGTTGAGGGAGCGATTTTATTTTTCAGAGATTTTTATTATGTGAATCTATAGTTATTGTAATTCGTTATATTTTACTATTTCTTTTATGTAACTTATTTATTATATATTTTACCTTTTCCTATATTATTTTATGTTTATACCTTTACAAATAAAGTGAAAAATGTTTGTTGTTAGAAACTGAACACCTTTCCCAAGAAACATGATTTACATAGTTATATGTGTAATTTAGTGTATTAGATTATTGTTTTATTGATATTTTTGTATATTTACAGATAAGTGCCATATGCAATGCCTGTAAAAGGCAACTAAGTTGACACTTATGTAACATACCATAAGACCTTTTTGTACACGTGGTTTGCAATAAAGATTGATTTGATTTATTCAAAGTAGTTTTCACGACTATTCATGTGAAATTAATAATGCGTAACTAAATTTATATAGACTAGTAGCATGGAAATAGAAAGCACCGTTTTGAAACCTTATTTCCTCTATGGTTATTTCTAATAATAATTTGCAAAATAGTATACATAAAACAAACCATCATAATAAAATGAGACCTAATAATTGGATAATACACCCACCATTTTTCTCATAAAGGAACTTATGCGGTACGCTTAACCGATACACAATTATATTGATGCTTTTAATGATTTGAATTTTTTTAAGAATTTTCTAAACTGATTTTGAGACCAATAACTTATCCACTAGACCACAGGATAATATATTTTTCCATTTACTCGGGTAACTGTTGAGAAGCTGACAACACAGTTCTTCACGCATGCGTCTTGATGCTTTTGTTTGACACACACTGACAAAATGAGTTGCCTCATTTATGGCCCTGTTTTTCTTAGGCAGTGCGGTGTCTCGTAGAGCGAAGCGATACCAATCATTTGTCTAAGCCTGTAGTCGTATGTGATCTAGGACCAAGAATCTGTCACGGTATTATTATTTGCTTGTCAAATCCATAGAGATACATCATCCTAGTATGTGATAATCCTGTGACGGCCGGTGTCATGTCAAGCTGTCATCACTACCGTTGTCAAGGACTACTGACGTCTGTAGACGTGTAGACACGACAAACTAGCCGGTCGTCTAACACAATAATTAGCAAAGAGGTTTGAAGACTATTTTATTATTTGGAAATGAGTTTGTAGTTTGATGTCGTATACACTCTGTCAAGTGTTCGCCAAATTCACCAGTCATTGACAACTGCGGATAACACATCCCGTTCACGTTCTGATGGCGTGGGTTCAAATCCCAGTCATAACAGTTATGTGGATTATGGTTTTTATGAAAGGAGAATGGGCAGATTGGGACCACCTTACAATAGCAATAAGATTTATGTCATTGGATAGGTCTTTTTAATAGAAACAACTTTTATTATGACGGCTTTGTTGTCACAGTTGTCCGTTCCAAGATATATGGCATACAAGTTTCGATAAAACTATGTTGAAAAAAGCGTTATTTTTATGGTGCTTAGTACTTTTATTACCATCCGCGTGGTGATGGATTAAGAATACGGAATGTCACCACCCTATATCATCCCATGGGTGTCGTAAGAGCCGACAGAGGGAGCATATTATGCAGAGAACAGCACTGTAAGAGAAGGAAAACTTGATACAAACCCTTTACCAACCCGTTTGGCCAGCGTGGTATAGTAGACCAATTCCTCCTTTCAAAGGAGAGGCCTAGTCCAGCAGTGGACTTTTAAAGGCTGATGATGATGAGTACTTTTATTTTATTATTATGCTTTATTTTGCAAACTGACTTATCTTCGCGTCTGCCCAAGCGGTTGGTACGGTGCGGGGTGCAACTTTTAGGAAACTTAAGGGCTATCATTACTAATATTATAAATGCGAAAGTCTGTTTGTTTGTCCGCCCTTCACGTCGCAACAAAGCAATATTATGTAATTATGTTTTGTGAGTAGTTAGTTGAAGGATAAAGATAAGATAAAGATGAAAATATTAAAGATATAAATCTAAGCTCTTTTCGAACGTCATAATACTAAAATATATACTTATGTCCCAATTCTATAACTACCACCGCACGGCGGGCGGCGCTCGGCGCAGCTCCAAGTAACCGGTTTGGAGGGGAGGGGGGGCACCCCGCACTGTTCCTAAGCGCTTGGGCAGGCACGAGGACGAGTCTGTTTGCAAAATAAAGCATTATATAGTACTAAGCACTATAATAAACGCTTTTTTCAACATACTTTTATCGAAACTTGTATGTCATATATCTTGGAACGGACAACTGTTACAACAAAAGTGTCATAAAAAAGTTGTTTCTATTAAAAATGCCTATCCAATGACATACACCTTATTACTATTGGAGGGTGGTCCCAGGTCCCATACATTTTTGCCCATTGTCTTTTGGAAAATGTTTATGAATATTTGGCAAACACTAAAAAAAAAATTTCGAGTAAAAATTAGAAAATTCTAGAAACTTCAGGAAGGAATGGAAAGGTTAAAAAGAGACAGGAGATGGAAAAACAATTGAATAATGAAATGACAAGCGAAATTAGTGGATCTAGAACATTCCTAGGGGTATATAAGGCGGTGTAGACGCGCTGAACGCCAGTTTAAGTTGAAAAGTGGTAAAGTGGAGAAGAAAATGAAGAAGTAAAAGGAAGAAAGAAGAAGTAGTGAAACAAAGTGAAGTGAAAGTATAGTGCAGTGAAGTGCAGTAAAGTGCAGTGAAGTGCAGTGCAAAAGAAGCTAGTGTTGGTGTTGTCCGCGTCGAAATTGAACGATGCGTCGTGTGTGTGAAGTCGAATAAAGTGTCATCAGTGCTACTCGGTGTTTCCTTCCAATCCCGTTACTCCGTTCGTAACAATTGGTGTCAGAAGTGGGATTGGAAGGATCAAAGATGCCAGTCATGCCGAGGGAAGGACCTACGACACGTGCAAGGGCTGCCGCTCAAGAGCAAGGCGACTCTAGCCAGGAAGTTGTGAGCAGGGATGCCCCTTCGCAAGGACCCGGATCTGAAGGAGGGGTATCTACGTCCGCAAGCGCAGCTAACCCGCTATCTCTCGCAGACCTCGCAGCACTATTCCAACAGTCACTCAAGGAAAACTCGCAGCGTCTCGAATCTAGACCCAAGCAAAACTCGCAGCAGCTTAAATCCGAACTCCAACAAAACTCGCTGCAGCTTGAATCTCGACTCGAGCAAAACTCGCAACAGCTTAAATCCGAACTCTAACAAAACTCGCTGCAGCTTGAATCTCGACTCGAGCAAAACTCGCGGCAGCTTAAATCCGAACTCCAGCAAAACTCGCAGCAGCTACAATCTCAGCTTAGCGAGATAATGGAGAGCCAGGATGAGATTCGCCATTATATATCGGAGAACGCTCGTAAGATCACCGAGATGGAGATGTGTATCGGTGAAGTGCAATCTCGCATGGCTACTATAGAGGAAGAGATACAGTCCTGCAAGGCAGCAGTGTCGGAAGAGGTGCAGTCCCGCATGGCATCGGTATCGGATGAGATGCACAGCCGCATAGAGGAGGAGTTCAGGAGGATTAAGGCCAACGTCTCTTCAGTCGCAGTCACCTCATCAGGTGCTGGTAATTTTAATGTGCCTTCTTTTGATGGTACCTCATCCTGGGAGGCGTACAGGATGCAGTTTGAAGCCGCTTCTTCTAGTAACAGTTGGAGCAGAGAGCAGGCCAAGACTGCACTCGCTCTGACTTTACGCGATGGTGCAATATCAGTGCTGCAGTCTGTGGGGAAAGACGCCACATATGAACAGCTCATCGAGGCTCTAGAGTCCAGGTATGGAGAGGCGCATTTGGAATTTGTATTCCGTGCTCAGTTGCGTAACCGCTGTCAGCGCCCTAACGAGTCATTGCAGCAGTGGTCTCTAGAAGTAGAGAAGATGGTAGGAAAAGCTTACCAGTCTGCACCCCCGGCACAAGTCCAAAGTATGCGTCTCCATGCGTTCATTGATGGCATTTATGACGATGAGGTCAGGTCTGCCGTTCGTCTGAAGCACCACGACAACGTTAAGGACGCTTTAGCGCATGCTCTCGAAGTGGAGGCTGTCCGTCGAGACATCAAGGGTGGACGAGACCGAGTTGTGACCGCAGAAATGCAGCGAACAGACCGAAGATTTGTGCCAAAATGTTATAGCTGCAGGGAACCAGGACATTTCAGCAGTAGCTGTCCGAAACGTAAACGTAAGACTGACGCTACTATTCAAATGTCAGAACACGACCAGGAAAACTAATTCCAGCCAGGGCTGCGGGGCAAGCGCTGGCCGGTAGACGAAAAGCCCCTAAAGTTTGTATCCGACAAAGCACGGATGGGAACAGCTTAACCATTGATGGAGCGGTCAATGGCGTTACCTGTTTGCTGACCTTGGACACCGTGGCGTCACGAACTGTTATAGGGACTCACCTAATAAGGAAGAATGGGAAGATTCTAAAACAGTAAATTCGACCTCGACTGACAACGGCTACCGGCCAGCACATCCCAGTCAGGGGAGAGCAAATGGTGGCTTTCAAAGTAGGTGACAAATTATATTGGCAAAAAGCACTGATTGCAGACATCGTCGACGACTGCATTGTTGGGCTAGACTTCTTCAGAGATCACCAATGTAGATTGGATATTAAGTGTGGTATCCTAAAGTGTGGAGATTCCAATGAAAGGTGGAGGCACGGGAAAGGTTTTGTGCCTCAAGGAGAGCAAGCTGGCACCTAGGTCACAGACTTTTGTTCCTGTCACATTACCTGCCACTTCGAGTCAGCGACGTTGCATAATGATAGAAGACAATAGAGATCACGATCCATGGTTGCCGGCGTGTGTAGTTGTTGCTTCTTCACAAATGGCAGTTATACCTGTCCTAAATTTAAGTGATGAAGAAAAAGTTTTGAAGAAGGGTTCTGAGATAGGAGAGTCCGTGGAAGTCGCTTGGTTACGAAACTGTCAGGAAACCTAGAGTCTGGCTGAGACTAACGTTAACGTGGATAGTTTTTTGAAAGGTTGCAAAGACGATCAAACAGAAATCGAATCAGAGAAACCAAAGAAATTGCTGACACAATACGTCGACATTTTCTCAAAGGACGACGGTGACATCGGAAAGACAGGGGTAGTAAAACACACCATCAATACAGGGAATGAACAACCAATCCGTCAACGCCCGCGACGTGTACCTTTTGCCAGAGAGAAGGAGGTAGAGGATATGATTGAAGATATGAGAAAAAACGGGGTTATTGAGCCATCGACTAGCCCGTGGTGCTCACCGGTGGTATTGGTAAAGAAAAAGGATGGATCGACTAGATTTTGTATTGACTACCGAAGATTGAATGATGTAACCAAGAAAGACAGTTATCCTTTGCCTAGAATAGACGACACGTTAGACACGTTATGCGGAATGAAGTGGTTCACAACAATAGACCTAAAAAGTGGTTACTGGCAAGTGGAAATGGACCCAAAAGATAAGGAGAAGACAGCTTTTTCAATGGGCAGAGGGCTTTGGCATTTCAATGTTATGCCTTTCGGATTGTGCAACGCTCCAACTACTTTCGAAAGGTTAATGGAACACATCCTTGCCGGGCTTATAGGGGAAGCTTGTCTGGTGTATCTAGATGACATAATTATAATAGGCCAAGACTTCGATGATCATCTCACGAAGCTAGAAAGTGTACTCAATAGATTGAGAAATGCAAATCTGAAGCTCAGTCTTAAAAAATGATCATTTTTCAAGCGACAAGTTAACTACTTGGGTCATGCCGTCTCTGAAAAAGGCATCGAAAAGGACCCTGCCAAGATTTCGGCGGTTAAAGATTGGACTATGCCTAAGAACAAGACGCAGGTGCGCTCATTTATGGGGCTTTGCTCTTATTACAGACGTTTTGTGAAGAATTTCTCGAGCATCGCAAAACCCTTACATGAGCTGACGGAGCAGAAACGACCATTTAATTGGGATGAAAAATGTCAAACTGCTTTCGAAGAGTTGAAGACGCGTTTATGCGAAGCGCCAATTCTTGCATATCCTAACGTCAATGGGGAATTCATTGTTGACACAGACGCAAGCAATGTAGGTATTGGTGGAACTCTTTCCCAGAGACAAGGAGAACAGGAGGCTGTTATTGCCTACTTTAGCAAATCGCTGTCTCAGCCTGAAAGGAACTACTGTACCACACGAAAAGAGCTTTTAGCGGTAGTGAAAACTCTCCAACATTTTAAAAAGTACTTAATCGGAAGAAAATTCCGGATCCGGACGGACCACGCAGCGCTTAAGTGGCTTTTACAGTTTAAAAATTGTGAGGGTCAGGTAGCTCGATGGATTGAACAACTTCAAGAGTACGATTTCGAAGTTGAGCATCGTGGCAGAAAATCTCACGGTAATGCTGATGCCTTATCAAGATGTCCTTGTGATAAGAGTTGCAAGCATTGCGTGCGACAAGAAGGAAAAGAAGAAGCTGCTGTCAAGGTTATTAGAACGGATACTATCGACGGGCGATGGAACAAGGAGTTCATTATTAAATCGCAGGAAGAAGATAAAGATTTGAAACCGATACTGGAGCGGCTAAAGCGGAGCACTAAAACTATACACTGTGGGAGCTCCTTGGGAACGTATTGCTGTGGATGTAGCTGGACCATTTCCTTTGACAGAAAGTGGTAATCGCTACATCGCTATTCTGGTGGTAATGAATTATTTCACAAGATGGCTAGAAGCTTTTGCAGTCCCTAATCAGGGATAATAATCTTTTCCGTGTGGTGACGGATTAAGAATACGGAATGTCACCACCCCATATCATCCCATGGGTGTCGTAAGAGCCGACAGAGGGAGCATATTATGCAGAGAACAGCACTGTTAGAGAAGGAAAACTTGATACAAACCCTATACCAACCCGTTTGGCCAGCGTGGTATAGTAGGCCAATTCCTCCTTTCAAAGGAGAGGCTTTGTCCAGCAGTGGATTGTTAAAGGCTGATGATGATGAATCAGGAAGCAATTACAGTCGCGACAAAATTAGTAAATGAAGTATTTTGTCGATTTGGTTTACCGTTAGAAATCCACAGCGATCAAGGGAGAAACTTTGAATCGCAACTCTTTCAAGAAATCTGCAAGATGATGGGGATTCACAAAACCAGGACAACTCCTTATCACCCTTAATCAGATGGAATGGTGGAAAGATTTAACCAGACATTGGAGCGGCATCTTGCTAAAGTTGTCGATTGCCATCAGAGAAACTGGGACGAATATATCCCACTATTTCTTCTGGCTTACGGAGCCGCTGTACATGAAAGTACGGCAACAACCCCGGCACGAACAAATTTAGGAAGGGAGACTACATATTTTACAAATTTAGGTAGACCTTCTTGCTGGACGTCCTCCGGGGACGCCTGGCTGTGTTACCGATTATGCATGTGAATTAAGAAGAAAGCTCGAAGAAATTCATGAACACGTTAGACAAGAGAATTTACAAGCGGGAGAAAGAATGAAGACTCGATATGACAGACGCGCAAATGCAAGAGAATTCGAAGAGGGAACTTTGGTGTGGCTATTAATCCGGTCCGATGTAAGGAAAAATCTCCGAAATTACAGCCAAGCTGGGAAGGACCATATACTGTAATAAAGAAAATTAACGATGTAACCTACAGAATTCGGAAGACACCTAGAAGTCCACTGAAGATAGTTCATGTGGACAGGATAGCAGTATATCATGGATCCGACAATGCTCGGGACGAGCATGTCTTAGAGAGAGGATAGTGTGACGGCCGGTGTCATGTCAAGCTGTCATCACTACCGTTGTCAAGGACTACTGACGTCTACACGACAAACTAGCCGGTCGTCGAACACAATAATTAGCAAAGAGGTTTGAAGACTATTTTATTATTTGGAAATGAGTTTGTAGTTTGATGACGTATACACTGTGTCAAGTGTTCGCCAAATTCACCAGTCATTGACAACTAGGCAATGGCCGTGCGGATAACACATCCTGTTCACGTTCTGATGGCGTGGGTTCAAATCCCAGTCATAACAGTTATGTGGATTATGGTTTTTATGAAATTTGGAAAATGTTTATGAATATTTGGCAAATATTTTGTCCGTGTGGAGACGGATTAAGAATACGAAATGTCACCACCCCATATCATCCCATGGGTGTCGTAAGAGCCGACAGAGGGACCATACTATGCCGAAAACAGCACTGTAAGAGAAGGAAAACTTGAAATAAACCCTATACCAACCCGTTTGGCCAGCGTGGTATAGTAGGCCAATTCCTCCTTTCAAAGGAGAGGCTTAGTCCAGCAGTGGACTGTAAAGGGCTGATGATGATGATGATGATAATTAAAAAAAATTTAAAATATTTCGAGTAAAAATTAGAAAATTCTAGAAACTTCAGGAAGGAATGGAAAGGTTAAAAGGAGACAGGAGATGGAAAAACAAATTTAAATATTTCGAATAAAGATTGGAAAATTCTAGAAACTTCAGAAAGGAATGGAAAGGTTAACAAGAGACAGGAGATGGAAAAACAATTGAATAATGAAATGACAATCGAAATTAGTAGATCTAGAACATTCCTAGGGGTATATAAGGCGGTGTAGACGCGCTGAACGCCAGTTTAAGTTGAAAAGTGGTAAAGTGGAGAAGAAAAGGAAGAAGTAAAAGGAAGAAATAAGTAGTAGTGAAACAAAGTGAAGTGAAACTATAGTGCAGTGAAGTGCAGTAAAGTGCAGTGAAGTGCAGTAAAGTGCAGTGAAGTGCAGTAAAGTGCAGTGAAGTGCAGTGTAAAAGAAGCTAGTGTTGGTGTTGTCCGTGTCGAAATTTAACGATGCGTCGTGTGTGTAAAGTCGAATAAAGTGTCATCAGTGCTACTCGGTGTTTCCTTCCAATCCCGTTACCCCGTCCGTAACAATACTGTGAGACAAACGACGGTGAGAGTAGCGAATAACTATAGGGGTCTGAACCGATACGAAACATTACTGTGCGGATATTTTACGATCTGAGGTAAACCGCCCCACAAAAATATATATTTCGACGAAGGCAAGACCTTGCCAAGTCACATGGACTATTGTTTTATCAGCGAAATGGTTTAAGGTTGCTTCAAAATGTATCATCAGTTTGTAGGTGGTGAAATGTGATATGCATATCACACAAACTGATTGACGGCATGTTTTGTCAAGGAATTGAATTTATTATATACTGATAATTGTTGGTGTTAATTAATTAAATTATATAACCTCTATATTTAAGTACCTATGTACCTTTAAATTTAAGTTTTCAATTATTACGTACCTAATAAATAATTTCATTAAATAATCAGAATTTTATTTCACTCACCTTTATATAGTCTCGAAGAACATAGATTAATGCGTCACAAGTATCCATGACGCTCTGACTAACTGACTCCGGCGACATTATTCCCGGAAATCTCATGTCCATAAAGTTTCTTCCTGTGGCGAAATAGCGCAATGTCAATGCCAATTTTTCTCTAGGCGAAATGGATTTCCTCGTCACTGTATCCTGTTTACTCAAAAATGGCGTCACCAATTCCAAAAGGTTATAAAAACAGACATCAGGCATCCGAAAGTAATTTTCGTAGTCATCCATTTCATCGTGAAGGCGAATTTCTTCCAATAAATTCAGATGTGTATACTCTTCTCTCTTTTGAAGCCAATTCTTTATCCATCGCTTTCTTTTTATTCGTTTGTTTAAAGAAAGGGCTAAAATTATTGCTACACTAGCTCTAATTTTCCTCCGTCTAGGGTCCATCACGTCTGCCTCGTACAAAGAACGCTTCAATACTGATGCGATCCGTATTGATGGTGTAAGAGTGTGCTGTGATCCGGCCCAAGATACAAAAGTAGTAAATTATGCTACTTGTAAGTACACCACAGGCCACTTGTGGTAGCCACCGACACGACTGCTTATGGTGGCTAGTGACCACTTTCGCTTGCACTGTATCAGAAGACGTGGCGCGAAAGCCACGGTGTCTGTGATTGATGGCCCGTTTGCGCGGAGCCTTATTCGTATACATGGTGTACAACATTTATATGTAAAATTGTTATAGGAGTAACTAATACTGGATAAGAACTTTGCATATATGTTTTTAACGATCGTTTGTTAATTAGATCAATTTCTGAGTCGGACAATATGGTATTGAGTTAAACGTAGTTGAAAGGTCATGAAATTAATATCTCTCTCTTTGGTGATATAATTGCGAATGTTTTACACCAATATATTACTTATCTGACATCATAGATAGAGACTTGCCATATGTTTGTATGTTTTGTTTTTCGTGTGAGTGTGTGGCGAACTCTGGTGTCGGAGTTTTCAGACCACCCGAAGGCCTCCGACATGGCCTAAAGATCCTTATCCTGAGACGAGAACCGGGACCGACAGCTTTACGTGCCCTCCGAAGCACGGTAGCGTTCTGATGTACATGCCACACGCGGACACCCAGTTAGCAATAATACATTTCGATAGCTCAAGTCCTTGGTTGTTCTTTGTATCCGTTAGTCAAATTAGTTTGCAACGTATGATTTTATACTTTTGCTACTTATTCATTCTGGTCGTTCCCTCAATGCTGAGGATCGTGACTGTATGTCAATTTTCTCCACTCGGTCCGGTTCTGCGCCATATGTACCGCACCCTGTATCCGGCCTCCATTCACCTCTTGCTACTACTGCTACGTGCTACTTATATAATACAATTATTTTTTTATTTTGGTTGACAAAACTGGACATACTCTTAGAAAATGCAATCATATTTATTACAACGCCTCTATACAAAGCTCCGGCTATCAAGACCAGAGGCCTAATTCTCGTATTTTTATATGACATTGAAATAATATTTTGAATGTACTCAGAAGCGGTATTCTGATAACCTAATGTCATTATCGTATAACTTGAAATGAACAGTTCATCGTTGACACATATTTTGATACTTGTTTCAATTACGATCTCGGTACTATTTCATTCAAATATCAGATAATTTAGAAGAATACGCTTTTTGTGAAGTAAGTATGACACTGACATTATATCGAAACTGTTTTTATGTAGGAGAATTGGGCCCCTGGTAATAAATACCGTATAATATATGAAATTCAATGTAACTACTATCAGAAGCTAGTTCATTAGCCGCCAACGCCGTTCCCACTACACTCAATGTCTATATTAGCATACTACTCGTTTTGTTTTGTCTGCACCACCATCTACGTCTGCCAGAAAACTGAATAAATATGCAACTAGCACCGATCTCAGCTCAAGTTCGCATATCAATAAAAATATCGCGTATGTAGTCATACAGCAACGGGAAGGCGTCAGAAATACTCATATTATATTATTGAGCATTAAATATTTATAGATAAATCTCAAGTTGAGATATCTGTTCACGTCGATTTACATAATTATATAGTTTATTACATATATAGTTCACGTCGGTACTTAACGCAGTTAACATCTATGTGACAGTGCTCGAAAAGTTTTATTGTTATTGTGTGCAAAAACTAAGTGATTGAACCTGTTTTTGTGAAAACATTATTATTCAAGGACTAACTTGTCAAGTTATCGTGTAATTAAATCGAAAAGTATCTATAATTACAAGCAATTACACAGAAATAGTGAAACCAATCCAAACCAAGCCAAACCAGGCAGGCAGCGATAGCTGAGTGGAGAGACTGACAAACTGCTACGCAGAGGTGGGCTCAGTCGTGGGATGCGAATTAAACGCTAGTGACATTCAGCATTGCACACGTATAGCCAAACTGCAATCCACAAGTAACCGCCCCCGCTCGGTGGTTATACAGCTAGCATCCCTGAAAGTAAGAGACCGACTCAGGAGTCTCCCGTACTCTTTATTTTTCTTTTTTATTGTAATTTAAAACCGATGGCATCGGTTTTAAATTACAATAAAAATAAAACCAATGACGAGAAACTCAACACTGCGGACCTCGGCCTCGGTGGCAACCAAACTCCTGTCTTCGTCGTGGAACACCTGTCTCCAAGTAACAAAGCGCTTCATGCGGCCACAAGACTTAAGGCTCGGGACTTGCCGACTTGCCGACTTGCCGCTCCTTACCCACACGAATTTGTATCCCTTGGGATACAAATTCGTGTGGGTAAGGAGCGGCAGGATCATTGTTAGAAGGATCGAAAATACTGACGTAATACTAATTAAAAATATCGATACCCTGAATAAGCTCGCGTGAGTATTTATGGAAATAATTTTGTTTATTTACTTTTTTAGCTTGTAATTGTGTCATTACTGTTTTACATTCAATATTTTACAAATTTATTATCAGAACTGTAGAGGCTTAAGAACAAAGACGTAGATTTTCTACCGTAACATTTGCTGTAATAACTACGACGTCGTTATTCTTTCAGAAACTTGGTTAAATGCTTCTGTACTGAGCACAGAGCTATTATATGACAGATACGTGGTGTACAGAAGGGATAGAGAAACATCTAGTCTACGAAAGGGTAAGGAAGGCTGAGGAGTGCTATTAATAGTGGTTAAAAAAAAAATCTAAACGTATGAAGCCGTGGGAAAGTAGTTGCAAGGATATCTGGGTGAGCTTGGACTTACCTGTGACACGTTCTGTACGTCGAATGTCGTATTTACCTCCTCCTGTAAGGCGCTCATATTTGGAGCATTTAGTGGATAATTGTAATGGCGTCTTTGAGCAATTAGGTGATGCAAGTTTATGTATCGTGGGGGACTTAAATCTGAGTACTATAGATTGGAAAATGATGGACAATGCAACTTATACCCTCAGGCTGCCAAGCCCGTGTGATGTCTTAATTGATTTCATACATATTAATAAGCTCATTCAATACAACAATATATTAAATTCAGCAGGTCGGATACTTGATCTTGCATTGTCCACTCATCCACAATGCGATGTAAATGAGTCTGTAAACTCGATAAGCAAAGTTGATCCACAGCACCCTCCTCTGACAATTAATATTTCTTTACAAAATAAGGCTAACCTACCTTATAACGCAAAAAATGTAAGACCTAATTTTCGTAAGGTGAATTATTTACCCATTCGAGACTTTTTTAAACATAAAAACTGGGTGGAATTATTTCAGGGACAGCGTGACGTCAATAAGATGATCGATCTTTTTTACGATGTTCTTAACCTCATAATTCAAAAATGTATACCTACTCAAGCACCTAAATCCCGTAGATGCCCAACGTGGTTTAATTACAATTTGATTAAAATATTACATTACAAAAACAAAATAAGGAAACGTTATCAGAAATATAAAAACCCTTTGGATAGATATGAATTGCAAATAATCGGTAAACGATGTAGCAATCTTGCTACTATTTGTTATAATAACTACATTGAGAGTTTGGAGAAAGAACTTTCAACGAATCCTAAGATGTTTTGGACTCACGTAAGGAATAGGCGTGGAGGATCCAGCACATATCCACCCACAATAACAGATGGCACGAACACTTCATCAGACGGCACAGTTATCTGTGAGTTGTTTGCATCATACTTTGCCTCCGTTTATGATACAGACCATAATAAGGTGATTAATAGTTCAAATTCTTTGACTTCGTTGCAATATAACCCTTTGTTATCCCATTGCCAAAAATTTCGAATCCTACCCTCCCTAGTCATTTGTCAGGCTGTCCGCATTGATGAAACCTCATCAAGTTGGCGTGACCTTAGCTCTGGCGTTCCTCAAGGTGGCATACTCTCTCCTTTACTATTTTCTGTTTTTATCAACTTCTTGACCCCTAAACTTCGATGCTCGTATCATCTTTTCGTCGACGACTTGCAGTTATATTCCCAGGCGAGAGTGGAGGACGTGACATTAGCGATAGCTGATGTGAACAGAGACCTGAACACCATCCTGGCTTGGTGCAATGATTTCGGCCTTGACGTTAACCCAGCTAAATGTCAGGCTATAATAGTAGGCAGTCAGCGCATGACAAACAGATTAAACCTAAATTAAAATTAAAATTCAAATTCAAATGTTTTATTGCTCTCCATATGTATTAGAAGTTGTACAAAGATAAGGTATAGACCAAATATGGACCCTGTCGGGCACGGCAAAATAGATAGAAGAGGAGAAAGGAGGAAGCCACTGTTGTTATTAAAATATTGAAAAGATTGAACACAATTATTTTTAATTAATTAATTTTGTTTCAATAATAATAAATAATAATAGTTAAATGGTAATCATTGTATAAATAAGTAAATTATGGAAATTCGAATTTATTAGTATTTTATTTATTGTATTAACTAGCTGCTGCCCGCGACGTCGTCTGCGTGAACGCTATATAGCACCTAACTATTAAATAAATACCTACGATTATACCTTTTAAAAAATACGCGGCGGCGATAGCCCAGTGGTGTATGTAACGGACTGCCGAGACGATGGTCTTGGGTTCGATCTCCAGCTACCCCAGGCACACGCCTATGACTTTTCGAAGTTATGTGTGTATTAAAAAATATTAATTAATTATCGCTCGCTTAACAATGTGCCCGGTAGATGGCATTAGGCTCGCCCCCAATTACATTGGGACCGAAACATATCTGGCGAAGTGTGGGTGTGTAATACACCTCTGCCTACCCCTTCGGGGATAACAGGCGTGAAGATATGAGAAGATATACCTCTTAACATAACATTCATTTACCCGTTTCTTCTTTATATTTCATACCTGCAGAAAGTGTAGTAACAGAGGGAGACTGTCTTTTGTAAAATTGACCTTCAAAAAGTGCTGATTTTCAGCCTGCTTTGAATAAATGACTTTATGGTGATTCTGCTGAATTAAGTCATAAGTTGTGACTGAAGCAGATGGAGAAAATAAGGAATACATAATAGGGTAAAATACATACTTATAGGACTTCTCGATATACAACATTTGTGGCAAACCAAAGCTCTCAGCAGCCAAAATGTAAAGAGAGTCAGGACTGGTGACGCGGGAGCAAGCGACATATAGGACACCCGCTGCCCTCAATGTCTGCCTCTGCGACTTATTGATGGTCTTCGCGAAGCAAACACTCACGGGGAACTGTATGCGCTTGAATTATGAGGTATGAGAGGAATGCGTGGTATAAATACTGCCTCGCCGACGCCACAACCCGTAAGAATTTCCTAAATGGTGTCTGTGGAGCGAGATGACTTTCAGGCGGGTCACGTTACACAACTTCGGAGGAGATAGGTTCCGAAGAAGCATAATCGGGACACCGACCTTCAGCTTGATGCTATGCACTGGAAGTTCACTTGCTGACTGGGAGTTCAGAAATTCCACGGGATAATGTGTGGCGTTTTCTTGCTCGACGACAGTGTTTATAGAGGTGTAGACCACTTCATTCCTCTCATTTTCCGAGAGAATGCATTCGTTAATTGCTACAGCCTGATCATTTTTGGGCGTCAAAATAGGCCACTCACACACTCACGAATTCTGCTATTTCGGTATACAGCTGTATAATTCTTAGCTGGATACAACTCTACTGAGAGACTCTGGAAGCACCACCTGTCCACCTCTCTCCTCTGGTAGAGTGTCTTCGCCAAGACTTAGAAAGACATCTTAGAATTGTTGAGCACGTGCATTGACGCCAAGCTGAGCTCTCATATTAATGGTCAAGCGCAGCATACGAACTCGTGACCTCAACAAAGATAATTTCAACGAAGCACTCACCTTGTCCGTGTGGTGACGGTTTAAGAATACGGAATGTCATCACCCCATATCATCCCATGGGTGTCGTAAGAGCCGACAGAGGGAGCAAGAACAGCACTGTAAGAGAAGGAAAACTTGATACAAACCCTATACCAATCCGTTTGGCCAGCGTGGTATAGTAGGCCAATTCCTCCTTTCAAAAGAGAGGCCTACTCCAGCAGTGGACTGTTAAAGGCTGATGATGATGATGATGATGACTCACCTCGTCAGCCCTCGATCCCCGCGTCACCTCGGGAAGCGTTTGTCGGGAATCGTCACTGAACAGTACTGTGACCACCCATTAAATGCTCGTTCCTGCGGATGTCCTGCAGGGTTCTGTCCATGGCCTGAACTGCCTTCCTATTGGCCATCGTACGCTCATCCCATACGATCAGAGAGCAATCCTTGAGCACGTGTCCCTTATGATTTATTACGTGACACACCACAAACGGGTATTACGGCGCTCTCTAAATCGATGGGAAATTTAAACATGGTATGTGCTGTCTTGCCACCTGGAAGCAGTGTGGCAGTGATTGCCGGCGACACTACAGCAATGACAATTTTGCCTTGCCTCCTGACCTCTGCAAGTATGCCAGTAGTAACAAATGTTTTTCCTGTTCCACCAGGAGCATCCAAGAAAAACATTTTAGCCTGGCTTTGCCCAACGCTTTCAAGGACGGTGTCGTAAAACTCGTAAGGTGGTGATTTCAAATTGTCTCAGCGTTATACTTCCAATTTTCACGGTCTTGATGCGGTGATGATTGGGAAGCTGGTAACAAATATTTGACCAGTGGATTGCCGCTGATAGAAATGACCACGTCTTAAAGTGAACTGAGACAGGTGTTCAGCACGCGGTCATCAGTTACTTCGACTTCGTCTCTAGTAACACGCCTCAAAGCTCGTAGAAAATCTTCAGACAGATGATGACGATACTTCTCCCAGAAAAGCTACCGCGTTCGCGACTCCACAAAACACCAAGATGACGTCAAACAGATGACGCATGCGACTGGGACTGTCACTGACGCTCGCCTCCGCGAGGTTGTCTTCCCAGTATTGGTCACCGTCGAGAAAGTGACGTACTACGCAGGCTGTGCGGTAAGTGGGATACTCCAAGCCATCAAATGTCCACAGAAAGGCGAAAGACGTTGGGCTTCGGACCGTGTGAAGTAACAACCGCAGAGAATAGCATTCGATATTATTTGTGTGTACGGTATAAACTCTACAAAATGCGGTGTCCTTGAAATTTCCCGGAAAACCTTCCACAGCACCTCCTCGTCAACGTCGGTTAAATACACCCTTTTGCTTGTCGTACGTGTAATATGAAGGCATCTTGACATACGTAAGGGACCTCCCAAACTGATCGATTTTACAGAGCCTGAAAAATGCCAAGAGAGTTGTTTGACGCGGATTATTTTCCAAGTGCTCAGCAACGCTGTCGGGATCAAAATATATGCGCTGGCCGTTCTCGGTGGTCGTGTAAATGCATTACGGTAGGATGCTTCTCATGTATAGAGAACACCAGTATCCGCCAAACCGCTTCAGACGTAACAATAAATGTGGCTGTGTGTGAGTAAAAATAATCTAGCTAGTTCCACATCTCACTAATGTTTATATACAGTTAATCCAAACAAAGGTACGTGCTTTATCATGTATATCCCGGAAGACAATTTAAAGCAAGTTTACATGCGACATGAAAATATATTAATTAAGAAGCAATAATTACACCAATGTGACCAAAATGTTTATTTTGTACTAACTCTATTACTATTTATTCTGACAGAAATGATGTAAGCAATCAAGTGTGGCGATGGTGTAGTTAATTAATTAAATAACTTCAACTAATAGTCTTGCTCATCTCTGAAACGAATTAAAAATAAAATTTTAAGAAGAAAATGTACAACTCCACTACTACTTGAAAACACACACACGTTGCTACTTGAAAACAAATATTAACGTCGCCAATATGTTCAAATTTAAATTATTTTTAACCAAAAAGGGCTTACACATGTAATTCGACTTGATGTTTTTGAACTCTCTTAGATGGCGCTGCATTAAAATTGTCTTAATTCTACTTATATCCAAATAATTATTTTTATCAGCCTAAGTTACTTATATTGTGTGATTTTTATAGTGTGAAGCTATCTTATAGCATAGTTAACATTATAACAACATTCAAATATGCATTGTTACATTACACGTTGTTACAGAATGCGTTGAAGAAATAAAGGTTCTCTGCTCGTTCCCTGTAGGTCATAGCGTGATAATATGTAGCTTATGTGGTGACCCAACTTTTTGATAATATTTGTGCCAAATTTGAAGTAAATCCATGCAGTACTTTTTTACTTTATCCCGGATATAAGGACAAACAGATAAACAGACAAACAGACAAAAATTCTAAAAACTATATTTTTGGCCTCGGTATCGATAGTAGATCACACCCCAAGTATTCTTTAAAAAAAATATTCAATGTACAGTTTTTACTTTCCTACCATTTTACTATATGTATAGATTAAATAATGTTAGTTTAGATTATAGTTTGTCATTTAGGTACTCATTTAAGTTATAATAGCTTTTCTTGAGCAGAAATTGTCGTAATTTAGTAATAAATCTGTTGTATTTATTCTCGTCTCTTATAATAGCTGGTAGTTTATTGTATATTTTTATACACATCACAAATATACTGGTTGAGTGCATGTTTAGTCTCGAGATGGGTAAGTTTAGTCGGCTTCCGTGTCTAAATGTAATTTTCTTTTGTATGTCTTCTCTCTTGGTAAACAAATTTGGATATTTGCGAACAAATTTACATATTTCAAAAATATATAGGCTGGGTAAAGTAAAGGTTTTTAATTCTTGAAAGTGAGGCTTGCAGCTATTTATTTCATCTATGTTAACTATTATTCTAATAAGCTTTTTCTGGAGTGTAAATAAGGTGTTTTTCCTATATAATTCCCTACCGCCAGTCACATTCAATGGGTTAATTATTCCATTCAGCCCAGTCGTCAAAGACCTGGGACTGTATATAGATGCCACTCTCGACTGGAAGCCCCAGGTCACCGACGTAAGTCAGAGAGTTACCGGTACCCTTCGGGCTTTATATCGTCTCAAGAATTTCCTGCCGCCCAAAACCAAGACTTTGCTTGTGCAGACCTTAATATTTCCCTTAATCGACTATGGTAATGTGTGTTATTATGACTTGAATGCAGAATATCTCAACAAGTATGACCGGCTTCTAAATAACTGCATTCGATTCATATACAATCTTCGTAAGTGGTTCGGCGTTACACCGAAACCGAAGGTTCCTAGGCGATTTGGGAAAAATGGACTGTATTTAAAGGATGGCGAGTTCTGGTCGCCTAGGATTGGAGAGGGAGAGAAAGTATGGTGTAGAAAGGAACCTCTTAACTAACACGGCAATCTTCTTGTTCTCAGAAGGGCAGTCTCCTGGTGTTTTCGAGATGAAGCTGCTTGATTCACTACACTACACTATTCGTTTCACTTTCACTCGCGAGCGGGTTTGTTAGGTTTTCTTTGGTTGTAAGCGGTAATAATTATATATGGCTGTGCGGTTCAGTGCGGTACGGTGCGCTCTCAGCGCGGCGGACATCAGTTTTTCGAGCTTCTCGAATCTTCCGTCGCCGTTGATCAGGGCGGCCAATGGTGAGGCGTTTCGGGAGGGGATTTATGAAAAGGATCGCTCGGATTGGCCGAGCAGCGACGAATCATTGACGTTGACGTGATTAGTTCTCGATGGAAAGGTAGATGGCGCTGCCATGTCCCCCCGGCCCTAAAGGGTTGCCTTTAAAAGACATAGAATTGAACTTAGCTATGTTGGGTGTACTACCGCATAACCCATCAATAGGCTAAGACAGCGATATGATAATAAAATTAATCTTAATTAACTTTAGCGAAAACTACAAACGCAATAACGGCACCGGACAGTTTAAGATTTAAAGCTTGATCAAAGTAGGTAGACGCTAGGACGCGCGTGTCTTGATATCTATCAAGTAATGACTGAAATATGACCTGATAATTCTCAGCACTAGGCGTGACACCTGCAAATACGGACTGGGCCTTCGGTGACAGTTTACCTATTAAATAGTACAACCTGTCAGCATCTGTCAGAGAACCATTATCGTGCACTGTAGACTTAAAACTCGCATAGAATAACGGCCAGTTTCGTATATCGCCATCAAACGACATAATCTCGATTGGCGGTAATCTCGGCGTGCGGGCCGCGGCAACGGGCTGTGCCGAACATTTACCCTCCAATTGCGATTGTATACGCTTAATAATACAATAAAGATCTTCGAATGAGGTGTACGCCTGATAATTCGGTTTTTCATCAGGATTAGCAGAAAGCAATCTTGCGTTATAATCGTCTAACAACTTATGAAAATCTGTTCGAATACTATCTACTGTCGTACAATAACTAAGGAATGATTCCCTATTACTATCGGAAATAGCGGCGGTTTTTGAGCGCTCATAAATGTTTTGAATACGCTCAAATAAAATATTGCGTGGAAACATCGTGCTCGATGGAAAGGTAGATGGCGCTACCAGTAAGTATGATCATGTATCAACTTTTCGTTCCGAACTAAAATGGTTACCTATCCGTCAGTGGCGTAGTTTGCGTGCTCTTACTCCACTCTTTTCTTTTCTTCACTCTTCTTCTCCCCCTGATTACTTGACCAAATACTTTCAATATCTCTCTTCTACTAATGATAGAGCCCTTCGTTCCTCTCATAATTTATTTCTTGCGTGTCCCACACATTCTTCTGTTTTCGTTAACTCTTCTTTCATAGTACAAGCTGTACTCATTTGGAATAGGCTCCCTCCTGAAGTCAGAATATCCACTAACCGTTATGCATTTAAAATGAAAGTACGAGAGCTTCTCTTCAACAAGTTGAAGGAAGCAACCCATAATTCTCATCAATTATAGTATATATGTATATATATATACTATAATTGATTATATATATATATATATATATATATATATATATATGTCTATATATGTATATTTGTTATGTACGCTTATGTAATAATTTCGCTCACTCTATATCACTTCATTCGTTTTTACGTACTTAGGTACTCTTATAGTATTGTATAATATCCTTTTAATTTAAAAAAATCTACACTATGTTAAATGCACCTACCACACTTATCTCTCCACCACCTAGGTTGTCTGGTAGATAATGCCATAAGGCATTAAGTCCGCCTATGTACTCATCTTTTGTGCATAAAGAAATAAAATAAATAAATATAATGGGTTATCCTAGACAAACATTAATATAGAGCAAGAGTTGCTACTTAAAAACTAGAAAGTCTCGATTGCAGAAAGGGTGCAGGGCCCGATAATATACTATCGATTTTTATTGTTAACTGCGCATCTGAACTTGTTCAGCCATTGTTACATATTTACAACACATCATTGGCAACTAGTGTCTTCCCCTCAAAATGGAAAATAGCGAAGGTGGTGCCGATCAATAAATCGAGTAGTGACGATATAGTTTCGAGCTATAGGCCGATTTCAATACTGTCGACATTTGCGAAAATTTTTGAATGTCTTGTTTGTCCTTACATACAAAATCATCTTAAGCTGTACTTATGTGATTAGCAGCACGGTTTCATCGCATCAAGGTCGACTAGCACTAACTTAGTTCTTTTCACTGAACTTTTATCTAAAGCTATTGATTCGGGTCACCAAGCAAATGTTGTATATACGGACTTTAGCAAGGCTTTTGATAAAGTTCCCCATGACACATTAATTAGTAAACTTTCGGCATATGTTATTGGTGGGCCATTACTCAAGTGGATGAGTTCATATTTGCATGATAGGACATTTTTTGTTGTACTCAATGGTTTTCAATCATCGGTTAGGAGTATATCTTCAGAAGTCCCACAAGGATCTCACATAGGTCCAATTTTATTTATTTTTTCATTAATGATATCCCAACAAATATGCAATACTCAGAAGTGTTTATGTATGCTGACGATTTAAAATTTTTAAAAGTAGTTGAGTCCGAAAATGACGCCTATAAGCTGCAAGAGGATCTTAACGAGCTAGTACAATGGTGTGATAGTAACGGTATGTTGTTAAATCCATTAAAGTGTTACCATATTAAATTCTCCCGTATAACCAAGTTAATTGAACACGATTATCACATTAAAGGAATTAAAATTAATGAAGTATCGTCAATACGGGACTTGGCTACTTTTTTCATATTAAATTAACTTTTATACCTCATATTGACCAGACCATTAAAAAGTCCTCAAAAATGTTAGGCTTTATATTAAGAAATTGCAAAAATTTTAAATGTGCTATAACTAAGATAAGAATACGGCAGCGTAGTATGGCGGCCACACTATTTAAACCATACTCTGCGAATGGAACGGGTACAAAAACGTTTTTTATGGCATCTGGCTTTTAGTTAAGCTTAGGCTTAAACATTTTAAAATGATGTCATTGCAGGAAAGACGTCGTCTCATTGATGCAATTTTCGTGTGCAAGTTAATAAAACATCAAATTGACTGTCCTCAATGGCTTAGTCTCTTGGCGTTCCGCGCTCCTTCAAGAATTTCTAGACATCCCATAACTCCACTTAGTCAACCACTAAGGCGAACTGCTCTCGGGGCTAATTCACCTTGCGCAAGATTTTGTAAGGTTGTGAACGCCTTGAGTGATAAAATTGTTGTGCACTTTGATTTCATACCAAAACATAAATCTAAATTTCTTTTGTTTTCTGAAACATGTACAAATTAATCTTAAGTTAACGTATTTTTAAATGTCGCTGTAAGATTTTCAGCGTTACAAAATACCACTTGCCAATTAAACACCACTTGCCAACTAAACAATATAAAATGTGTCAGTAACACATTTTATATTGTTTAATTGGCAAGTGGTGTTTACCTATAAGTGATTGTTACACTTCTGTATTTATTTTGTAACATGTATCAATAGCATATAACCGTGTAAACAATCGTTGGTAAACCAAATAAAATAAATAAATAAATCTGTTAGTATATTAAAATGTGAGAAAAATCTTTGTAATTTTTTTACCATTTTTATCGGCCGAAGATATGTGCAATTTGGTACAGTTTATTTGGCTGCGAAAGAGATCTTCGCAGCTATAATTATAGGCGAATATTGGTCACGATACTCACGATGGGAACCAATACTAATAATTGTATCCACATTTCGGCTGTTTATTTCGGATTAAGAATACGAATTGTCACCACCTCATATCATCACATGGGTGTCGTAAGAGCCGACAGAGGGAGCATATTATGCATAGAAAAGCACTGTAGGAGAAGGAAAACTTGATACAAACCCTATACCAACCCGTTTGGCCAGCGTCGTATAGTAGGTAGTCCAATACCTCCTATCAAAGGAGAGGCCTAGTCCAGCAGTGGACTGTTAAAGGCTGATGATGAATGATGATTATGAAAATTTTCTTACAATTAACTAGAACGCGAGCCTCTTGCGCTTATCCTGCGAGGGTAGGTTAAAAGCTGCAGCTCTCTGCATTCAAGATCTTCATAGTGTTTACGAGTTGTATAAATAAATCAAAAGTCATCACTCAAGTCAACGAAATTCCAATAAAGTTTTCATGGCCATGAATTTATTAGTAACTGCTTGGCACATTCGACAAAAATCATAAATGACACAAGCCCGCAGTCTCCGTGGCCTCGCAGCCTCTTGCAGCTTTGTAACCTCAAACCGTTCTATTACCTACTAGCCTATGTCACCAGTACCTGACATATATGTATGTGCGTATAGAAAGCTAATGTTCAAAGTTTGATAATACCGAGCGGTTCTCTGACAGTGGAACAACTGCTAACAAGAGAGCGCGATAGCATTGGCCTGTATCGTTCGTTATGAGATCGAACTCATTAGCGTGCGGCTGCGTGCGGTTACAGAGGAGAGAGGAGGGGATTACGCGGGGTGAAAAGAGGTCTCATTACTGTTCCCAACATCAACAGTTTATGACAACTTATATTGTCATGATTCCCTGACTGTTTAGTACCGCACTCGTTATTGCAAATGGCAAGTCGGTCGCACCATGAGTCCCAAAGTATTTTTCCAAAATTGTTCAAGAAAATTGATTTCTGATTCAAATTGTAACTTAGTAATTTACAATTTGGTAATTTACTTCGACAATTAGCGTCAGAATTTTGCTGATTGTATATTTTCGATACTACATAATTGATTTCTGGAACGGTCAACGCTACCTTAATGATCATTGAAAGTAACTACCAGAAAAACTTATCGCAAAATTACATCCATCATGAGTAGCGTTCCAGCGGTGAGTTGTGCTGCCTTCAAAATTTCTAAATGGGTAGTACACACTGTGAGCTTAGCTGGTTTACTTACCTGCGGGGTCTCATTCTATATCTATTTAGGCCATATATTTCATTGTGTATTAAAAACTGCAGGTTTTCTCATTTAAAAAAGAGATCATCTCCTTGGTATGAATCTTGTGTAGTGGAGAAATTTACGATAATCAAATGAATAGTACTGCGCCATACCTGTTGTCAATAGAAACAATAGTGTTTTAGTTTAGTGCTAAAGTAACCTTTTGTGTCTCTCAGTAATTTTTTAAATTAATTATTCTTAACAGGTGCAAAATCAGTTGGCCAACAATCAAGCATCTTGCCATATTTGGGTGAACGCTCTCAATGTTCTTGATTTATGAACACAATACGATTGCCACCTTCTCGGTTCTTATTCGAAGCAATTGTCACAACATTCCGGTTCTCTCACATGCCGCTTACACTAATTGGCTTACTCATAGTGCCATACTGTCTGCTTCCCACAGAATTGCAACAGAATTGTGCAATTTATACACAAATTGTTACATTAAGGGCACTTGTAAAAGTGTATTCTTTGTTAGGAAATGTTTCCCAAGTGTTGTTTGGTGAAACAGAGCAGGTAGTATTTTTGTATAAAAGGTGAATGGTACTTTGAAGAAAATATCGTGAAAAGAGCAAGGATGTGTAGAGGTTTATAAATACTACTTAACTCCTTGTTAGTTTAATAATAAGGGTTCAATTCGACCAAGAATATCGAATCAATGCCATACCACATTACCATGAAATAGAAGAAAAACGTACTGTATCAATATATCAATACTCAAATAAGAGGCTTATCACTTAACAGTTGAGGTATTTACTTACTGCACTACGTTTTCATCTGGTACCTAAAATAACAACGTAAGTCGATCACACGCGTCATGTGCGTCAGAAGGGCTGACGTGTCATAAGAGACTTAAGCGTCACGGCCGTCACAAATAACACTGACTGACATCTACCCGCGACGCGTCTCCGTCGAGCGTCGTAACAACCCAGGGAACTGTATAAAATAAAATGTGACTTTACTTAAATATTAAATATTTTATTTGAAAACAAACTTATTCTGTTTATGTATACATATAGTTTTATGTTTCACATACATATAGTCTCGTATCATACAACTCGCAGTGTCCGCCGTCTACTTAGATCAATTTTATTGTAAAACTTTGTATCTATTTCGTATTTACAATTTATTCTATACAAAAACATTTTATTTTGAATGTATTTTACAATTAGCTATCCGTTACATTAAGTTCTTAGCGCTAAACGTTTGAACAAACGTCAGAACAATATCTCGTACGTAAGTATGGTTAGTTATGTTACACGCCGCGGCCGCCGGCGGCGCCACTGAGCGGCGACTGCCCACCGCCATCTTACACACTAATTATTCAGATATTTCATTAAAATTTTTGATGACGTCATTCGTGAAAAGTTAGAAGGTTACTCTGAACATGTAGTTTAAATTCAGCTCTGTCTATCTAACAGAACAACCAGTTCATTTCTATGATAACGGGCAACGGCGCTGGATAAAGTTTCCAACTATCGTCATTTAGAATTATAATTTGTACAGGGAGAGATGTTTCAACATCACGTTCTGTCTCAAATAATGCCTCGTATGGTTTTGTTGCGCATCAAAGTTTGGTGATTTGCATAGATTTTAGCAGCGTCGCATCGTTGTGTCGCCGCCCACTTTGACGAGTTAGACTATCGTTAAAAAATATGGAATTATCACTAATATGTTACACTAATCTCATCGTTGAGCACACGCTCACACGCATCGTCTACGTCACTTACAAACGCACGCGCAAGGACGCAGTGTAGAATATTCGTTATGTATGATTTTCACACAGATTCACAATACTTTGTGTGCGTAGGCGCTATAACGTGCGTAACGGTACGCATAGCACCGCGTAAACACAACTCACAGCACTTCGTATTGTGTTCGGTAACGTACTGTATCTACATAAATCTGCAAGTCACCAAAGACACAGTAAGTAAAGCGTCGTAGCGCCGTGATTACGCGTCTACGCTACGCGTATCGTAGCACCGTGCCCGCAAGAACACGAACTAACATTAGGGTGATTTTACACATTAACGTAAAATATACATTTGTTCACTTTCAACTAATAATAAAATTAAACTAGATAGTTATAAATTGTAAAATAATGTATACAAGCATTTGTTTTGCCTAAAATATAAAGTTTTACAAGTGTTTGGTTTTATGTTACACAAAAGTTTTTAAGCAGTGGATACTTAAACTAAAGAAGTGTGGACTATAATTTAACTTACGTTAAATAAACCTTAAAATATTACAAAGTTTATACTCAGCTTTATTAGTATTAAAACTGGAAGAATTTCAATTAACTATGATAGGAAGAATTTTTAAAATACTTTTAAGTTTTTCTGTCGAGTTTCAAACTGAAGAAATAGCAATTAGTGATACGTATATAATAGTCACAAGTTAATTTAATAGCCATAGGTTCTTCCTTATCATAGATAATTGAAACTTCCTTTTGGCGAAATTTGTATATGAAAAATATGTGTCTGTGCAAGTTTTGTCTCGCAGAAACAACGATTGCACTATAATATGCAATGCGTAAAGATTTAAATTAACTAATGACAGAACAGAACATTGTTATACAAAGTGTGATTGACTAACGACGATAATTTATTAAATACCATATATTTTCTCCACCATCAAACAATAAATATATTTACAATATTCAGTAGCAACCAACGCTATAATATTAAGAGTTCAATTCATTAAAATTTCTTATATTCTCGTTTGTAACTAGGTGTTTGTCGGCACTGCGTGACGTTTCACTTTGGAAAGAGAAACACTGATCACAATGACTTGACTTGCGTACTCACTTGTCATAAAAATCTTAATTTACTTATGTATAAATAATTTTATTTATTTACTTAGCGATAACTAAGTTTTCGTAGTTGTATGTGTTTGGTGTCGCGTGACGCGTAATGTGTTTGTCCGGGCGTCGTAGGTCCTAGCGCGCACACACTCACTATGGCCGGGCGGGGGCGGGGGATCAGCTGGCGAGTTGCGCGCGCAGTAGCCGCGCGTGTAGGACGCTCGCCACGAGCAGCGCGAGGATACAACGCGAGCTGTTCGACAGCCCGGCAGAGCCCGTCTGCATCGCCGCTGGCCGCTCGCCTGCAATATTACATATATACACTTATTAGCAGTTCCTTGTTCTGTATACCATATATAGACCGTGTATTTTAAGTTAGTCTTTCAATTTGATTTTTACAAAATAAATGCTATAGGAAGTTTCTATATTATGGGCTAAGTACATATTTTTCGGACAAACTTTGTCTTAATATATATGGTGTGTATATTGTGCTCATAACACTTAATTCTCTATTGCGTCCCTCGTTGGATAGCGAGTTGGTTAATTTAGTCATTAAGACAATTTATTAATTATATTCTATAAAAATGGAGGCTGTTTCATCCGTTCATATTTGCTGAGCTGATCTTAAAAAGATAACTACCCTTAAAACCATAAGTTGCTACTAGGTACTGTATTTTATTTATTTATTTAAATAAATGTTGATGAAACTATTATTATTTAAATGAATATTTCGTCAACTTTGTTGAAAAGCTGTTTTGTCTAGCTAAATTAATATTTCAAGTTGCCAAGAGTGTTGCCACTAAGTTGTAAGAATTAAAACCTAATCGACCGGAGCTTCAGATTTGGGAAAGTAAAATCAGAAAACAAAATGGACGAAAATATCTAATCGTAACAGTGTAACAACGAGCAATGGAAAACTTTTAATGCAGCTAAATTACCTTAAATAAGCGATTAGGCAATTTAGCATAAAATTCATTATTCGCTACTTAATAATTCTTGTTTATCTGAGTTTGATGGGAACCTGTCTGTGAAGCCTGGATGTAGGTCGAAATTCAGAAGAAAGATGGTTGACTGTTCGCATAATTTTTTATTTCTTTAAATAAATACCCTGTTTACGGCTTTGTGTTCGCTGAGGTCTATGGGTAGTAAGGCGTTAACTGATGGCGGTGCATCCTATTCATATTCTTCTTTCTTCATTAACAAATTAATATTTAAGTAACTCATTGAGGAGACCACAGATACCTATATTTACTCGTAAAATACACACAAGCACTATCGTGCTTCGAAGGAGGCGTGAAGTGTTGGTCCCGGAACTTATTTTAATACTTCGTCATACGGAACGCGTTCTTAGCGCGCTAAAAGGTTAACCTGACGCCACGGTATAGCGTTGAACTGTGTTGTACTATGACGGTACTATACTGTCAAAAAGAAACGCTGATGTTTCGTACTGCTAGCGCCGGGGCTCTGTTAGCGCTTTGACGCGCGCCAAGTACGCGTTCTGCTTGACGAAGCCTTTAAGGATGGTTCGATGACTGCGACAGCTGAGTGGGCCATACACGAAACATTACAAGTGGTTGAGTGATACGTACCGTTGAGAACGTGCACGCGCACAGACGCGACCTCCGCGTTCGACGGCGAGCACGAGTAGCGGCCGGAGTCGGCGGGCGCGGCGTCCTGCACCAGCAGGTACGAGGTCGTGGCCGCGCCCTTCTCCGTCACCACCGACACGCCGCCGCGCGACGAGTCGTACGATATCACCTGCTTCACATATATGCCCACATACATTCATATATCTGCTCGACTAGCAGGGAATACGTATTAGTGGAAGATAAATATAAAAAAAAAACGAACAGACAATATAGTACAGATTTTGTTTCAGTCTATCAGTCATCAGTCGAAGAGTATGAGCAAATCTGTTGAGAGCGTATCGTGCTTAACGTAGTTCGCAGTGGAAGCTGCAAATCACTATATATATACATTTTCCTACATAAATATACGAAAGTGAATTATTGGCACAGAAAATGGACAGAAGAAAGTTGCATTGGTCTGCAACTAACAATGTATATCATGATAGATAATAATGGCGCCAGGTAGCTATATGCGTGTGTGCGGGGTCCTCTGACCTGGACGCGATCCAATTACCTAAAGACCAGCGGCGTGATTGAAACCCGGATAGCTCCATTACCAGCTCTCTTTAGCGTTCATAATTGATCACCGCTAAAATCGTTCCACTACAGTCACTGTGTAATGGATCCTGTGAGTTTCCCTCCAAATACCGCTTACTTATACATAAAAAGCCGCAGCATTTGTAGCGAGGGTAATTCGATATAGTTCCGTCACAAGAGACGTCTCCGTGAATCAAAATGTTGGCCTATTTAGATGGCGTAGAACGGGCCCCCGCGCGGCACATGTGAACCGACAAACCCCGCGAGGCCTGTACTATACCTAGCTGTAACAAATCAGAGGGCCAAATTTTTCGTATCTCAGATTATATCTCAATATATTATGTACGATACTCGTTCACGTTTGGGTGTAATCAAGATTATATCTAATATGGATGGGGTCAAGGATAACGTGACGTCGCGGTATTCAATTATGAATATTTGGAGAGCAGCTCACGGTGCGGGTTTGAAGGTAACTAGTGCGTTAGTATTCAGGCGTGTTAATCACTTATGGAAGTAATAAAGCGCGTCCCGTCCCGCTAGTATTAATATGCGACGAGTAGTTGGGTGGGGGTGTCGCGTCGGTGCGACATCGACACAATTTGGTGTAATAAGCGGCGTGGTGTCGGCCGCAGTGCGTACACGTAGTAATTAGTAGCGCGTACCAACTCGCTTCGTTACTGAACACCGCAGGTCCTACCACGTGTACTTTATAACGAGCCCACGTTTGTCTAAAGTCGTCTTATACCTCAATACAATGGAACGAGCCATTTCCATTCTGATTTCTCGAGATAATTCAAAAAGAATTTTATGTTATGCTTTGATTTCTTTCATTTTTGCAATAGGTAACATAGTGTATTCTGTGGCAATAATGAGTTCGTTCGAGACGCTCTGTGGAATCACAGACACCTTACTAAAAGTGTAATGAGGCGATTTAAGAGCTGTTCAAAACGAATTCATCAATTATGGAGTTCTTTTTGGGAAATAAATATAAATGGCGACAGTTACTTAATTATGATTTGTAATTATGAATGATATTTCAAGATATAGTCGTATCTGAACGACATTAATAATCTAGATAACAAACAGACTATTCGCAATTAAATTCAATCTCCTAATCGCAATGTTGACGCACACTTGCTCAGCACACATCACAAAACTTATCTATGTTTAACGCGACGTGAATCTTGTTTAGTCGATGAATTAACAAGCAGTATCTGCGATAGCGCTACTACACATTGTCTTCCCATGGTGGGCAATTTTGAGGATCAAACTGCAATATGTCCGTTGCGCAAGTCACGTCTATGTTGGTGCAGGTGTCTCCGATCCTTCGGAAATTGATAACTTCAAAAGAGTGCACTTTGACTTTAGATTTCAATAGTTTATTTAACAGACCTTAGTCATGATCATTAGGCAGCGATAGTCTAGAGATACCAAGAGGTATCGGGTTCGAATCCACGGCATACACCAAAGACTTTTCGGCGTTATGTGCGTATTGAATTTTTAACTATCCCTAGGAGTTTGATGAATTATGGTCATTAGGATACAAAATGACTCCGCGTTCTCGACTGTTTTTGATAAGGTGGTAAGGTTTTTGATACCTTAAATAATGTTAGTTAAAGTGATGATACATGTATACAATTCGCGAAAGCTATAATCGATTGTGACAATATTTATTCAAAAATAAAAATCTACATGGAACAACGTTCAACGGCCATGATAAATCCGTAATACCGTGGGTAGCTGACGTTACAGTGACAACGTGTTTCATTATTGATTCTTGTCGATGGACATGTGCCTATAAGTAACATACCAGGTCTCAAGCACGTGCAAATAACTGCGACAGAGCTACCTGACTACTTGAGTATCATTCAGACTAAGGTTTATATTGGTATTGAAAGCTTTTTGACAAAAAGTTTTGCAAATTCCAGCCAACAGTGTTTTTTCAGACCAGTACAAAGAAAGTACCGTCAATCAGTATGATTTCATTTTTAAGCCATTTTAATGGGCTGTATACCAATAAGTAATTAGCTTACTTACAGTACTACTGCAAATGATGTGTAGTATTAAATTAAATTATCTTTATATGTTATTATAAAGATTTCAGATAATCTGTTTTGATTCGGGAATCGAACCCGACTCTATGTAGGATTGTATTCTTCTCACGACGTCAAAAGGATTTCATTGCGGTTTAGATACAATATCCAACCAATACGTTTACATTATCGTAACTTCTTGACATAAACAAATATGTATCTGTTTTTGCTGCGTTACATGCCAAGGTCATCCATTTAATTCTAATAGACAGATTGTGAATAGGTTTTTTAATACAATATGATAATTTTACTGACAGTCAATGTGTGTTTCATTTATTTTTTCGACACACTATGACTATAACCACTAAATTAGTTGGGGATCGAACCCTCGCAATAAATCTAACATATAACAGTAAGTAATAATTGGTTGTGTATAATTACTTTGCGTCCGCTCACCTCGTCCTCGTGGTACCAGAAGATGTAGGCGGGGGGCTCTGGGCTGAACTGAATGAGGCACGTGAGGTTGATGGTGGAGCCCATGTCCACATGCAAGTCGGGCCCGCCTAGGATGCGCGCTGACGGCACTGAGGACAAACAAACAGGAATATATGACTTAAAGCTCCATGCTAAACGGACGTCGTAGCAGAGGTAGGCCTCCCGCAAGTTGACTGATGACCTTGCTGGGATCGCGGGCAGCCGATGGATACGGTTGGCTTACGATTGGTCCATGTGGAGAGTGTTGGGGGCTGCCTATGTCCAGCAGTGGCCATCTTTTGGCTGATTTTTTTTTAAATTCTTTTTTTAAACTTCTTGCACATAATTTACAAATTATTGTACAAAGGCGGACTTAATGCCATTGGCATTCTCTACTAGTCAACCTTTGGGTGGTGCAGAGACAATTATCATATGATGATGATAGAAGTTTTTTTTCATTACTTTATCTATATTAACTGTGTCATTTACTACGGAATTCAATATTCGATCTATAGATAGATCTGTAGATTTTAGATTCGTTTTTGACACAAGCTTCATACAAAATATGTCAAACACGAATCTCGAATCTCAAAATCCATGTATGGATCGAATATTGAAAATGGCCGTTAGATATGCAAACAGTTAAACGATAGAAGATTAGTCATTTTATTACAGGCTTATTTTACTAGAAGAGCCCGATGAACAGAATCTTTGATATTCTTCCTAAACAAATAAAATACTCCGTTTTTATTAAGTTAGGAACTAGCGTACTCTTGTGGCAACCACGGCTTAGTTTTCTATATGATAGGTAATGTTAGTTTTACTTTCAAACCAAGCCCGAATGATCAAACGTAACCAGCAATGAAGGCTACTCAAATAAATGTATTATTTTAAATATTTGAATAGTATACAAGAGGCACAATTCCCGGATTAACACGTACTTTTATAATCCACAGGTAGTTTTGAGTGCGATAAACTTTATGTCATTAACCTATTATTACTACAGGGTTAATTCCGTAGCGAGGTCGTTGCTGTAAATATTATTATAATGAGTTAAATAGTAAGGAAAGTCGTAAGTTAAACGCCATTACCAGCTTCTCGTAAGTTTAATGAATAAATTGGTGAACACTAGTAATTAGCAGGTGACATTTCGTAATCATAATTTATTCGATTTTAAACCTTTGCGATTAGTATACTCCATATAAGATTTATATGTGCGTCAAAATTGCGATATTTAACTATACCTAAATGTCGTCAGAGAAATCTAGGGGTACTCACTTATACTTTAATCTTGCTAGTTAACACTAAAACCGATTAAATAAACACGTATGATATAATCATAGCGTTGGAATTGTTGTGATTGGCACATTCGGAATTAGAATTATTTATTTATGTGATGGGTCTGTCTACACTATAAAAGTAACTCATTTCTAAACTGGGGTCAAGACTCAATTTAGTAAAAAAACTAATAGAAAATTTCATAATTTTAAACAAAAAACAATAAAATCAAAAGCTCGTTCTGTCCGAATAGCTCAATTCTTTTTGCCCGTAGTGAAGTGTCAAAGTTACTGGAAGTGCATGCAGGATTCTAGCGCACTAATCTGATGTCAATTAGAGAAGCCAATAAGTTCGTTATCCGCACGAAGAATTCTGATTGGGTGGATTAGTCGTTGTGACATTTTGCGACAGAACAGATTTTTACACCGTGTATTCGTGAAATTATGCAGAAAATTTCTTAGGACTGTGTATTTAAAAATAATGTGTATATATTAACTTTTATATATTACGTATTTTAATGGTTTTATTTTGTCGTTTTACTATGAGTTCTTTTATATTCTCCGTGATATATCATTTATTCTCAGTGCGGGAGTTACTTTTATTTGGAAGATAAGAAACAAATACTTTGATGTGCTTAAGATAAATGATACATATAAAGATGAGTGAGTCGAATGAGTATAGAACAGAATGTACCAATTTGTTCTAGCTTTTATGTACATCTCCATTTTACTATCACTTTCCGTCAAAAACAGGATGCGTAACGTAAGTACCTACGCTAAAGTATTACCATTCAGTACATAGGAATTGTCGTTTTATTAAATAAAAGGAGAACAGTTACTACTCAAATTAGACATCGTGTCTAAGCTCTTAGGTATAGTCTAAGATCATACCGCCAGATTTCTTCGTTAATATTTTTATTAATAAGACGTTCGTATTTAATGAAAAACTTTTTTTTACTGTCGACCATATTTACACAGATTACCGTGCAGATCAGTTGTATTGATAAAAAACTATATAGAATGAATTTTAATATAAAAACTTATGAGCGTAGAATCGCGCACTATTACAATTATTAATGCATTGTGAGGTGCCGCATCAATGCAAATATTGTGATACGTCTAGTCTCCATGCAGGGGTCAATTCACTGTTAATATGGTAACATCGTACTATCATCTGTTCGGACGCGAAGTGAATATCAATGGTTATGGAGATTCGCTCGCTGTGTTTTTATCAGCGACGCTGAATATCCTGCCAGTATCAGCTGAGTTCGAAAGTGAATGCGTTCTGCGAGCTTTCTCAACCGATTGGAATTGATAAGACATTTGGTTACGAAAGTATACATGACTATAATATAGAATCAAGGCTATGTATTTCTAGGCAGGTGTATGCCAACGTTTCGCTTGATAAGTTTTTGGGTTCTAAGAGTCTGTTGTTGTATTTTATTATCTTCATCAAACATTGTACCGGTCCGTGTCGGTATGCTAGGTCGAATATGCAACTTATTTATGAAAAATTGCAATGTAGTTACTAAGTTATTTAAATTGTACATATCAAGACGACGAAAAGAGTAGCCCTGAGTTTCTTGCTTGATGCTTCTCATGAGGCTCTATTTTTTAAACAGGCATTTTTTCAATGCTCAATTATGTAAATACATATGCATTTAAAGTTACTTTTTTATATTATCATCTATGAGTTTCTAAGATGTCCAAAAAATTTAAATATTTTTATGAAAATAAACATATTTGAGTTTGTCGTTCTATGAGCTGTCTCAAGAGTTTAGAATTAATATGACATTTGGTAACAGTAGCATCTATAGAATAATCGTTTCACAAGCTATCTCGACTGAGCTGATGAGGCATTTGGAATTTCTTTATACGCATACTAGACTCACAAGTGTTTTCACCCATTTATTTAGATGCATATGTATTTTAGTAGATTGAAAAGAATGTTTGATACCAATGTTGCGGAAAAAGGGCTCTAAAAATAGAAAGGATAAGAAATGAGTCTATGAGGCCCGAGGTATTTTAGATAAAGATAAAGATAAAGATAAAGATAAAGATAAAGATAAAGATAAAGATAAAGATAAAGATAAAGATAAAGATAAAGATAAAGATAAAGATAAAGATAAAGATAAAGATAAAGATAAAGATAAAGATAAAGATAAAGATAAAGATAAAGATAAAGATAAAGATAAAGATAAAGATAAAGATAAAGATAAAGATAAAGATAAAGATAAAGATAAAGATAAAGATAAAGATAAAGATAAAGATAAAGATAAAGATAAAGATAAAGATAAAGATAAAGATAAAGATAAAGATAAAGATAAAGATAAAGATAAAGATAAAGATAAAGATAAAGATAAAGATAAAGATAAAGATAAAGATAAAGATAAAGATAAAGATAAAGATAAAGATAAAGATAAAGATAAAGATAAAGATAAAGATAAAGATAAAGATAAAGATAAAGATAAAGATAAAGATAAAGATAAAGATAAAGATAAAGATAAAGATAAAGATAAAGATAAAGATAAAGATAAAGATAAAGATAAAGATAAAGATAAAGATAAAGATAAAGATAAAGATAAAGATAAAGATAAAGATAAAGATAAAGATAAAGACAAAGACAAAGACAAAGACAAAGACAAAGACAAAGACAAAGACAAAGATAAAGATAAAGATAAAGATAAAGATAAAGATAAAGATAAAGATAAAGATAAAGATAAAGATAAAGATAAAGATAAAGATAAAGATAAAGATAAAGATAAAGATAAAGATAAAGATAAAGATAAAGATAAAGATAAAGATAAAGATAAAGATAAAGATAAAGATAAAGATAAAGATAAAGATAAAGATAAAGATAAAGATAAAGATAAAGATAAAGATAAAGATAAAGATAAAGATAAAGATAAAGATAAAGATAAAGATAAAGATAAAGATAAAGATAAAGATAAAGATAAAGATAAAGATAAAGATAAAGATAAAGATAGAGATAGAGATAGAGATAGAGATAGAGATAGAGATAGAGATAGAGATAGAGATAGAGATAGAGATAGAGATAGAGATAGAGATAGAGATAGAGATAGAGATAGAGATAGAGATAGAGATAGAGATAGAGATAGAGATAGAGATAGAGATAGAGATAGAGATAGAGATAGAGATAGAGATAAAGATAGAGATAAAGATAAAGATAAAGATAAAGATAAAGATAAAGATAAAGATAAAGATAAAGATAAAGATAAAGATAAAGATAAAGATAAAGATAAAGATAAAGATAAAGATAAAGATAAAGATAAAGATAAAGATAAAGATAAAGATAAAGATAAAGATAAAGATAAAGATAAAGATAAAGATAAAGATAAAGATAAAGATAAAGATAAAGATAAAGATAAAGATAAAGATAAAGATAAAGATAAAGATAAAGATAAAGATAAAGATAAAGATAAAGATAAAGATAAAGATAAAGATAAAGATAAAGATAAAGATAAAGATAAAGATAAAGATAAAGATAAAGATAAAGATAAAGATAAAGATAAAGATAAAGATAAAGATAAAGATAAAGATAAAGATAAAGATAAAGATAAAGATAAAGATAAAGATAAAGATAAAGATAAAGATAAAGATAAAGATAAAGATAAAGATAAAGATAAAGATAAAGATAAAGATAAAGATAAAGATAAAGATAAAGATAAAGATAAAGATAAAGATAAAGATAAAGATAAAGATAAAGATAAAGATAAAGATAAAGATAAAGATAAAGATAAAGATAAAGATAAAGATAAAGATAAAGATAAAGATAAAGATAAAGATAAAGATAAAGATAAAGATAAAGATAAAGATAAAGATAAAGATAAAGATAAAGATAAAGATAAAGATAAAGATAAAGATAAAGATAAAGATAAAGATAAAGATAAAGATAAAGATAAAGATAAAGATAAAGATAAAGATAAAGATAAAGATAAAGATAAAGATAAAGATAAAGATAAAGATAAAGATAAAGATAAAGATAAAGATAAAGATAAAGATAAAGATAAAGATAAAGATAAAGATAAAGATAAAGATAAAGATAAAGATAAAGATAAAGATAAAGATAAAGATAAAGATAAAGATAAAGATAAAGATAAAGATAAAGATAAAGATAAAGATAAAGATAAAGATAAAGATAAAGATAAAGATAAAGATAAAGATAAAGATAAAGATAAAGATAAAGATAAAGATAAAGATAAAGATAAAGATAAAGATAAAGATAAAGATAAAGATAAAGATAAAGATAAAGATAAAGATAAAGATATTTATTTGCTAAAACACGTGTTAGTACATAATAAAAGCATTATAAATGTTTATTACACAGATCTTCAAACAATAATTTGCATCAACGTGTTTGACCATATTAATAATTGGTGTACAAATATAAGTAAGCCATTCCAAATAAAAAAGGTACATAATAATTAAAACTAGTGCATAAAATTGGACAGTGTCAAATGTATTACGTAATAATTAAAATTAGTGCATAAGATTCGATAATGTCAAATGGTATAATAAAATGTCAAAAGTGTTTTTAAAATAAAGAAATTCAAAGAAAATAAAATAAGTAAAAATAAACAAATACCATAATTAGCTAGTAAGCAAAAATCATAATTAATATTATGTATTAACAAAAACATAATTAGCCGAGTATTTGTTATGATGTGATATAATTATTTGTTACATTAAACATTTGTCATTAAGAAAGTCATCTATATTATAATAAGATTTTTCAATGAGCATTTTTTAAAATTTCATTTTAAACATGTTTGTGTTCAGTTGCTTCATGTTATCTGGTATTTTATTATATATTATTGGAGCTTTACATACTATGCTTTTGTGTAATAGCGCTGTTTTAGCTGGATGAATACAGAGTCTGTTGCCATCACGTCGATTACGCTTTATTCTGTCTGACAGGCGAGGAAATAAATATGGATTACTTTTAACAAATAATGCTACTTCCAAGATGTATAAAGAAGGAAGAGTTAAGATCCTATGCTTCTTAAAAATTGGTTTACAGCTATCCGTAGAAGCTAGGCGAAACATACCACGCAAGCATCGCTTTTGCATTTTAAATGCCATATTGTTATTAGTCGAGTTTCCCCAAAATATTATTCCGTACCTGAGGACTGATTCGACGAGACCATGATACGCAGATAGTAATGTATCAGTGTTTATAGTTGGTGCAAGTTTATATAAGGCATATGATAAGCTACTTATTTTTTTACATAGTATTTCAATATGGTCTTTCCAATTTAATCGACTATCTATAGTCAAACAAAGAAAACGTGCTGTATTTACCTCCTTTATAGTAAAATCGTCATAAACTAAATTTACATTTAATGAATTTTGTAATCTTTGTCCAAAATGCATGATGTTTGTTTTTGTCAAATAAATTTTTAAATTATTATTTTCTAGCCATGAAATTATAGATGTCAAAGAATGTTTTATGTCAAACTGATAACAATTTATGTCCCTACAAGCAATTGTAACTGTGCTGTCATCGGCAAATAACGTCATAGGTTGTGTTGTTGATTTTGGTAGATCATTTATATATATAATAAATAGAAGAGGACCTAACACACTACCTTGAGGGACTGAATAAGATATATAACGCTTCATCGAGGTGTGTGTTTCTTCGTTTTTTGTCTTTGGGTTCACTCTCCTAATTTCAGTAACATGTTCTCTATTTGAAAGATATGATTTAATTAATCTTAGAACATTGTCTCTGACACCATATGCGTTTAGTTTATTGATAAGAATATTGTGGTCCACATAGTCAAATGCTTGAGACATGTCGCAATAAATGGCACATACTGGAGATCTCTTGTTAATATGACACATCACATTTGCTACAAATTCATAAATTGCCATGTTTATGGTTTTATTTTGCCGAAAACCTTTTTGTTCTGTGCAAAGAATATTGTTTTTTTTCAAAGTAGGTATTTATTTCACCATATAAATATTTTTCAAAGATCTTTGAAAATATTGGCAACAATGCAATTGGTCTGTAGTTTTCCACCAGCCGTTTATTTCCTTTTTTATATTGAGGCTGTATAATGGACAGTTTAAGAACTTGCGGGTATACGCCGGTCGATATGCACAAGTTAATAAGGTAGCTAAGGTGATGACAGATATGATCATTTACTAATTTTATAATTTTAGTGGCAATCCCATCATACCCTACACTGTTTGTGTTTTTCAGACTCTTTATAATTTTATTAATTTGGTATGGTGTACTAGGAGCAAGAAACATCGAATTTAATTGATGATTAATTAAAGAAGTTACTTTTTTACCAGCACCCGGGATTGGGTCGATTTTATCAATAAAGTAATTGTTGAATACTTCTGCTATGTCTTTGGGATCGTTAATGATATTGCTATGTTTATCCATAATGTTGCATATATTTTCTTTTGGCACATTGAGTCTACTTTTATTAATAATATGCCACGCTGTCTTATATTTATGTTTGGAGGATATTATTTTATAGTTATTTTGAGCGCGTTTTGTTAATGATATAACCTTTTGAAATATTTTACAATATTTTTTATATGTTGCCTTATTTTCCTCTGAAGGGTTGAGTCTCTATTGCCATAATATATCTTTCTTTTTTCTACTACAAATCTTTATACCACGTGATATCCACTTCGGTTTGGAGTTAACATTATTTATAAATATAATTTTCGGAAAACATAAATCATAAAACAGTTTGAAATCATTTATGAAAAAGTTGTAGGCTAAATTTGGATCGTCAGTCTTATAAATGTGTGAAAAAGATAGGTTTCTAATACAATTTTTAAATTTCTCTATATTTTCTGTGCTATAATCCCGTTTTTTGGTGCGCCAGTAACTGAATGCTACTACTTTTTTTACAGGAATTGTAATTATTTGGGCAGTGTGGTCTGACAAACCAAATTCCATCACTTCGGTTTTACATAACTTTTTAAAATAATGTGCAAAATTATCAAGGCATGATTTGCTGGCTAGTCTAGTCGGTTCATTGAAAGCTAGTTTTAAGTTATAGTTTAATAACAAACATTCAAAATCCAAAGTAACATTATTCTTTTTCAAAACATTTATATTGAAATCACCGCCGATTATAATATTCTTATAATTAGATTTAGATATATAGTGTAGATACTTGTCAAGCCGTTGTTAAAATGTATACAGATTATTTTCTTTAGGTGTTCTATAAACAGAAATGATAACAATTTTATAGTCAACAAGTTCGACTGCACAGCATTCAAATACATTTTCAAGACAGAATTTACTGGTGGCAGATACTTCCCTGAATTTATGTTCCTTTCTTAGCAGAATGCATGTTCCTCCTCGTTTTACATTTGGTCTACTGTAAGATGATGCCAGTACATAATTAGGAAGATTTAGATTCATCTCATGTCCTGCCTTCATGAAATGTTCCGTTACACATATAACATCTATAATTTTGCAATTGTCTTGAAGTTCCTCTAGGTTAACACATAATATATCTGTTTTGTTGAGCAGTCCTGCTATATTTTGATGTAAAACTCGAAGATGCTTTTCAGAGAAAAAACTGTGAGTCTGTTTCATCATTTTCGGCTTCAGTAGATTGTATTAGCATGTCAGAGAGTGTGTTTCGTGTCCTTTTATTATAAGTTGGTTTCGTTATTGAAAATTCCTCAAAAATGTTATTCATAATGCGATCATATATGTTTTTTATACCTTGTCTCATAATTTTGCCAGTTGTATATGAAAACATGTCAAGTGATAATTCTTGGTTACTGTCAAATAGTTTTGCGTAGTCATTATTTTGAATGTCGAGAAGTAGGAGATTGTTAAACATCTCAACTTTAAAATTATATATTGGTGCTCCTGCTATATATGTTGGCAAGCAGATAATCTTATTCGTGTATGTCATTTTCTGCAGTGTTTCTTTTATAACATTAATTGTAGTTATAGGACTACCTTCCATTTTTACATCATTTTCTCCAATACACAATATACAATAGTCATTACTAGTAAAATCTTTAATTTTTTTTTCTATGTTACCCAACAGTTCCTTTACAGTAGCATTTGGCATCACATACTGACAATAATCAAAATGCGCTGCGAAGGTGTCCTCAATAATAGATAATGAACCTTTCAGTTTCTGGCTGGTTAAAATGCAAAGCTTATGCTTTGGTTTCGATAGCTCGTTTTCTGGTGTTTTTGCGCTTTGTTGTAGTCTTCCACTATACATTGGTGGCTCAGTTTCTATTGCATTATTGTCAGAACAGGTTTGAGTTTCTTTGTGATGCAACATAGTTGGACTCACATAGCCCCTTATCTTTTTGTTGCTTTTTCGTACTGAACCTGGTGTAATACTTTTCCTCTCGGGTGTTGAGCATATTTTTTTGTATGTACTAATAGATTTTTTCATGTTTTTAAGGTCACATTTGAGGCGAAAGTTCTCGCTATTTAAATTCTCTATCTCTTGATGAGCGCTCTGTAGTTGTTGTGTGAGTAATTTTACTTGTTCAGTAAGTTCCTTTGTTTCGCTTGTATTATCATGAAGACTGTCTGGTATACTCATCATTGTTGTGTCAAATAATGTAGTACTGTCGCTTTTTGTGGTTTCTGTGAGGTCATTTAATGAGCTTGTTCTAATAGGTTTGCGATACGTGATATTGTCCATATTCATTTTATAAACACCACAGCGCCCTCTTTCAATTGTGATCAAAGTTCAATATATCTTATCTGTCAATAATTCTATACAATGGTTCCAGCTTCACTTTTTGTGAGTGTTTTGTAACTTTTAATTTGTTTATTTAATTAAAAATTAAAATTTATTTAATTTGTGGAAATATGTTTGCTATTTCTATTATTGCCACAAAAAGACGTCGGGTTTATGCTGAGGTTTGAACCGTCGTTCCCTTCCGTACGACTGTTACAGCGGTTGTAATAACGCCCCTCAGCCACGGAGATGTTACGTTATTGTTACAAATTTTGCCATCGTTTCTATGAGTTTTGTTATTGGAATACAGTAATCGGCTAGGGTTGACTCATGCTTCTGGCATTTTTCTCTATGTACCGTGCATTGTTTCTTCCAATGTTTCTTATCTTTCTTATAATTTTGTAAAAATAACTGATCGCTTTAAGCACTGTTTTTACACTTTTTTACTTGTTATAGTTTGAGAATTATTGTGGATTTAATCACTGTATTGTATTATGCTGTTTATTTAAGTAATTGTCACTTGTTTTATAGTTTATTTGAAAAGTTTGTTCTTGGTTAATTATTTCACAAATAAGAGTTATTTATGTTTACAAACACTGTCACTGTCGATTGGAAGTCTAGTCATTAAATTTAAATAAGAAACAGATTAAAATATTGTATTATACTATTTTACAAAATACTTTTTTACGGAGCTCTACAAATAACTTAGCTATTAGGAACAGCGCCCTCTAGCGGAATCCAAAGCAATAGTGTAATGTGAAAAAAATAGTGTTTTGTTTATGAAGTGTCATATCGCCTACACAGTGAAATGGTCAATGCCCTATTAAGCTGGTTAAAACAGTAAATTCTTCATTGTCATCTCGATTATGGAGATTCGGTCGGTGTGTTTTATCAGCACCTCTGTAGAACACACTCACTGCCGGGCTCAAATGTGAAATCGTTTGGAGAGCTTTCACGACTGATTGGGTTTGATAAGACGTTGCGAACTTTTTCCTTTTACTCATGTATATACTTAGGAACACACAGGTCTCTCTATTTGCTGATAAACAATTATGACCAAAAAAATAGTTATTGACAAGCTAGAAATATGTTTCAAATGCAATGTTTTATGGTTTTGGAAAGTAATATTTTGGGCTCTACGTAATTAAGACAAAGCTTCTTAATTAAGCAGAGTATCTACGCTCACTTTTACAGAGCAGGACCCGTAAACAGATTTACTAACAGTAAAATATTGTTATCCTCTGCATACGAAAATTGATATACGCAAAGTTATGCCACAATTTTATGATAAATATCAACATTTATATACAATTATCAACATTTTGTATATATTATTTTCATTGCATTGTCGTATTAAATGACGTCACATTATCATTTGACAGCGGCATTTCACTCCGTGCCGCTTTTAATAGATGTGATGCAGTTTCATGCATATGATGTATGTATGGGGTGGCGGGATCGTCGCAACCGCTGGTTTAAATCACGAGAGTTATACATCTCTCATGAATTAAACGGCGGTTGCGACGATCCCGCCGCGCCGAGAGAGGGCGTGCGGGTAGCGAGGAGGGAGGGCTAGAGAGGTTAGAGAATGACACATTTGCAGTTCGCTGTCCTCATTATAGCCGGCAGAATGCACTTAGTTTCAAGTGCACGCCCCAACCACCGCTTAACCCTGAATAAACGCGCGTGAATCCTTAATTACGTCCCTGAATGCAAATGGTAGCGCTTAGCGCGGTCGCGGCTTCGCCCGCATCCCACTTCGTCTCACATTCCCCCCACAAGCTCACTGTACAACCACGTAGAGCAAGAGAGAGAGAGAGGATAACAAAAGATGTTTGTGCAACATCTGCTCACTTTTGTCACTAAATTTAGACAGCTATTTTGAACTATAATCTAATTTCAGAGAACCAAGTATTTGCTGATTCACTATGGGCTGTTCCCAGTGGAAAGTCTCATAGTGAATGAGCAAATATAAGTATATGAAATGACTGACAAGGACTGCCTGAAATAAACACGAACATAAGAAATGTCGTCGGGAAGTCCGCTGAGAGCGTAAAACTGGAATTGAATGACGTTAATTGTTTATGCTTGTTACTTGTACTCGCTATACAAATAAGTATACAATAAATGAATAAAGAAAATGTATGTCGTATACCTATTGTTAGGGTATGATAAAGTTATTAAAACAACGGGCATTATTGATGATGTGTCGTGACTGCGCTGACGATGTGACAAGCTACACAAGCTTTGCGGTGCAGTGTAGTAGCCGATGGAGTGGTAGGTATGCAACGAACACGACGTAGCCATTTCAATTTATACGGTTATTAGTATATAAGCAAGTTTAATTTTTAATTAAGATATCAGTTTTATTATGCTGTAGAATTTAGTCACAATTATGATCTGTGATATCAAACTGAAACAGATACCCGATGAGAAACTGAGCAGTAAACATATTGACATGCTCAGTATCTCATCGCAAGTACCCTTTAAAATACATCAGTATATATAATTATAATAAATTATTAATATTATTATTAAATCATGCGATAAGCAACATGACGTATTGCAGTGCATCCCGTTATATAAAATTAAACGATGTATCGCCAAATGATGATATTTCCCAGAGATAACGACGCACAGGCAAAAGTCGTTTTATTATTTTTAAAGGTTGAAAGAAAGGCTTAATAAAGTATTCTGCCGGTAATAAGCGATAAAAGTACAACGTATACGACGGTAAGAAAAATAAAAGAGAACTTATAATATCATAAGAAGTTCTATTTACTTTTTTCTCCGTCATTTATGGCCCGTGTAGGTTGGCAGTATTAGTGCCTAATTTTGTTCGAAACTGGTTAGGTGGTTAAATGGTGGGGAAGTAATACAAAGGCTAGCGGCATTTAATATGCTATGCCTACAAACAATAACTCGATTATGCTTCCGCAACATTTTCCATACAATGGGTAGCAAATTGGCTGAAACCGAAACCGAATACTGTTTCACTCTTGTGTCAAAAGCCATGTGAACAATAGTATATTATGGTTAATGAGATTTATCAACATTATGTTGATATTTAAAAGTAGAATTGAACGTTTGGGCTTATACGCACGTAATGTTTGCATCGGCGATATAGCGATTTATGTGTTTTTGTTTCATATAATAAAATCCACTGTTTATGTTAGTAAATATACAATACTGTATCAGTTAAAAGTGATTAAGATTCTTTGCATTTCCGCGTATCAACTGCTAAAAAGACACTGCTTTGCGACGAAGAGTACCAAAAACTAACTTAAGCATAAATGACATTCACCAAGGAGGCTACACATGCTTAGACATCACTTAATTTATCATTTGTTAAAATATGGCGTAAAAATTGTTTAAAATTGGAAAGTTAAACGCTGTGACGGTAAAGTTAAGGACAATTCACACGAGCGTGTCAGCTTGCGGTGATCAGGGCGAGTGTGCATTGAACTGCAACTAAACTGGATAAAAGCGTCCGAGCGAGGCTCTCGTTCATACACTGGCCGACGGTAACGGGACTGTCTACACGTGAAACGATTTAATTAGCATGAGAGATAACACGACTAATAAAGTTTGGTGAAGTAGCTTCGATAGTGGAAGCTTGGTTTTGTGAATAATCGACTGAACACTTTTTTTGGATTTGGCACAAGCAGTGGTTTATGTCTATGAAAAACAAATTATTCAAACGCGTATCAATTAATTCTAATACTATGTGTAATCATCGTCTACGCTTTTATTTATTACAGTGTCGCACTCCTTCATTTAGTAAAATAATAATATCCTTATCTCAGAAGTAAAGTGCAATCAAATAAAATCTAGAAATCCGTTAGTAAATATGGGAACATTGTTTAACTGACACAATTCACTTTATGTATGTTTTGCGTATCCATATTATGTACCTTACATTATGTAGCAATGCCACGCGTCTGAGATAGGCGCAGGTGCGTCTCCACACATATGCGAACGTGATGACTCTATTACATGTTCTCGATACAAGATCGTACGCCTGTTTATTAGACAAACAGATCCTTGGGACTACAAGCTTGCGGACCTGTTAGATGTTGGTGAAATGGCTTTGATCGGCCGCTGTCTCTGCAGATGTATTGATACGCAAATGTGGAGCACGAAGGCATTATCAAAAGGGTTTGTGTATTCGTGTTGACTCATGTGGATTAGACTAGCAGTAAAGTAATAGGATTCACAGAGAACAGACCACAGTCTACATAGATACTTAATAAATTCAATGATTACAATATACATACATTTGAAGAAACTAGTAGGTACGGGACCAGCGAAAACATACATACATATCGTCACGCCTTTTATCCCCGAAGGGGTAGACAGAGGTGTATTTCTACACCCACTTTTCGCCAGTTATACTTTAGTCCCACGTAATAAGGGGCGAGCCTATTGCCGTACCGGGTACATTTCCAGACTCCGTGCTGCTACTGAGAATTTCGTAACAGAAAAACCCAATAACACTGCCCGACCCAGGAATCGAACCCGGGACCTCCCGATCCCACGCGAACATTTATGCCGCGAGACCAACGATCACTTGAACCAAATTTTATTATAGTGGTAATGAACAAATTATTTTAAATAATAATGTATAACACTGTGTTACTGGGTTTTCGCGAATACTCAGTAGCAGCCCGGAGTCTGGTGATGTGCCCGGTAACGGCAATAGGCTCGCCCCTATTACGTGGGACCTCAAAATTCATGGCGAAATGTAGGTGTAATAGATAGATAGATAAATTATACTTTATTGAACACCAAAACATACACAGTATTTACATCAGTATATAACTTAAAACTAGTGTGCAATTGACGGCCTTATCGCTAATAGAGCGATCTCTTCCAGGCAACCGCGGATGGACATAAATGATGTAGGTTAACAGTTATGTTCATTGATGCAATTGTAATATTTACACCTCTGCCTGCCCCTTCGGGGATACAGGCGTGAGACTATAAAAAAATATAACAAAATGTATGCACCGTTAACAAGTAAAACGGATGTTTACATTCATCGGGGAAATCAATATTAAATAAGTACCATATAATAAACGCATTTAATTGAAAAAAATAAGTTCACGCCTGGATTACGCTTCAACTAACAATATCAACCAGAATGAATGGCAGATGTCATCACAAAAGACTTTATTTAGTACTAGAAGACGCGCGCAGCTTCGCCCGCACATTATTTGTAATTTAAAATTTTTGCCCAATCCCGTGGGAATTTCGGAAAATCCCTTCTTAGTGCACCTCTACGGTCCCCAAGGAACATACATGCCAAATTTCACCTACTTGCGCCCAGTAGTTTCGGCTGTAGCGTGTCTGTCAGTCGGTCAGTAACGCAAGGATTTTATATATACAGACTAGAGGGCGCCAGCAGCTACGCCTGCATTTTTTTTATTTTACCCGTTTTGGCCGATCCCGTGGGAATTTTGGGAAATCCCTGCTTAGTGCACCCCTACGGTCCCCAAGGCACATATATGCCAAATTTTAGCTTCCTGCGCACAATAGTTTCGGCTGTAGCGTGTCTGTCAGTCAGTCAGTAACGCAAGGATTTTATATATTAAGATTTTAGAAATGAAGGCTTCGCACTAGAGTTCGAATTTAACTAGTCTGTAGTCTAGTCTTTAAATAATAGACTTTACGTGAGATAGATGGTAAATTTAACGATATTTATTAAGTGTTAATATTTTCAGTAAAGGTTCGTCTAAAAATAATCTACAATAAATTGTTATAAGAAAACAATTTTTTTTATGATATTTAGATGTTTCATTTTCTATTTTCAGCGTGGCTTTAGATTGTTATGAATGTTTAATACTTTAGGCTCCGCGCAAACGGATCAACGCAGCCACCAGTGGTTGGTGACAAGGTATTTATGTATATAACTTTTTGTTAGGAATTGCCGCATACTTATGGTGAATGGCGTCCACTCGCTTCTCGGTGTCTGTGACACACGACTGGTGGCGGCAACTCGTCCATATGTATCGGCCACTCGCTACGTAAAATCTTGCTATCTAGACAAATTATGCTACTTACAGCCACAGGCCACTTGTGGTAGCCACCGACACGACTGCTTATGGTGGCTAGTGACCACTTTCGTTTGCACTGTATCAGAAGAAGTGGCGCGACAGCCGCGGTATCTGTGATTGATGGCCCGTTTGCGCGGAGCCTTATTCGTATACATGGTGTACAACATTTATATAAAAAAATGTTATAGGAGTAACTAATACTGGATAAGAACTTTGCATATACGTTCATTGAGACACAAAGTAAAGTTTGGAGTGTCAATTTGTTCTTTTTATGGTCGTTCGTTACTGAGATCAATTTCTGAGTCGGACAATATGGTATTGAGTAAAACGTAGTTGAAGGGTCATAAAATTAATATCTCTGTCTTCAGTGATATACCTAATTGCGATTGTGTTACATCAATAAATTACTTATCCGACGTCATGAACACAGTTGTGTGGTCACCATAATGTCACAATGATCAATTCGTCGCGTCAAGTCATTTGTCGCGACCAAGGAGCAAGTATACATGGAGTGATAGCTTTAAGCATAAACAAGAAACCTCTCGTTATTTCTTTTTACTTGTATAAAATTTCATATGTGTAACCGAGACAGATGTATTGTATTTATTACCTCTTGAAATACTCATGTTGCAATTTTTTCAAAAGAAGAAATGACTGTCAATAGTGATGTACTCATGCGTTAATCTTTTATTGGTATTGGTATATAATTCGGTATGTAGAGACAAGATAAGCATTTGATTAAGTAATATACCAGTAGTATATTATTTTACGAGCTTTTATTTAGAGTATAGTACTTACTTAGGTGCCTTCAAAGAAACAAATACTGTAAAAAGATATGATTAATCATATCTTATTATTACCTCTCTTTTTACAGTATTTAGGAAAGTAATTGAAAAAAAAGTCTAAATAGTCAAAATCATTTATTTATACCGCAAAGTAATGCACACGATAACTGCCCGGCAGGTCTGATACTATATGTATTACCGAAATGGGATGTACATGGGCGGAAACAGTTAACATTTACGAACAATATTTTCATCCTGAGTTCCAGAAGTGCAAGCCATGTTCACTCTTGAAGCTTTATTATCGCTTCTAAAAATAAGGTTTCGTTATTTCGGACATTTCTGAAAATTACAACACAAATCTCTTTATGATATACCTACATATATGTATATATGATTACTATAGCATATTTTAACAGTTGCAATGTTGGTATATATTGATTGAAAAAAATATAAGTTAAAAATAATAAAGTAGAAGTACAAATCTCAGTATTAGATATCTGGTTAGTAAAAATAGTAGGCACAGCATAAGAATGCAATACTTTTCTTTGAAATCCTTCTTGATAACAAGCAGACACAAAATCAAGCGAACAAAGTTTAGAGGAATTAGACTGTTGCCATTTTCCCTTTCTCATATTTCGGACCCAATTTAGTTTCAAACCTTCATTCTTTGGAAATCTACAAAAAATTACAATTAATAACCAATTATTCAAATTATAATCTTTCAGAAACTGGTTTTCTAACTGACAATTGTATTACAACACTATCCTCATATTTTTTATCGAAATATTTCTATTATATTTATTTCATTGTGACTATTGGAATAAAAATATGTGTCAACGGTGTTCATTATCTTTATCTTTAAGTATAAGCTTTACAAATATCATTGTAAAATTATTACGGCAGATATCTACAATTTTACATAATATGACTTACCGGTGGTAAGATATTTTTTGACCATTTTCGGTCAATAGTCCCATTTGGCTTTTACATCCGACGGCATTACAAACTATGGTCATTTTTTAATGTTATGAAGTGGTCATAACTACAATTGTAATATTTTGTAGCAATTAAAATTGCAATTTATTTCGACACGGCTTTCACTCCAGCTGGACGAACATCGACATGACATAACATTTTTCTTGGCATATGTCATTCAAGGCTGAATAAAAGCTCTATGGCTATCATACTCGAACATATGTAGTTTTGTAATTAAAGAGAAAAGAGATGCATATACGTTTTCTACTCATTTTGAAATGCTCCCTCCATGTATACTTGCTCCTTGGTCGCGACGTACATTTCGTGTGACATAAATTCGCTCATTACACCGTTATGGCGACAAAGTCCACACCGTCGGCACTATCCATTTGCACTGTAAACAAGCCTTAATGAACCAGACAGGGCTCATACAAATCTTCATACATTACAAGTAATGTGTCGCTTATGAATACGCAATTATATCCAGTTGAAAGTACAGAGCACGTGAGCCCGTCTAAAGTACTACCTCCTAAAATAAAACGTATAATAATAATTGAATTGGATCTCGCGTACTGTGAACACGGGCCATTTCAGTTAATTCCCTACTTTATGACGTCATATTTCGCGGCGGCAGCACTACGGGGTGTAGGTGAGGAGGCTCAGGAGGGAGGACTCGGTAACAAAGAATAATACGCCGTTTAGACAGGTTGGCAACTAGAGCCTGTTGATACCACCTGTTTATATGGTTTTTATTTATAAAGTACGAGAAAAATATAAATAGAGCTGGTAAATGAAATTGGTAGGTTAAGTATTCCACAAGCGCTTCCATTATTTAAGGACTATTCCAGTAACGATCCAAGCCTTTCACTCTGCTATACGACACCGACTGAACTCTAAACGGCAAGCGTCAGATCAGTCTGTATGCCGGCATGGACGTTTGATAAAAGATTAGCATACACACTTACAAGGATTACCCACTTATCGGGGCCTGCCGAAACTAGCATCGAAAGACATTTATTCTAATACAATCGAAGTGGATAATTGTATAAGGCATAAAGGTAATTAGCTTAACACTACAAGTTGCAATTAGCATGAGAACTCGCGCGTAATTATCGTAGCAGCCAGACACTACGCGCGTAGCCACTTACACTACGGCCGTAGTACGTGCTACGCGGCGCACCGAAGAATATTAATTGAGAGCGGCGGGCATACGACCGCAGCGCGCACTTTGTTTGGCGAGTTGTGTACGAGTGCGAGCGAACGACCACTAATTGCTTTAATCGCTTGCTCTTTGCTGCATTTACTGTTCACCGCACAACAACTTAGCACTACTACACAGCCCAAAACATTAATCGGTAAGTTCCTTTACATTTCAAACTTTACTTATCCGGTTACATAAACGAAGGACCAAATTCATTGATAAATAAATTCAATAAAAATTCTCGGCAACTCAATTTCATTTTGCGAGTGTCTATTTTTAAACGGCTATATATGAACGTCCTTTCGGAGCAAGAGTGATGTGAATCAGTGTTCACCGGGTCGCACACGAGTGACCGCACCGCAGTTTGGTGCCAGCAAAAAATTAAATCATAAAAGCGAGCGTCGAACAAAATGCGGAAATGGAGCAAGGAGAGTAAACGGTGCAATCAATAGCACAAGAAAATAGCGAAAATTGAATTGTGTAGAACATTAAGTGCAGCGGCGGGTGCGGCGCTTGTGTATGCGCTATGTAGAAGAGGATAGCATGCTGTGTCTGTCACCTTCTCTCTCACATTACACACATGGGCGCTTGCGGCTTACGTCGCTCGTCCAGCAGACTATATGAACCGCGGTTACATAGTTCATTTTGTATTGTCTAATAGTAGTATTATCGACTGATCTGCACAGCCTTCGGTGGCTAAGAGAATAGCACGCTGCGTCTGTCACCTTCTCTCTTTTGGATCACAATGAGCGCTTGCGGCTTACTTCATCTCGACCAGCAGACTATATAATTCATAGCCTGTTCTAATGGCTACGTATGGGTCATAAAAAATGTTTTGCATTGTATCTTTCGACGGGCAAAGAATGTGTATTTTGAGTGTCTTTCAAGGTAGGGTAGAGTGATAAATAGTGAGCACTGATTTGCAAATCACGCTATCCATTGTTACACTGCGCATGTGAATATTGTCTGATATAAGATTTTTTTTCTGAATTCTCAGTAGCAGCAAGGAGTCTGGTGATGTGCCCGGTGACGGCAATAGGCTCGCCGCCGTTGACATAGGTATATATTACTGCATATAGATCAATGCTCGCTCCCTATTACGTGGGACCTAAAAATTCATGGCAAAATGTGGATGTAATATTACACCTCTGCCTACCCCTTCGGGGATACAGGCATGAGTCTATAAAAATATAAATAAATAAGAGTTTTGATAGTATTTAGCGCCATCTATCGTATTCTTGATATAAAAATATGATCAACAAAATGTATACAGAACGTAAAAAAAAAGATGAAGGATAAGCGATAGATTTCGCTTGGCATAGCTTGAGAAGCTTATATTAGAAAAGTTTGGTGAAAAGCAAGACTCAGGTCCAAGTTCTCCTCCAAGGTCAGGAGTTCTTCTAATTAATTAAAATTTACATACATAATCTTGAAGATACCCCGATGCTAACTCGAATTGAAATAGTTTCCAAGTCCAAAGTTTGTTAGAGTCGTTTCTTCTCTAACGAGTAAATTTATATCCGTGAGAGTAACACAAATATCCATGGCACTTGGCATTCCGGAGATACGGCACAGCGGTTATAATCTTCCGCGTCTAATCACTACGCATAAAAACAATTTAATGTGAGCCGTCTCCATACTCGCGAACATTAGCGCGAAGTACTCGTAAAGTTGGTAACGTAGTATAAAACGTTGTGTGTTTATAACTGAGCAAATTTTTGACGAGGGTAATTCGCACCCCTTAACCCCCTCCAGCTGAATGTCCCGCGATTGTTATAAACAAGACCAGGTGTCGACGCACTTGTTAGAATATTTTAGAATCCATGCACATACGCTGCTTCGAAGTGTTTGCGTTTGCTTCGCATTTTGGCGACGTTCTGCATACGATCACTGCCATAAACTTATTTATCTATTGCGATGAAGCACCACATCTATGGATCATCTTCCACCACTCAGGTTTGCGTTTGTGTCCTGATGGAGGGAGCATGTACGACTCTTGAATACGCACTAAAAACCACGGCGGTGTCCTCGAATCCCCTTACGGGTGAGGTCACATGACGCTACCAGAGTGAAAGACCCCGCCGGGGTTGCTCAATTGGCGTTTATCCAACCATGATTTCTTAGGAATTGACTTAGATTAAAACGTGTGGGCTTACAGCTAGGTATAGTTTTGATTTTATATATTTTTTCATCCTTTAGTTCCCGCTATCGAAATATCCTGCAATTGATATAAACAAAGTCAGGTGTAGACCTACTCCTACATGGTTTTAGTGACTGCGCGCACTGGTTTTAGAATCGGTGGGTGGCAATTTTGCCATTGCATCGCTGTATTACGTTTTGACTGCATTGCCACTGCCCTACTACTCTACAGCGAGTATTGTGTAATTAAGTTTTTAATTTGTAGATCTGAGTGTAGCTGGTTTTGTTTGTTGTTTTCGTGATACAGGTATTATTGCCAGTCTAGCAGTTGATTAATTTTACTTAAGGAAAGAAATACCATGAGAAAGCGACTATATCTGACTTCATTCTGGCTTTTTGGTTTTAATTTAAATAATTGGAATCTTTTTTTAATAACATCGGCGCTAGTCCTAAATTCTGTGTTGCGGAGAACTAAACAAACATTCAATTAAAGGAAACAAAGAACACCCAGACCTGAAACACCATTTTTAGTGGCACAATTTTTTGTGAGGAGATCGAAGATCGAATCCACTACATTCGCGACACCATCAAACACCGAGTCATCAATAAAACCACTAACTACGCTATCTGAGCAGTCCATTCTGCTTAAGGTATTCACGCGCTCACAATTTAGGGTCGCCCGCCTTTTGGAACGGTACAGAAAAGGGCCCTGTAGTCGTATGTGATAATACTGTGAGACAAACGACGACGGTGAGAGCAGCGAATAACAATAGGGGTCTGAACCGATACGAAACAGTTCTGTGCGGATATTTTACGACCTGAGGTAAACCGCCTCACAAAAATATATTTCGACGAATGCAAGACATTGCCAAGTCACATGGACTATTGTTTTATCAGCGAAATGGTTTAAGGTTGCTTCAAAATGTATCATCAGTTTGTAGGTGGTGAAATGTGATATGCATATCACACAAACTGCATTGACGGCATGTTTTGTCAAGGAATTGAATTTATAATATAATGATAACTGTTGGTGTGGCACATATGCTTGGCAGTTTCTATTTACATAGCAATTTTCATCTAGATACATTCATATGATATAAGTAATATAACTTATTTATATCTATACTATTAATATTGTCACTCAGTCTGTCCCTCACTACGTCCAGACATTCTCTTATTGGAACATTGGTAAAGAGCGACTCAACGTCAAAGCTTACCATTACATCTTCCGGTTCCAATCGGATACTTTGTACGATCTGGACGAAATAACGCGAGTTCTTCACGAAAGACGGTGTCATACCGACTAATTGCTGCAATACCGATGCAACATGCTTCGCAAGGTCGTCAGTAGGCGAGGAAATCTGACTTACGATAGGCCGCAGTGGCACGTTGGGCTTATGTACCTTAGGCAGACCATATAGCCTACACACACTGATAGATACCTGCACGCCACGTCGCACCACCACCCTCAACACCTGCAATCCGTTGTGACGTCATTAAAAAAACAGAGCACATGACCTCTGTGACCCTGAACATTTGAAGCTAGAGCTAGACCATGTTCAGGAGGTACTTAGGAAGAACGGATAGCAGGTACAACGTCGAATGACGCGGCCTATCAAGCGAGAAAAGCATCCGGCGGTAAATAGACAACCGATCTACATGCCCTACATCAGAAGTGTTACGGATAAAATAGGAGCAAAGTTAAAAAACTACTCCATTGCGACCGTATTTACTCCAGGAGCAAAGTGTACAACATGGTGGGCACACCAAAAGATGTTCTACCGCTACAAACCCCAGGTGTCTATAAAATCAACTGCAGCTGCGGAAGCTCTTATATAGGGCAAACAAAGCGGACTATCGCTGAACGTATAAAGGAGCACATCGCAGCTGTAAAGAACCATAAAACGAACAAATCGGCGATTGCGGAACATTTACTTCAAGCGAGCACCAATCACTGGATTGAATTTCATCGTCCCCAAGTTCTCTCCACGGAACGCCACTTTTACTTTTACCCAAGAGTAGTGCGTGAAGCGATGGAAATAAAAAAACATAAAAATTTCAATCGTGAAGAGGGCTTCAAATTGTCATCGGCGTGGAATCTAGTGATACGGCTAAGAACACCCTACTTTAATGCGCAGTTGGCGAATGTTCAATATACAGATACGGTTAGTGTGTTTTGCGCCGGTACTTCGAAAATCAACGACCCGGGGGTAGAAATAGAATCTTCTACCTCGCAGTCGGAGACGTGACATCGCTACACCAGTCAGCTTGTGACCACGGGACGTGCAACCGTCATGAAACGTCAAGCAAAATAAGGTATGTAAATACCTAATGCATGTTCGCGTTAATTCCCGTAAAGATATATATTCTTAAAGGATTGCCTAGACAAGCTCAAAATATATCGACTTACTAAGAACCTATCGTAAAAGTATACGTGTCTGTTGTTATCTGTGCAATACATAATGAATATAGATTTTCTTTAAACGTTCTATTTAATTCTCGATTTTTCTTTGGGATTTTAAATACAGACCTAATTTTTACAGAGGTTTGTTAAATCTTTGACTGATAATTTTGTCATATAAAATTTACAAAATAAACCTGTGCAACAAATTTTCACTTCGGCTGATTTATGTGGTCCCCTTTAGAGTTTGATCGGTTTTTATTCGTATGACCTGCATGTGTCGATGTTGTTTTTGGCACTACACTTTGTGCTTGTATATGAAACACCAAAAATGTACAGTCTTATGCAAAAAATAGCAATACCGCTGAACCATGCGCTGAATTCTCTTTAGTTTTCCAAGGTATTCTACAGGAGATTTTGCTTGTCAACTAATTTGCTATATGTCACACAATAGTGACATTATTGTGTCAATATTTATGTAAAACAGTGGTGCATCAAAGCTGTTGTTTTTACATCATACACACATGCACACTCACACATAGAACGCACATGTGGACACTCTACACGAGTGGTACACAACCAGAACATTCAATTAACACACATTGACACCTCGTTGTGAAACCACCATTTTGTTTATTTTCATTTGTGCAAACAATATTGACAAACCACGTACATGTTGAAATATAAACATAGTGATATTTGTTGGGACATATGCAGTGTATGACGCAACAATACAATGCATTGCATCATATTAATTACGAGATAGCGCGCCTGCATACTCCCCCCAGTCAGTTCCCTACCGTCTAAACGACAACTTGTATACTTGATTCGATTCCGCGCAAATAAATTCGGTTAACTCAAAACCCCTTTTATTGAAGAGTGACCTTCAACAACAAGACACAGTGAACACGTATATAATACTAGAAAGATCATTACAGTGGTGACACCGACGTGATATATTTTTTTGGACAGTGCGGTTATATTACATAGTGCAGCGAACAGGGTAGCGGAATTTGACTCCTTGCTAGAGCGTAGTTACAGCCTTGCAAGTTAGTTTTAGTGCTCAAGGGAAACTTTTGAAATAAACCGGTGTAAGAACTAAATACAGAAAATGAATAAGCCTGCAGTTACGGGACAAGGTCAAGCCGAAATTACCGCGACAACACAGTCAGTCACAGATCTAGCAGCGATATCCGTTTCATCGAAGATACCGGAATTTTGGAAGGACATGCCGAAATTATGGTTTGCTCAATTCGATTTGATATTGGAGCCGCAGAAACAAGGAGATACTACGAAATTCAACATGGTAGTAGCGAAGTTGGGCAGGGACGCCTTACAGCAAGTATATGATCTTATTATTACGCCACCTGAAAATGGAAAGTATGAAGCCATAAGAAACAGATTAATTACCGTTTACGAGGAGAGCGCTGAACGACAATTTAACAAGCTAGTTTCGGAGATGGATTTAGGAACTCAACGCCCGTCACAACTTCTGAGAAGAATGTCAGAGCTTGCCACTAACACTCAGGTCTCCACAGAAGCATTGAAACGTCTATGGATATCTAGACTTCCGGGTTCGGTGAAAGCAGTTCTATCGGTGGCACAGGATACGAAATTAGACGAATTAGCCGCGTTAGCCGACAAGATCATGGAAAATCTACGCCCTATGGAAATTGCCGCAGTATCAACGCCGACGTCGACAGTATCAGTGACGCCAAATATGACCGAGCAACTGGCAGAAATGACAAGGGAACTACGAACGCTGCGAGTGGAAATTAATGAAATTAGAGGACGACAGCAGCAGTATGATAACGGCAACCCGTGGAATAGAAACAGGTCAAGGTCACGTTCACTGCCCAGAGGACCACCGAGGACCCCACAGAGCCCAAACTGGCTCTGCAGGTATCATTTTCGTTACAGGAATCGGGCTAGAGCGTGTGAGAAGCCCTGCAACTGGAAGCAGCCGAGGAAAAGCGACAAGAATGACGAGTCGGAAAACTAGATGCGGTGCAGCCTATTGCGATGGGAGACTGCGTCGAGCCAGAAAAGAACCATCGTTTGTGTATAAGGGACAGAACAACCGGAACCCGTTTTCTGGTAGACACAGGTGCCAACGTCTCCGTCTTACCGGTAAGTCAGTTTAAGTGCGAACAATTACTCAGTGAATATAAACTCTTTGCAGCGAATAACACCGAAATTAGAACGTATGGTATTAAAACATTAGAGTTAAATTTAGGGTTGCGTAGAAGCTTGAAATGGACTTTTATAATTTGTGATGTTAAGCAAGCTATCATAGGTGCTGATTTTCTAGAATACTATAAATTAGTGGTAGATATATATAATAGGAGACTTACAGACAGTATAACAAATTTACGTGTAATAGGGTGCGTTACAAAGCATGATCAGCCTTCAATTAGGAGTAAACAAAGCGACAACCCCTACCGAGAGATTTTAGAGGAATTTTCAAGTATGACTAAGCCTATTATGTACAAGGAACCAACTCATTCCGTGTATCACCATATCATAACTTCCGGTTCCCCGGTTTTCGCGCGGCCAAGGCCATTACCTCCAGACCGGTATATGAAAGTAAAGGAAGAATTTCATAAAATGCAGGAATTAGGTATTTGTAGGCCTAGTAAAGGAGAATGGGCCAGTCCGCTACACGTAGTTTTAAAAAAGGATGGCCAATTACGTCCATGCGGAGACTACAGAGCGCTTAACGCTATTACGAAACCAGATCGATACCCAGTACCACGACTTCAAGATTTTACATATGTGTTACCTAATAAGAAATACTATACTAGGTTAGATTTGAAAAGAGCTTATCATATTATAGCAGTTGCGGCAGAAGATGTAGAGAAAACCAGTATATGTACGCCATTTGGTTTATATGAATTCCCCAGGATGAGTTTTGGTCTTAGGAATGCCGCCCAAACCTTCCAAAGGTTTATGGATCAACAGGTATTAAAGGGAATAGAACGCCTAGAAGATAAAAGCGGTAAATCAGCAATTTTCTGTTATCTAGATGATATTTTGGTAGCGTCAGACACAGAAGAGATAAACAAAAAACACGTTAGGATTCTGTTTAATAGATTTAATGAATTAGGTATTACAATTAATGTAAGTAAATGTGTTTTCGGGCAGTCAGAAGTAGAATTTCTAGGGTATTTCGTGTCGGAGGACGGCATAAGCCCATTGCCGGATAAGGTGAAGGCTATTGCCGACTATAAGCGACCAGAAACGATAGAACAATTACGTAGGTTTTTAGGAATGATCAATTTTTATAGGTCACACCTCCCTCACGCCGCAGAACACCAGGCTGTACTTAATAATTTTTTACACAATTCGAAGAAAAAGAATAAAACTAAAATCGGTTGGGACGAAAAGAGTATTGAAGCTTTTGAACAATGTAGGGATAGCCTTAAAAGCGCCGTTACATTGTCTCACCCTAGCGTAGATGTACCTTTAGCCTTAATGACGGATGCGTCAGATACTTGTGTCGGTGCTGTGCTGCAGCAAAAGATTGAGGATAAATGGTTACCGCTAGGATATTTTTCAAAGAGACTATCAGACACACAACGAAAATATTGTACTTATGATAAAGAACTATCTGCCATTTACATGTCGATGGTACATTTCAAAAATATGATAGAAGGGCGACAGATAACGATTTTTACGGATCACAAGCCGTTGATATACGCTTTTACAAAGATTAGAAGTGATAAAGAAATTCCTAGAAGAGCCAGACAGTTAATGTATATCAGCGAATTTACGAGCGATATACAACACATAAACGGCTCAGAGAATACAGTAGCAGACGCATTATCGCGTGTTGAGTCTATTTTGTGTCCAACCACGATAGATTACGGAGAATTAGCTCGCGCACAGGACGCAGAGTGTAGAGTTACCGACTCAGATAGTAATAAGCACGAATTCAAATACATAGTTGTACCAGGCTCTGATAAGAGAATATATTGCGAAGTCTCGACGGATACCGCTAGACCGTATTTACCAAAGAAATTTAGGAAGTTAGCCTTCGACAGTATTCATAACTTAAGTCACCCAGGCATTCGTTCGACTAGGAAGTTAGTAACTAAAAGATTTTTTTGGCCAGGAATGAATAAGGAGGTAAATGAGTGGGCAAAAACGTGCATATCTTGCCAAAAAGCCAAGATAAGTAGACACACACTTTCAGACTTAGTAGATTTTCCAAAATGTACGAAATTCGAACAAATTCATACTGACATAGTTGGTCCGTTACCTACGTCACGCCATGGGTATCGTTATTGCGTAACAATTATGGACCGTTTCACGCGTTGGCCAGAAGCTATTCCAGTTTCAGACATATCAGCTGACACGGTTTCTAGCGTAATATTTAAAGAGTGGATATGTAGATTTGGTTGCCCTAGTAGAATAACCACAGACCAAGGAAGACAATTTGAAAGCGATCTCTTTAGCGCACTTATGAAACTATTAGGCGTACAAAAAATTCATACTACGGCGTACCACCCACAGAGTAATGGATTAATAGAAAGATGGCATCGTTCATTGAAAAATGCGTTAACAGCGAGATTGGCCGATAGGGTGGATTGGGCAGACGAATTACCGACGGTTATGTTAGGGTTAAGAGCCGCGTTAAGAACTGACACTGGATATAGTGCCGCAGAATTGATGTATGGACAACCTTTAAGATTACCATCAGATTTTTTCCAGCAAAGTAGCCAAAGCGACAGTCACCATGATTACATAGTACAGTTACGCAAAACAATTAGTTCAATGAAACCTCAGAGTAGATCAGTTAGCGGTAGTAGAAAAATATTTGTAAGCAAAGATTTAAAGTTGTGTACACATGTGTTTATACGGAACGAAATGGTTAAGAAGTCCTTATCTCCAACATACGAAGGCCCTTATCGCGTGTTGAATAGGACAGATAAAGTATATACCATCCAGTTGCCTAATAGAACCGCAAAGGTATCCATTGATAGGTTAAAAGCCGCGCATATTTTGAACGAACAGACAGAGGATGAGAACTGTAATAAATTCGATAACAATGTTAGTATTAATCGTACCACAACACCTATGATACAAACCGGTAAAAAGAATTCTGACAATAAAGTTATAACTAGAAGTGGACGCGTAGTTAAACCGCGAATAAGATTTAATGTGTAAGCGTTATTTATATATGTATGTCTATTTGCGGCGTTACCGTAGTGGGTACTGAGGGCCCCAAGGGGTGTAATTAATTATAGCAGAGTAGGCCACTATGGTAACCACCCTTAAAAATAGTAGGATAGAGACAAAATTTTAAGTCGGTGCTACATCAGTAGCTATCGCACATGTATAAAATTATATAAGTACGTAGTGTAAGGTAAGCAGTAGGATAATATATAGCGTATTGAACAAGTAGCAATAGAATATAAATCAAGCGCAACCTGTATATTCACTTGTATTGAAAAATTGCAAGGATAACAATATTTCGAACTCGCAAGTAATTGCGAAATTGCTTTATATAATGAGTAATTATATTTCGTCATTAGATATCCACATTTTGTCAAGGTTGTACAAGTATATTAAATCAGACGAGTTTATTGTCATATCGCTAAATTGTTTTACAAAAATGGGTAAGACATACAGTAAACAGGAAGAGATTATTATCGCCCAAAACGGTGCAAATAGCGCCAATTTTAGTGAAATAGAAACTCACATGAAAATGTACGGAGCCATGTCCATAGCAATTGTTATACTATTGTCTTTGCTGATAATTTATTTTTGTAGCGGAGCATGTTGTACCAGAACCCGAGGGTGGTTGCGTAAAGAGATGGGCAGGACAGTCCAGCAATTCCAGACCTCTCAGGCTCAACAGACGGTATAGAGGTATACTTCATGGCATTTTATTTTCCAAGTGTTTTAATTAAACTTATGATTCTACAACTATGATAACAGTAATATGTTATAGTGTTAAAATGTTATAAAGAGTGTACCGTAAATACGTATGTATAAATACATATAAATGTAAGTATCTATATAATCATACAAGATATAAATAATGTGTATGAATGTTATAATATTCAATTGAACAAACTTATATAACTTATTAGATTTGTGAACATAAATTCGACATTGTTTAAGATTTTGTAACCTTTATAAATATAACAGCGTATCAAATGTGTAATGTGAACCGATCGCAGGTAACGCGTCATTCAATCCGAGCAAGGCGACCATTTTTGCAACGCCGCACATTCCTGTGTGCCTTCTGCACTGTTATAAGTAACTTTAAGTTATTGTAATTATGTTAGAACACATGTGATATCGACTTATAGTTTTTTTTTCAGCATTTTTTTTTGTAAAAGGGGGATGACTGTTGGGACATGTGCAGTGTATGACGCAACAATACAATGCATTGCATCATATTAATTACGAGGTAGCGCGCCTGCATACTCCCCCCAGTCAGTTCCCTACCGTCTAAACGACAACTTGTATACTTGATTCGATTCCGCGCAAATAAATTCGGTTAACTCAAAACCCCTTTTATTGAAGAGTGACCTTCAACAACAAGACACAGTGAACACGTATATAATACTAGAAAGATCATTACAATATTTATTTATTTTCTTTATTTATAAATGTTGTTATCATGTGAGCAGTGCTAGAAATGTGATTCAATATAAAAATGTGTTGTGCCTGTTCGTGCACTGAATATACGGATGAAGATCTATGGGGAATATGCCCCTAACAGTCTGCTCTGTCATACTCTAAATACGATGTTCAGAATTCCAGAATAATTCAGAACATTTGATAGATTATTGCTTATTTGTTGAAGAGCTTTTTAGTTTTTAAGTTTTTAACTCACTGCGAAGTAACCTTATAGTTTTACCACGTCCACCTCTTGTGGAGGATTTTGCTGTTATATATACAGAAAATATAGGGACTAAAGATTTATATTTTTGAAGAGTTATATTTTTGCGCTAGTACTTATGTTGTGAATAGCAAATATACCTAGAGATTTAAAAAAAATGGTTTTGTTGGTAATAACTAATAACCCATCACGTAAATGCAATAGTGTTTTATTTTTACATTCGGCTTTTACATTGTTCGTGTTTATAGACAGATATTTATTTTAAAATACATTAGAGTACTTAATTTATTTTGTTTGGAAATCGTTTTACGAAATATTTGTCATTCTAAACGGTTTGTACCTCGAATCCGTAGTACTCAACGACAACTCAGCCTACTAGACGGCAGACGTAAAGCGAAGACTTTCTGACAACACGTTAGACTTATACGTCTTACATAAGACCAATCCCAACACTAGTTTTGAATTATGACGTACCCAAAATTTGAACCGGCCAAGTAGAATGTATTTTTGTTTGATTTTTGTAGCCCTCTTCGCCCCGCATACCTCACCGCTTTGACAGAAATGTTTGTTTGTAGAAATGAAAACATTAGGAGTCTAGTAGGTTAGTAGTACTTGAATGTGGTAGGTATAAAATAGTGGCATATATTAATAAAGTTATTCTCATTTACAAATATATTGTAAGTAAAAAGGTACTCGTATATGCCATTATTATAATATACAAACTACAATTAAGAAGGAAGGAAGCTTATAGTTTAGTAAGTAAAAGTCGACAAGCTCAAACTTATTTTTGCCGACGATTAAATTAATGCTATGTTTCAGTTTTTCTAGGGGCTCACAGGACCGGGTTTTTTATTTCCGTCTGGTAATTTAACCTCGTAGCAGCTGATGGTAATCTAATATTTAAGTCTTATAGTCAAGGAAACTTAGATGAGCTTTAAGAATATACGTACCCTTTTTAAAGTTGTATCTTAAATTATAACTTGATTACACTTCCAGTTTCAGGTTGATATTCATTTTATGAATAGATTTACGTAGGCAATGCTGCAGTGCAATGAGAGAACATTCAAGCTCTCGCAAAAAAATTGTCCATTGAAGTTAACAGTAGGTGTTCAGAAATTAGCCTAGACAGTGGGAACAGTTTGCAGACGGCAGTGGAAGCTTGGATTACATCCACTTCTGTAGGTCAACCGAAGAATGTCTGACATATGAGACTGAGTTTCTCAGTATTGTTTAATCATGTGCTTTTCAAAAGGCGATGATTTTACGAGACGATAACGTATTAATTTTTCAAGGCAAGAGCAAAGAGAGATGCGTCATCTTACAGTGTGACTAGAGTCAAAAAATTACAATAGACAAAATAAAATGTTACTAAACTGAAAACAAAACTTCTATTTCAGAAATGACGATTCCTAAACGAATTATTGTAAAATAAAATTGAAAAATTGAATCACCTAAATATGACACTATCTAGGTATGTTATATCCATCACACGGTAATCCTGTAGAAAGTCCAGTATTTATAACGAATAAATAAACTTTTGTACTCAAACCAACAATGCGAAAGCGAGGACGTGAACTATCACAGACAAACTTTTTGTGGCATATTTGGAAGTAAATTGCTTAATTTGTTTTAATAAATAAACGGACTGACGCCTGTTTTCGAGGGAGTCGTGTAGAGATTATACCTTTCTGCCTGACATTCTTCTGGTATAGTACGTTTTTGTTATGTGTTTTGCTGTTTTTTAACCATGCTGAGGTAACTTAGAATTCAGATTTTGTAAATCGTGCTACTAGTACATTATTATTTTATTACATGCGGCCGTTGGAAATAAATATTCATATTAAAAACTATATTTATACACGTAACTTAAAAAAAAGAAAATGTTTTCAAGTAATAAACGTAGACGAATACTTAAAAGGAATTAAATATTTTTTATTTTTTTTTATTTACAGACTCACGCCTGTATCCCCGAAGGGGTAGGCAGAGGTGTAATATTACACCCACATTTCGCCATGCATTCTTAGGTCCCACGTAATAGGGGGCGAGCCTATTGTCCTACCGGGCACATTACCAGACTCCGTGCTGCTACTGAGTATTTCCTAGCGGAAAACCCAATAACACTTTGCCCGACCCGGGAATCGAACCCGAGACCTCCCAATCCTACGCGCACATTTATGCCGCAAGACCAACGAGGCAGAATATTATATATCGTGAATATATAGTGAAAAACTGACACGTCTTAAACAACAATTTTAATATGATATTTTATTGTGATGTATCTTCCTTGTGATTTATCCAGGACTGAGCTCTTATTCATGAAATTAATCTGAGGGTCAAGTTCGATAGAAAATTCAAAGTCAAGGTCTGTCACGGCATATTGTGATTTTGGAAAATGGAATGGTCAATGAAGGATGCCGTGTGAATGAGCCCTTACTGAGCGGTACGTATTACGGTGCGACTTCCAACCGACCTCAGTTCCCAATTAGTGGAGATACCACTAGATAATCTGAGGTTACGTAAGTTGTTCTGAGGTTTTACACGGACAGCCTCTGGCGAATATACGAGCCTTGTACGTAACCTTTTATTTCTCGGACCTCCGTTACGCTGTGGTAGTTTCATCTGAAGTCAATCATTATCATTTTCACAAGGTTGATTTTCATCTTGGAAAACCGTATGGTATTTACTGTAATATAGAGCTAGTTAAAAGCGTTTAGTAATATTTATTAGAAAAGCAGCGATAACTTAGCGGATAAATTAACAGTCTACTACGCAGAGGGTCTTCTTCAGTGCAGACCTAAGGGGTGGTCTTCTGGCTTTTCAAAGTTAAGTCCTTATTCTACTGTTGTTAAGCTGTGTCGGTGTGACAAAACGTTGTGAGGTAACCTGCATGCCTGTGAGTTCTCCATAATGTTTTCAAAAGATATGTTTTATATGTAGAAAAATAGCTTAATTTTATTAGCTCTGCCAGCGTATGATTTTTCAAATTCATATTGTTTTATCATATCAATGCCATGCCACTTCACCATATTTTAATCTCCACATAAATTTCGCTTCTAATAGAATATGTGAGCAATTTTTCTAGTCGGTGCGGTGTACATTGAGTAATGTGTAGCTCGACGGGTGCAGGGACAGCGCGCATCGCTGACTGCGACGCTGCGATACACGGGGACGTCATCAATCCACCGACCCCCGCCCCGTGACTCTGAATTAAATACAAGCATTTTTATCCAACCGATGCTGGCAGGTTACATAGAAAAAAAGAACTTCACGCCGCATACTTTTTGAAAGAAAATAAACGTATCTATTTGAAATGAACGTTTTCAAAATCTTTGAAAATCTAAGAAGTTATTTCCTACTGATACTTTTGGAAAAGATTTTTTGGACACCAGTACGCAAGTTCAACGTCCTTTGTAGCTTTGACAAATTCAAAGGAGATGTACCATTTGGCCATACATTATGGGCCTGGCAAGGACAAACACGAAACCACGTGTGTTTTGAAGATAAATGACTACTCTATTACCCTGTATATTTTTTTTAAACTAACATTTGGTGGAAATAAGATACGAGATATTTGAAATGGAAATTATTTCACAACTAAAAATACCTCAAAATTGAATTTTAACATAAATATTATACCTAGATGTAAATAAAGGAATGTCTTTGTGTCATATAGAACAAAATCTACATAGTGGCCAATAATAATGAATAATCACCTGTGTACTAGGGAACCTCGTACTATACTCGTCCAAAAAACTAACCACAATCACAAACACCGACGCATATTCTTAGCATGGGTAGAAGGTAGTGATCATTATTATTTAATTTATATTCAATTACATTACAATAAAAACCGCACGAAAACACCAATAAATCAGAGCAAAATATTCATGATGAGCAATAGCAATACGTATGACATAACAGATAAAAAATGTGTTGCAAATGGTTTGAAAAATATTTATACTATAGATTAAAAAACAAAACGAGTTTTACCAATTAATAATTATGGAATATGTAATAAATTATATATTTCTTGATACTTTTTACAAATATATGTATATATATATATTATTTCCTTAAAACAATTTCTGCCTACCATACTTCATTTTATTTTTAATACTGGCAACATGAGACATTCATCCGCTATTACCATTGCCTATTCAAAATAATAATCATTAAAAACCAAAATCTTTCACCGAAGTTCTATCAAGAAACGAAAACGATCTAGAAATTTATAACAATATATGTTTAATTTCAACGATTCACAACTTTCTGGCCGCTTCAGGCCGTCTTTGGTATTTCTCCTTTCAAATTCAAACTCATTTATTCAAATAGGTTACAAAAGCAACACTTATGAACGTCATTTCTTTTTTTACAACCAGGTTCGGGATGGTGAGAAGAGCAGAGCAAGAGAAGAGCTATGAGAAGAGCCTGGAAGAAACTCATGCCACTCTTTTTTAAATCAGAATCTTAAGCTTACAATTTGTGGTACCATGATTGCTGACACAGCCAAAACACTTCGCGATACTGATAAGAAATAAATAGATATGAAAAAAAAATGTGAATAGTACAACAACAAAACACTAAAGCGACAGCAGTATAGATGTATCAGCAACCAATAGATTAAAGAATTTTCTAAAGGTGACAAGTGAACAATGATTAGATCAGAGATACAAACTGATATGCTAGATTCAACAAGTCATAAAATATATGCAATCATCATGAGTGTTCACAAGGCCTACTTCCACTTAACATGTTACTAATTAAGAAGAGAGTATATAACACAGACATAAAAAGAAACAATAATAGTGAATTTAAAAAAGCAACTAAAACCATGATGTCTTGTCATCTAGAAATTCTTTAATAGTGTAATAACCCCTTCTTAAAAGAAAATTCCTAGTAGCAGTTTTAAATTTGTGTAGAGGTAAATTCTTTATTTCCAGAGGTAATTTGTTGAAGAATTGTATACCGAGTCCCACAAATGAGTTATGAACTTTATGTAGACGGTAGTTAGTGCTAAACTGAGTTACAAGAGGTACAGAAATTATTGCAATCAATTAATAAAGAAACTTAAACGTAGCTACGAAAAGGAACTATTAAAAAACTCAGCAAACAACAGTGAAAAGCTTTGGAACAACATTAAAAATATAACACACATCAAACAACAAACTAAAATAGATAACACCAAACTTCTAGAAATAAAACCTAATCCTAATCAAGCAGTTAACTATGTTAATAATTATTTTGCTGAAGTAGGTAAACACCTTGCCGAAAATATTACTGTACCAAGCACCTATGACGTTTATTCTTCCGAAATAGAGCACACCCAATTAGACTCTTTTGTAATTCTTAACACAGATGAAACCGAAGTGAATGATATTTTAATGAGTTTAAAGTCTGATAGCGCACCGAGCTGGATAAGGATAATATCCCTACACATTTTCTAAAACTTGCCAAATTTGAAGTAATTCCCATCATTGTATATCTGGCAAACCTGTGTTTTGACAAAGGCATATTTCCTACTACTCTTAAGAAATCTATTATAACACCAGTTTATAAGAATGGATCGCAAGAAGAAATGAATAATTATAGACCAATCTCCGTACTGCCCGCTATATCAAAAATATTAGAAAATTACTAAATAAACGATTAATAACATATTTAAATAAAAATCAGATAATTTTAAACTCACAGTACGGTTTTCAACAAAATAAATGAACTGAAGATGCGGTAATTGCCTTAACTTCAATTATTGTTAAACAGCTAGATCAAGGTAAGAAATGTCTCACGGTTTTTCTCGATTTAAGAAAGGCATTTGATACTTTTTATATTCCCATTCTTGTACAGAAATTAGAGCAAGTAGGTTTTAGGGGAACCCCTTTAAAACTATTTGCAGATTATTTATCAGATCGTACACAACTGGTGAAGATTGGTCAATTCACTAGCAATTCTTCTAATGTCTCTTACGGAGTACCGCAAGGTAGTGTACTCGGCCCTACCTTGTTTCTCATTTATATAAACAACCTATGTAAACTGAAACCAAATGGGGCTCAAATATTTTCTTACGCCGATGACACTGCTATAGTTTTTACTGGTGAGAATTGGGATGAGGTTCGCAATAGCACGGAGCTTGGTATGTCTAAAATTGCTTCCTGGTTGAGAAATAACTTACTTACACTCAATACTGAAAAAACAAATTACATGTGTTTTTCTCTAAGAAGTCAAACTGAACCAAATACTAACTTTAATATCAAAATTCACCAATGTGACAGGATTGATTTTGAAAATTGTATATGTCTGGTAATGCAAAATGTACCTAAAACTAAATATCTAGGAGTTATTTTAGATCACCGACTAACATGGCATTACCACATAGATTTAGTTAATCAACGTACCAGAAAATTAATTTGGATATTCAAACAATTAAGACCTGTAGCTAATAATAATTTACTCAAACAAATATACACTGCTCTTGCTCAATCCTTCTTAACCTACTGTATTTCCGTAGGGGGTAGAGCCAATAAAACAAAATTTTTAGAAGTTGAACGATCTCAGCGTGCCCTTCTCAAAACTATGTTCTTCAAGCTATACAGATTTCCCACAGATGAACTTTATATAAACTATGTGACATTCTAACGGTAAGGAAATAATATATTTTAAATTCAATCCTAAAAATGCATAAAACTACTACATTTGATCCCAACATCTTAACAAAAAGTAGATATGCTGCAGTAATTATCAATAGAGTTAAAACTTCATTTGCGAGACATCAATTTATTACACAAGCTACATTTCTTTATAACGCAGTGAACACAAACTTTAAAGTTTACACAAAAACCTATTATGATTGCAAAAGCACCGTTACTTCCTGGCTTAAATACCTCACATTCACAGAAACAGAGTCACTTCTTCAACCCATAAATTAGAATACCCCACCCATAATGTCGATACAGCTAAGATGCACACCACGCATACACACAGACACACACACACAAACACGTACTTTTGACGTGACAACGTCTTATAAATTGGTTTGCCGGGTGACACTTCAAGAAACTGCGTTACGCTCCGCTCACGTTATGCGCTCACAATGAGAGCGAGTGAGAGGCACGCGTCCCGCCTAAGAGCGAGAGAGACAGACATAAAAAGTGAAAGGCACGCGTCTTTCATCCTTCTTCCTACTATACGAATGAATATTCACATTAAAATTATTTTACCACTCAAAGTCGTTGTCACGTAAAACTTTCGCCCGTATACCGACTTTACAGGCAACCAATTTTTCGTTTATAAATTCATTACATAACTTTTCTTTTTGTATAATTTTATATTTTGTATTTAGATATTTTTTATTACTTTCCACTTCTTTTACTTTTATTGCATTTTGATGAAACACACAAAATTTAAGGCTTCTATGTTTTATAACATACTTGTTAAGGAAGAGTGTGGTCTTCTGACACAAGTATTTCGATACTAAAAAGAAGGCTTCCGAAACATTTCTTATAAGAATTGTTGATGGAAATAAAAGTATTATTAAAGTATTATTAAAGTGCCCACTAGTTTATGCTTATTCCTTGTGTTCACTTTGTGCAAGTCACAATGTTTACGGTAAAGAGTTAAGTTTTTCTTAACGTACATTAAATTAGCAAATATATACTGCGATGCAACTGTAAATATTACTACTTCTTTAAATTTATCTCGTAAAGAATCTCTAGCACCTAACTTATATATTGCGCGTATGGCCTTCTTTTGAATAACAAATAGTGTCTGAATATCGGTCGCCGTATCCCATAACAGTATCCCGTGAGACATTACACTGTGAAAGTTACTAAAATAAACTAGGCTAGTAGTATCTACGTCTGTGAATTGTCGAACTTTCCTAACTGCAAATGCTGCAGAACTAAGTTTGACTGCCAGACAGGATATTTGAGCGCCCACTGAAGCTTACAATTAAACCTAAAAACACAGTTTAATCAACTAGATTAATTGTTTCGTTATTTAAAATTATATTAGTAAGAACATTTTTGACATTTGGTAAAGTGAATTTCACACATTTTGTTTTGCTGGAGTTGAGTAGTATTTGTCGTGAACCAATGTAGTACTTGCGAAAGAGAATTATTTACGCGGTCAATGTTACTTGTATTACGATAAACTTTAAAAATAAGTGAAGTATCGTCAGCAAAAAGAACAATATCACATAGATTTTTAACAAAGAATGGCAAGTCATTAATATATATTAAAAAAAGAAACGGACCAAGAATAGAGCCCTGTGGAACGCCCATTCCCACTGGCAAACCTTGAGACCTACTACCACTAACATCTACATACTGAACTCTATCTCTAAGGTAACTGGCAACAAGATTGAGTGCGCTATCTCGAATACCATAATGGTTGAGTTTACATAAAAGTGTTTCATGCTCAACTTTTGAAAAGTCGCAAAAAACACCAATGGCATCCTTCGAATTTTCCCAAGCGTTAAAAATATGTTTCAATAGAGTTACACCGGCATCAACGGTGGAGCGATCTTTAGTGAAGCCATACTGCTCACTGTGCAATAAATTATTTGTGAGAAAGTGGCTCTCTAACTGATGCAAAATAACATTTTCAAACATTTTACTGATTGCAGGCAAGATACAAATTGGCCAAAAGTTACTAGGGTCGCTCTTGGATCCTTTTTTGAAAAGTGGTATCACCTTGCTGTGTTTCATTAAATCAAGAAATACCCCTTTATCCACGCTTCTATTAAATATTGCAGCTAAATATGGAGCTATGCTAAAAATAATTTGGAGAATAAGTTTAACTGAAATACCCCATAAGTCAATAGAAAAAGTAAACATAAAAGTATACATAACAGGAAAGACAAAAGTATACATAACAGTGTTGTTGTGAAAGTGTGCGATGTCATTTTTGCTTTGTATATTCTACTTACTTACATTGCGTGTGGCAAGAAGCCTATAAGAAGCCATTTATTTTGTTAAAAAATATCTGATATCTGTATCCATTCAACTAAACTGGCCTTGCTTCAGCCAGAGAAATGACAAATACTATGCCTTTGCTATTTGCATAATTATATTCTGCCAGTGATATTGCAACTCATTTAATGTTTGTCATATGCAAGGAACGTTATTGATACCTTGTCTTTGATTTGTTTGCCTACCTTAGAGCTTCTACGAAGGTGGATTGCGTTTGTAAAAAAATTGGATGTGACCTTATATAATAAAATAGATTCGCTTTGAATCAAAATCAATGCACAAGATAGGCAATTTACTACGAAGAACGAAATTCGTTCATTTGCTATACCTGCGATTTACCTAATTAATTATTCTTCTTTGTTGCTCATTGCGACGTCGCCTGCTCTTTTGGTTCGGGCCAAGATATTCTTTAAAGACATGCTTTCCCTGTGCCTCGATAACGGTTAGCAATAATACATTTCGATAGCTCAAGTCCTTGGTTGTTCTTTGTATCCGTTAGTCAAATTAGTTTGCAACGTATGATTTTATACTTTTGCTACTTATATAATACAATTATTTTTTATTTTGGTTGACAAAACTGGACATATCTATTCTTAGAAAATACAATCATATTTATTACAAAGCCTCTCTACAAAGCTCCGGCTATCAAGACCAGAGGCCTAATTCTCGTATTTTTATATGACATTTAAATTATATTTTGAATGTACTCACAAGCGGTATTCTGATAACCTAATGTCATTATCGTATAATTTGAAATAAAAAGTTCATCGTTAACAGATATTTTGATACTTGTTTCCATTACGATCTCGGTACTAGTTCATTCAAATATCAGATAGTTTAGAAGAATACGCTTTTTGTGACGTAAGTATGACACTGACATTATATCGAAACTGTTTTTATTTAGGGGAATTGGGCCCCTGGTAATAAATACCGTATCATATATGAAATTCTATGTAACTACTATCAGAAGCTAGTTCATTCGCCGTCAACGCCGTTCCCACTACACTCGATGTCTATATTAGCTACTCGTTTTGTTTTGTCTGCACCACCATCTACGTCTACCAGAAAACTCATAAATATGCAACTAGCACCGATCTCAGCTCAAGTTCGCATATCAATCAAAATATCGCGTATGTAGTCATACAGCAACGGGAAGGCGTCAGAAATACTCATATTATATTATTGAGCTTTAAATATTTATTGATAAATCTCAAGCTGAGATATCTGTTCACGTCGATTTACATATATAGTTTATTACATATATAGTTCACGGTGTACAATTCACGTCGGTACTTAACGCAGTTAACATCTATGTGACAGTGCTCGAAAAGTTTTATTGTTATTGTGTGCAAAAACTAAGTGGTTGAACCTGTTTTTGTGAAAACATTATTATTCAAGGACTAACTTGTCAAGTTATCGTGTAATTAAAACGAAAAGTATCTATAATTACAAGCAATTACACAGAAATAGTGAAACCAATCCAAACCAGGTCAAACCAGGCAGGCAGCGAAAGCTGAGTGGAGAGACTGACAAACTGCTACGCTGAGGTCCTCGGGTTCGAATCCATGGCACGCACCAATGACTTTTCGGAGTTAAGTGCGTATTAAATTGTTAATTATCGCTTGCTAAACGGTGAAGGAAAACATCGTGAGGAAACCTGCATGTCTGAGAGTTCTCCATAATGTTCTCGAAAGACATGTGAAGTCTGCCGACTATGGCCTTACCCTTCTCATAGTGACAAGAGGCCCGTGCCCAGCAGTGGGATAGTATAAAGGGCTGATGATGATGATGAGTGAAACCAAAATCTCAATACACCGCCATCAAGTGATAACTCAGACTGTATTATACGAACGCATAAGCGACGGCGAATACACGGCGCTTACGTCGTTCTTCTCGCGAACTAGCCAGCTTATTGAACTGTGTGTTTTTGTTGAAAGCAATAAATTACTTTTATACTGTGAATGTGTATAGAAGAAGAATACGATTTGTTATTGTTTACTATTTCAACGAGTGCAAGTTGCGTTATTTGCAATGGCGTTTTCATCGCTGTCATGGGGATGCTGGCCCAACGAGAATAATATGGTAGAAGATGAGCAATTCATTAACTGTATAAGATGTAATCTCTCTTATAATTTCGCATGTTTATCTATGCCGCCTATATCGATTGAAACGGCAACGTATAAGAAATGGAAATGTCCTAGTTGTATGAGTCCTCAGCACAAATTACTAAATAAGGACAGTACTCCAGTCCGCAACGTGACCACTACTAGAGGTGGTATCAAGCACAACCAGACTATGCCTCCGAAATCAACGGCTATCACTACCGAAGAGGTACGGGCAATAGTGCAAGAAACTATAAAGCAAGAGTTTGCTGTTATGACGCAACATATGAACACCAAATTATTGAGCGCAATTAACAAGCAGCTCGAACCTATAAGAAATGATATAAGGGAGTTGACAGCCTCCTTGAACTTTCACACTAAGGAGTTTGAGGACTTACAGTCGAAACATAAGGCTCTAAATAGTACCGTGATAAAAATGAGTGAAGAAAATTCTCAACTGAGGGCGACTGTCATGGATTTAAATCATAAAATAGATTATTTGGAACAACACGCTCGGTCAAACAACCTTGAGCTACAGTGTCTACCTGAAAACAAGCAGGAAAACCTGTACTCTGTAACCAAGCAGCTGGACTCAGTCGTCGGATGCGAATTAAACGATAGTGACATTCAGCATTGCACACGTATAGCCAAACTGCAATCCACAAGTAACCGCCCCCGCTCGGTGGTTATACAGCTAGCATCCCTGAAAGTAAGAGACCGACTCAGGAGTCGGTCTCTTACTTATTTAAAATAAAACCAATGACGAGAAACTCAACACTGCGGACCTCGGCCTCGGTGGCAACAAATCTCCTGTCTTCGTCGTGGAACACCTGTCTCCAAGTAACAAAGCGCTTCATGCGGCCACAGGACTTAAGGCTCGGGACAAGGGATACAAATTCGTGTGGGTAAGGAGCGGCAGGATCTTTGTTAGAAAGAGCGAAAATACTGACGTAATACTAATTTAAAATATCGATACCCTGAATAAGCTCGCGTGAGTATTTATGGAAATAATTTTGTTTATTTACTTTTTTAGCTTGTAATTATGTCATTACTGTTTTACATTCAATATTTTACAAATTTATAATCAGAACTGTAGAGGCTTAAGAACAAAGACGCAGATTTTCTACCGTAACATTTGCTGTAATAACTATGACGTCGTTATTCTTTCAGAAACTTGGTTAAATGCTTCTGTATTGAGCACAGAGTTATTCGATGACAGATACGTGGTGTACAGAAGGGATAGATAAACATCTAGTCTACAAAAGGGTAAGGAAGGCTAAGGAGTGCTATTAATAGCGGTTAAAAAAAAAATATATTAAATCTAAACGTATGAAGCCGTGGGAAAGTAGTTGCGAGGATATCTGGGTGAGCTTGGACTTACCTGTGACACGTTCTGTACGTCGAATGTCGTATTTACCTCCTTCTGTAAGGCGCTCATATTTGGAGCATTTTGTGGATAATTGTAATGGCGTCTTTGAGCAATTAGGTGATGCAAGTTTATGTATCGTGGGGGACTTAAATCTGAGTACTATAGATTGGAAATGATGGACAATGCAACTTATACCCTCAGGCTGCCAAGCCCGTGTGATGTCTTAATTGATTTCATACATATTAATAAGCTCATTCAATACAACATTATATTAAATACAGCAGGTCGGATACTTGATCTTGCATTGTCCACTCATCCACAATGCGATGTAAATGAGTCTGTAAACTCGATAAGCAAAATTGATCCACAGCACCCTCTTCTGACAATTAATATTTCTTTACAAAATAAGGCTAACCTACCTTATAACGCAAAAAATGTTAGACCTAATTTTCGTAAGGTGAATTATTTACCCATTCGAGACTTTATAAAACATAAAAACTGGGTGGAATTATTTCAGGGACAGCGTGACGTCAATGAGATGATCGATCTTTTTTACGAGTAGATGCCCACCGTGGTTTAATTACAATTTGATTAAAATGTTACATTACAAAAATAAAATAAGGAAACGTTATCAGAAATATAAAAACCCTTTGGATAGATATGAATTGCAAATAATCGGTAAACTACTACTACTATTTGTTATAATAACTACATTGAGAGTTTGGAGAAAGAACTTTCAACGAATCCTAAGATGTTTTGGACTCACGTAAAGAATAGGCGTGGAGGATCCAGCACATATCCACCCACAATAACAGATGGCACGAACAGTTCATCAGACGGCACAGTTATTTGTGAGTTGTTTGCATCGTACTTTGCCTCTGTTTATGATACAGACCATAATAAGGTGATTAATAGTTCAAATTCTTTGACTTCGTTGCAATATCACCCTTTGTTACCCCATTGCCAAAAATTCCGAATCCTACCCTCCCTAGTCATTTTTGACCTATCTCCATTTTACTGTTTTTAGCCAAAGTGCTAGAGGCTTGTGTCAATAAGCAGCTGTCCAACTTTATACACCAAAACAAGCTTCTAAGTCCGTACCAATTTGGCTTCAGACCTGGACATAGCACTTCTACCGCTCTCCTTAAAGTGACTGGCGATATTAGGGCGGGCATGGAGGAGACTAAGGTCACAGTGTTGGCCTTAGTTGACTTTTCGAACGCCTTTAATACCGTCAGTCACGATATCCTTCTATCAATCCTTTCCTATCTCATGATCCCACCTGGTTTGCTGGAATGGTTCTCAACGTATCTTCAGGGACGTCAGCAGGCTGTCCGCATTGATGAAACCTCATCAAGTTGGCGTGACCTTAGCTCTGGCGTTCCTCAAGGTGGCATACTCTCTCCTTTACTATTTTCAATTTTTATCAACTTCTTGACCCCTAAACTTCGATGTTCGTATCATCTTTACGCCGACGACTTGCAGTTATATTCCCAGGAGAGAGTGGAGGACGTGATATTAGCGATAGCTGATGTGAACAAAGACCTGAACACCATCCTGGCTTGGTGCAATGATTTCGGCCTTGACGTTAACCTAGCTAAATGTCAGGCTATAATAGTAGGCAGTCAGCGCATGACATACAGATTAAACCTAAATTCCCTACCGCCAGTCACATTCAATGGGTTAATTATTCCATTCAGCCCAGTCGTCAAAGACCTGGGACTGTATATAGATGCCACTCTCGACTGGAAGCCCCAGGTCACCGACGTAAGTCAGAGAGTCACCGGTACCCTTCGGGCTTTTTTATCGTCTCAAGAATTTCCTGCCGCCCAAAACCAAGACTTTGCTTGTGTAGACCTTAATATTTCCCTTAATCGACTATGGTGATGTGTGTTATTATGACCTGAATGCAGAATATCTCAACAAGTATGACCGGCTTCTAAATAACTGCATTCGATTCATATACAATCTTCGTAAGTATGATCATATATCTACTTTTCGTTCCGAACTAAAATGGTTACCTATCCGTCAGCGGCATAGTTTGCGTGCTCTTACTACACTCTTTTCTTTTCTTCACTCTTCTTCTCCCCCTGATTACTTGTCCAAATACTTTCAATATCTCTCTTCTACTCATGATAGAGCCCTTCGTTCCTCTCATAATTTACTTCTTGCGTGTCCCACACATTCTTCTGTTTTCGTTAACTCTTCTTTCATAGTACAAGCTGTACTGCTTTGGAATAGGCTCCCTCCTGAGGTCAGAATGTCCACTAACCGTTATGCATGCAAGTACGAGAGCTTCTCTTCAACAAGTTGAAGGAAGCAACCCATCATATATATATATATATATATATATATATATATATATATATATATATATATATATATATATATATATATATATATATATGTGTACATATTTATAAGTATTTATGTACATATGTGTATGTATATTTGTTATGTACTCTTATGTAATATAATTATATATTTACTTCATTTATAGTTCAGTTAGTTTTTACGTACTTAGGTACTCTTATAGTATTGTTTTATATCCTTTTAATTTAAAAAAATCTACACTATGTTAAATGCACCAACCACACTTATCTCCTCACCACCCAGGTTGTCTGGTAGATAATGCCATAAGGCATTAAGTCCGCCTATGTACTCATCTTTTGTGCATAAAGAAATAAAATAAATAAATAATACATAAATATAGAGCAAGAGTTGCTACTTAAAAACTTGAAAGTCTCGATTGCAGAAAGGGTGCAGGGCCCGATAATATACTACCGATTTTTATTGTTAACTGCGCATCTGAACTTGTTCAGCCATTGTTACATATTTACAACACATCGTTGGCAACTGGTGTCTTGATCAATAAATCGAGTAGTGACGATATAGTTTCGAGCTATAGGCCGATTTCAATACTGTCGACATTTGCGAAAATTTTTGAATGTCTTGTTTGTCCTTATATACAAAATCATCTTAAGCTATACTTATGTGATTAGCAGCACGGTTTTCGTCGCATCAAGGTCAACTAGCACTAACTTAGTTCTTTTCACTGAACTTTTATCTAAAGCTATTGATTCGGGTCACCAAGCAAATGTTGTATATACGGACTTTAGCAAGGCTTTTGATAAAGTTCCCCATGACACATTAATTAGTAAACTTTCGGCATATGGTATTGGTGGGCCATTACTCAAGTGGATGAGTTCATATTTGCATGATAGGACATTTTTGTTGTACTCCATGGTTTTCAATCATCGGTTAGGAGTATATCTTCAGGAGTCCCACAAGGATCTCACATAGGTCCAATTTTATTTATTTTTTTCTTTAATGATATCCCAACAAATATGCAATACTCAGAAGTGTTTATGTATGCTGACGATTTAAAGAATTTAAAAGTAGTTGAGTCCGAAAATGACGCCTCTAAGCTGCAAGAGGATCTTAATGAGCTAGTGCAATGGTGTGATAGTAACGGTATGTTGTTAAATCCATTAAAGTGTTACCTCATTAAATTCTCCCGTATAACCAAGTTAATTGAACACGATTATCACATTAAAGGAATTAAAATTAATGAAATATCGTCAATACGGGACTTGGGGGTACTTTTCCATAATAAATTAACTTTTATACCTCATATTGACCAGACAATTAAAAAGTCCTTAAAAATGTTAGGCTTTATATTAAGAAATTGCAAAAATTTTAAATGTGCTAAAAATAAGATAGGCAAGTGGTGTTTACCTATAAGTGATTGTTACAATTCTGTATTTATTTTGTAACATGTATCAATAGCATATAACCGTGTAAACAATCGTTGGTAAACCAAATAAAATAAATAAATAAATCTGTTAGTATGTTAAAATGTGAGAAAAATCTTTGTAATTTTTTTTACCATTTTTATCGGACGAAGATATGTGCAATTTGGTACAGTTTATTTGGCTGCGAAAGAGAGATCTTCGCAGCTATAATTATAGGCGAATATTGGTCACGATACTCACGATGGGAACCAATACTAGTTAATAATTGTATCCACATTTCGGCTGTTTATTTCGGATTAAGAATACGAATTGTCATCACCTCATATCATCACATGGGTGTCGTAAGAGCCGACAGAGGGAGCATATTATGCATAGAACAGCACTGTAGGAGAAGGAAAACTTGATACAAACCCTATACCAACCCGTTTGGCCAGCCTGGTATAGTAGGCCAATTCCTCCTTTCAAAGGAGAGGCCTAGTCCAGCAGTGGACTGTTAAAGGCTGATGATGAATAATGATGATGAAAATTTTCTTACAATTAACTAGAACGCGAGCCTCTTGCGCTTATCCTGCGAGGGTAGGTTAAAAGCTGCAGCTCTCTGCATTCAAGATCTTCATCGTGTTTACGAGTTGTATAAATCAAAAGTCTTCAATCGTGTCAACGAAATTCCAATAAAGCTTTCATGGCCATGAATTTATTAGTAACTGCTTGGCACATTCGACAAAAATCATAAATGACACAAGCCCGCAGTGTCCGTGGCCTTGCAGCCTCTTGCAGCTTTGTAACTAAAACCGTTCTATTACCTACTAGCCTATGTCACCAATACCTGACATACATGTATGTGCGTATAGAAAGATAATGTTCAAAGTTCGATAATACCTAGCGGTTATCTGACAGTGGACTAACTGCTAACAAGAGAGCGCGATAGCATTGGCCTGTATCGTTCGTTATGAGATCGAACTCATTAGCGTGCGGCTGCGTGCGGTTACAGAGGAGAGAGGAGGGGAGTGGGGAGAGGGGGATTACGCGGGGTGAAAAGAGGTCTCATTACTGTTCCCAACATCAACAGTTTATGACAACTTATATTATCATAATTCTCTGACTGTTTAGTACCGCACTCGTTATTGCAAATTGCAAGTCGGTCGCACCATGATTCCCAAAGTATTTTTACCAAAATTGTTCAAGAGAATTGATTTCTGATTCAAATTGTAGCTTAGTAATTTACAATTTGGTAATTTACTTCGACAATTACCGTAAGAATTTTGCTGATTGTATATTTTCGATACTACATAATTGATTTCTGGAACGGTCAACGCTACCTAAATGATCATTGAAAGTAACTACCAGAAAAACTTATCGCAAAATTACATCCATCATGAGTAGCGTTCCGGCGGTGAGTTGTGCTGCCTTCCAAATTTCTAAATGGGTAGTGCACACTGTGAGCTTAGCTGGTTTACTTACCTGCGGGGTCTCATTCTATATCTTTTTAGGCCATATATGTATTTCATTGTGTATTAAAAACTGCAGGTTTTCTCATTTAAAAAAGAGATCATCTTCTTGGTATAAATCTTGTGTAGTGGAGAAATTTACGATAATTCAAATGAATAGTACTGCGCCATACCTGTTGTCAATAGAAGCAATAGTGTTTTAGTTTAGTGCTAAAGTACCCTTTTGTGTCTCTCAGTTATTTTTTAAATTAATCATTCTTAACAGGTGCAAAATCAGTTGGCCAACAATCAAGCATCTTGCCATGTTTGGGTGAACGCTTTCAATGTTCTTGATTTATGAACACAATACGATTGCCACCTCCTCGGTTCTTATTCGAAGCAATTGTCACAACATTCCGGTTCTCTCACATGCCGCTTACACTAATTGGCTTACTCATAGTGCCATACTGTCTGCTTCCCACAGAATTGCAACAGAATTGTGCAATTTATACACAAATTGTTACATTAAGGGCACTTGTGAAAGTGTATTCTTTGTTAGGAAATGTTTCACAAGTGTTGTTTGGTGAAACAGAGCAGGTAGTATTTTTGTATAAAAGGTTAATGGTACTTTGAAGCAAATATCGTGAAAAGAGCAAGGATGTGTAGAGGTTTATAAATACTACTTAACTCCTTGTTAGTTTAATTATAAGGGTTCAATTCGACCAAGAATATCGAATCAATGCCATGCAATGGAAGAAAAACGTACTGTATCAATATATCAATACTCAAATAAGAGGCTTATCACTTAACAGTTGAAGGAATTTCTGCTGAAAACTGAGATTGCTTACTGCACTACGTTTTTATCTGGTACCTAAAATAACAACGTAAGTCGATCACACGCGTCATGTGCGTCAGAAGGGCTGACGTGTCATAAGAGACTTAAGCGTCACGGCCGTCACAAATAACACTGACTGACATCCACCCGCGACGCGTCTCCGTCGACCGTCGCAACAACCCAGGGAACTGTATTCAATAAAATGTGACTTTACTTAAATATTAAATATTTTATTTGAAAACATACTTATTCTGTTTATGTATACATATAGTTTTATGTTTCACATACATATAGTCTCGTATCATACAACTCGCAGTGTCCGCCGTCTACTTAGATCAATTTTATTGTAAAACTTTGTATCTATTTCGTATTTACAATTTATTCTATACAAAAACATTTTATTTTGAATGTATTTTACAATTAGCTATCCGTTACATTAAGTTCTTAGCGCTAAACGTTTGAACAAACGTCAGAACAATATCTCGTACGTAAGTATGGTTAGTTATGTTACACGCCGCGGCCGCCGGCGGCGCCACTGAGCGGCGACTGCCCACCGCCATCTTACACACTAATTATTCAGATATTTCATTAAAATTTTTGATGACGCCATTCGTGAAAAGTTAGCAGGTTACTCTGAACATGTAGTTTAAATTCAGTTCTGTCTATCTAACTAAACAACCAGTTCATTGCTATGATAACGGCGCCGAGTAAAGTTTTCAACCATCGTCATTTAGAATTAAAATTTGTACAGGGAGAGATATTTAAACATCACGTTCTGTCTCAAATAATACGTCATATCTTTTTGTTGCTCATCAATGTTTGGTGATTTGCATATACTGTAGCAGCGTCGCATCGTTGTGTCGCCGCCCACTATAACGAGTTAGTCTATCGTTAAAAATTATGGAATTATCACTAATATGTTACACCAGTCTCATCACTGAGCACACGCTCACACGCATCGTCTACGTCACTCACAAACGCACGCACAAGGACGCAGTGTAGAATATTCGTTATGTATGATTTTCACACAGATTCACAATACTTTGTGTGCGTAGGCGCTATAACGTGCGTAACGGTACGCATAACACCGCGTAAACACAACTTACAGCACTTCGTATTGTGGTCGGTAACGCGAACGTACTGTAGCTGCATAAATCTGCAAGTAACCAAAGACACAGTAAGTAAAGCGTCGGAGCGCCATGATTACGCATCTATGCTACGCGTATCGTAGCACCGTGCCCGCAAGAACACGAACTTACAGTAGGGTGATTTTGACGACCGGTTGGCGCAGCGGGAGTGTAAGCGACTGCTACGCCGAAGGTCGCGGGTTCGATTCCCGCTCAAGTCAAACATTTGTGTGCATGAACATGGATGTTTGTCTTGGTCTGGGTGTTTCTATGTATAATATGTATGTATTTACAAAAAAAAGTATATATGTATGTTTATCCATTATCTAGTACCCATAACACAAGCTCTGCTTAGCTTGGGACTAGATGGTGATGTGTGTATGTGGTAGAATATTATTATAATTATTATTATTTTACACATTAACGTAAAATATACATTTGTTCACTTTCAACTAATAATTAAACTAGATAGATATAAATTTTTAAATAATGTATACAAGCATTTGTTTTGCCTAAAACATAAAGTTTTACAAGTGTTGGGTTTAATGTTATACAAAAGTTTTTAAGCAGTGGATACTTAAACTAAAGAAGTGTGTACTATAATTTAACTTACGTTAAATAAGCCTTAAAATATTTCAAAGTTTATACTCAGCTTTATTAGTATTTAAACTGGAAGAATTTTAATTAACTATGATAGGAAGAATTTTTAAAATACTTTTAAGTTTTTCTGTCGAGTTTCAAACTGAAGAAATAGCAATTAGTGATTCGTACATAATAGTCACAAGTTAATTTAATAGCCATAGGCTGTTCCTTATCATAGATAATTGAAACTTCCTTTTGGCGAAATTTGTATACGAAAAATATGTGTCAGTGCAAGTTTTGTCTCGCAGAAACAAACGATTGCACTATAATATGCATGCGTAAAGATTTAAATTAACTAATGACAGAACAGAACATTGTTATACAAAGTGTGATTGACTAACGACGATAATTTATTAAATACCAAATATTATCTCCACGATCATAAAACAATAAATATATTTACAATATTCAGTAGCAACAAACGCTATAATATTAAGAGTTCAATTCATTAAAATTTCTTATATTCTCGTTTGTAACTAGGTGTTTGTCGGCACTACGCGACGTTTCGCTTCGGAAAGAGAAACACTGATCACAATGATTTGACTTGCATACTCACTTGTCATAAAAATCTTAATTTACTTATGTATAAATAATTTTATTTATTTACTTAGCGAAAACTAAGTTTTCGTAGTTGTATGTGTTTGGTATCACGTGACGCGTAATGTGTTTGTCCGGGCGGGGCGTCGTAGGTCCTTGAGCGCACACACTCACTATGGCCGGGCGGGGGCGGGGGATCAGCTGGCGAGCTGCGCGCGCAGCAGCCGCGCGTGTAGGACGCACGCCACGAGCAGCGCGAGAATAGAACGCGAGCCGTTCGACAGCCCGGCAGAGCCCGTCTGCATCGCCGCTGGCCGCTCGCCTGCAATATCACATAATAATATATACACTTATTAACATACCATACACAGTGTATTTTAAGTTAGTCTTTCAATTTAATTTTTACAAAATAAATGCTATGGGAAGCTTCTATATTATGGGCTAAGTACATATTTTTCGGGCAAACTCTGACTTAATATATATGGTGTATATATTGTGCTCATAACACTTAATTCTCTATTACGTCCCTCGTTGGATAGCGAATTGGTTAATTTAGTCATTAAGACAATTTATTACATAAAAAAGGTTTCATCTGTTTATATTTGCTGAGCTGATCTTAAAAAGATAACTGCCCTTAAAACCATAAGTTACTACTAGGTACTGTATTTTATTTATTTATTTTAATAAATATTGATGAAAGCTATTATTATTTAAATGAATATTTCGTCAACTTTGTTTAAAAGCTGTTTTGTTTAGCTAGTTTAAAATTTCAAGTTGCCAAGAGTGTTGCCACTAAGTTGTAAGAATTAAAACCTAATCGACCGGAGCTCCAGATTTGGGAACGTAAAATCAGAAAACAAAATGGATGAAAATATCTAATCGTAACAGGGTAACAACGAGCAATGGAAAACTTTTAATGGAGCTAAATTACCTTAAATAAGCGATTAGGCAATTTAGCGTAAAATTCTTTATTCACTACTTAATAATTCTTGTTAATCTGAGTTTGATGGGAACCTGTCTGCGAAGCCTAGATGTAAGTCGAAATTCAAAAGAAAGATGGTAAAACTGTTCGCATCATTTTTTTTTTAAAATAAATACACTATGTACGTCTTTGTGTTCGCTGATGTCTATGGGGAGTAAGGCGTTAACTGATGGCGGTGCATCCCATTCATATTCTTCTTTCTTCATTAACAAATTAATATTTAAGTAATTCATTGAGGAGATCACCGACATACTTACTCGTAAAATACATACAAGCACTATCGAGCTTCGAAGGAGGCGTGAACTGTTGGTCCCGAAACTTATTTTAATGCTTCGTCAAACAGAACGCGTTCTTAGCGCGCGTAAAGGCGCTAACCTGAAGCCACGCTATAGCGTTGAATTGTGATGTATTTTGACGCTACTATACTGTCAAACAGAAACGCCGGCTTTGCGTACTGCTAGCGCCGGGGCTCTGTTAGCGCTTTGACGCGCGCTAAGTACGCGTTCTGTTTGACGAAGCCTTTAAGGATGGTTCTATGACTGCGACAGCTGAGTGGGCCATACACGAAACATTACAAGTGGTTGAGTGATACGTACCGTTGAGCACATGCACGCGCACAGACGCGACCTCCGCGTTTGACGGCGAGCACGAGTAGCGGTCGGAGTCGGCGGGCGCGGCGTCCTGCACCAGCAGGTACGAGGTCGTGGCCGCGCCCTTCTCCGTCACCACCGACACGCCGCCACGCGACGAGTCGTACGATATCACCTGCTTCACATATATGCCCACATACATTCATATATCTGCTCGACTAGCAGGGAACACATATTAGTGGAAGCTAAACATGAAAAAAACGAACAGACAATATAGTACAGATTTTGTTTCAGTCTATCAGTCATCAGTCGAAGAGTATGAGCAAATCTGTTGAGAGCTTATCGGGGTAATCAATCGGGGTAATTGAAGAAATATAAGTTTACATCTGGATTACGCTTTAAATAACAAAATCAACCAGAATTAATGGCAGATGTCTTCACAAAAGGCTTTATTCAGTATTTCAGAAAATGTAGGCTTCGCACTAGAGGTCGAATTTAACTAGTCTGTAGTCTAGTCTATAAGTGCTAGACTTTACGTGAGATAGACGGTAAATATCGATGATATTTATTAAGTGTTCATATTTTCAGTTCTTGTATTCTATGCCATGTGGTTGACGGCATAGAATACAAGTGTCACCACTCCCTATCTTCCTGTGGGTGTCGTAAGAGGCGACTAAGGGATAACACGATGCAAATACCATCTTTGCGTAGAGAAGGAAAACTCAACATTAAACCCTATACGAGGATCAAACTGAAAGTTCTTAGATAATCAAAAACTGATTACATTAGCCAGTTATTAGTTTTATTATATCTTTTCAAAATATTGTCCATTGACGTCAATACACCGCTGCATGCGATGGAACCACTGGGAAAAGCACTTTGCCCACTCGTCCTTAGGGGTCTCTTCAATGGCATCGCGATACGCAGCCACCGCTTCTTCAGCATTCATAAACCGCTTTCCTTTAAGTTTTTCTTTAATTTTTGGAAATAAATAAAAATCACAAGGCGCGAGGTCGGGGCTATACGGCGGGTGACCCAGTAATTCAACGTTTGATGTCGCCAAATAGTCGATCGTTCGCTTGGCGGTGTGCGACGAGGCGTTGTCGTGGTGAAGGAGGATCCTACTGCGAGGTCGTTTCTCTCGAACTTTTTCCAAGACAAGTGGCAAACAATTGGTAGTGTACCATTCTGCAGAAACTGTTTTTTGATCCTCTAACACAATTGTTGCGAAATGACCTATCCTTCCAAAGAACGAGGCCACCATTTTTTTTCCCGCACTTCGATCTCTCTTCACTTTAGTTGGCAACTCCTCGAAAGGAAACACCCACTGTACAGTTTACCTGTACAAAATGCTTACTCGGCATTTAAATTATATGCGCGACACCGTTGCATCGGTGTAGTACCTATTATTTTATTACAAATAAATCAGTGCACTTACAGCATTCAACTCGGGCGGTTTCTTTTATCATTCCTGATCGACCCTATATCATTTATATCATATCATTATCATACATGTCTATAGTATACGTATATACTGCCGACATTGTTTTTGGTCCTTCGTATAAACAAATAAACAATCGTAACAGGACCACGCGAATATTGGCGACCTTGACGCGCCACGCGGTTCGACCTATGGTGTTACGTGAACTTAAAACTTTCGTGTGAAGTGTTATCAGTGTAACTACAAACATTACGTATTCAAGAACAATTTGTGAGTGCTGCAGCAGCTCTGCGTTCAGGAGAATCCAGGTTTGAGGTTTGGGTTCCAGAATTTTCCTGACAAACAAGTAAGTCCGTTCCATTTATCATCATGGATACTCTGATTGATCGTCAAATTGAAATTATAAGCAATATAAAACGGATACAATCTAACTTTAGCAAGGACTCTCCATCTAGGAAAACTCCCGAGTATATTCGAACTAGACTCGAGGCCTTAGATAACTTATGGGGAGAATTCTTCGAAAATCATTCGGTTCTTGCCAAGTCCAAGGTGAAAGAACATCAATATTTTACAGATAACTTTTTTGACCAAACAAAAGAGTTATATGAAAATACGCGAAAAAATATTTCGTCCGTCGGGAAAGAAGAAAAAGCAATACAGCCTAGCGGAGAAGTCGACTCATTGCTATCATTGCAAAGAACTCACTTCAGAGCCTTCAATCGTCTTTTGAAGGGTATTGATTTAGAGAGCATTTCAGAGAAGTGGGAAATAGAAGATGAGTTGAATAATATCCAAATGAAGTGGAATACAATCGATGAGTTACACATCAAAATCGACAACCTCCTTCAGGGTGGTGATTTAGCATACGAGGATGAATATATTAAACATGAAAAGTCTTTGAAGAAGATGAAAAGAGCACTTAACGAAAAATTATCATCTAATATCCATATACAGAAATACACACCCAAGCTGGAAATCCCTGTCTTCACTGGCAAATACACGTACTGGCCTACATTTTACGATCTGTTCTCTGAGGCAATACATAATAATAACAATATCACGAAAGCTCAAAAATTTCAACATCTGAAAGGCAAACTCAGAGGCGAGGCAGAGCGTCTCATACAACATTTGAATATTTCTGCTGAAAATTACGATACGGCTTGGGAAATATTAGTGCATAGATATAATAACCCGCAAGTATTGTTTTCTAAACATATGGAAGTTTTTCTTAACCAAAATAACATTAATAAGCCATCCTGGTATGAATTGAAGAAACTGTATGATACTTCTACAGAATGTATTCACGCTATTCACAACCTTGGCGTTGATACAACAACATGGGATCCATTACTCGTTCACCTGTTATGTAAAAAGTTAGATCCACAAACATACACAGATTATAAGGAGTACCGTAAATCGCCAAGGTCATTGGCTACCTTGGATGAATTCATGGCCTTTTTGAACCCCTTTATAGAAAGGACAAAGCAACTGCAGCTGCGTCTTCAGCAAATCAGAGTATCAAGCGCGAGTCATCGTCTTCTACAGAAAAAACATCGAATAACAAACCCTATTATCAGAATGTTAAGAATCGCCCAATTTTTGCAACTCAATTTAATAATTGCCCTATTTGTGATTTACCACATGCATTATACAAGTGCAAAAAATTCCATAACATGACGTCGGCGAATCAATTGAAGACGATTTCGAAACATAGTGTTTGCAAAAATTGCTTGTACAAGCACTATGAAAAAGAGTGTTCTTCCACGAAACGGTGTAAGGAATGTAATGGCGAACACAACACAATTATACACGGTGCATATGTGCGCAAGGGCACATCAACTTCCGATGGAAAATTATCAAGCGGTATTCCTGAACAGGAGAAGCAGAGTAGTTCGATAGCTTCGACTGAACAATCGAGTGATTTGAAGCAAGTATATCACACAGCATCGCAAAGTTACGAAACAATACTTCCTACTGTTATTGTTAAAATACAAGCTAGAGACGGTACATATTTAGAGGCACGAGCCCTCTTAGATCAAGCTGCTCAAGCTTCATTGATATCCGAAAGTCTTGTTCAGCAGTTAGGACTGAAGCGTCATCGTCCTTCAGTGTCAGCATCTATTACTGGCATCGATCTGTGTCCGAAAAGCAACAAGGGCGAAGTGTCAATTCGATTCACGTCCATGTATAACAACGAATATCAGTTTGAAACGGAAGCGTATATCGTGTCCAAGGTGACCTTGGATTTACCTAGTAGATCGTTTCAACATGAGAATTTATCACATTTGCAAAATTTGGAACTAGCGGATCCTCGCTTCAATGTGTCTCGTCGCATTGATTTACTTTTACATAGCGATATTTATTCGCAAGTTATCATGGAGGGCCTGATCAAGGGTCCAGATAGAGCACCCATTGCCCAGCAAACTAAGTTGGGGTGGATTATTTCGGGGAATGTCAAAACGTTCAATTGTTACGTAGTTTCGAAGAGCCCTAAGGACTTGTCTCGATTTTGGGAAATTGAAGACGTAAATAGCACATCATCTTCATTGCCCACAGAAGCAGAAGAATTCTGTGAGGAGTTTTATCAAAAAACAACGCAACGCCTGCCTAATGGTAGTTATTCGGTTGCTTTACCTATGAAGCAAGATTATCAACACAAATTGGGCACTTCTAGAAACAAAGTACTGGCTCAATTTAAGAAATTAGAAAATAGACTATCTAGAGATCTAGCACTGTCTGATAGTTATAAACAATTTATGAGAGAGTATATTTCTCTTAATCATATGCGCAAGGTCAACTTTCCTGTTCATCAAGCAAATTACTTGCCGCACCATGGAGTGTTAAAGCTGGATTCTGAAACAACTAAACTTCGAGTCGTGTTCAATGCATCTATGAAAACATCCTCAGGCTACAGCTTGAACGATTTGATGCATAGCGGACCAAACCTTCAGCGTGATTTGCAAGCTCTCATACTAAGCTGGCGAACATACAAGTACGTGATCGTAGCAGATATCGAAAAGATGTTCAGACAGACCAAAATCAGGGAAGAAGATCAACACCTACAAACAATATTTTGGAGAGAATCTCCGAATCATGACCTTGAGCAATATCGATTGACAACCGTTACATACGGTATGAAAGCAGCGCCATTTTTGGCAATGCGAACATTAAAACAGCTTGCGAAGGACGAAGCAAGTAATTGTCCTTTGGCATCGGCAGCTATAGAAACCTCCTTCTTCATGGATGACCTTCTGGCTGGCCAAAATTGCCTACTTAAGCTTAAACAGTTAAAAGAAGAGCTTATACTCACCTTTAAATCAGCAAACATGAATCTGAGAAAATGGGCTAGCAACGTACCTAGTTTATCAGGCGATACTACGCCAAATAACAACCAAGTGCCTTATGAGTTCAAGGGTCTTCAAACAAGAAAAACCCTCGGCCTTAAATGGAATGCGTCAATTGATTGTTTTACATATCAGAACATAGCAATGAACACAGATAAATCGTTAACTAAACGTCAGCTATTATCAGAATATTCAAAAATATTCGATCCATTAGGATGGTTATCGCCATTAATCATTTAGATGGCGCTGCCGTCAACATAACATTGAGCTCTTGTCGAAAATTTTTAGAATTTTGTTTATAATTAAATATCCAAGTGAATATATCCTACTTACGCGTCAAAGTGAATCTCATTAGCTAAAAAACGTCATCGAGTGTTATCTAAGGAAACAAAAACGAATGTGAAGTAAAATACATAAAAACAACATAGAACCCAGTGACAGTGCAAAATAAACAGTTTTGAAGTGCAATAACAATTTACTAGTAACTAAACTGACCTTGACACATATAGTGCACCCAATTACGGAAAAAACAGTGAAAAGAATACCAAATGGTGAGCTGATTATTAAAATATATGCTATATGAATAAAAATCTATGACGGTTTTTTCTTCTAACAAGATTTGAAATTGCTACCGTTGTCAACGAAGAGCGACATCTAGCGTCGAATGGACGAACAGTAAAAAGCTACTGATCTTTGAGGTAGTAACTGTATTCTCAAACAGATGGCAGTATCATTGCAGCAAAAATACAATTGAAAAAAAGGAACAACAACAACAGTCACACAATACTGTATACTGATAACCACCACATATATCGTTCTTGGTGCGTTTATCCGTGTCACAGATTTCTTCTTCATAACCAGCCAGCACCTCTTGTGGATATCTGCGACCGAATAAAAGCTGTGTCCTCTAGCGGCGAGTAGAAGAACATTGAAGACTTTTAGCTACTGTTTTTGATTCCACAAGATACCGATAGAGAGAGTTTTATCATTATATGCACATGATATTGATTTAATTGGATTATCAATTTTTAAATAATCTGACAATGGAAGAAGAAAATGTAACATTTCGTCGACATAAAACACAGGGAAATAACTCACTTGACCTTTCTTTCGAATCAACAACCACAGAAATTGGAAGATGTAGTTTACCGGACTTGTCGACTGCATACGACAGTGATATAGAGGACTTAAAAGAAGAGGTAATAAAGCTTAAAACTGAATTAGAAAGTGCACACGCGGAAATAGAAAACCTTAATGAAGAGAACATGACGTTAAAAATTGCTTTAAATAAAGAAAAAAGCAAATCGGAAAATTTGCAAAAGATAATATGCTCAGACACAAAGAAAAAGGTATAAATACTATACACAGCAAAAGCAAACGAAAGAGGAGGATTTCAAAAAACTTGACTCTTCAAACTAATGAGCTATTTAATACCAGCTACGTGGATCTTAGGATCAATGAGAGTAATGAAGTACCAACAGATGGCACCACTAGCTCACAAACCACTCAACCCACACTACCGGATACAATTAGCGAGGTTAGCGACGTTAGCGTTACGTGCAATAACACCACAGACGACAAACAGCAACTAGATGGCGTTACCAGTACCTTATTAGAACGACGTCAGGAAAAACAACAGCAAAAGATTTGTATAATAAGTAGTAACAAAACAAATAAAGTACTATCTATAGCACAAAGTACATTCCCACGTCATAATATATGTCATTACATCTCCACAAATTGTGGGATTAAACAGTTGCTCGTTAACTTAGACCAAAAATTGTTAAATTACACAAAACAAGACTCTTGTCTTATTTTCATCGGCGAACAAGATTTTAGAAAAACTGACAACTATTTTAATTTAATTACTAGTTTAAGGAACATATTACTGTCAATTCAGCACACTAACATTTTGCTCTGTTTACCTACATATAAATTTAATGGATACTGTTCTATGTTTAACTCCAGAATTGAAACATTTAACAATTTAATCTACCGTGATAACTGTACTCATGATTATGCGATAATATTTGACTCTAATCTAAATCTGACATATGATGAAACAATGTTTTATAGACGCCGTGGAGTCCTCAATAACTATGGCATGAAGAATATTTTTGACAATCTGAAGTGCTATATTGACATGTATATACAACAAAATTGCCTCGAAATGTATGAGGAAACAAATTCAGAGAACTGTACAACTTTAAGAAAGGATAAGTTTTTTCGTCCCTAGTATAGTTTATAAGCGGGAACATAATTCTAAAGTTGAATCTTGTAACATACGACTACTGCACCAAAATATTGCAGGGTTATTGAATAAACTGCCTTTGGTAGAAATATATTTATCGGAGTTTAATGACAGGCATAAAGATATTCATATACTATGTTTTTCTGAAACGTTCGTTAGAGCTAACAACGAAATAAACATATGTATTAATGACTTTACACTTGCAACTTCATACTCTCGAAATAAGGAGAATAGGGGTGGGGTATGTATTTTAATAAAGCATTTCTTAGATTATAAAATACTACAAGTATGCAAAGAAATAGCCTTAGAGAAAGTATTCGAATGCTGTGGCATAGAAATACCACTTTATAATTGTACTGTTGTGTGTGTCTATAGAACACCCAATTCGAACATAGCAATATTTTTTAATAAATTAGAGCTACTATTACACAGACTAAGCAACAGAAAAAACAACAAAATTATACTTGTCGGAGATCTAAATATAAATACCCTCACTACGAATAAAAATGCCACTTTATTAAATGACATTCTTAGAAATTATAACTTAAGTTTAAAAATAAAATCTCCAACCCGGCATACCACTTGTATAGATCACATTATTACCAATATACCTGACTCTTCTGGTAAGACATGTGAACTACATCTCTCGGACCATAATACTGCCCAGATATTAACATTCCCATCCAATGCTTCATTGCATAAACCTGCTCCATCGCATTGTTTTATATATAGGAGGAATTATAGTCAAGAACATATCGATAAATTTAAAGAGTGTCTCTTGGGCCTTACGTTTCAGGATATTTATGACGAAATGGATCCAAATACAGCTTTTAATAACTTTCATGAAATTTTTAGTCTATTCTATAAATTAAATTTTCCCTTGCAAAAAGTAAAAGTAAATTATCAAACACCTACTTTGAAATGGGTTACCAAAGGTATTAAAAAATCATGTCTCTCTAAAAGATACCTTAAATTCAATTATCATAAAAATAAATCCCTAGAAAATAAATTAAAATATAACAAATATGCTAAACTGTTAAAAAAATGCATTAATGTATCTAGGAAACAAACGTCCGACAACTTCATTATGAAAGCAAAAAATAAATGTAAAGCAACTTGGAAATTGATTAAAAATAAACCTAACTGTAGAGACTCACAATATATAGACGCTATTAAACTAAAGGATACTTTAATAAGAAATCCTGAAGCAATAGCTGAGGCTTTTAATAATCATTTTATTGATTCTACAAACATTGACATAACAAACAGAAGTAAAAATAGATTCATGACTAATACTAGTAATGAAGGTAACAGTATATATGTAGAACCCTGTACGCCAAATGAAATAAGCAAAATAATTGCATCATTAAATAATACTAACGCTGTGGGATATGATGAGATTTCGACACGAATTATAAAATCTTGTGTTGATATACTGTCACCTATTTTAGCTCATCTGATTAATTTAAGTTTCTTTGAAGAAAAGTATCCTGACAAATTGAAGTTTTCAGTAGTAAAGCCTTTGTACAAAAAAAATAACAAATATGATTTGAATAATTACCGACCAGTAACCTTAATTCCAGTAATTTCAAAAATTTTTGAGAAAGCTATGTGTAATAGGTTTGTCTCATTTATAGACAAACATAGTATAATAAGTCCGGAACAAAATGGTTTTCAAAGAAGGAAGTCAACTACATTAGCTTGCTATCAACTAATTAAATTAATTACCGAGAACATAGACAAGAAAATACCGGTCACTGCTATATTTTTTGACATGAGCAAAGCATTTGACTCTGTAAAACATGACATACTGTTAAGAAAATGTGAGAGTTGCGGAATAAGAGGTAAAGCGTTAAATTGGCTTAAAGACTACCTAAGTAACAGACAACAACGTGTTGAAATTTTAGGTATGAACAAGGAAAGAGAAGTCATAAACTATAAATCTACGTTTAGGACCAATAAATATGGCGTGCCTCAAGGTAGCATTTTGGGGCCATTGCTCTTTCTTTTGTATGTGAACGATTTGCCTAAAGCAACACATGATAAATGCGTGTTATTTGCTGATGACATTTCACTAGTAATAAATAGCGAAAATAAAAATGAACAACATGAGGACAAAATAAATACTGCAGTAGAAAGCATACTAGATTGGTTTGAACAAAATAATTTATGTGTAAATATTTCCAAAACAAAATATATTAATTTTTGTAATTACCAGATGACAAATAAAACAATGAAAATTACCGGACGTGATAATGACATTGAAGAAGTAAAGGACACAAAATTTTTAGGAATAGTAATTGATAGAAATTGCAATTGGAAAAAACATATAGATAACATATGCAACAAGCTAAACAGCTTTGCGTTTGCACTCAGAAACCTTAGGAAAACTGTTGGAGTAAATGCCGCTCTACTGGCTTACCATGGTTACGTCTCCTCTGTGCTTAGATACGGCTTAATAATATGGGGCAATTCTGCGGACTGCGATAGGGCCTTTATTGTTCAGAAAAAGTGCTTACGAGCTGTATTTGGTGCAGGTCCATTGGAATCATGCAGACCCATATTAAAAGAGCACAAATTATTGTCACTGGCATGTTTATACATATTGGAAATGGGAGTGTTTGTAAAAAAACACCCCAACCTATTTAGTAAAGCCGATAGTGTAATATATAAAATAGGTAAACACTCAAGGGATCCAACCAGATTGGCTATGCCTAGGTGTAGAACAGCATATTGCCATAAAAACACCAGTCGAATGGCAATAAAGATATATAATAAGATACCTAAGATAATTAGAGAACTGCCCACGAATCTTTTTCAAAAAAGACTCCGAACATGGCTTATTGAAAACTGTTTTTATTCTGTTAATGAATTTATGAATTATAATACGAAGAGCAATTTATTACAGACATCAATAATGTAATTGAATTCTTTGACATTCCTGTATGCTTATTTTGAATATTGTATTTTTTAATAATCTAACATTAGTATTTTTAAAGTTTGACATTTGTAATTTTCATAGTTTGACATTTGTAATTTTCTTAGTTTGACATTTGTAATATTCATAGTTTGACATTTGTATTTTAATTTCTTAACATTTTCCCATCGTGACATAATTTGAATTATTACATTTTTATTTAATTCATTAAAATTATGGCACAATATAAATTTGCATGCCGAATTTAGTAGGCGGAATATGAAGTACTATGTATTATATTATGAGATCTGTAAGCACCATATTTCATGCAAATAAACGATATTATTATTTATTATTATTATTTTATTCGAGCTAAATTGCTTTTCCAAAATACATGGAACATGAAGTTAGCATGGGACGATGTAGTACCAGTGGATATACTTAAGCAATGGACGCAGATTAGTAACGATTTTAAAAACATAGCTGATTTTAAATTACCAAGACATTTAGGTAATACAATACAAAGTTGTCAGCTACATGCATTTTGTGACGCCTCGGATAAGGCATATGCATGTGTTATTTACTTAGTAACAGTAAATGATAAAGGCGAGTACACATCTCAACTCGTAGCTGCAAAAACAAAGTTAGCTCCTCTGGCAAAAAAGGTGTCTTTACCGCGCTTAGAACTTTGTGGAGCAGTTCTACTCTCACAGTTACTAGCAAAGGTCCTAAAATCATTCATAGGAATCGATATGAAACTACATGCCTGGTCTGATTCAATGATTGTTTTGGGCTGGATTCACGGTGACGTATCACGTTGGAAGCAATTCGTCGCTAACCGGGTGCAGATCATTACGAATATCATACCAGCGTCGTGTTGGCGACATGTAAGCTCAGAAAGCAACCCTGCAGACTGTGCTACACGTGGAATATCAAAGGAGCAACTATCTGAACATCATCTCTGGTGGAAGGGACCGGAATGGGTCACAAGAATAACCTCTGTAGATTCGGATGTTGCATTATATCAAACTCCGGACATCGAAGTAAAAGATACCGGTGTATATGCCACTTTACATCATAACAAGACATCGCTCATAAACGAATCGCTGCATCGACATAGCTCGCTTACTCGAGTTGCTAAGATTGTCGCATGGATATTGCGTTACAAGAATTGTATTCTCGGAAAACGCGATAACTCAAGTAACAAGGTGTTGTCATCGAAAGAACTCGACGATTCTTACAATATTATTATAAAAGAAGTTCAAGGTCAGGAGTTCGAAAAAGAATTACATGATCTAAAGAAAAATGGACGAGTCTGCACGGGAAGTAAAATATTATCATTAAATCCATTTATTGACAGCCAAGGGCTACTTAGAGTCGGAGGAAGATTAAGAAATGCTCATATCAATGATAATATTAAACATCCTATCATATTATCTTCCCACAGTCGACTAACAGAATTAGTCATACATAAGGCGCATTTGACTACTCTTCACGGCGGACCTCGCTTAACATTATCATATACCAGAAATCAATACTGGATTATTAGCGGGATTCGCACTGTGAAACGCCAATTAAGGCAGTGTATTCGCTGTCGCCGATATAGTAGCGAAAATTATCAACATATTATGGGAGACTTGCCACAGGCCAGAGTCACTCCTTCACGCCCATTCACACACACGGGTGTCGACTTAACAGGTTTTGTAGAACTACGCATAAACAAAGGTCGCGGAGTAAAAACTTGCAAGGGATACATTGCAGTTTTTGTGTGCCTATCTACCAAGGCCATTCACTTAGAATTAGTGTCTGATCTGAGTACCCCGACATTTTTAGCAGCATTTCGGCGTTTCTGTGCGCGAAGAGGTTCTCCAAAGCATATGTATAGCGACAATGGCACGAACTTCATCGGCGCCGATCGACTTCTGAAGAAAGAATACAAGGAAATCATAAAAAATATTAACTCCGATTTCTTCAACAACATAAGCGACTTTAACATTGAATGGCACTTCAATGCTCCTGTATGGCCTAGTGCTGGAGGTCTTTGGGAGGCCGCTGTCAAAAGTACAAAGTATCACTTAAAGCGTGTGCTCGGCGAACAGAAGCTCACGTTTGAGGAATTTACAACATTACTTCATCAAATTGAGGCGTGCCTAAATTCACGACCGCTCTGTCAACTCACCGAGAATCCAGATGACGAGTATTTGACACCAGGACACTTTTTAATTGGAGACTCAATGTTATCAAGGCCGCAAACAGAACCACAGTCTCTTACTTTAGCCGGACGATGGCAACTTGTGCAGTCTATGAATAGACACTTTTGGGACAAATGGTCCACGGAATATTTACAGCAACTTCAAGTTCGGTCTAAATGGAGAACCTGCAAGAAGAATCTAGAAATTGACGACGTTGTCCTTATCAAAGACGAGAACCTACCGCCTGGCAAATGGGCGCTGGGTCGCGTACAAGCTCTTCACCCGGGCAAGGACGGCTTCACACGTGTCGTCACCTTGAAAACTAGCAACAATATATACAAGCGTCCTGTGAGCAAATTAGTTCCTTTACCAGTTGGAGAACAAGGCTCAGAGAATCAACTACCGCAGTCTCGTAGTCAGCCTTCGCCATTACTGTCTCAAGGCCAAATGCAGCGTGGCCCGAATGACAGCAGCAAGCCCAGAACTAGAGGCATCAGCCTCAAGAACTTTTTTATCACCATGTTATTCATATTTGGAACGATGATTTCGTCAAGCTTGCAACAAAAGGATCACATTCCGTTTAACATAACATCGTTTGAAGGCCACCAAGGATTATATTTTGACAAAATCACTAATATGCAGTATATCAAAGACGAATGGAAACTTATTGTTTATTATAACATGTCAACGTATTGGCAAGGTCTAACGAGCATCGAAGCTTATATCAAACACCTACAGGATTTGTGTAAAAAACGTAATTCGCAGTATCGAAGTATAATGATACAGTTAGATCATGAATTGGATGAAATTAAGCACTACAACACGTTGTTCATACCTAATACTGCAGAAAGAAAGAAAAGAGGATTAGTGAACGGAATCGGCTATTTAGCAAGTGAATTATTTGGAGTACTGGATGTAAGGTTTGCTGAAAAGTACAAGGCAGACTTGGAACAAATCGTTACTAACGAAAATCACCTTCAATCTTTACTACGGAATCAAACGTCTGTCATAGAGGCCCAACATAATATTCTTTACCGAAACGAGCAAATTATGAACTCACAGTTTAAATTTATTCACGAACGTCTTCAAAACATATCACTTGAAGTACATCACGTGCAAGCTGATTATGACACTGAAATGTATATCACATCATCTGCCCTGGCAGCGACAATAATCCTGAGTAACTTGCGACGTACACAGCAAATACTCATCGACACCATCACTGATATTTACCATGGCCGAATTAACGAGCATCTGTTACTGCCTGAACAACTACAGTACGAGACTAGTATGATTTCGGGTCAGTTACGAGGAGATTTGACCCTGCCAGTCGAGAAAGATAGTATCAGGGATTTATACAAACTTTTGAAGGTATTGGCTCGAGTGCATTCTAATTATCTCATCATTGAAATCAAGATACCACTTCTAAGCAACGAATTATTCGAATTGAATCAAATCATCAGCATTCCTCAGATATTAAACGCAAACCAGACTCGTTATACCATAACTCGTATGCAATATATAGCGTATGACCTTAACAAAGATGTTGCATTTTTTCTCTCGGAAAAGGATCTTCAATCATGTACTTACGTATCTGTTGAAAGAGCGCTCTGCACTTTAAACGCACCGCTGTACGATCTAAACATTAAACAATCGCTCTGCAATATTAGATTACTGAGTGACTGGCCAGGTGCGATGGCGTGTGCCACTACAATAACAATCTGTCGAGACCAGTGGATCAAGTTACATAACACTGATAACTGGATGTTTACATGTTGCGGCGAGTGCCATATTCGCATATACTGCACGACAGGTGTCAAAATTAAAACGATAACAGGCACCGGTCTTATAAATATCGAGAAAGGCTGTACTTTAAAAGGAGAAGCATTCAGCTTATATGCGCATAACAGCTATTTTAACAAAATTCATGTGCAACATGAGATTGAAGCTCCGAAAATATCTATATTGAACAAAATAATCAATACAACAGTCAGGAAAGACTCTCCACCTCCAGAACTCGAGTATCACAGCGATTTATTATGGAACAAATTACAGACCAAGATAGATTCCATCAAGAGAAATTCTGAGAGGCAGATTTCGATCCATGATGTTCATCACTACTCGCTGCTCTACATTATCGTGGTAGCAGCGATGATTACTGCGAGTGTCATCGCTTTCGTAAAGTTGAGGAGAGGACCTTGCGGCCGCACACCTTGCCCAGACGCAGCCGTGCCGCGGGAGGCAAGCTGCGAGGCAGGTGTGCCCCCTCTACAGCGGTACAAGAAAAGTGATAGTGCAATTTGTGAAACTGTGAATGAAGTGATCAGACCAATAGAGTGCGTACCAAGTGAAATGAAAAAGTCAGTGCTAAGTGTAGACGTGGGGACCTCCCCTACTCCTCTTAGGTCGCGATTTAGTGAACTTTAACCATAGCTATAAGTACTAACAATATAAATTGTTCATTATCATTATATGTATCATCTAATTTCAACATTATATCATTTAGTGTAAGAATTCATTTTATTTTTCATTGTTTTTATATAATTTTTATCATACTGATATCATCTTTTGAGTCGGCAGGATGTACAGTTTACCTGTACAAAATGCTTACTCGGCATTTAAATTATATGCGCGACACCGTTGCATCGGTGTAGTACCTATTATTTTATTACAAATAAATCAGTGCACTTACAGCATTCAACTCGGGCGGTTTCTTTTATCATTCCTGATCGACCCTATATCATTTATATCATTTTTATATCATATCATTATCATACATGTCTATAGTATACGTATATACTGCCGACACCCACTGAGCAGATTGTCTTTTGGTTTCAGGATCATAACAGTAAATCCAGCTTTCGTCACCTGTTAGTATGTCGAACACAGCATTTGAGTCACCTCCGTTAAATCTTTCAATCATTTTACGGCACCAATCCACACGATGGAGTTTTTGAGCCTTAGTCAAATTATGAGGTATCCACTGGGCGCAAAGCTTCCTGACCGCTAAATGTTCGTGGAGGATTTTGTGCACTTGACTCATACCGATGCCTAAGCTTGTCCGAATCTGCTGATAGGTCACTCTTTTGTCAGTCTCTATCATACGCCGCACAACACAGATGTTATTTTCAGTCGTCGCCGTAGAAGGCCGTCCCTCACGTACATCATCAGTGAGATTAGTGCGACCACGTTTAAACTCATTAAACCAGTTGTAAACAGTCGCACGAGATGGGGCTTCATCGTGAAAGGCCAATCGTAGTCTATCATAACTTTCTTGTTGACTTAAATGACATCGAAAGTCATAAAAAATCATTGCACGAAAATTTTCTCGTGTTAAATTCATGTTGACGTGACACAGACAATTTTCAATTTGCCGCCAAATCGTAAAACAAATGACAAATGAATGAAATATATACTCAGTAATATTGGCAAAGAGTTCTATTTTCAAATTTTAGAATATTTTTTTTATTATATTGTTTATAAGTGGCCAGTTCTAAGAACTTTCAGTTTGACCCTCGTACTACTGCCTCGTTGGTCTCGCGGCATAAATGTGCGCATGGGTTCGGGAGGTCCCGGGTTCGATTCCTGGGTCGGGCAGTGTTATTGGGTTCTTCTGTCACGAAATTCTCAGTAGCAGCACGGAATCTGGAAATGTGCCCGGTACGGCAATAGGCTCGCCCCTTATTACGTGGGACTAAAGTATATCTGGCGAAAAGTGGGTGTAGAAATACACATCTGCCTACCTCTTCGGGGTTATAGGAGTGAGACTATGTATGTATGTATTTTCAGTAAAGGTTCGTCTAAAATAATCTACAATAAATTGTTATAAGAAAACAATCGAATCTGAAAGCTTTTAGATGTTTCATTTTCTATTTTCAGCGTGGCTTTAGATTGTTATGAATGTTTAATACTTTAGGCTCCGCGCAAACGGATCAGTGATTGGTGACAAGGTATTTATGTATATGACTTTTTGTTAGGAATAGTCTCATACTTATGGCGAATGGCGTCCACTCGCTACTCGGTGTCAAATTCATCGATAAATAAATTAAATAAAAATACTCGCCAACTCAATTTCATTTTGCGAATGTCTTATTTTAAACCGCTATATATGAACGTCCATTCGGAGCAAGTGTGGTGTGAATCAGTGTTCACCAGGTCACACACGAGTGACCGCACCGCAGTTCGGTGCCAGTAAAAAATTAAATCATAAAAGCGAACGTCGAACAAAATGCGGAAATGGAGAAAGTAGAGTAAACGGTGCAATCAATAGCACAAGAAAATAGCGAGAATTGAATTGTGTAGGATATTAAGTGCAGCGGCGGGTGCGGCGCTTGGCGCGGCGCCATAGCCTTCGGAGGCTGTAGAAGAGAATAGCATGCTGCGTCTGTCACCTTCTCTCTCACATCACACACATGAGCGCTTGCGGCTCACCTCGTCCAGCAGAATATATGACCACCGTTACATAGTTCATACTGTACTGACTAGTAGCAGTATTGTCTACTGATCTGCATAGTCTCTGGCGGCTGTAGAAGAGGATAGCATGCTGCGTCCGTCACCTTCTCTTTCTTACATTTTACACATGAGCGCTTGCGGCTCACCTCACCTCGTCCAGCAGACTACGAGTATATGAACCGCGCCGTTACATAGTTCAAGTTGTATTGACTAGCAGCAGTATTATCGACTGATCTGCATAGCATTCGGAGGCTGTTGAAGAGGATAGCATGCTGCGGCCGTCACCTTCTCTCTCACATCCCACACATGAGCGCATGCGGCTTACGTCGCTCGTCCAGCGGATTATATGAACCGCGGTTACATAGTTCATTTTGTACTGACTAATAGTAGTATTATCGACTGATCTGCATAGCCTTCGGAGGCTGTAGAAGAGAATAGCACGCCGAGTCTGTCACCTTCTCTCTCTTGGATCACAAGGAGCTCTTGCGGCTCACTTCATCTCGACCAGCAGACTATATAACTCAAAGCCTGTTCTAAGGGCACGTATGAGTCATGAAAAATATTTTGCATTGTATCTATTGACGGGCAAAGACTGTGTATTTTGAGTGTCTTTCAAGCTACGGTAGAGTGATAAATAGAAGAAGTCAATCGTGAAACAGACATGAACTTTGCTTGCAACTAGTGAGCACTAATTTTGCAAATCACGCTATCCATTGTTACACTGCGCATGTTGATATTGTCTGATATAAGTTTCTTTTTTCTGAATTCTCAATAGCAGCACGGAGTCTGGTGATGTGCCCGATAACGGCAATAGGCTCGCCCCCTATTACGTGGGACCTGAAAATTCATGGCAAAATCTGGATGTAATATTACACCTCTGCCTACCCCTTCAGGGATACAGGCGTGAGTCTATAAAAATATAAATAAAGAAGAATTTGATAGTATTTAGCGCCTATCTATAATTTGATAGTATATCTATCGTATTATTGATATAAAAGTATGATCAACAATATGTATATTGAAAGTAAAAAAGATGAAAGATTAGTGATAGATGGCGCTCGGCATAGCTTGAGAAGCTTATATTAGAAAAGTTTGGTGAAAAGCAAGACTAAGTTCCAAGTTCTCCTGCAAGGTAGACTTCTTCTAATTCATTAAAATTTACATACCTAATCTTGAAGATACCCCGTTGCTAACTCGAATTGAAATAGAAGCCAGTTTCCAAGTCCAAAGTTTGTTAGAGTCGTTTCTTCTCTAACGAGTAAATTTATATCCGTGAGAGTAACAGAAATATCCATGGCACTTGGCATTCCGGAGATACGGCACAGCGGTTATAATCTTCCGCGTCTAATCACTACGCATAAAAACAATTTAATGAGAGCCGTCTCCATACTCGCGAACCTTAGCGCGAAGTACTCGTAAAGTTGGCAACGTAGTATAAAACGTTGTGTGTTTATAACTGGGCAAATTTTTCACGAGGGTAATTCGCACCCCTTAACCCCCTCCGGCTGAATGTCCCGCGATTGTTATAAACAAGACTAGGTGTCGACGCACTCGTTAGAATATTTTAGAATGCATGCACATACGCTGCTTCAAAGTGTTTGCGTTTGCTTCGCGTTTTGGCGACGTTCTGCGTACGATCACTGCCATAAACTTTTTTATCTATTGCGATGAAGCACTACATCTATGGATCATCTTCCACCAGTCAGGTTTGCGTTTGGATCCTGATGGAGGGAGCATGTACGACTCTCGAATACGCACTAAAAACCACGGCGGTGTCCTTGAATCCCCTTACGGGTGAGGTCACATGACGCTACCAGAGTGAAAGACCCCGCCGGGGTTGCTCAATTGGCGTTTATCCAACCATGATTTCTGGGAATTGACTTAGATTAAAACGTGTGGGCTTACCGCTAGGTATATTTTTGATTTTATATATTTTTTGATCCTTTAGTTCCCGCTATCAAAATATCCTGCAATTGATATAACAAAGTCAGGAGTAGACCTACTATTACATGGTTTTAGTGACTGCGCGCACTGGTTTTAGAATCGGTGGGTGGCAATTTTGCCATTGCATCGCTGTATTACGTTTTGACTGCATTGCCACTGCACTACTACTCTACAGCGAGTATTGTGTAATTAAGTTTTTAACTTGTAGATCTGAGTGTAGCTGTTTTTGTTTGTTGTTTTCGTGATACAGGTATTAATGCCAGTCTAGCAGTTGATTATTTTTACTCAAGGAAAGAAATACCATGGGAAATCGACTATATCTGACTTTATTCTATATTTTTGGTTTTAATTTAAATAATTGGAATCTTTTTTTAATAACATCGGCGCTAGTCCTAAATTCTGTGTTGCGGAGAACTAAACAAACATTTAATCAAACACAAACAAAAAACACCCAGACGGATAATTTAGATAATTTTTAATGGCTCAAATTTTTGTGAGGAGACCGAAGATCGAATCCACTACATTCGCGACACCATCAAACGCCGAGTCAACAATAAAACCACTAACAACGCTACCTGATCAGTCCATTCTGCTTTAAGCTGCTGGCACTGAAAGAAGTTAAGATATTCACGAGCTCACAATTTAGGATCGCCCGCCTTTTGGAACGGTACAGAAAAGTGCCTGTAGTCGTATGTGATAATACTGTGAGACAAATGACGGTGAGAGCAGCAAATAACAATAGGGGTCTGAACCGATACGAAATGGTTTAAGGTTGCTTCAAAATGTATCATCAGTTTATAGGTGGTGAAGTGTGATATGCATATCACACAAACTGCATTGACGGCATGTTTTGTCAAGGAATTGAATTTATAATATAATGATGGTGCTCCTTGTGTTTCTCCGCATCGGTGCCATTGTGGAGAAGACGTCGATAGCCTCGGACATCATGGGCTTTCGTGCAGCAGAAGCGCAGGTAGAATTCCACGACATGCTAATTTGAATGACATAATTCGTCGTTCTCTTGCCGCGTCTGGAGTACCAGCTGTACTCGAACCAAATGGTTTGGTACGAGACGACGGGAAGAGACCTGACGGTATGTCATTGTTGCCATGGAAAATGGGTAGGCCTTTGGTGTGGGACGCAACGTGCGTAGATACCCTTGCGCCATCACATATTCCAAGCACAGCAGGTCATGCCGGCGCTGCTGCTGCAACGGCGGAAACCCTCAAACGGCGCAAATACGGAAATTTAGTCGGCAATTACATATTTGAGCCGTTTGGGGTAGAAACGTTGGGCCCATGGGGTCCGAGCGCTCGTATTTTGTACCGAGAAATTTCGAAACGCTTGATCGACGTCTCACGTGACCAGAAGGCTGGTTTATTCTTTGCTCAAAGAATCAGCATTGCCATCCAGCGTGGCAATGCTGCCAGCCTTCTGGGCACGTTACCCCATGACATTGATGCGGAGGTATACTATGACGCCTAAACGCCTCGTGCCTTGCGTTTTGTAAGAATATATTATTTTATTTTCTTTTTAATTTAGTTATAGGTTTATAAGTATAGTTTTAGCTGTAAATAGTAACTAAGTAATAGTTAGTAAAAATGTAATTCGTTGTAAAATAATTGAATTAAAATAAAAACTGATTTACATAGCAATTTTTATCTAAATACATTCATATGATATAGGTAATATAAATTATCTATACTATTAATATTGTTACTCAGTCTGTCCCTCACTACGTCCAGACATTCCCTTATTGGAACATTGGTAAAGAGCGACTCAACGTCAAAGCTTACCATTACATCTTCCGATTCCAATCGGATACTTTGTACGATCTGGACGAAATAACGCGAGTTCTTCACGAAAGACGGTGTCATACCGACTAATGGCTGCAATACCGATGCAACGTGCTTCGCAAGGTGGTCAGTAGGCGAGGAAATCTTATGTACCTTAGGCAGACCATATAGCCTACACACACTGATAGATACCTGCACGCCACGTCGCACCACCATCCTCGACACCTGCGATCCGTTGTGACGTCATTAAAAAAACAGAGCACATGACCTCTGTGACCCTGATCATTTGAAGCTAGAGCTAGACCATGTTCAGGAGGTACTTAGGAAGAACGGATACCAGGTACAACGTCGAATGACGCGGCCTATCAAGCGAGAAAAACATCCGGCGGTAAATAGACAACCGACCTACATGCCCTACATCAGAAGTGTTACGGATAAAATAGGAGCAAAGTTAAAAAACTACTCCATTCCGACCGTATTTACACCAGGGGCCAAAGTATACAATATGGTGGGCACACCAAAGGATGTTCTACCGCTACAAACCCCAGGTGTCTATAAAATCAACTGCAGTTGCGGAAGCTCTTATATAGGGCAAACGAAGCGGACTATCGCTGAACGTATAAAGGAGCACATCGCAGCTGTAAAGAACCGTGAAATGAACAAATCGGCGATTGCGGAACATTTACTTCAAGCGGGCACCAATCACTGGATTGAATTTTATCGTCCCAAGTCCTCTCCACGGAACGCCACTTTTACTTTTACCCAAGAGTTGTGCGTGAAGCGATGGAAATCAAAAAACATAAAAATTTCAATCGGGAAGAGGGCTTCAAATTGTCATCGGCGTGGAATCCAGTGATTCGGCTAAGAATACCCTACTTTAATGCGCAGTCGGCGAATGTTCAATATACTGATACGGTTAGTGTGTTTTGCGCCGGTACTTCGAAAATCAACGACCCGGGGGTAGAAATAGAATCTTCTACCTCGCACTCGGAGACGTCACATCGCTACACCAGTCAGCTTGTGACCACGGGACGTGCAACCGTCTCGAAACGTCAAGCAAAATAAGGTATGTAAATACCTAATGCATGTTCGCGTTAATTCCCGTATAGATATATATTCTTAAAGGATTTCCTAGACAAGCTCAAAATATATCGACTTACTAAGAACCTATCGTAAAAGTATACGTGTCTGTTGTTATCTGTGCAATACACAATGAATATAGATTTTCTTTAAACGTTCTATTTAATTCTTGATTTTCCTTTAGGGTTTTAAATACAGACCTAATTTTTACAGAGGTGTGTTAAATCTTTGACTGATAATTTTGTCACATAAAATTTACAAAATAAACCTGTGCAACTAATTTTCACTTCGGCTGATTTATGTGGTCCCCTTTAGAGTTTGATCGGTTTTTATTCGTATGACCTGCATGCGTAGCCTGCATGTGTCGATGTTGCTTTTGGCACTACACTTTGTGCTCGTATATGAAACACCAAAAATGTACAGTCTTATACAAAAAATAGCAATACCGCTGAACCATGCGCTGAATTCTCTTTAGTTTTGCATGGTATTCTACAGGTGATTTGTCTTGTCAACTAATTTGCTATATGTAACATAATAGTAGCATTATTGTGTCAATATTTATGTAAAACAGTGGTGCATCAAAGCTGTTGTCTTTACATCATACACACATGCACACTCACACATAGAACGCACATGTGGACAGTCTACACGAGTGGTACACAACCAGAACATTCAATGAACACACATTGACACCTCGTTGTGAAACCACCTTTTTGTTTATTTTCATTTGTGCAAACAATATTGACAAACCACGTACATGTTGAAATATAAACATGGTGATATTTATTTATTTTCTTTATTTATAAATGTTGTTATCATGTGAGCAGTGCTAGAAATGTGATTCAATATAAAAATGTGTTGTGCCTGTTCGTGCACTGAATATACGGATGAAGATCTATGAGGAGTAGGTATGCCCCTAACTGTCTGCTCTATCATACTCTAAATACGATGTTCAGAATTCCAGAATAATTCAGAACATACATACATTCATAGACTCACGCCTGTTTCCCCGAAGGGGTAGGCAGAGGCATATTAAACGCCGACTTTTCGCCAGTGTTTGGATCCCACGTAGGTGGCGAGCCTATTGCCGCTTATCGGGATATTTTGTTTGCCAGAGCCTCGTCCGTTGATCGGCAGGTGCAGCACTTGCAGGTGAGGTTGGCTTGGAACCCTAAGTTCTTGGTGGGAACCCTATGCACCCATTAACTCAGAACATTTGATCGATTATTGCTTATTTGTTGAAGAGCTTTTTAGTTTTTAAGTTTTTAACTCACTGCGAAGTAAATTTATAGTTTTACCACGTCCTCGTCTCGTGGAGGATTCTGCTGTTATATACAGAAAATATAGGGACTAAAGATTTATATTTTTGAAGAGTTATATTTTTGAGCTAGTACTTATGTTGTGAATAGCAAATACACCTAGAGATTAAAAAATATGGTCTTGTTGGTAACACCCATCACGTAAATGACGAACGAATGATATAGACAGATATGTATTTTTCCGTTAGGAAATTCTCAGTAACAGCACGGAGTCTGGTAATGTGCCCGGTACGGCAATAGGCTCGCCCCCTATTACGTGGGACCTAAAAATTCGTGGCGAAATGTGGGTGTAATATTACTCCTCTGCCTACCCCTTCGGGGATACAGGCGTAAGTCTATAAAAAAAATATTTTAAAAGACATTAGAGTACTTAATTTATTTTGTTTGGGTATCGTTTTACGAAATATTTGTCATTCTAAACTGTTCGTACCTCGAATCCGTAGTACTCAACGACAACTCGAACGCGTAAGGCGAACAGACGTAAGGCGAGCACTTTCTGACAACACGTTAGACTTATACGTCTTACATAAGACCAATCCCAACACTAGTTATGAATTATGACGTACCCAAAATTTTAACGGGCCAATTAGAATGCATTTTTGTTTGATTTTTGTAGCCCCTTTCGCCCCGCATACCTCACCGCTTTGACAGAATTGTTTGTTTGTAGAAATGAAAACATTAGGAGTCTAGTAGGCTGGGTTGTCGTTGGTAGTACTTGAATGTGGTAGGTATAAAATAGTGGCATAGGTATATTAATAAAGTTATTCTCATTTAAAAAGGTACTCGTATATGCCATTATTATAATATACAAACTACAATTAAGAAGGAAGGAAGCTTATAGTTTAGTAAGTAAAAGTCGACAAGCTCAAACTTATTTTTGCCGACGATTAAATTAATGCTATGCTTCAGTTTTTCTAGGGGCTCACAGGACCGGGTTTTTTATTTCCGTCTGGTAATTTAATCTCGTAGCAGCTGATGGTAATCTAATATTTAAGTCTTATAGTCAAAAAAAACTTAGATGGGCTTCAAGAATATACGTACCCTTTTTTAAGTTGTATCTTAAATTATAACTTGATTACACTTCCAGTTTCAGGTTGATATTAATTTTATGAATAGATTTACGTAGGCAATGCTGCAGTGCATACATACATACATACATACATAACGTCACGCCTTTTATCCCCGAAGGGGTAGGCAGAGGTGTATTTCTACACCCACTTTTCGCCAGATATACTTTAGTCCCACGTAATAAGGGGCGAGCCTATTGCCGTACCGGGCACATTTCCAGACTCCGTGCGGCTACTGAGAATTTCGTGACAGAAAAACCCAATAACACTGCCCGACCCAGGAATCGAACCCGGGACCTCCCGATCCCACGCGCACGTTTATGCCGCGAGACCAACGAGGCAGTCGTATAGGGTTTGATGTCGAGTTTTCCGTCTCTACGCAAAGATGGTATTTGCATCGTGTTATCCCTTAGTCGCCTTTTACGACACCCACGGGAAGATAGGGGGTGGTGACACTTGTATTCTATGCCGTCAACCACACGGCCGTGCTGCAGTGCAATTAAAGAAAATTCAAGCTCTCGCAATAAACTTGTCCATTGAAGTTAACAGTAGGTGTTCAGAGATTGGCTTAGACAGTGGGAACAGTTTGCAGACGGCAGTGGAAGCTTGGATTACATCCACTTCTGTAGGTCAACCCAAGAATATCTGACATATGAGACTGAGTTTCTCAGTGTTGTTTAACCATGTGCTTTTCAAAAGGCCACGATTTTACGAGACGACAACGTGTTAATTTTTCAAGGCAAGAACAAAGAGAGATGGGTCATCTTACAGTGTGACTAGAGTCAAAAAAGTACAATAGACAAAATAAAATGATACTAAACTGAAAACAAAACTTCTATTTCAGAAATGACGATTCCTAAACGAATTATTGTAAAAAACATTGAAAAATTGAATCACCTAAATATGACACTATCTAGGTATGTTATATCCATCACACGGTAATCCTGTAGAAAGTCCAGTATTTATAACGAATAAATAAACTTTTGTACTCAAACCAACAATGCGAAAGCGAGGACGTGAACTATCACAGACAAACTTTTTGTGGCATATTTGGAAGTAAATTGCTTAATTTGTTTTAATAAATAAACGGATACTAAACTTTAGCCGTGTGGTTGACGGCATAGAATACAAGTGTCACCACCCCCTATCTTCCCGTGGGTGTCGTAAGAGGCGACTAAGGGATAACACGATGCAAATACCATCTTTGCGTAGAGACGGAAAACTCGACATCAAACCCTATAAGACTGCCTCGTTGGTCTCGCGGCATAAATGTGCGCGTGGGATCGGGAGGTCCCGGGTTCGATTCCTGGGTCGGGCAGTGTTATTGGGTATTTCTGTCACGAAATTCTCAGTAGCAGCACGGAGTCTGGAAATGTGCCCGGTACGGCAATAGGCTCGCCCCCTATTACGTGGGACTAAAGTATATCTGGCGAAAAGTGGGTGTAGAAATACACCTCTGCCTACCCTTTCGGGGATAAAAGGCGTGACGATATGTATGTATGTATGTATGTATGTAAATAAACGGACTGACGCCTGTTTTCGAGGGAGTCGTGTACAGATTATACCTTTCTGCCTGACATTCTTCTGGTATAGTACTTTTTTGTTATGTGTTTTGCTGTTTTTTAACCATGCTGAGGTAACTTAGAATTGTAAATCGTACTACTAGTACATTATTATTTTATTACATGCGGCCGTTGAAAATAAATATTCATATTAAAAACTATATTTATACACGTAACTTAAAAAAAAGAAAATGCTTTCAAGTAATAAACGTAGACCACTACTTAAATTTACAGACTCACGCCTGTATCCCCGAAGGGGTAGGCAGAGGTGTAATATTACACCCACATTTCGCCATGCATTTTTAGGTCCCACGTAATAGGGGGCGAGCCTATTGCCGTACCGGGCACATTACCAGACCGGAGTCTGGTAATGTGCCCGGTACGGCAATAGCCTCGCCCCCTACCTGCTGCTACTGAGTATTTCCTAACGGAAAACCCAATAACACTTTGCCCAACCCGGGAATCGAACCAGAGACCTCCCAATCCCACGCGCACATTTATGCCGCGAGACCAACGAGGCAGAATATAATATATCGTGAATATATAGTGAAAAACTGACACGTCAATAATTTTAATATGATATTTTATTGTGATGTATCTTCCTTGTGATTTATCCAGGACTGAGCTCTTATTCATGAAATTAATCTGAGGGTCAAGTTCGATAGAAAATTCAATGTCAAGGTCTGTCACGGCATATTGTGATTTTGGAAAATGGAATGGTCAATGAAGGATGCCGTGTGAATGAGCCCTTACCGAGTGGTACGTATTACGGTGCGACTTCCAACCGACCTCAGTTCCCAATTAGTGGAGATACCACTAGATAATCTGAGGTTACGTAAGTGGTTCTGAGGTTTTACACGGACAGCCTTGGGCGAATACACGAGCCTTGTACGTAACGTTTTATTTCTCGGACCTCCGCTAAACTGAGATAGTTTCGTCCGAAGTCAATCATTATCATTTTCGGAAAAAGATTGATATTCATCTTGAAAAACGGTATGGAATTTACTTTAATATAGATCTAGTTAAAAGCATGTAATGTTACTTATTGAAAACGCTACTATAGCTTAGCTGAGAGATCAAAAGACTGCTGGTTTTGATTTCACACCTACGGGGTGCACTACTGGCTTTTCGAAGTTGGGTCCGTACTCAATATTACCAAGCTGTGACGGAAAACGTGCATGCTTGAAAAGTTCCCATAATATTCTAAAAATATATGTTATATGGGTGCATAGGGTTCCCACCAAGAACTTAGGCTCCCAAGCCAACCTCACCTGCAAGTGGTGCACTTGCCGATAAACGGACGAGGCTCTGGCAAACAAAATATCCCGACAAGCGGCAATAGGCTCGCCAACTATTACGTGGGATCAAAACACTGGCGAAAAGTGGGCGTTTCATATGCCTCTGCCTACCCCTTCGGGGAAACAGGCGTGAGTCTATGTATGTATGTATGTATATGTTATATGAAGGGGAACAGCGTTATTTGATTTCTAAATGAATTTTCATTAGATCTGTCTGTTTTAGAATATATATATATATATATATATATATATATATATATATATATATACGGGTATTAACGCGAACATGCATTAGGTATTTATATACCTTATTTTGCTTGACGTTTCGAGACGGTTGCACGTCCCGTGGTCGCAAGCCGACTGGTGTAGCGATGTCACGTCTCTGAGTGCGAGGTAGAAGATTCAAATTCTACCCCCGGGTCGTTGATTTTCGAAGTACCGGCGCAAAACACACTAACCGTATCTGTATATTGGACATTCGCCGACTGCGCATTAAAGTGGGGTGTTGTTAGCCGAATCACTGGATTCAATACAATTTGAAGCCCTCTTCCCGATCGAAATTTTTATGTTTTCTGATTTCGATCGCTTCACGCACAACTCTTGGGTAAAAGTGCCGTTCCGTGGAGAGGACTTGGGGACGATGAAATTCAACCCAGTGATTGGTGCCCGATTGAAGTAAATGTTCCGCAATCGCCGATGTGTTCGTTTGACGGTTCTTTACAGCTGCGATGTGCTCCTTTATACGTTCAGCGATAGTCCGCTTCGTTTGCCCTATGTAAGAGCTACCGCAGCTGCAGTTGATTTTATAGACACCTGGGGCTTGTAGCGGTAAAACATCCTTTGGTGTGCCCACCATGTTGTATACTTTGGCCCCTGGTGTAAATACGGTCGGAATGGAGTAGTTTTTTAACTTGGCTTCTATTTTATCCGTAACACCTCTAATGTAGGGCATGTAGGTCGGTTGTCTATTTACCGCCGGATGTTTTTCTCGCTTGATAGGCCGCGTCATTCCTGGTATCCGTTCTTCCTAAGTACCTCCTGAACATGGTCTAGCTCTAGCTTCAAATGCTCAGGGTCACAGAGGTCATGTGCTCCGTCTTTTAGTGACGCCACAACTAGGGAATGCAAATCTCGCGAGATTGGGGCTCAAGCGAGATCTCGCGAGTTTATGAAGCCAATCTCGCGAGATCTCGCCAATTTCGAGATCTCGCGACATTGGCAGTTTAGTTTGTCTTTTTGTAAATAACCGCAATATTTGAATAATTTAGAACGAAAATAATAACCATTTTAAGTATTATAAAATAAACATTATTTTTCACGAATTTTTCAATATGCTTCAAACATTGTTTGACGAACCTATCTGTCTCTAATTTTTTAATAAACTTTTATGAAGTAAACTTTTACCAACGAGATTGGATAATATACATAGAGGTAGTCCTAGTACCACATGAGTGTGCTAGTACTCCCAAATTGAACACAGTCAACTGACGTGTAAGATACAATTTAGACAATTTATGCCATCAAATTATATAACCCTAGAGATTTTTCTTTTATATCAGTTCTATCATGATTTTGAATTTAGCCGTATAATATTTATATCGACTTTTCAAGTGTTGTAAAAAATCTTATCGATGTGTCTATCCACCGTATATTTTTACCTCATTATTTTTTAGATTCTATGTGCACGTGATAAAGATTTATAAAATAAGTGGATTGCTGCAGTATGTCGTGGAGAAAATTGAGTGCCTAGAAAGCACCATAGAATTTGTTCCAAGCATTTTATTGCGGAATGTTTTTATAGTAATGACAGATGGCACTGATATGTACCTATAGAAGGGAGGACCCTTCTATACATATCAGTGTGAGTATTTAAATAATTACTTGCTAGTAATTAAACTATTAGCAACAGTAGTGAATTCCGAAGCTTGTTAGAATCCATCATATTACAAAAAAAAATAATGCACCTATAGAAAAAATCTGATCTTTCTATACAAAGACAATAATATTTAAAGGACAGTAATTTGAAGGTTTGATAAGAACTGTCTGCTTTCATAGTCACAACTACTGAGTGGTTATGCATCAAAATAAGGGAATCTTCATTTGAAATAAATTTTGTTAAATGTCATCTACCCAGAGACCAAAACTTGGTTGTTCTTGTTCGACTAGTGGACTAATAATGTGCCGATCCCAAGATAAAATCGAACGGCTAGTCTAGCCACAATTTTTTTCTCTCTAAATATTCTGTGTGTCACATGTATGATCGAAAAGTGTTCGATCCCGCACATACATTTTTCACACATAGATTTGTATTACCTACACTATGTAATGAGAAAATTTCAATAAAGTGATTATTGTTTATAACAAACCTTTGGGCACTATTCAAGGTTTTGTCTGATTTATCTATTTTAGGTAAATTTTTATGTTTTTTGCTTGATAAAATCCATGTCGACTATGTCCTATCCTTGTAAAGAATTAATTTGAATATGCCATTCTCAGTTATCATAATGCTTAAGCTACATATGAGTTTTGCTTTTTTCTTAATTATTTGCTTTCTCTAATAAAAATATGTTATTTGGGGGTGATGATTTATTTATTTAATATTTATTACTCCCACTTACAGCTATCATTACAGCTGAAAAACTAACTATAAATAAGTATAAATAAACATTTATGCCGAGGGTGTCATATGAGGCGACTAAGAGAAACACAAGAGAAGGAAATCTCGAAATAAAGCCCTATACGAATACGTCTGGCTAGTGTGGTATAATAGTAGGCCAAACCTCCACCACGGAAGGTTTAAGACCAGCAGTGGACTGGAAAAGGCTGTTGATACGTAAAGAAAATACCATGAAAATTAGAAAATAATGCCTCGAAAGATTATGTGCTACTGAGTACCCATTTAAAACAAAAATATATAAGTTCAGTTTAAAAATGCAAGTTTGTGTAATAATTATTTAAAGACTGTCCATCAACTAGCGTTCTGACTGCTGTGGACACAAAGTAACGGAATTTAAAATGTATACATATAAATAATATACTTTACAAGTCCGTTTGATTTTGAACCTATATTGAAACTTTAATCGATATCGATAGCGGATTTGCTCAGCCACTATTAAATTAAAAAGTTACGATATTTGTGTTCAAATTGTCTTAAGCCCTAACTGACAAATATAGTGCCATCATCTTCTGGCAACTCTAATTTATCATATGAGTGAAGAGTGTAGCTATATTCAATTTGTTCTTAAAAATATCGTTCCTTCCCTGCTTCAGTTATTCTTCTGTGACTTTTACGGAAGGATCTGTCAAATAAGAAATGAAAGAAACAAACAGTCTTCGCTTCTAATATCAAACAAAAATCTTTTAGTAATAAAACATTTATTTTATAATCAACAAAAAACGAGAGGTCAAAAAATAAACATACTTATCATCTATGTTACTAAACTCAGGTATTATTTTCAATTAGGTAAATAAAACTATATCTACTCAGTAGACCTTTTGGATATTACAGATTAATTAACAAAATATACCAATATGTCAGACTATTAGAAATTACAGATCCTAATTAAGAAAATATACCAATCAAAGGAAAAATTGGTTAAGTTCAAATCACAAGCCATTATTGCGAATTATTTTCAAAATAGCTCCTTTAGAAGCACAAAATGTCCAAAGAATCGTCTGCTAAACGACTTCCTTTTCTGTTGGCCAGATAACCAGCCACTCAGAAGGTCCTTTCGGATTCAACGCTAATTGAAACCGCAGTTCTCAGGCAGACATCCACGAACTGCAAAAGTTTGCCTTTTGACCCCCCGGACTCGTATAAATTCATTTCATTTTTTTATTAATGCTGATACCGACAGATTGCAACTCCGCCCAAATCAGTTAGCGCTTCTAATAAGACGTTTTTATGCTCGAGTGCAATCTCGTAAATCTCGCGAGATCCCGCTCTTTTTTCGACCGAGATTAATCTCGCTAAAAAGGCTGAGATTATTGCGTTCACTAGTCACAACGGATTGCAGGTGTCGAGGGTGGTGGTGCGACTTGGCGTGCAGGTATCTATCTGTGTGTGTAGGCTTTCGGTATACGCAGTGTGTTAGGGACCCATCTGGTGTGACTGTCACTTTGACATCCAAGAATGACAACGATCTGTCAGTTTCCATTTCGTAGGTGAACCTAATTTTCGGATGAATGGAGTTAAGGTGTTGCATATATTGATCTACTTCCTGCTTGCCTCCTTTTACGATACTAAAGATGTCATCCACGTATCTTTTCCAAAGCCTGATGGTCTTGGGTCCGATGGTAAGCGCCTTTTCTTCAAAATGTTCCATCCAGATATTAGCCAGTACTGGGGCTACTGGACTTCCCATTGCGACACCATCGATCTGGAGGTAATATTGGCCTTGGAAGAGGAAGTAGTTGCCATCTAAGTATATATATATATATATATATATATATATATATATATATATATATATATATATACTTAGATGGCAACAATTCTGAAACATGCAACGCGAGTATTTAAAAGTTTCTGTCTGTTTTATCATCATAGGCTGACTGCCTCCGTGGTCCAGTGGAAAGTATATGCGACTACTGATCGGAGGTCCCGGGTTAGATTTCCGGGTCGGGCAAAAGTGTTACTGGGTTTTTCCGAATTCTCAGTAGCAGCGCGGAGTCTGGTCACGTGCTCGGTAACGACAATAGGCTCCTTATTACGTGGGACCTAAAAAATTATGGCGAAATGTGGGTGTAATATGACAACTTTGCCTACCCTATATCATAGACTACACAATGCCACATTTCACCCTATTTTAAGCTCCACATAAATTTCGCTTCTAATAGATTATGTGAGCAATTTTTCTAGCCGGTGCGGTGTACATTGAGTAATGTGTAGCTCGACGGGTGCAGGGACAGCGCGCATCGCTGACTGCGACGCTGCGATACACGGTGGCGTCATCAATCCACCGACCCCTGCCTCGTGACTCTGAATTAAATACAAGCATTTTTATCCAACTGATACTGGCAGGTTATAACATAGAAAAAAAGAACTTGATGCTGCATACTTTTTAAAAGAAAATAAACGTATGTATTTGAAATGCACATTTCCAAAATCTTTGAAAATTGAAGTAGTTACTTGCTACTGATACTTTTGGAAAAGATTTTTTGGACACCAGTGCGTAAGTTCAATGTTCTTTGTAGCTTTGACAAAAGTATACATAACAGTGTTGTTGTGAAAGTGTGCGATGTCATTTTTGCTTTGTATATTCTACTTACATTGCGTGTGGAAAGAAGCCTTAGGAAGCAATTTATTTTGGATAAAAAATATCTGATTCCATTTAACTAAACAGGCCTTGCTTCAGCCAGAGAAATGACAAATACTATGCCTTTGCAATTTGCATAGCTTATATTCTGCCAGTGATATTGCAACTCATTTATTGTATGTCACGTCATATGCAACGTTAAAGGAACGTTATTGATACGTTTTCTTTTATTTGTTTGCTTCTACGAAGGTGGATTGCGTTTGTAAAACAAATTGGATGTGAACGTATACAATAAAATAGATTGTTTTGAATCAAAATCAATACACAAGATTGGCCATTTACTACGATGAACAAAATTTGCTCATTTGCTATACCTACGATTTAATCTTAATATATAAAATCCTTGCGTTACTGACTGACTGACAGACACGCTACAGCCGAAACTATTGGGCGCAGGAAGCTGAAATTTAGCATGTATGTTCCTTGGGGACCGTAGGGGTGCACTAAGAAGGGATTTCCCGAAATTCCCACGGGATCGGCCAAAACGGGTAAATTAAAAAGAAATGCAGGCGTAGCTGCTGGCGTCTTCTAGTTTATTATAATTCTTTGTTGCTCATTGCGACGTCGCCTGCCCGTAAGGTTCGGCCCAAGATATGCTTTTAAGGACATGTTTTCCCTGCTCCTCAATAAAGGTTAGCAATAACACATTTCGATAATTCAAGTCCTTGGTTGTTCTTTGTATTCGTTAGTCAAATTAGTTTGCAACGAATGATTTTATACTTTTGCTACTTGCATAATACATTTTTTTTCTTTTTTTCGTTGAAAAAACTGGACATAAACTTAGAAAGCACAATTATATTTATTACAAAGCCTCTCTACACAGCTCCCGCTATCAAGACCAGGTAATAAATACCGTATCATATATGAAATTCTATGTAAATACTACTACTGTATACATCATAGAATATTATTTAGCGGGTCTTAGTTGCGATGATTTACTTATTTAAAGGAGAATAACAGAGGTATTTATGCCTTTAAATAAGTAAATTATCGCGACTAAGACCCGCTAAATAATATTGTATGATGTAACTCAATAATATGCAACTAGCACCGATCTCAGCCCAAGTTCGCATATCAATCGAAATATCGTGTAGGTATGTAGTCATACAGCGCCGGCAAGGTGTCAAAATTACTCATATTATACTCTTGAGCATTAAATATTTATTTATAAATCTCAAGCTGAGATACCTGTTCGTATATTAAAATGTGAGAAAACCCTTTAAAACTTTTTTACCATTTTTATCGGACGAAGATATGTGCGATTTGGTATAGTTAATGATCTTCGCAGCTAAACTTATTTATAGGCGAATATTGGTCACGATAGAAACCAATACTAATAATTGTATCCACATTTCGGCTGTTTACAATTTTGTTTTCTTACAATTAACTAGAACGCGAGCCTCTTGCAATTATTGTGTGAGAGTATGTTTAAAGCTGCGCTCTGCATTCAAGATCTTCATCGTGTTCAGGCATTGTATAAATCAAAAGTCATCACTAATGTCAACGAAATTCTAATAAGCTTTTATGACCATGAATTAACTAGTAACTGCTTGGTACATTTCACCAAAACCCCAAATAATATATGCAGGTAATTTTTGTGGTATTGCACCCTCTTACAGATTTGTTACCTCAAACCGTTCTATTACTACTACGCTATCTCACCAATACGTGCCATATATGTACGTATAACAAGCTAATGTTCAAAGTTCGACAATACCGAATGGTTTTCCGACAGTAGAACAACTGCTAACTAGAGAGCGCATGTATCGTTCAATGGCATTCGCCTGTATCATTCGCTATGAGATCGAACTCATTAGCGTGCGGATGCGTGCGGTTACGGAGGGGAAAGGAGGTTCGCGGGGTGCAAGGAGGTCTCATTACTGCGCCCAACATCAACAGTTTATGACAACTTATATATTCATGATTCCCTGATTGTTTAGTACCTACCGCACTCGTTACTGCAAATGGCAAGTCGGTCGAACCATGAGCCCAAAGTATTTTTTACCAAAATTGTAAGAGAATTGACTTCTGATTCAATTTGTAGCTGATAGTAATTTCCAATTTGGTAATTTACTTGGTTTATTAGCGTCAGAATGGTACTGATTATTGTGGGTAGTTACTGTATAATTATTTTTTGGAACGTTCACCGATACCTACATGATCATTGAAAGTAGCTCCCACAAATACTTACCATTAAATCACAGCTATCTTGAGTTGAGCTGCTTTCCTTCTTACTAAATAGGTAGAACACACTGTGAGCTTTGTAGTTAACTTACCATTAGCTTTTTATTTTACATCTAGACCATATACTTCATTGAGCTCGAGATTCAGTGGTGCATTTAGTTTTTAATAAGATAATGGTTTTTCGCTCAGTATTTTTATTATATTACTAGATGACGCCAGCGGCTACGCCTGCATTTTTTTTATTTACCCGTTTTGGCCGATCCCGTGGGAATTTCGGGAAATCCCTTCTTAGTGCTCCCCTATGGTCCCCAAGGAACATACATGCCAAATTTCAGCTTCCTGCGCCCAATAGTTTCGGCTGTAGCGTGTCTGTCAGTCAGTCAGTAACGCAAGGATTTTATATATTAAGATTTTGTACGCGATAAGAACGGTGGAAAGCTTAAAGTGTCTATCATGACGAACCGCGTGTGCATTAGCAAGGTACTTTTTTCTCCCAGATGTTTTCTTAATTATTCATTCTTAGTAGGAGCTCCATCACAATCCATGGAGCATTTGCTCTCATGCCCTCTTTGCCCATCTACCTGCAGTAAACAGGATCTTAAAGTGGCCTCAGACAATGCCGTTACCGTAGCCAAATTCTGGGAACAGAAAATCTGAACCAATGACACGATGAAGAAGAAGTAGGAGCAATGGCAGTTGGACAACAATCAAGCATCTTAACATATTTGGGTGAATGCTCAATGTTCGTGATTTCTGAACACAGTACGACTGCCACCTCCTCGATTCTTATTCGAAGCAATTGTCACAACATTTAGTTCTCTCACAAGCCGCTTACATTAATTGGCTTACTCATAGTGCCATACTGTCTGCTTCCCACAGAATTGCAACGGAATTGTGCAATTTATACACAAATTGTTACATTAAGGCCTCTTGAGAAAGTGTATTCTCTGTTAGGAAATGATTCCCAAGTGTTGTTTGGTGAAACAGAGCAGGTAGTATTTTTGTTTAAAAGGTGAATGGTACTTTGAAGAAAATATCGTGAAAAAAGCAAGGGTGTGTAGAGGTTTATAAATACTACTTAACTCCTTGTAAGTTATAGTACAAGGGGTCAATTCGACCAAGAATATCGAATCAATGTCATACCACATTACCATGAAATCGAAGAAAAACGTGCTGCATCAATACATCAATACTCAAATAAGAAGTTTTTCACTTAACACTTGAAGGAATTTCTGCTGAAAACTGAGATTGCTTAATGATGTAAGTCTAGGAGCACTACGTTTTCATCTGGTACCTAAAATAACAACGTAAGTCGATCACACGCGTCATGTGCGTCACAAGGGCTGACATCCACCCGCGACGCGCCTTAGTCGAGCGTCGCAATAAGCTAGGGAACTGTAGCAAATAAAATGTAACTTTACTTAAATATTAAATATTTTATTTGAAAACAAACTTATTCTGTTTATGTATACATATAGTTTTATGTTTCACATACATATAGTCTCGTATCATACAACTCGCAGTGTCCGCCGTCTACTTAGATCAATTTTATTGTAAAACTTTGTATCTATTTCGTATTTACAATTTATTCTATACAAAAACATTTTATTTTGAATGTATTTTACAATTAGCTATCCGTTACATTAAGTTCTTAGCGCTAAACGTTTGAACAAACGTCAGAACAATATCTCGTACGTAAGTATGGTTAGTTATGTTACACGCCGCGGCCGCCGGCGGCGCCACTGAGCGGCGACTGCCCACCGCCATCTTACACACTAATTATTCAGATATTTCATTAAAATTTTTGATGGCGTCATTCGTGAAAAGTTGGAAGGTTACTCTGAACATGTAGTTTAAATTCAGCTCTGTCTATCTAACGAAACAACCAGTTCATTTCTATGATAACGGGCAACGGCGCTGGGTAAAGTTTCCAACTATCGTCATTTCGAATTATAATTTGTACAGGGAGACATGTTTCAACATCACGTCCTGTCTCAAATACCTAATGCCTCGTATGGTTTTGTTGCGCATCAAAGTTTGGTGATTTGCATAGATTTTAGCAGCGTCGCATCGTTGTGTCGCCGCCCACTTTTACGAGTTAGACTATCGTTAAAAAATATGGAATTATCACTAATATGTTACACTAATCTCATCGCTGAGCACACGCTCACACGCATCGTCTACGTCACTTACAAACGAACGCACAAGGACGCAGTGTAGAATATTCGTTATGTATGATTTTCACACAGATTCACAATACTTTGTGTGCGTAGGCGCTATAACGTGCGTAACGGTACGCATAGCACCGCGTAAACACAACTCACAGCACTTCGTATTGTGTTCGGTAACGTACTGTATCTACATAAATCTACAAGTAACCAAAGACACAGTAAGTAAAGCGTCGTAGCGTCGTGTTTACGCGTCTACGCTACGCGTATCGTAGCACCGTGCCCGCAAGAACACGAACTTACAGTAGGGTGATTTTACACATTAACGTAAAATATACATTTGTTCACTTTCAACTAATAATTAAACTAGATAGTTATAAATTGTAAAATAATGTATACAAGCATTTGTTTTGCCTAAAACATAAAGGTTTAAAAGTGTTGTGTTTTATGTTACACAAAAGTTTTTAAGCAGTGGATACTTAAACTAAAAAAGTGTGTACTATAATTTAACTAACGTTAAATAAGCCTTAAAATATTACAAAGTTTATACTCAGCTTTATTAGTATTTAAACTGGAAGAATTTTAATTAACTATGATAGGAAGAATTATTAAAATACTTTTAAGTTTTTCTGTCGAGTTTCAAACTGAAGAAATATCAATTAGTGATACGTATATAATAGTCACAAGTTAATTTAATAGCCATAGGTTCTTCCTTATCATAGATAATACAAATTTCCTTTTGGCGAAATTTGTATATGAAAAATATGTGTCTGTGCAAGTTTTGTCTCGCAGAAACAATCGATCGCACTAAAATATGCATGCGTAAAGATTTAAATTAACTAATGACAGAACAGAACATTGTTATACAAAGTGTGATTGACTAACGACGATAATTTATTGAATACCATATATTATCTCCACGATCATAAAACAATAAATATATTTACAATATTCAGTAGCAACCAACGCTATAATATTAAGAGTTCAATTCATTAAAATTTCTTATATTCTCGTTTGTAACTAGGTGTTTGTCGGCACTGCGTGACGTTTCGCTTCGGAAAGAGAAACACTGATCACAATGATTTGACTTGCATACTCACTTGTCATAAAAATCTTAATTTACTTATGTATAAATAATTTTATTTATTATTATATATATTTATTACTTAGCGAAAACTAAGTTTTCGTAGTTGTATGTGTTTGGTGTCGCGTGACGCGTAATGTGTTTGTCCGGGCGTCGTAGGTCCTTGCGCGCACACACTCACTATGGCCGGGCGGGGGCGGGGGATCAGCTGGCGAGCTGCGCGCGCAGCAGCCGCGCGTGTAGGACGCACGCCACGAGCAGCGCGAGGATACAACGCGAGCTGTTCGACAGCCCGGCAGAGCCCGTCTGCATCGCCGCTGGCCGCTCGCCTGCAATATCACATATATACACTTATTAGCAGTTCCTTGTTCTGTATGCCATATATACACCGTGTATTTTAAGTTAGTCTTTCAATTTAATTTATACAAAATAAATGCTATAGGAAGTTTCTATATTATGGGCTAAGTACATATTTTTCGGGCAAACACTGTCTTAATATATATGGTGTATATATTGTGCTCATAACACTTAATTCTCTATTGCGTCCCTCGTTGGATAGCGAGTTGGTTAATTTAGTCATTAAGACCATTTATTAATTATATTCTATAAAAATGGAGGCTGTTTCATCCGTTCATATTTGCTGAGCTGATCTTAAAAAGATAACTACCCTTAAAACCATAAGTTGCTACTAGGTACTGTATTTATTTATTTATTTAAATAAATATTGATGAAACTATTATTATTTAAATGAATATTTCGTCAACTTTGTTCAAAAGCTGTTTTGTCTAGCTAAATTAATATTTCAAGTTGCCAAGAGTGTTGCCACTAAGTTGTAAGAATTAAAACCTAATCGACCGGAGCTCCAGATTTGGGAAAGTAAAATCAGAAAACAAAATGGACGAAAATATCTAATCGTAACAGGGTAACAACGAGCAATGGAAAACTTTTAATGGAGCTAAATTACCCTAAATAAGCGATTAGGCAATTTAGCGTAAAATTCTTTATTCGCTACTTAATAATTCTTGTTTATCTGAGTTTGATGGGAACCTGTCTGCGAAGCCTGGATGTAGGTCGAAATTCAGAAGAAAGATGGTAAAACTGTTCGCATAATTTTTTATTTCTTTAAATAAATACCCTATTTACGGCTTTGTGTTCGCTGAGGTATATGGGTAGTAAGGCGTTAACTGACGGCGGTGCATCCCATTCATATTCTTCTTTCTTCATTAACAAATTAATATTTAAGTAACTCATTGAGGAGACCACAGATACCTATATTTACTCGTAAAATACACACAAGCACTATCGTGCTTCGAAGGAGGCGTGAACTGTTGGTCCTGGAACTTATTTTAATACTTCGTCATACAGAACGCGTTCTTAGCGCGCTAAAAGGCTAACCTGACGCCACGGTATAGCGTTGAACTGTGTTGTACTATGACGGTACTATACTGTCAAAAAGAAACGCCGATGTTTCGTACTGCTGGCGTCGGGGCTCTGTTAGCGCTTTGACGCGCGCCAAGTACGCGTTCTGTTTGACGAAGCCTTTAAGGATGGTTCGATGACTGCGACAGCTGAGTGGGCCATACACGAAACATTACAAGTGGTTGAGTGATACGTACCGTTGAGAACGTGCACGCGCACAGACGCGACCTCCGCGTTCGACGGCGAGCACGAGTAGCGGCCGGAGTCGGCGGGCGCGGCGTCCTGCACCAGCAGGTACGAGGTCGTGGCCGCGCCCTTCTCCGTCACCACCGACACGCCGCCGCGCGACGAGTCGTACGATATCACCTGCTTCACATATGTGCCCACATACATTCATATATCTGCTCGACTAGCAGGGAACACGTATTAGTGGAAGATAAACATTAAAAAAACAAACAGAAAATATAGTACAGATTTTGTTTCAGTCTATCAGTCATCAGTCGAAGAGTATGAGCAAATCTGTTGAGAGCTTATCGTGCTTAACGTAGTTCGCAGTGGAAGCTGCAAATCATTATAATATACATTTTCCTACATAAATACACGAAAGTGAATTATTGGCAAAGAAAATGGACAGAAGAAAGTTGCATTGGTCTGCAACTAACAATGTATATCATGATAGATAGTAATGGTGCCAGGTAGCTATTTGCGTGTGTGCGGGGTCCTCTGACCTGGACGCGATCCAATTACCTAAAGACCGGCGGCGCGATTGATACCCGGATAGCTCCATTACCAGCTCGCTTTAGAGTTCATAATAATTGATCACCGCTAAACTCGTTCCACTACAGTCACTGTGTAATGGATCCTGTGAGTTTCCCTCCAAATACCGCTTACTTATACATAAAAAGCCGTAGCATTTGTAGCGAGGGTAATTCGATATAGTTCCGTCACAAGAGACGTCTCCGTGAATCAAAATGTTGGCCTATTTAGATGGCGTAGAACGGGCCCCCGCGCGGCACATGTGAACCGACAAACCCCACGAGACTCATACTATACCTAGCTGTAACAAATCAGAGAGCCAAATTTTTCGTATCTCTGAATATATCTCAATATATTATGTACGATACTCGTTCACATTTGGGTGTAATCAAGATTTTATCCAATATGGATGGGGTCAAGGATAACGTGACGTCGCGGTATTCAATTATGAATATTTGGAGAGCAGCTCACGGTGCGGGTTTTGAAGGTAACTAGTGCGTTAGTATTCAGGCGTGTTAATCACTTATGGAAGTAATAAAGCGCGTCCCGTCCCGCTAGTATTAATATGCGACGAGTAGTTGGGTGGGGGTGTCGCGTCGGTGCGACATCGACACAATTTGGTGTAATAAGCAGCGTGGTGTTGCAGTGAAGCACGCAGTGCGTACACGTAGAAATTAGTAGCGCGTACCAACTCGCTTCGTTACTGAACACCGCAGGTCCTACCACGTGTACTTTATAACGGGCCCACGTTTGTCTAAAGTCGTCTTATACCTCAATACAATGGAACGAGCCATTTCCATTCTGATTTCTCGAGATAATTCAAAAAGAATTTTATGTTATGCTTTGATTTCTTTCATTTTTGCAATAGGTTACATAGTGTATTCTGTGGCAATAATGAGTTCGTTCGAGACGCTCTGTGGAATCACAGACACCTTACTAAAAGTGTAATGAGGCGATTTAAGAGCTGTTCAAAACGAATTCATCAATTATGGAGTTCTTTTTCGGAAATAAATATAAATGGCGACAGTTACTTAATTATGATTTGTAATTATGAATTATATTTCAAGATATAGTCGTATCTGAACGACATTAATAATCTAGATAACAAACAGACTATTCGCAATTAAATTCAATCTCTTAATCGCAATGTTGACGCACATTTGCTCAGCACACATCACAAAACTTATCTATGTTTAACGCAACGTGAATCTTGTTTAGTCGATGAATTAACAAGCAATATCTGCGATAGCGCTACTACACATTGTCTTAAGCTGGCTTCCCATGGTGGGCAATTTTGAGGATCAAACTGCACTATGTCCGTTGGGCAAGTCACGTCCATGTTGGTGCAGGTGTCTCCGATCCTTCGGAAATTGAGAACTACAAAAGTGTGCACTTTGGCTTTAGACTTCAATAGTTTATTTAACAGACCTTAATCATGATCATTAGGCAGCGATAGCCTAGATATACCAAGAGGTATCGGGTTCGAATCCACGGCGCACACCAAAGACTTTTCGGCGTTATGTGCGTATTGAATTGTTAACTATCGCTAGGAGTATGATGAATGATGATCATTAGGATACAAAATGACTCCGCGTTCTCGACTATTTTTGATAAGGTGGTAAGGTTTTTGATACCTTAAATGAAGTTAGTTAAAGTGATTAGGAGCCGTTTCAACTTGTATGATACATGTATACAATTCGCGAAAGCTATAATCGATTGTGACAATATTTATAAAAAAATCAAAACCTACATGGAACAACGTTCAACGGCCATGATAAATCCGCAATACCGTGGGTAGCTGACGTTAACGTGACACGTGTTTCATTATTGATTCTCGTCGATGGACATGTGCCTATAAGTAACGTACCAGGTCTCAAGCACGTGCAAACAACTGCGACAGAGCTACCTGACTACTCGAGTATCATTCAGACTGCGGTTTATTTTGGTATTGAAAGCTTTTTGACAAAAAGTTTGGCAAATTCCAGCAAACAGTGTTTTTTTCAGACCAGTACAAAGAAAATACCGTCAATCAGTATGATTTCATTTTAATCTATTTTTATGGGCTGTATCCCATTAAGTAATTAGCTTACTTACAGTACTACTGCAAATGATGTGTAGTATTAAATTAAATTATCTATATATGTTATTATAAAGATTTTAGATATTCTGGTTTGATTCGGGAATCGAACCCGACTCTACGTAGGATTGTATTCTTCTCACGACGTCAAAAGGATTTCATTGCGGTTTAGATACAATCTCCAACCAATACGCTTACAGTATCGTAACTTCTTGACATAAACAAATATGTAGCTGTTTCTCCGTTACATGGCATGGCCATCCTTTTAATTGTAATAGACAGACATTGACAGAATGTGAATAGTTTTTTTATACTTTATGATGATTTTACTGATAATCAATGTGTGTTTCATTTTTTTTTCGACACACTATGACTATAACCACTAAATTAGTTGGGGATCGAACCCTCGCAATAAATCTAACATATAACAGTAAGTAATAATTGGTTGTGTATAATTACTTTGCGTCCGCTCACCTCGTCCTCGTGGTACCAGAAGATGTAGGCGGGGGGCTCTGGGCTGAACTGAATGAGGCACGTGAGGTTGATGGTGGAGCCCATGTCCACGTGCAAGTCGGGCCCGCCTAGGATGCGCGCTGACGGCACTGAGGACAAACAAACAGGAATATATGACTTAAAGCTTCATGCTAAACGGATGTCGTAGAAGAGGTAGGCCTCCTGCAAGTTGACTGATGACCTTGCTGGGATCGCGGGCAGCGGATGGATACGGTTGGCTTAAGATTGGTCCATGTGGAGAGCGTTGGGCGCTGCCTATGTCCAGCAGTGGCCATCTTTTGGCTTTTATTTTTTTTTATTCTTTTTTTAAACTTCTTGCACATAATTTTATAAATTATTGTACAAATGCGGACTTAATGCCATTGGCATTCTCTACCAGTCAACCTTTGGGTGGTGCAGAGACAATTATGATATGATGATGATAAAAGTTTGTGTTCGTTACATACTTTATCTATATTAACTGAGTCATTTACTACGGAATTCAATATTCGATCTATAGATAGATCTGTAGATTTTAGATTCGTTTTTGACACAAGCTTCATACAAAATATGTCAAACACGAATCTCGAATCTCAAAATCCATGTATGGATCGAATATTGAAAATGGCCGTTAGATATGCAAACAGTTAAACGATAGAAGATTAGTCATTTTATAACAGGCTTATTTTACTAGAAGAGCCCGATGAACAGTATCTTTAAAATTCTTCCTAAACAAATAAAATACTCCGTTTTTATTAAGTTAGGAACTAGCTTACTCTTGTGGCAACCACGGCTTAGTTTTCCATATAAAAGATAATGTTAGTTTTATTTTCAAACTAAGCCCGAATGATCAAACGTAACCAGCAATGAAGGCTAAAATAAATGTATTATTTTAAATATTTGAATTGCATACAAGAGGCTCAATTCCCGGATTAACACGTACGTTTATAATAATCCACAGGTAGTTTCGAGTGCGATAAACTTTATATGTCGTTAACCTATTATTACTACCGGGTTAATTCCGTGGCGAGGTCGTTGTTGTTCATATTATTACAATGAGTTAAATAGTGAGGAAAGTTGTAAATTAAACGTCATTTCAAGTTTCTCGTAAGTGTAATGAATAAATTGGTGAGCGATAGTCATTAGCAGGTGACATTAAATTATCATAATTTTATTTATGATTTTAAACTTTCGCGCTTGGTATATTCCTTAAAATATTTTTAAGCGGGTTAAAATTGTGATATTTAACTATAATTAAACGGTCCAAACGTCAGAGAAATCTAGGGGTACTCACTTATACTTTAATCTTGCTAGTTAACACTAAAACCGATTAAATAAACACGTATGATATAATCATAGCGTTGGACTTGTTGTGATTGGCAGAATCGGAATTAGAATTATTTATATATGTGATGGGTCTGTCTACACTAGAACTATAAAAGTAACTCATTTCTAAACTGGGGCCAAGTCTCAATTTAGTAAAAAAACTAATAGAAAATTTCATAATTTTAAACAAAAAACAAAAAAATCAAAAGCTCGTTCTGTCCGAATAGCTCAATTCTTTTTGCCCGTAGTGAAGTGTCAAAGTAACTGGAAGTGCATGCAGGTTTCTAGCGCACTAATCTGATGTCAATTAGAGACGCCAATAAGTTCGTTATCCGCACGAAGAATTCTGATTGGGTGGATTAGTCGTTGTGACATTTTGCGGCAGAATAGCTTTTTAGACCGTGTATTCGTGAAATAATGCGGAAAATTTCTTAGGACTGTGTATTCATAAAATAATGTGTAAATATTTACTTTTATATATTACGTAGTTTAATGGTTTGCTTTTGTCGTTTTACTATGAGTTCTTTTATAGTTGAATGCGTTCTGCGAGCTCTCTCAACCGATTGGAATTGATAAGACATTTGGATACGAAAGTATACATGACTATAATATAGAATCAAGGCTATGTTTTTCTAGGCAGGTATATGCCAACGTTTCGCTTGATAAGTTTTTGGGTTCTAAGAGAGGGAGCTGTAGAGATTGTCTGTTGTTGTATTTTATTAACTTCATCAAACATTGTGCCGGTCCGTGTCGGTATGCTAGGTCGAATATGCAGCTCATTTATGAAAAAATGCAATGTAGTTACTAAGTTATTTAAATTGTACATAACAAGACGGCGAAAAGAGTAGCCCTAAGTTTCTTGCTTGATGCTTCTCATGAGGCTCTACTTTTTAAACAGGCATTTTTTCAATGCTCAATTATGTAAATACGATAATATAATAAAAAATCTATGAGTTTCTGAGATGTCCAAAAAAATTAATATTTTTATGAAAATAAACATATTTGAGTTTGTCGTTCTATGAGCTTTCTCAAGAGTTTAGAATTAATATGACATTTGGTAACAGTAGAATCTATAGAATAATCGTTTCACAAGCTATCTCGACTGAGCTGATGAGGCATTTGGAATTTCCTTATACGCATACTAGACTCACAGGTAAAATACCTGTGAGTTACCCACATTTACACTCATTTATTTAGATACAGATGTACTTTAATAGATTGAAAAGAATGTTTGATACCAAAGTTGCGGAAAAAGGGCTCTAAAAATAGAAAGGATAAGAAATGAGTCTATGAGGCCCCTTGGGAAGATTTGATTGGTAAAATTTGAATGGGCCCCGACTGTGAGTCGTTCTGTTCTGCATATTACTTCTAAACTTCTGGGCTCGTTTCTTTCTTTTTAGTTTTTATTTAAGTTAATATTTTCACGTATTTCTTAAAATTAGTTTTTATGCAGTCGGGTTTTTTGTTTTTCTTTAAATTATTTTTTTTATTTTATACTTTTTAGTTACGATTCATTGACTTCGTTATAAGATGGTAAATTTTGCAATCGAGTGTTTGTATATCGTTTATACTTGAAATAAAATCTTAAATCAATAAGTATGAAAATTAGCGAATTTTTTTTTTGTTAAACATCTTTAAATCGTTATATATCCTAAAATATTATTTAAAATGAAAAGTGATAAAAGGAACCTAAAGATGAGTTTAAAATACCTATTCAACGACACCCCACTTGACATAGTTCATCGACTTTATTTTTTTTCATTTTGACAATATGGCGTCTGGCTGTCGCTGTGGTGAATTTTGATTACTGTCATGTCTTTAGTGACACTCGCAAAGTTAAGACGAATCGATTGACGTAAGAATCATCAAAATCGGCCTACGCATTTGGTCTCTAGAACGCCACATAGAAACAAACATACAAACATACATACATACATAGACTGATAAACACATTACCCTCCTTTGCGTCACGCAGTCGGGTAAAAAGATAGTTATTGACAAGCTAAAAACATGTTTCTACTGCAATGTTTTAATATTTTGGAAAGTAATATTTTTGGGCTCTACGTAATTAAGACAAAGCTTCTTAATTACGCAGAGTATCTACGCTCACTTTTACAGAGCAGGACCCGTAAACAAATTTACTAACAGTAAAATATTGTTATTCTCTGCATACGAATACTGATATACGCAAAGTTATGCCACAATTTTTATGATAAATATCAAAATAAAATTGTATTTTCCCCCATCATATATTTTATTTTCATTGCATTGTCGTATAAAATGACGTCTCATTAGCATTTGACAGCGGCATTTCACTCCGGGCCGCTTTTAATAGATGTGATGCAGTTTCATGCATATGATGTATGGATGGGGCGGCGGGATCGTCGCACCGCTGGTTTAATTCACGAGAGTTATACATTATGCAGCGGCACCGAGAGAGGGCGTGCGGGTAGCGAGGAGGGAGGGCTAGAGAGGTTAGAGAGTGACACATTTGCAGTTCGCTGTCCTCATTATAGCCGGCAGAATACACTTAGTTTCAAGTGCATGCCCCAACCACCGCTTAACCCTGAATAAACGCGCGTGAATCCACTTAATTGCGTCCCACTTCGTCTCACATTCCCCCCCACAAGCTCACAGTACAACCACGTTGAACTAGGGAGAGAGAAAGAGGATATCAAAAGATGTACGTGCACTCACTCACATTGGTTACTAAATTTAGACAACTATTTTGAAATATAATCGAATTTTACAGAACCAAGTATTTGCTGATTCACTATCGGCTTTTCCCAGTGGAAAGTCTCATAGTGAATGAGCAAATATGAGTATATTCAAGGTCTGCCGAAAATAAACACGAACATCAGAAATGTCGTCGGGAAGTCCGCTGAGAGCGTAAAATTGGAATTGAATGACGTTAATTGTTTATGCTTGTTACTTGTACTCGTTATACAAATAAGTATACAATAAATGAATAAAGAAAATGTATGTTGTATACCTATTGTTAGGGTATGATAAAGTTAATAAAACAAAAGGCATTATTGATGATGTGTCGTGACTGCGCTGACGATGTGACAAGCTACACGGGCTTTGCGGTCCCGTGTAGCCGATACGTGTATGCGTAGCCGATGGAGTGGTAGGTATGCAACGAACACGTCGTAGCCATTTCAATTTATACGGTTATTAGTGTATAAGCAAGTTTCTTTTTTAATTAAGATATCAGTTTAATTATGCTGTAGAATTTAGTCACAATTATGGGTAAAGCTCCTTATTTCTGTGGTATTCTATTATAAATTTGTAAGCACCCACTCATCCCTGACGGCTTTGGACCTATTATTCTTCTATATATTTCTATCACACTGAAATTAATATCAAACAGATCACCCGATGAGATACCGAGAAGTAAACATGTTGACATGCTCAGTATCTCATCGCATATAGCAACCCTTTAAAACATCGCTATATATAGTTATAATAAATGATTCATATTATTATTTAATTCAACTATAAGTAACATGTCGTATTGCAGTGTATCCCGTTATATAATACTAGAGGACGCCAGCAGTTACGCCTGCAATTTTTTTTAATTTACCCGTTTTGGCCGATCCCATGGGAATTTCGAGAAATCCTTTCTTAGTGCACCCCTGCGGTCCCCAAGGAACATACATGCCAAATTTCAGCTTCCTGCACCCAATGGTTTCGGCTGTAGCGTGTCTGTCAGTCAGTCAGTAACGCAAGGATTTTATATATTAAGATTTAACGATGGATCGCAAAATGATAATATATTCCAGAGATAACGAAGCACGAGCAAAAGTCTTTATAATTATTATTTTAAAAGAAAGAAATAAAGCCCTAATAAAGTGTTCTGCCGGCAATAAGCGATAAAAAAACAACGTATACGACGGTAAGAAAAATAAAAGAGAACTTATAATATCATAAGAAGTTCTATTTACTTTTTTCTCCGTCATTTATGGCCCGTGTAGGTTGGCAATATTGGTGACTAATTTTGTTGGAAACTGGTTAGGTGGTTAAATGGTGGAGAAGTAATACAAAGGCTAGCGGCATTTAATATGCTATGCCTACAACCAACAACTCGATTATGCTTCCGCAACATTTTCCATACAATGGGTAGCAAACTGGCTGAAACCGAAACCGAATACTGTTTCACTCTTGTGTCATGCTTGTGTCGAATGTCATGTGAACAATATTATATTATGGTTAAAGAGATTAATCAATATTATGTTGATATTTAAAACTAGAATCGGCGATATGGCGATTTATGTGTTTTTGTTTTATATAATAAAAACTACTGTTTATGTTAGTAAATGTATGATACTGTATCAGTAAAAAGTGATTAAGATTCTTTGCGTTTCCAAGTATCAACTGCTAAAAAAACAGTCCTTTGCGACGAAGAGTACCGAAAAGTAACCTAAGCATAGATGACATTCTTCAAGGACGTTATACATTCTTAGACATCACTTTATTTATCAGTTGTATTGTGTATGTAATGTATTGTTGAAATAGGGCGTAAAAATTGTTTAAAATTGGAAAGTTGAACGCTGTGACGGTAAAGTTAAGGACAATTCACACGAGCGTGTCAGTTTGCGGTGATTGGGGCGAGTGTGCATTGAACTGCAATTAAACTGGATAAAAGCGTTCGAGAGAGAGAGTTCGCTCTCGTTCATACACTTGCTGACGGTAACGGGCCTGTCTACACGTGAAACGATTTAATTAGCACGAGAGATAACACGACTAATAAAGTTTGGTGAAGTAGCATCGGTAGTGGAAGCTTGGTTTTGTTAATAATCAATTGAACATTTTTTTTTGGATTTAGGTATGTAAATTGCAATTAATCCTGTCTGTTAGATAATAGAATAATGTAAAAGCCAATCGGCCCGAATATTTATCCAACGTCTCTCATCGTCTAGGCTTCTACTTAAAACAGTGACGCACTCCTTCATTTAGAAACAAAATGAAACCAAAACTATAAAACCATTACTAAATATTGAACATTATTCAACTAACATTACTTACTGTATGTATGTTTTGCGTACCCATGTGTACCTTACATAATGTGGCAATAGCACGCGTCTGAGATAGGCGCAGGTGCGTCTACAAACATATGCGAACGTGATGACTCTATTACATGTTCTCGATACAAGATCGTACGTCTGTTTATCAGACTAACAGATCCTTGGGACTACAAGCTTGCGGACCTATTAGATGTTGGTGAAATGGCTTTGATCGGCCTCTGTCTCTGCAGATGTATTGATACACAAATGTGGAGCATAAAGACATTATCAAAAGGGTTTTTGTATTCGTACGTGTTGACTGATGTAGATTAGAATAGCAATAAAGTAATAGGTTTCACAAAGAACAGTCCACAGTCTACATAGATATTTAGTTAATTCAATGATTATAATATACATACATTTGAAGAAACTAGTACGAGACCAGCGCCAACACTTGAACCAAATTTTGTTATAATGGTAATGCACAAACAATTTTAAATAATAAAATATGTCGAGATTTATGCACCGTTACCAAGTGAAACGGATGTTTAAATTCATCGCGGAAATATTAAATAAGTACCATATAATAAACGCATTTAATTGAAGAAATATAAGTTTACTTCTGGATTATGCTTCAACTAACAATATCAACCAGAATTAATGGCAGATGTTTTCACAAAAGGCTTTATTCAGTATTTTAGAAAATGTAGGCTTTGAACTAGGTCGAATTTAACTAGTCTGTAGTCTAGTCTATAAGTACTAGATATTACGTGAGATAGACGGTAAATATCGACGATATTTATTAAGTGTCCATATTTTCAGTAAAGATTCGTTGAAAATAATCTACAATAAATTGTCATAAGAAAACAATCGATCTATCTAGACAAATTATGGTACTTACAGCCACAGGCCACTTGTGGTAGCCATCGACACGACTGCTTATGGTGGCTAGTGACCACTTTCGTTTGCACTGTGTCAGAAGACGTGGCGCGACAGCCACGGTGTCTGTGATTGATGGCCCGTTTGCGCGAGCCTTATTCGTGTACATGGTGTTCAACATTTATAAGTAAAATTGTTATAGGAGTAACTAATACTGGATAAGAACTTTGCATATACGTTCATTGAGACACAAAGTAAAGTTTGGAGTGTCAATTTGTTCTTTTTACGATCGCTTGTTACTGACATCAATTGCTGAGTCGGTGGAATATGGTATTGAGTTAAACGTAGTTGAAGGGTCATGAAATTAATATCTCTCTCCTTGATGATATAATCGCGAATGTTTAACACCAATATATTACTTATCCGACATCAGAGATAGAGACTCACCATATGTTTGTTTGTTTTGTTTTTCGTGTGAGTGTGTGGCGAACTCTGGTGTCGGAGTTTTCAGACCGCCCGAATGCCTCCGACATGGCCTAACGATCCTTATCCTGAGACGAGAACCGATACCGACAGCTTTACGTGCCCTCCGAAGCACAGTGGCGCTCTGATGTACATGCCAAATGCGGTCACCCATCCAAGTGGTGACATGTGCAAGAGTTGCTTAACTTTGCCGATCTATTACGAACGGCAAGCCAAGTCTCGCTATGAGCGCTACGAGACTCACCATAATGTCGGAACGATCAAACGTTGAGTCAAGCCTTTGTCGCGTCATACATTTTGCGCGAAAGAAATTCACTGATTACACAGTTATGGTGACAAAGTCCACACCGTCGGCACTATCCATTTGCACTGTAAACAAGCCTTAATGAACCACACAGGGTGCTCATACAAATCTTCATACATTACAAGTAATGTGTCGCTTATGAATATGCAATTATATCCAGTTGAAAGTACCGAACACGTGAGCCCGTCTAAAGTACTACCTCCTAAAATAAAACGTATAATAGTAATTGAATTGGATCTCGCGTACTGTGAACACGGGCCAATTCAGTTAATTCCCTACTTTATGACGTCATATTTCGCGGCGGTAGCACTACGGGTGTAGGTGAGGAGGCTCGGGAGGGAGGACTCGGTAACAAAGAATAATTCGCCGCGCGCCGTTTAGACAGGTTGGCAACTAGAGCCTGTTGATACCACCGGTTTATATGGCATTTATTTATAAAGTACGAGAAAAATATAAATAGAGCTGGTAAATGAAATTGGAAGGTTAAGTATTCCACAAGCCCTTCCATTATTTACTATTCCAGTAACGATCCAAGACTTTCACTCTGCTGTCCGACACCGACCGAACTGTAAACGGCAAGCGTCAGATCAGTCTGTTCAATGCCGGCATGGATGTTTGATAAAAGATTAGCATACACACCTACAAGGATTACCCACTTATCGGGGCCTGCCGAAACTAGCATCGTAAGACATTTATTGGGTCGGGTTTCGAAACGCGTCGCCCGAATTTGAGGATATTGGTGGTGTAGGGGGCTTAAGGGAGTTAGTTTTAATCCCCTAAAAATAATTTTGGCTGCCGGAGTTGCGTCTAAATACTTTTAAACAATTTCCAAAAATTCTTCATTCAAATATGCAAAACGGAACGTAATTTTAGGTTTTATGTGAAAGTAACTAAATAGGTTGTGTTAGGTTCTTTTTTGACCCTTAACCCGAAAATAGGAGCACTGCGAAGCAGGGCTCCGTCAACCTCAGTTTATTAAACTAGTGAAATCAATAAAAGCGATATTTAGGTTTTATGTGAAAAACGTGAAACGAAACGCAACCGCCATCTTGTACGAATTATATTGACAGCTAATGTCAAATTTTTGCGTCATTGCTTACGAGTACCTAGGGTTAGGTGCGACTGTAATAAGTAACTAAATAGGTTATGTTAGGTTCTCTTTTGACCCTTAATCCGAAAATAGGAGCCCTGCGGAGCAGGGCTCCGTCAACCTTAGTTTATTAAACTAGTGTGAAGAATGTTGAAGTTGGCAGTGCCATACACACCGATGTTTGGAGATAATTTTTTTTTCCAAAGGAAACCAAGTATTTCCGGCAAGTGAAAATGGTGAGGGGTAGTTCCGAGACCTCCCCCCCTCCCCTTCCAATCACTCACAACCCCTAAAAACGGCGACGTATTTCGAAACCTTAACCCATTTATTATAATACAATCGAAGTGGATAATTGTATAAGGCATACAGGTAATTAGCAAACTCAAACTCAAAATCCTTTATTCATTTAGATCACAAAGTGACACTTATGAACGTCAAATTTAAAACATTATTACTGTATGCTTCTACATTTACATTTACTGCCACGTTCGGAAAGCAAGGGCGTAGAACCCTGAGAAAGAACGGGCAATAAAACTCACGGTCACTCTTTTTCATCGCCATTTTTAGCTTAACACATTTCTAGCTTAACACTACAAGTTGCAATTAGCATGAGAACTCGCGCGTCATCATTGTAGCAGCCAGACACTACGCGCGTAGCCACTTCCACTACAGCCGTAGTACGTGCTACGCGGCGCACCAAAGAATAATTGAGAGCGGCGGTCATACGACCGCTGCGCGCACTTTGTTTGGCAAGTTGTGTACGAGTGCGAGGGAACGACCACTAATTGCTTTAATCGCTTGCTCTTTGTTGCATTTACTGTTCACCGCACAACAACTTAGCACTACTATACAGCCCAAAACATTAATCGGTAAGTACTTTTACATTTCAAACTTTACTTATCAGGTTACATAAACGAAGGACCAAATTCATTGATAAATAAATTCAATAAAAATTCTCGGGAACTCAATTTCAGTTTGCGAGTGTCTATTTTTAAACGGCTATATATGAACGTCCTTTCGGAGCAAGTGTGGTGTGAATCAGTGTTCACCGGATCGCACACGAGTGACCGCACCGCAGTTCGGTGCCAGCAAAAAATTAAATCATAAAAGCGAGCGTCGAACAAAATGCGGAAATGGAGCAAGGAGAGTAAACGGTGCAATCAATAGCACAAGAAAATAGCGAGAATTGAATTGTGTAGAACATTAAGTGCAGCGGCGGGTGCGGCGCTTGGCGCGGCGCCATAGCCTCCGGAGGCTGTAGAAGAGGATAGCATGCTGCGTCTGTCACCTTCTCTCTCACATTACACACATGGGCGCTTGCGGCTTACGTCGCTCGTCCAGCAGACTATATGAACCGCGGTTACATAGTTAATTTTGTACTGACTAATAGTAGTATTATCGACTGATCTGCATAGCCTTCGGAGGCTAAGAGAATAGCACGCTGCATCTGTCACCTTCTCTCTCTTGGATCACAATGAGCGCTTGCGGCTCACTTCATCTCGACCAGCAGACTATATAACTCATAGCCTGTTCTAAGGGCTACGTATGGGTCATAAAAAATATTTTGCATTGTATCTTTTGACGGGCAAAGAATGTGTATTTTGAGTGTCTTTCAAACTACGGTAGAGTGATAAATAGAAGAAGTCAATCGTGACACAGACATGAACTTTGCTTGCAACTAGTGAGCACTAATTTTGCAAATCACGCTATCCATTGTTACACTGCGCATGTGAATATTGTCTGATATAAGTTATTTTTTTTCTGAATTATTAGTAGCAGCACGGAGTCTGGTGATGTGCTCGGCAACGGCAATAGGCTCGCCCCCTATTACGTGGGACCTATAAATTCATGGCAAAATGTGGATGCAATATTACAGGGGTACCTCTGCTTACCCCTTCGGGGATACAGACGTGAGTCTATAAAAATATAAATAAATAAGAATTTTGATAGTATTTAGCGCCATCTATCGTATTCTTGATATAAAAATATGATCAACAAGATGCATATTGAAAGTAAAAAAGATGTAGGATAAGCGATAGATGGCGCTCGGCATACCTTGAGAAGCTTATATTAGAAAAGTTTGGTGAAAAGCAAGACTCAGGTCCAAGTTTTCCTGCAAGGTAGACTTCTTCTAATTAATTAAAATTTACATACCTAATCTTGAAGATACCCCGTTGCTAACTCGAATTGAAATAGAAGCCAGTTTCCAAGTCCAAAGTTTGTTAGACTCGTTTCTTCTCTAACGAGTAAATTTATATCCGTGAGAGTAACAGAAATATCCATGGCACTTGGCATTCCGGAGATGCGGCACAGCAGTTATAATCTTGCGCGTCTAATCACTACGCATAAAAACAATTTAATGTGAGCTGTTTCCATACTCGCGAACATTAGCGCGAAGTACTGGTAAAGTTGGCAACGTAGTATAAACGTTGTGTGTTTATAACTGGGCAAATTTTTGACGAGGGTAATTCGCACCCCTTAACCCCCTCCGGCTGAATGTCCCGCGATTGTTATAAACAAGACCAGGTGTCGACGCACTCGTTAGAATATTTTAGAACGCATGCACATACGCTGCTTGTAAGTGTTTGCGTTTGCTCCGCGTTTTGGCGACGTTCTGCGTACGATAACTGCCATAAACTTTTTTATCTATTGCGATGAATCACCACATCTTCGGATCATCTTCCACCACTCAGATTTGCGTTTGGATCCTGATGGAGGGAGCATGTACGACTCTTGAATACGCACTAAAAACCACGGCGGTGTCCTCGAATTCCCTTGCGGGTGGGGTCACATGACGCTATCAGAGTGAAAGACCCCGCCGAGGTTGCTAAATTGGCGTGATTGACATGATCTCTTGGGAATTGACTTAGATTACAACGTGTATATATAGATATACACTGCTAGGTATATTTTTGATTTTATATCTTTTTTCATGCTTTAGTTCACGCTATCGAAATATCCTGCAATTGATATAAAGCAAGTCAGGTGTGAAGGTACTCCTACATGGTTTTAGTGACTGCGCGCACTGGTTTTAGCATCGGTGGGTGGCTATTTTGCCATTGCGTCGCTGTATTGCGTTTTGACTGCATTGCCACTGCACTACTACTCTACAGCGAGTGTTGTGTAATTAAGTTTTTAATTTGTAGATCTGAGTATACCTAGCTGTTTTTGTTTGTTGTTTTCGTGATACAGGTATTATTGCCAGTCTAGCAGTTGATTCTTTTTACTTAAGGAAAGAAATACCATGGGAAAGCGACTATATCTGACTTCATTCTGGATTTTTGGTTTTAATTTAAATAATTGGAATCTTTTTCAATAACATCGGCGCTAGTCCTAAATTCTGAGAACAAAACAAACATTCAAACAAAGGACACATAGAACACCAAGACTTCAGGTCTGGGTGGTCTACACCATTTTTAATGGCACAAATTTTCGTGAGGAGATCGAAGATCGAATCCACTACATTCGCGGCACCGTCAAACGCCGAGTGAACAATAAAACCACTAACTAAGATATCTGAGTAGTCTATTCTGCTTTAAGCTGCTGGCACTGAAAAAAGTTAAGGTATTCATGCGCTCACAATTTAGGATCGCCCGCCTTTTGGAACGGTACAGAAAAGTGCCTGTAGTCGTATGTGATAATACTGTGAGACAAACGACGGTGAGAGCAGCGAATAACAATAGGGGTCTGAACCGATACGAAACAGTACTGTGCGAATATTTTACGATCTGAGGTAAGCCGCCTCACAAAAATATATTTCGACGAATGCAAGACCTTGCCAAGTGACATGGACTATTGTTTTATCAGCGAAATGGTTTAAGGTTGCTTCAAAATGTATGATCAGTTTATAGGTGGTGAAATGTGATATCCATATCACACAAACTGATTGACGGCATGTTTTGTCAAGGAATTGAATTTATAATATAATGATAATTGTTGGTGTGGCAGTTTCTATTTAGATAGCAATTTTCATCTAAATACATTCATATGATATAAGTAATATAACTTATTTATATCTATACTATTAATAGTGTCACTCAGTCTGTCCCTCACTACGTCCAGACATTCCCTTATTGGAACATTGGTAAAGAGCGACTCAACGTCAAAGCTTACCATTACATCTTCCGGTTCCAATCGGATACTTTGTACGATATGGACGAAATGACGCGAGTTCTTCACGAAAGACGGTGTCATACCGACTAATGGCTGCAATACCGATGCAACGTGCTTCGCAAGGTCATCAGTAGGCGAGTACGATAGGCCGCAGTGGCAAGTTGGGCTTATGTACCTTAGGCACACCATATAGCCTACACACACTGATAGATACCTGCACGCCACGTCGCACCACCACCCTCGACATCCGCAATCCGGTGTGACGTCATTAAAAACAGAGCACATGACCTCTGTGACCCTGAGCATTTGAAGCTAGAGCTAGACCATGGTCTAGCTCTAGCTTCAAATGCTCAGGGTAATGCTCATGCTTCAGGAGGTACTTAGGAAGAACGGATACCAGGTACAACGTCGAATGACGCGGCCTATCAAGCGAGAAAAGCATCCGGCGGTAGATAGACAAAAGACCTACATGCCCTACATCAGAGGTGTTACGGATAAACTAGAAGCAAAGTTAAAAAACTACTACACTCCGACCGTATTTACACCAGGGGCCAAAGTATACAACATGGTGGGAACACCAAAGGATGTTCTACCGCTACAAACCCCAGGTGTCTATAAAATCAACTGCAGCTGCGGAAGCTCTTATATAGGGCAAACGAAGCGGCCTATCGCTGAACGTATAAAAGAGCACATCGCAGCTGTAAAGAACCGTGAAACGAACAAATCGGCGATTGCGGAACATTTACTTCAAGCGGGCACCAATCACTGAATTGAATTTCATCGTCCCCAAATCCTCTCCACGGAACGCCACTTTTACTTTTACCCAAGAGTTGTGCGTGAATCGTTGGAAATCAAAAAACATAAAAATTTCAATCGGGAAGAGGGCTTCAAATTGTCATCGGCGTGGAATCCAGTGATTCGGCTAACAACACCCTACTTTAATGCGCAGTCGGCGAATGTTCAATATACAGATACGGTTAGTGTGTTTTGCGCCGGTACTTCGAAAATCAACGACGACAACGACCCGGGGGTAGAAATGTGTGACCACGGGACGTGCAACCGTCTCGAAACGTCAAGCAAAATAAGGTATGTAAATACCTAATGCATGTTCGCGTTAATTCCCGTATAGATATATATTCTTAAAGGATTTCCTAGACAAGCTCAAAATATATCGACTTACTACGAAGTACGAACCTGTAGTAAAAGTATACGTGTCTGTTGTTATCTGTGCAATACATAATGAATATAGATTTTCTTTAAACGTTCTATTTAATTCTCGATTTTCCTTTGGGATTTTAAATACAGACCTAATTTTTACAGAGGTTTGTTAAATCTTTGACTGATATAATTTTGTCACATAAAATTTACAAAATAAACCTGTGCAACTAATTTTCACTTCGGCTGATTTATGTGGTCCCCTTTAGAGTTTGATCGGTTTTTATTCGTATGACCTGAATGTGTCAATGTTGTTTTTGGCACTACACTTTGTGCTCGTATATGAAACACCAAAAATGTACAGTCTTATGCAAAAAGTAGCAATACCGCTGAACCATGCGCTGAATTCTCTTTAGTTTTTCATGCTATTCTACAGGTGATTTGGCTTGTCAACTAATTTGCTATATGTAACATAATAGTAGCATTATTGTGTCAATATTTATGTAAAACAGTGGTGCATCAAAGCTGTTGTTTTTACATCATACACACATGCACACTCACACATAGAACGCACATGTGGACACTCTACACGAGTGGTACACAACCAGAACATTCAATTAACACACATTGACACCTCGTTGTCAAACCACCATTTTGTTTATTTTCATTTGTGCAAACAATATTGACAAACCACGTACATGTTGAAATATAAACATTGTCATATTTATTTATTTTCTTTACTTATAAATGTTGTTATCATGTGAGCAGTGCTAGAAATGTGATTCAATATAAAAATGTGTTGTGCCTGTTCGTGCACTGAATATACGGATGAAGATCTATGAGGAATAGGTAGGCCCCTAACAGTCTGCTCAATCATACTCTAAAAACGATGTTCAGAATTCCAGAATAATTCAGAACATTTGATCGATTATTGCTTATTTGTTGAAGAGCTTGTTAGTTTTTAAGTTTTTAACTCACTGCGAAGTAACCTTATAGTTTTACCACGTCCACCTCTTGTGGAGGATTCTGCTGTTATATATACAGAAAATATAGGGACTAAAGATTTATATTTTTGAAGAGTTATATTTTTGAGCTAGTACTTATGTTGTGAATAGCAAATATACCTAGAGATTAAAAAAAATGGTTTTGTTGGAAATAACTAATAACCCATCACGTAAATGCAATAGTGTTTTATTTTTACATTCGGCTTTTACATTGTTCGTGTTTATAGACAGATATTTATTTTAAAATACATTAGAGTAATTAATTTATTTTGTTTGGATATCGTTTTACGAAATATTTGTCATTCTAAACTGTTCGTACCTCGAATCCGTAGTACTCAACGACAACTCAGCCTACTAGACGGCAGACGTAAAGCGAACACTTTCTGACAACACGTTAGACTTATACGTCTTACATAAGACCAATCCCAACACTAGTTATGAATTATGACGTACCCAAAATTTGAACCGGCCAATTAGAATGGATTTTTGTAGCCCCCTTCACCCCGCATACCTCACCGCTTTGACAGAAATGTTTGTTTGTAGAAATGAACACATTAGGAGTCTAGTAGGCTGGGTTGTCGTTGGTAGTCTTGAATGTGGTAGGTATAAAATAGTGGCATATATTAATAAAGTTATTCTCATTTACAATTATATTGTAAGTAAAAAGGTACTCGTATATGCCATTATTATAATATACAAACTACAATTAAGAAGGAAGGAAGCTTATAGATTAGTAAGTAAAAGTCCATAAGCTCAAACTTATTTTTGCCAACGATTAAATTAATGCTATGCTTCAGTTTTTCTAGGGGCTCGCAGGACCGGGTTTTTTATTTCCGTCTGGTAATTTAACCTCGTAGCAGCTGATGGTAATCTAATATTTAAGTCTTATAGTCAAGGAAACTTAGATGGGCTTTAAGAATATACGTACCCTTTTTTAAGTTGTATCTTAAATTATAACTTGATTACACTACCAGTTTCAGGTTGATATAAATTTTATGAATAGATTTACGTAGGCAATGCTGCAGTGCAATGAAAGAACATTCAAGCTCTCGCAATTAAATTGTCCATTGAAGTAGGTGTTCAGAGATTGGCCTAGACAGTGGGAACAGTTTGCAGACGGCAGTGGAAGCTTGGATTACATCCACTTCTGTAGGTCAACCGAAGAATGTCTGACATATGAGACTGAGTTTCTCAGTGTTGTTTAACCATGTGCTTTTCAAAAGGCGATGATTTTACGAGACGACAACGTGTTAATTTTTCAAGGCAAGAACAAAGAGAGATGCGTCATCTTACAGTGTGACTAGAGTCAAAAAATTACAATAGACAAAATAAAATGTTACTAAACTGAAAACAAAACTTCTATTTCAGAAATGACGATTACTAAACGAATTATTGTAAAATAACATTGAAAAATTTAATCACCTAAATATGACACTATCTAGGTATGTTAAATCCTTCACACGGTAATCCTGTAGAAAGTCCAGTATTTATAACGAATAAATAAACTTTTGTACTCAAACCAACAATGCGAAAGCGAGGACGTGAACTATCACAGACAAACTTTTTGTGGCATATTTGGAAGTAAATTGCTTAATTTGTTTTAATAAATTAATGGACTGACGCCTGTTTTCGAGGGAGTCATGTAGAGATTATACCTTTCTGCCTGACATTCTTCTGGTATAGTACGTTTTTGTTATGTGTTTTGCTGTTTTTTAACCACGCTGAGGTAACTTAGAATTCAGATTTTGTAAATCGTACTACTAGTACATTATTATTTTATTACATGCGGCCGTTGGAAATAAATATTCATATTAAAAACTATATCTATACACGTAACTTAAAAAAAAGAAAATGTTTTCAAGTAATAAACGTAGACCACTACTTAAAAGGAATATAATATTTTTTATATTTTTTTTATTTACAGACTCACGCCTGTATCCCCGTAGGCAGAGGTGTAATATTACACCCACATTTCGCCATGCATTTTTAGGTCCCACGTAATAGGGGGCGAGCCTATTGCCGTACCGGGCACATTACCAGACTCCGGGCTGCTACTGAGTATTTCCTAACGGAAAACCCAATAACACTTTGCCTGACCCGGGAATCGAACCCGAGACCTCCCAATCCCACGCGCACATTTATGCCGCGAAACCAACGAGGCAGAATATAATATGTCGTGAATATATAGTGAAAAACTGACACGTCTTAAACAACAATTTTAATATGATATTTTATTGTGATGTATCTTCCTTGTGATTTATCCAGGACTGAGCTCTTATTCATGAAATTAATCTGAGGGTCAAGTTCGATAGAAAATTCAATGTCAAGGTCTGTCACGGCATATTGTGATTTTGAAAAATGGAATGGTCAATGAAGGATGCCGTGTGAATGAGCCCTTACGGAGCGGTACGTATTACGGTGCGACTTCCAACCGACCTCAGTTCCCAATTAGTGGAGATACCACTAGATAATCTGAGGTTACGTAAGTTGTTCTGAGGTTTTACACGGACAGCCTCGGGCGAATACACGAGCCTTGTACATAACGTTTTATTTCTCGGACCCCCGTTACGCTGTGGTAGTTTCATCTGAAGTCAATCATTATCATTTTCAAAAGGTTGATATTCATCTTGAAAAACGGTATGGTATTAACTGTAATATAGAGCTAGTTAAAAGCGTTTAGTAATATTTATTAGAAAAGCAGCGATAACTTAGCGGAGAAATTAACAGTCTGCTACGCAGAGGGTCTTCAGTGCAGACCTACGGGGTGGTCTACTGGCTTTTCAAAGTTAAGTCCTTATTCTACTGTTGTTAAGCTGTGTCGGTGTCACAAAACGCTGTGAGGTAACCTGCATGCCTGTGCGTTCTCCATAATGTTTTCAAAAGATATGTTATATATGTAGAAAAATAGCTTAATTTTATTAGCTCTGCCAGCGTATGATTTTTCAAATTCATATTGTTTTATCATATCAATGCCACTTCACCCTATTTTAATCTCCACATAAATTTCGCTTCTAATAGAATATGTGAGCAATTTTTCTAGCCGGTGCGGTGTACATTGAGTAATGTGTAGCTCGACGGGTGCAGGGACAGCGCGCATCGCTGACTGCGACGCTGCGATACACGGGTACGTCATCAATCCACCGACCCCCGCCCCGTGACTCTGAATTAAATACAAGCATTTTATCCAACCGATGCTGGCAGGTTACATAGAAAAAAAGAACTTCACGCTGCATACTTTTTGAAAGAAAATAAACGTATCTATTTGAAATGAACGTTTTCAAAATCTTTGAAAATCTAAGAAGTTACTTCCAACTGATACTTTTGGAAAAGATTTTTTGGACACCAGTACGCAAGTTCAACGTCCTTTGTAGCTTTGACAAATTCAAATTTCAAATTCAAACTCATTTATTCATATAGGTTACAAAAGCAACACTTGTGAACGTCATTTCTTTTTTTACAACCAGGTTCGGGATGGTAGGGCTATGAGAAGAGCCTGGAAGAAACTCATGCCACTCTTTTTTAAATCAGAATCTTAAGCTTACACTTTGTGGTACCATGATTGCTGACACAGCCAAAACACTTCGCGACACTGATTAGAAATAAATGGATATGAAAAAAAAATGTGAATAGTACAACAACAAAACACTAAAGCGACAGCAGTATAGATGTATCAGCAAGCAATAGATTAAAGAATTTTGTAAAGGTGACAAGTGAACAATGATTAGGGATACAAACTGATATACTAGATTCAACAAATCATAAAATATATGCAAACATCATGAGTGTTCACAAGGCCTACTTCCACTTAACATGTTACTAATTAAGAAGAGAGTATATTACACAGTCATAAAATAAACAATAATAGTGAATTTAAAAAAGCAACAAAAACCATGATGTCTTGTCATCTAGAAATTCTTTAATAGTGTAATAACCCCTTCTTAAAAGAAAATTCCTAGTAGCAGTTTTAAATTTGTGCAGAGGTAAATTCTTTATTTCCAGAGGTAATTTGTTGAATAATTGTATACAACATATGGATTCTTATTATCCGAAATAAACAGTTATTATTAACCTCCTGGATGCCAGCGTCATACCTATATTACATAAATAATTAAAAATTCGCCATAAAACCATCAGTGAATTATTGCTGGAATTAATCGTTTTATGGTGGTTGTGTAACCTTTGTAAAGTGGCAGTACTAATCTTAACACCGTTTTTTAAGTATTTTTTTTTACTTCAAGAGACTCCTAATATACCAAAAATATTAACTTATAATGTGATACCGATGTTTTTTTTCTGGAATCCAGGAGGTTATACCGAGTCCCGCAAATGAGTTATGAACTTTATGTAGACGGTAGTTAGTGCTAAACTGATTTACAAGAGGTACAGAAATTATTGCAATCAATTATTAAAGAAACTTAAACGTAGCTACGAAAAGGAACTATTGAAAAACTCAGCAAACAACAGTGAAAAGCTTTGGAACAACATTAAAAATATAACACACATCAAACAACAAACTAAAATAGATAACACCAAACTTCTAAAAATAAAACCTAATCCTAATCAAGCAGTTAACTATGTTAATAATTATTTTGCTGAAGTAGGTAAACACCTTGCCGAAAATATTACTGTACCAAGCACCTATGACGTTTATTCTTCCGAAATAGAGCATACCCAATTAGACTCTTTTGTACTTCTTAACACAGATGAAACCGAAGTGATTGATATTTTAATGAGTTTAAAGTCTGACAGCGCACCAGGCTGAATAATATCCCTACACATTTTCTGAAACTTGCCAAATTTGAAGTAATTCCCATCATTTTGAAAATTATATATGTCCGGTAATACAAAATGTACCGAAAACTAAATATCTAGGAGTTATTTTAGATCACCGACTAACATGGCATTACCACAGACATTAGATTTAGTTAATCAACGTACCAGAAAATTAATTTGGATATTCAAACAATTAAGACCTGTAGCTAATAATAATTTACTCAAACAAATATACACTGCTCTTGCTCAATCCTTCTTAACCTACTGTATTTCCGTATGGGTTGGAGCCAATAAAACAAATTTTTTAGAAGTTGAACGATCTCAGCGTGCCCTTCTCAAAACTAAATATGTTCTATAGATTAACTTTATTTAACGGTAAGGAAATTATATATTTTAAATTCAATCCTAAAAATGCATAAATCTATTACATTTGATCCCAACATCTTAACAAAAAGGAGATATGCTGCAGTAATGATCAATAGCGTTAAAACTTCATTTGCGAGACATCAATTTATTACACAAGCTACATTACTTCATAACGCAGTGAACACAAACCTTAAAGTTTACACAAAACCTATTATGATTGCAAAAGTACCGTTACTTCCTGGCTTAAATACCTCACATTTACAGAAACAGAGTCACTTCTTCAACCCATAAATTAGAATACCCAACCCATAATGTCGATACAGCTAAGATGCACACCACGCATACACACATACACACACACACACACACACACACACACACACACACACACATATACAGATACATACACATACGAACACAGACACACACACACACAAACACGTACTTTTTCGTTTATAAATTCATTACATAACTTTTCTTTTTGTATAATTTTGTATTTTGATATTTTTATTTCTTTCCACTTCTTTTACTTTTATTGTATTTTGATGAAACATACTAAATTTAAGGCTTCTATGTTTATTACATACTTGTTATGGAAGAGTGTGGTCTTCTGACACAAGTATTTCGATACTTAAAAGAAGGCCACCGAAACGTTTTTTATAAGAATTGTTGATGGAAATAAAAGTATTACTAAAGTATTATTAAGGTGCCCACTAGTTTATGCTTATTCATTGTGTTCACTTTGTGCAAGTCACAATGTTTACGGTAAAGAGTTAAGTTTTTCTTAACGTACATTAAATTAGCAAATATATACTGCGATGCAACTGTAAATATTACTACTTCTTTAAATTTATCTCGTAAAGAATCTCTAGCACCTAACTTATATATTGCGCGTATGGCCTTCTTTTGAATAACAAAAATTGTCTGAATATCGGTCGCCGTATCCCATAACAGTATCCCGTGAGACATTCCACTGTGAAAGTAACTAAAGTAAACTAGCCTAGTAGTATCTACGTCTGTGAATTGTCGAACTTTCCTAACTGCAAATGCTGCAGAACTAAGTTTGACTGCCAGACAGGATATTTGGGCGCCCCACTGAAGCTTACAATCTAAAGTTAAACCTTAAAACACAGTTGAATCAACTAGATTAATTGTTTCGTTATTTAAAGTTATATTAGTAAGAACATTTTTGACATTTGGTAAAGTGAATTTCACACATTTTGTTTTGCTGGAGTTGAGTAGCAAATTATTTGTCGTGAACCAATGTAGTACTTGCGAAAGAGAATTATTTACGCGGTCAATGTTACTTGTATTACGATAAACTTTAAAAATAAGTGAAGTATCGTCAGCAAAAAGAACAATATCACATAGATTTTTAACAAAGAATGGCAAGTCATTAATATATATTAAAAAAAGAAACGGACCAAGAATAGAGCCCTGTGGAACGCCCATTCCCACTGGCAAACCTTGAGACCTACTTCCACTAACATCTACATACTCTATCTCTAAGGTATAATAACTGGCAACAAGATTGAGTGCGCTATCTCGAATACCATAATGGTTGAGTTTACATAAAAGTGTATCATGCTCAACTTTTGAAAAGTCGCAGAAAACACCAATGGCATTAGAATTTTCCCAAGCGTTAAAAATATGTTTCAATAGAGATACACCGGCTCAACGGTGGAGCGATCTTTAGTGAAGCCATACTGCTCACTAGATAGTATTTAAAGACATGCTTTCCTTGTGCTTCGATAACAGTTAGCAATAATACATTACGATATCTCAATTCCTTGGTTGTTCTTTGTATCCGTTAGTCAAATTAGTTTGCAACGTATGATTTTATACTTTTGCTACTTATATAATACAATTTTTTTTTTTATTTTGGTTGATAAAACTGGACATACTCTTAGAAAATACAATCATATTTATTACAAAGCCTCTCTACAAAGCTCCGGCTATCAAGACCACAGGCCTAATTCTCGTATTTTTATATGACATTGAAATTATATTTTGAATGTACTCAGAAGCGGTATTCTGATAACCTAATGTCATTATCGTATAATTTGAAATAAACAGTTCAACGTTGACACATATTTTGATACTTGTTTCAATTACGATCTCGGTACTATTTCATTCAAATATCAGATAATTTATGGATAATTTAGAAGAATACGCTTTTTGTGAAGTAAGTATGACACTAACATTATATCGAAACTGTTTTTGTTTAGGAGAATTGGGCCCCTGTTAATAAATACCGTATAATATATGAAATTCTATGTAACTACTATCAGAAGCTAGTTCATTCGCCGTCAACGCTGTTCCCACTACATTCAATGTCTATATTAGCATACTACTCGTTTTGTTTTGTCTGCCCCACCATCTACGTCTGCCAGAAAACTCAATAAATATGCAACTAGCACAGATCTCAGCTCAAGTTCGCATATCAATCAAAATATCGCGTATGTAGTCATACAGTAACGGGAAGGCGTCAGAAATACTCATATTATATTATTGAGCATTAAATATTTATTGATAAATCTCAAGCTGTTCACGTCGATTTACATATAAAGTTTATTACATATATAGTTCACGTTGTACAATTCACGTCGGTACTTAACGCAGTTAACATCTATGTGACAGTGCTCGAAATGTTTTATTGTTATTGTGTGCAAAAACTAAGTGATTGAACCTATTTTTGTGAAAACATTATTATTCAAGGACTAACTTATCAAGTTATCGTGTAATTAAAACGAAAATTATCTATAATTACAAGCAATTACACAGAACCAGTGAAACCAATCCAAACCAAGCCAAACCAAGCAGGCAGCGATAGCTGAGTGGAGAGACTGACAAACTGCTACGCAGAGGTGGGCTCAGTCGTCGGATGCGAATTAAACGATAGTGACATTCAGCATTGCACACGTATAGCCAAACTGCAATCCACAAGTAACCGCCCCCGCTCGGTGATTACACAGCTAGCATCTCTGAAAGTAAGAGACCGACTCAGGAGTCGGTCTCTCACTTATTTTTATTGTAATTTAAAACCGATGGCATCGGTTTTAAATTACAATAAAAATAAAACCAATGACGAGAAACTCAACACTGCGGACCTCGGCCTCGGTGGCAACAAATCTCCTGTCTTCGTCGTGGAACACCTGTCTCCAAGTGACAAAGCGCTTCATGCGGCCACAAGACTTAAGGCTCGGGACAAGGGATACAAATTCGTGTGGGTAAGGAGCGGCAGGATCTTTGTTAGAAAGATCGAAAATACTGACGTAAAAACGTACAACACGTAAACGGTAAAAATATCGATACCCTGCATAAGCTCGCTTGAATATTTATGGAAATAATTTTGTTTATTTACTTTTTTAGCTTGTAATTATGTCATTACTGTTTTACATTCAATATTTTACAAATTTATTATCAGACCTGTAGAGGCTTAAGAACAAAGACGAAGATTTTCTACTGTAACATTTGCTGAACATAACTATGGCGTAGTTATTCTTTCAGAAACTTGGTTAAGTGCTTCTGTACTGAGCACAGAGCTATTATTTGACAGGTACGTGGTGTACAGAAGGGATAGAGAAACATCTAGTCTACAAAAGGGTAAGAAAGACTGAGGAGTGCTATTAATAGTGGTTAAAAAAATATTAAATCTAAACGTATGAAGCCGTGGGGAAGTAGTTGCGAGGATATCTGGGTGAGCTTGGACTTACCTATGACACGTTCTGTACGTCGAATGTCGTATTTACCTCCCCCTGTAAGGCGCTCATATTTGGAGCATTTTGTGGATACTTGTAATGGCGTCTTTGAGCAATTAGGTGATGCAAGTTTATGTATCGTGGGGGACTTAAATCTAAGTACTATAGATTAGAAAATGATGGACAATGCAACTTATACCCTCAGGCTGCCAAGCCCGTGTGATGTCTTAATTGATTTCATACATATTAATAAGCTCATTCAATACAACAATATATTAAATACAGCAGGTCGGATACTTGATCTTGCATTGTCCACTCATCCACAATGCGATGTAAATGAGTCTGTAAACTCGATAAGCAAAATTGATCCACAGCACCCTCCTCTGACAATTAATATTTCTTTACAAAATAAGGCTAACCTACCTTATAACGCAAAAAATGTAAGACCTAATTTTCGTAAGGTGAATTATTTACCCATTCGAGACTTTTTAAAACATAAAAACTGGGTGGAATTATTTCAGGGACAGCGTGACGTCAATGAGATGATCGATCTTTTTTACGATGTTCTTAACCTCATAATTCAAAAATGTATACCTACTCAAGCACCTAAATCCCGTAGATGCCCACCGTGGTTTAATTACAATTTGATTAAAATGTTACATTACAAAAACAAAATAAGGAAACGTTATCAGAAATATAAAAACCCTTTGGATAGATATGATTTGCAAATAATCGGTAAATGATGTAGCAATCTTGCTACTATTTGTTATAATAACTATATTGAGAGTTTGGAGAAAGAACTTTCAACAAATCCTAAGTTATTTTGGACTCACGTAAAGAATAGGCGTGGAGGATCCAGCACATATCCACCCACAATAACAGATGGCACGAACCCTTCATCAGACGCCACAGTTATCTGTGAGTTGTTTGCATCGTACTTTGCCTCTGTTTATAATACAGACCATAATAAGGTCATTAATAGTTCAAATTCTTTGACTTCGTTGCAATATAACCCTTTGTCATCCCATTGCCAAAAATTCCGAATCCTACACTCCCTAGTCATTTTCGACTTATCTCCATTTTACCGTTTTTAGCCAAAGTGCTAGAGGCTTGTGTCAATAAGCAGCTGTCCAACTTTATACACCAAAACAAGCTTCTAAGTCCGTACCAATCTGGCTTCAGACCTGGACATAGCACTTCTACCGCTCTCCTTAAAGTGACTGGCGATATTAGGGGGGGCATGGAGGAGACTTAGGTCACAGTGTTGGCCTTAGTTGACTTTTCGAACGCCTTTAATACCGTCAGTCACGATATCCTTCTATCAATCCTTTCCTATCTCATGATCCCACCTGGTTTGCTGGAATGGTTCGCAACGTATCTTCAGGGATGTCAGCAGGCTGTCCGCATTGATGAAACCTCATCAAGTTGGCGTGACCTTAGCTCTGGCGTTCCTCAAGGTGGCATACTCTCTCCTTTACTATTTTCTATTTTTATCAACTTCTTGACCCCTAAACTTCGATGTTCGTATCATCTTTACGCCGACGACTTGCAGTTATATTCTCAGGCAAGAGTGGAGGACGTGACATTAGCGATAGCTGATGTGAACAGAGACCTGAACACTATCCTGGCTTGGTGCAATGATTTCGGCCTTGACGTTAACCCAGCTAAATGTCAGGCTATAATAGTAGGCAGTCAGCGCATGACAAACAGATTAAACCTAAATTCCCTACCGCCAGTCACATTCAATGGGTTAATTATTCCATTCAGCCCAGTCGTCAAAGACCTGGGACTGTATATAGATGCCACTCTCGACTGGAAGCCCCAGGTCACCGACGTAAGTCAGAGAGTCACCGGTACCCTTCGGGCTTTTTTATCGTCTCAAGAATTTCCTGCCGCCCAAAACCAAGACTTTGCTTGTGTAACCTTAATATTTCCCTTAATCGACTATGGTGATGTGTGTTATTATGACCTGAATGCAGAATATCTCAACAAGTATGACCGGCTTCTAAATAACTGCATTCGATTCATATACAATCTTTGTAAGTATGATCATGTATCTACTTTTCGTTCCGAACTAAAATGGTTACCTATCCGTCAGCGGCATAGTTTGCGTGCTCTTACTACACTCTTTTCTTTTCTTCACTCTTCTTCTCCCCCTGATTACTTCTCCAAATACTTTCAATATCTCTCTTCTACTCATGATAGAGCCCTTCGTTCCTCTCATAATTTACTTCTTGCGTGTCCCACACATTCTTCTGTTTTCGTTAACTCTTCTTTCATAGTACAAGCTGTACTGCTTTGGAATAGGCTCCCTCTTGAAGTCAGAATGTTCACTAACCGTTATGCATTTAAAATGAAAGTACGAGAGCTTCTCTTCAACAAGTTGAAGGAAGCAGCCCATCATTCTCATCAATTATCTTATGTAATATAATTATGTATTTACTTCATTTATACAATTGTTTCGCTCACTCTATATCATTTCATTCGTTTTTACGTACTTAGTCTTATAGTATTGTATAATATCCTTTTAATTCAAAAAATTCTACACTATGTTAAATGCACCTACCACACTTATCTCTCCACCACCCAGGTTGTCTGGTAGATAATGCCATAAGGCATTAAGTCCGCCTATGTACTCATCTTTTGTGCATAAAGAAATAAAATAAATAAATAAATATAATGGGTTATCCTTGACAAACATTAATATAGAGCAAGAGTTGCTACTTAAAAACTTGAAAGTCTCGATTGCAGAAAGGGTGCAGGGCCCGATAATATACTACCGATTTTTATTGTTAACTGCGCATCTGAACTTGTTCAGCCATTGTTACATATTTACAACACATCATTGGCAACTGGTGTCTTCCCCTCAAAATAGAAAATAGCGAAGGTGGTGCCGATCAATAATCGAGTAGTGACGATATAGTTTCGAGCTATAGGCCGATTTCAATGCTGTCGACATTTGCAAAAATTTTTAAATGTCTTGTTTGTCCTTATATACAAAATCATCTTAAGCTATACTTATGTCATTAGCAGCACGGTTTCGTCGCATCAAGGTCGACTAGCACTAACTTAGTTCATTTCACTGAACTTTTATCTAAAGCTATTGATTCGGGTCACCAAGCAAATGTTGTATATACGGACTTTAGCAAGGCTTTTGATAAAGTTCCCCATGACACGTTAAAAAGTAAACTTTCGGCATATGGTATTGGGGGCCATTACTCAAGTGGTTGAGTTCATATTTGCATGATAGGACATTTTTTGTTGTACTCAATGGTTTTCAATCATCGGTTAGGTGTATATCTTCAGGAGTCCAACAAGGATCTTACACAGGTCCAATTTTATTTATTTTTCTCATTAATGATATCCCAACAAATATGCAATACTCAGAAGTATTTATGTATGCTGACGATTTAAAAATTTTAAAAGTAGTTGAGTCCGAAAATGACGCCTCTAAGCTGCAAGAGGATCTTAACGAGCTAGTGCAATGGTGTGATAGTAACGGTATGTTGTTAAATCTATTAAAGTGTTACCACATTAAATTCTCCCGTATAACCAAGTTAATTGAACACGATTATCACATTAAATTAATGAAGTATCGTCAATACGGGACTTGGGGGTACTTTTCCATATTAAATTAACTTTTATACCTCATTACCAGACCAGACCATTAAAAAGTCCTCAAAAATGTTAGGCTTTATATTAAGAAATTGCAAAAATTTTAAATGTGCTAAAACTAAGATAAGAATACGGCAGCGTAGTATGGCCGCCACACTATTCAAAACATACTCTGCGAATGGAACGGGTACAAAAACGTTTTTATGGCATCTGGCTTTTAGTTAAGCTTAGGCTGAAACATTTTAAAATTATGTCATTGCAGGAAAGACGTCGTCTCATTGATGCAATTTTCGTGTGCAAGTTAATAAAACATCAAATTTACTGTCTTCAATTGCTTAGTCTCTTGGCGTTCCGCGCTCCTTCAAGAATTTCTAGACATAACTCCACTTAGTCAACCACTAAGGCGAACTGCTCTCGGGGCTAATTCACCTTGCGCAAGATTTTGTAAGATTGTGAACGCCTTGAGTGATAAAATTGATGTGCACTTTGATTTCATACCTAAACTTAAATCTTAATTTCTTTTGTTTTCTGAAACATGTACAAATTAATCTTAAGTTACCGTATTTTTAAATGTCGCTGTAAGATTTTCAGTGTTACAAAATACCACTTGCCAATTAAACACCACTTGCCAATTAAACAATATAAAATGTGTCAGTAACACATTTTATATTGTTTAATTGGCAAGTGGTGTTTACCTATAAGTGATTGTTACACTTCTGTATTTATTTTGTAACATGTATCAATAGCATATAACCGTGTAAACAATCGTTGTTAAACCAAATAAAATAAATAAATAAATATGCTAGTATATTTAAATGTGAGAAAAATCTTTGTAATTTTTTTACCATTTTTATCGGACGAAGATATGTGCAACTTGGTACAGTTTATTTTGGCTGCAAAAGAGAGATCTTCGCAGCTATAATTATAGGCGAATATTGGTCACGATACTCACGATGGAAACCAATACTAATAATTGTATTCACATTTCGGCTGTTTATTTCTGATTAAGAATACGAATTGTCACCACCTCATATCATCACATGGGTGTCGTAAGAGCCGACAGGGGGAGCATATTATGCATAGAACAGCACTGTAGGAGAAGGAAAACTTGATACAATCCCTATACCAACCCGTTTGGCCAGCGTGGTATAGTAGGCCAATTCCTCCTTTCAAAGGAGAGGCCTAGTTCAGCAGTGGACTGATGATGAATGATGATGATGAAAATTTTCTTACAATTAACTAGAACGCGAGCCTTTTGCGCTTATCCTGTGAGGCTAGGTTAAAAGCTGCAGCTCTCTGCATTCAAGATCTTCATCGTGTTTACGAGTTGTATAAATCAAAAGTCATCACTCATGTCAACGAAATTCCAATAAAACTTTCATGGCCATGAATTTATTAGTAACTGCTTGGCACATTCGACAAAAATCATAAATGACCAAGCCCGCAGTCTCCGTGGCCTCGCAGCCTCTTGCAGCTTTGTAACCTCAAACTGTTCTATTACCTACTAGCCTATGTCACCAATACCTGACATATATGTATGTGCGTATAGAAAGCTAATGTTCAAAGTTTGACAATACTGAGCGGTTCTCTGACACTGGAACAACTGGTAACAAGAGAGCGCGATAGCGTTGGCCTGTATCGTTCGTTATGAGATCGAACTCATTAGCGTGCGGCTGCGTTTACAGAGGAGAGAGGAGGGCAGGGGGGATTACGCGGGTTGAAAAGAGGTCTCATTACTGTTCCCAACATCAACAGTTTATGACAACTTATATTGTCATGATTTCCTGACTGTTTAGTACCGCACTCGTTATTGCAAATGGCAAGTCGGTCGCACCATGAGTCCCAAAGTTTTTTTACCAAAATTGTTCAAGAGAATTGAATTCTGATTCAATTTGTAGCTTAGTAGTTTACAATTTGGTAATTTACTTCGACATTTAGCGTCAGAATTTTGCTGATTGTATATTTTCTTTACTACATAATTGATTACTGGAACTGTCATCGATACCTAAATGATCATTGAAAGCAACTACCAAAAATACTTATCGAAAAATTACATCCATCATGAGTAGCGTTCCGGCAGCGGTGAGTTGTGCTGCCTTCCAAATTTCTAAATGTGTAGTACACACTGTGAGCTTAGCTGGTTTACTTATCTGCGGGGTCTTATTCTATATCTATTTAGGAAATATATTTCATTGTGTATTAAAAACTCTGCAGGGTTTCTCATTTAAAAAAGAAATCATCTCCTTGGTATAAATCTTGTGTAGTGGGGAAATTTACAATAATTCAAATGAATAGTACTGCGCCATACCTGTTGTCAATAGAAACAAAAGTGTTTTAGTTTAGTGCTAAAGTACCCTTTTGTGTCTCTCAGTTACTTTTAAATCAATCATTCTTAAAAGGTGCAAAAGCAATTGGCCAACAATCAAGTATCTTGCCATTTTTGGGTCAACGCTCTCAATGTTCTTGATTTATGAACACAATACGATTGCCACCTCCTCAGTTCTTATTCGAAGCAATTGTCGCAACATTCCGGTTCTCTCACAAGTCGCTTACACTAATTGGCTTACTCATAGTGCCATACTGTCTGCTTCCCACAGAATTGCAACTGAATTGTGCAATTTATACACAAATTGTTATATTAAGGCCACTTGAGAAAGTGTATTCTCTGTTAGGAAATGTTTCTCAAGTGTCGTTTGGTGAAACAAAGCAGGTAGTATTTTTATATAAAAGGTGAATGGTACTTTGAAGAAAATATCGTGAAAAGAGCAAGGATGTGTAGTGGTTTATAAATACTACTTAACTCCTTGTTAATTTTAGTATAAGGGGTCAATTCGACTTAGAATATCGAATCAATGCCATACTACATTACCATGAAATGGAAGAAAAACGTACTGTATCAATATATCAATACTCAAATAAAAGGCTTTTCACTTAACAGTTGAAGGAATTTCTGCTGAAAACTGAGATTGCTTACTGCACTACGTTTTCATCTGGTACCTAAAATAACAACGTAAGTCGATCACATGCGTCATGTGCGTCACAAGGGCTGACGTGTCACAAGATACTTAAGCGTCACGGCCGTCACAAATAACACTGACTGACATCCACCCGCGACGCGCCTACGTCGAGCGTCGCAATAAGCTAGGGAACTGTAGCAAATAAAATGTAACCTTACTTAAATATTAAATATTTTATTTGAAAACAAACTTATTCTGTTTATGTATACATATAGTTTTATGTTTCACATACATATAGTCTCGTATCATACAACTCGCAGTGTCCGCCGTCTACTTAGATCAATTTTATTGTAAAACTTTGTATCTATTTCGTATTTACAATTTATTCTATACAAAAACATTTTATTTTGAATGTATTTTACAATTAGCTATCCGTTACATTAAGTTCTTAGCGCTAAACGTTTGAACAAACGTCAGAACAATATCTCGTACGTAAGTACGGTTAGTTATGGTACACGCCGCGGCCGCCGGCTGCGCCACTGAGCGGCGACTGCCCACCGCCATCTTACACACTAATTATTCAGATATTTCATTAAAATTTTTGATGACGTCATTCGTGAAAAGTTAGCAAGTTACTCTGAACATGTAGTTTAAATTCAGCTCTGTCTATCTAACGAAACAACCAGTTCATTTCTAGGATAACGGGCAACGGCGCTGGGTGAAGTTTCCAACTATCGGCATTAAGAATTATAATTTGTACAGGGAGACATGATTCAACATCACGTTCTGTCTCAAATAATGCCTCGTATGGTTTTGTTGCGCATCAAAGTTTGGTGATTTGCATAGATTTGGCAGCGTCGCATTGTTGTGTCGCCGCCCACTACAACGAGTTAGTCTATCGTTAAAAATTATGGAATTATCACTAATATGTTACACTAGTCTCATCGCTGAGCACACGCTCACACGCATCGTCTACGTCACTCACAAACGCACGCACAAGGACGCAGTGTAGAATATTTGTTATGTATGATTTTCACACAGATTCACAATACTTTGCGTGCGTAGGCGCTATAACGTGCGTAACGTTACGCATAGCACCGCGTAAACACAACTTACAGCACTTCGTATTGTGGTCGGTAACGTACTGTATCTACATATATCTACAAGTAACCAAAGACACATTAAGTAAAGCGTCGTAGCGCCGTGATTACGCGTCTAGGCTACGCGTACCGTAGCACCGTGCCCGCAAGAACACGAACTCACAGTAAGGTGATTTTACACATTAACGTAAAATATACATTTGTTCACTTTCAAACTAATAATTAAACTAGATAGTTATTAATGGTAAAATAATGTATACAAGCAACTTTTGCCTACTTATATTACAGCAGTAAACATAAAGTTTTACAAGTGTTGGGTTTCATGTTACACAATTTTTTTTAAGCAGTGGATACTTAAAATAAAGAAGTGTGTACTATAATTTAACTTACGTTAAATAAGCCTTAAACTATTAAAAAGTTTATACTCAGCTTTATTAGTATTTAAACTGGAAGAATTTTAATTAACTATGATAGGAAGAATTTTTAAAATACTTTTAAGTTTTTCTGTCGAGTTTCAAACTGAAGAAATAGCCATTAGTGATACGTATATAGTAGTCACAAGTTAATTTAACAGCCATAGGTTCTTCGTTATCATCCCCCCCGTGGGATCTCCACCTTGTCGTGGTGGGGGGGCTCAGTAACCGTGGGTTAGAAGCCACCCACGGTGAAGCTAAGCGGGATCCCGGGAGGGGACGCTCCACGTGGGCTTGGTAGAGGCCTGCGTAGGATGCGTCCCATGGTGCGGGTGCGGGGGACAGATCTGTCTGTCCCTCGCAGTCGGGTGCGGTCGCGGGAGGAGAGGCGTGTGGGTGTTGCGTTGCCCCGCGCCCTGTCTCTCGCGACCAAATGGGGGCGCACCATCGTTGCGTCGCGGTAGGGCCGCAGAGGAAGAGGAGATGCGGTGTTGCGTTGCCGTCCTCCCTATCCTCTGCGGCCGCTGGGTGTTTTGGCGGCGGAGCCCAACACCTTAATCCGCCGCCAAGGGGGTTTCGTTCGGGGCCCGCACGACCATCTGGCGGGCCAATACCCGTCGGGGGGTAGCGAGGAATGCTTTGGTGAAACCCTACCCGCCGACACATGGGTACATGAGGAGCAAAAAAAAAAAAAAAAAAATAAAAAAGTTTCTTCGTTATCATAGATAATTCAAACTTCCTTTTGGCGAAATTTGTATTTGAAAAATATGTGTCAGTGCAAGTTTTGTCTCGCAGAAACAAACGATTGCACTATAATATGCATGCGTAAAGATTTAAATTAACTAATGACAGAACAGAACATTGTTATACAAAGTGTGATTGACTAACGACGATAATTTATTAAATACCATATATTATCTCCACGATCATAAAACAATAAATATATTTACAATATTCAGTAGCAACAAACGCTATAATATTAAGAGTTCAATTCATTAAAATTTCTTATATTCTCGTTTGTAACTAGGTGTTTGTCGGCACTGCGCGACGTTTCACTTCGGAAAGAGAAACACTGATCACAATGACTTGACTTGCATACTCACTTGTCATAAAAATCTTAATTTACTTATGTATAAATAATTTTATTAATTTACTTAGCGAAAACTAAGTTTTCGTAGTTGTATGTGTTTGGTGTCGCGTGACGCGTAATGTGTTTGTCCGGGCGTCGTAGGTCCTTGCGCGCACACACTCACTATGGCCGGGCGGGGGCGGGGGATCAGCTGGCGAGCTGCGCGCGCAGGAGCCGCGCGTGTAGGACGCACGCCACGAGCAGCGCGAGGATACAACGCGAGCTGTTCGACAGCCCGGCAGAGCCCGTCTGCATCGCCGCTGGCCGCTCGCCTGCAATATCACATATATACACTTATTAACAGTTCCTTGTTCTGTATACCATTTAAAGACCGTGTATTTTAAGTAAGTCTTTTAATTTAATTTATACAAAATAAATGCTATAGGAAGTTTCTATATTATGGGCTACGTGCATATTTTTCGGGCAAACACTGACTTAATATATATGGTGTATATATTGTGCTCATAACACTTAATTTTCTATTGTGTCCCTCGTTGGATAGCGAGTTGGTTAATTTAGTCATTAAGACAATTTATTACATAAAAAAGGTTGCCGTTTCATCTGTTTATATTTGCTGAGCTGATCTTAAAAAGATAACTGCCCTTAAAACCATAAGTTACTACTAGGTACTGTATTTTATTTATTTATTTAAATAAATATTAATGAAACTATTATTATTTAAATGAATATTTCGTCAACTTTGTTCAAAAGCTGTTTTTTCTAGCTAGTTTTATATTTCAAGTTGCCAAGAGTGTTGCGACTAAGTTGTAAGAATTAAAACCTAATCGACCGGAGCTCCAGATTTGGAAAAGTAAAATCAGAAAACAAAATGGACGAAAATATCTAAGCGTAACAGGGTAACAACGAGCAATGGAAAACTTTTAATGGAGCCGAATTACCTTAAATAAGCGATTAGGCAATTTAGCGTAAAATTCTTTATTCGCTACTTAATAATTCTTGTTTATCTGAGTTTGATGGGAACCTGTCTGCGAAGCCTGGATGTAGGTCGAAATTCAGAAGAAAGATGGCGAAACTGTCCGCATCATATTAATTTTTTTTAAATAAATACACTATGTACGTCTTTGTGTTCGCTGAGGTCTATGGGGAGCAAGGCGTTAACTGATGGCGGTGCATCCCATTCATATTCTTCTTTCTTCATTAACAAATTAATATTTAAGTAATTCATTGAGGAGACCACCGATATACTTACTCGTAAAATACATACAAGCACTATGGTGCTTCGAAGGAGGCGTGAACTGTTGGTCCCGGAACTTATTTTAAGGCTTCGTCAAACAGAACGCGTTCTTAGCGCGCGTAAAGGCTAACCTGACGCCACGGTATAGCGTTGAACTGTGTAGTACTATGACGGTACTATACGGTCAAAAAGAAACGCCAATATTTCGTACTGCAAGCGTCGGGGCTCTGTTAGCGTTTTGACGCGCGCCAAGTACGCGTTCTGTTTGACGAAGCCTTTAAAGATGGTTCGATGACTGCGACAGCTGAGTGGGCCACACACGAACTATAACAAGTGGTTGAGTGATACGAGTACGTACCGTTGAGAACGTGCACGCGCACAGACGCGACCTCCGCGTTCGACGGCGAGCACGAGTAGCGGCCGGAGTCGGCGGGCGCGGCGTCCTGCACCAGCAGGTACGAGGTCGTGGCCGCGCCCTTCTCCGTCACCACCGACACGCCGCCGCGCGACGAGTCGTACGATATCACCTGCTTCACATATATGCCCACATACATTCATATATCTGCTCGACTAGCAGGGAACACGTATTAGTGGAAGATAAACATGAAAAAAACGAACAGATAATATAGTAGAGATTTTGTTTCAGTCGATCAGTCATCAGTTGAAGAGTATGATCAAATCTGTTGAGAGCTTATAGTGCTTAATGTAGTTCGCAGTGGAAGCTGCAAATCACCATATATATACATTTTCCTACATAAATATACGAAAGTGAATTATTGGCAAAGAAAATGGACAGAAGAAAGTTGCATTGGTCTGCAACTAACAATGTATACCATGATAGATTATAATGGCGCCAGGTAGCTATATGCGTGTGTGCGGGGTCCTCTGACCTGGACGCGATCCAATTACCTAAAGACCGGCGGCGCGATTGAAACCCGTATAGCTCCATTACCAGCTCGCTTTAGCGTTCATAATTGATCACCGCTAAACTCGTTCCACTACAGTCACTGTGTAATGGATCCTGTGAGTTTCCCTCCAAATACCGCTTACTTATACATAAAAAGCCGCAGCATTTGTAGCGAGGGTAATTCGATATAGTTCCGTCACAAGAGACGTCTCCGTGAATCAAAATGTTGGCCTATTTAGATGGCGTAGAACGGGCCCCCGCGCGGCACATGTGAACCAACAAACCCCGCGAGACTCGTACTATACCTAGCTGTAACAAATCAGAGAGCCAAATTTTTCGTATCTCAGAATATATCTTAATATATTATGTACGATACTCGTTCACATTTGGGTGTAATCGAGATTTTATCCAATATGGATGGGGTCAAGGATAACGTGACGTCGTGGTATTCAATTATGAATATTTGGAGAGCAGCTCACGGTGCGGGTTTGAAGGTAACTAGTGCGTTAGTATTCAGGCGTGTTAATCACTTATGGAAGTAATAAAGCGCGTCCCGTCCCGCTAGTATTAATATGCGACGAGTAGTTGGGTGGGGGTGTCGCGTCGGTGCGACATCGACACAATTTGGTGTAATAAGCGGCGTGGTGTCGGCCGCAGTGCGTACACGTAGTAATTAGTAGCGCGTACCAACTCGCTTCGTTACTGAACACACCGCAGGTCCTACCACGTGTACTTTATAACGAGCTCACGTTTGTCTAAAGTCGTCTTATACCTCAATACAATGGAACGAGCCACTTCCATTCTGATTTCTCGAGATAATTCAAAACGAGTTTTATGTTATGCTTTGATTTCTTTCATTTTTGCACAAGAAAAAATAGTGTATTTTGTGGCAATAACGAGTTCGTTCGAGACGCTCTGTGGAATCACAGACACATTACTAAAAGTGTAATGAGGCGATTTAAGAGCTATTCAAAACGAATTCATCAATTATGGAGTTCTTTTTGGGAAATAAATATAAATGGCGACAGTTACTTAATTATGATTTGTAATTATGAATTATATTTCAAGATACAGTCGTATCTGAACGACATTAATAATCTAGAGAACAAACAGACTATTCGCAATTAAATTCAATCTCCTAATCGCAATGTTGACGCACACTTGCTCAGCACACATCACAAAACTTATCTATGTTTAACGCGACGTGAATCTTGTTTAGTCGATGAATTAACAACCAGTATCTGCGATAGCGTTACTACACATTGTCTTAAGCTGGTTTCCCATGGTGGGCAATTTTGAGGATCAAACTACACTATGTCCGTTGGGCAAGTCACGTTTATGTTGGTGCAGGTGTCTCCGATCCTTCAGAAATTGATAACTTCAAAAGTGTGCACTTTGACTTTAGATTTCAATAGTTTATTTAATAGACCATAATCATGATCATTAGGCAGCGATAGCCTAGAGATACCAGGAGGTATCGGTTCGAATCCACGGCACACACAAAAGACTTTTCGGCGTTATGTGCGTATTGAATTGTCAACTATCGCTAGGAGTATGATGAATGATGATCATTAGGATACAAAATGACTCCGCGTTCTCGACTGTTTTTGATAAGGTGGTAAGGTTTTTGATACCTTAAATGAAGTTAGTTAAAGTTAGGAGCCGTTTAAACTTGTATGATACATGTATACAATTCGCGAAAGCTATAATCAATTGTGACAATATTTATTAAAAAATCAAAACCTGCATGGAACAACGTTCAACGGCCATGATAAATCCGCAATACCGTGGGTAGCTGACGTTAACGTGACATGTGTTTCATTATTGATTCTCGTCGATGGACATGTGCCTATAAGTAACGTACCAGGTCTCAAGCACGTGCAAACAACTGCGACAAAGCTACCTGACTACTCGAGTATCATTCAGACTGCGGTTTATTTTGGTATTGAAAGCTTTTTGACAAAAAGTTTGGCAAATTCCAGCAAACAGTGTTTTTTTCAGACCAGTACAAAGAAAATACCGTCAATCAGTATGATTTCATTTTTAAGCCATTTTAATGAGCTGTATACCATTAAGTAATTAGCTTACTTACAGTCCTACTGCAAATGATGTGTAGTTTTAAATTAAATTATCTTTATATGTTATTATAAAGATTTCATATTCTGGTTTGATTCGGGAATCGAACCCGACTCTATGTAGGATTGTATTCTTCTCACGACGTCAAAAGGATTTCATTGCGGTTTAGATACAATCTCCAACCAATACGTTTACATTATCGTAACTTCTTGACATAAACAAATATGTATCTGTTTCTGCTGCGTTACATGGCATGGCCATCCATTTAATTCTAATAGACAGAATGTGAATAGTTTTTTTATACTTTACGATGATTTTACTGATAGTCAATGTGTGTTTCATTCATTTTTTCGACACACTATGGCTATAACCACTAAATTAGTTGGGGATCGAACCCTCGCAATAAATCTACAGATAACAGTAAGTAATAATTGGTTGTGTATAATTACTTTGCGTCCGCTCACCTCGTCCTCGTGGTACCAGAAGATGTAGGCGGGGGGCTCTGGGCTGAACTGAATGAGGCACGTGAGGTTGATGGTGGAGCCCATGTCCACGTGCAAGTCGGGCCCGCCTAGGATGCGCGCTGACGGCACTGAGGACAAACAAACAGGAATATATGACTTAAAGCTCCATGCTCAACGGACGTCGTAGCAGAGGTAGGCGTCCCGCAAGTTGACTGATGACCTTGCTGGGATCGCGGGCAGCGGATGGATACGGTTGGCTTAAGATTGGTACATGTGGAGAGCGTTGGAGGCTGCCTATGTCCAGCAGTGGACGTCTTTCGGCTGATATGATGATGATACAAGTTTGTGCTCATTACTTTATCTATATTAACTGTGTCATTTAGATATGCAAACAGTTAAACGACAGAAGATTAGTCATTTTATTACAGGCTTATTTTACTAGAGGAGCCCGATGAACAATATCTTTAAAATTCTTCCTAAAAAAACTTACTGAAAACGGAGTATTTTACTCCGTTTTTAGTAAGTTAGGAACTAGCTTACTCTTGTGGCAACCACGGCTTATTCTATATGATACTTAATGTTAGTTTTATTTCAAATCAAACCAAGCCCGAATGATCAAACGTAACCAGCAATGGAGGCTACTCAAATAAATGTATTATTTTAAATATTTGAATTGCAAACAAGAGGCTCAATTTCCGGATTAACACGTACGTTTATAATCCACAGGTAGTTTCGAGTGCGATAAACTTTATATGTCATTAACCTATTATTACTACAGGGTTAATTTCCTAGCGAGGTCGTTGCTGTAAATATTATTATAATGAGTTAAATAGTAAGGAAAGTTGTAAGTTAAACGCCATTACGAGTTTCTCGTAAGTTTAATGAATTGGTGAACACTAGTAGGTAATTAGCAGGTGACATTTCGCTACCATAATAAATATATATATATTGTTTGTTTGTTTATTTGTTTGTTTGTTTGTTTGTGTGAACGCGCTAATCTCAGGAACTACTGGTCGGATCTGAAAAATTATTTTTGTATACGGAAGCTTAGTTATTCCGGAAGGCTATAGGCTATATAACATAACGCTTCGACCCTTTGGGGACGGGCAAAAGGCTAAAAAGGCTAAAAGATAATGTCGGCTAATCTCAGGAACTAGCAGTCTGATTTTGAAAATTGTTATTGCCTATGATAGCCCAATTATTCCGAAAGGCTTATAGGCTATATAAAATTACGCCGCAACTTTTAGGGGCCAGACAAAAATAATAAAATGGTCAAACGAAAAGGGGGAGGGTTGGGTCAAAGGCAAAAAAAGGCTAAACGAATAGGATACAACCTAGGTGGGTTGCATGGGTATCGTTTTCGAGATTTCCGGGACGCTGAATAATAAAATGAAATTTATTTTGTGATCCAAGATGGCGGACGGGAAATCAAAGAAGGCGGATGAGAAAATTTTAAAAATCAATATGGGTATCGCCTTCGATATTTTAAGGGGTGGGGAATCGAATTACACCATCGTGATCAAAGATGGCGGAATGGAAATCAAAGATGGCGGACGGGAAAATTTAACAAAATCAGTATTGGTATCGTCTGCGATGTTAAAAGGGATGGGGAATCCAAATACAACATCTGTTTCGTGATTCAAGATGGTGGATGGGTAATCAAAGATGGCGGATAGGAAAAATTTTAAAAATCAAAATGGGTATCGTCTCTGATGATTTAAGGGATGGAGAATCTAAATACAACATCTATTTCGTGATCAAAGATGGCGGATAAAAAATCAAAGATGGCGGACGGGATTTTTTTAAAGTCGATATGGCTATCGTCTCCGATATTTTAAGGAAATGGGGAATTCAAAAACACCATCTATTTCATGATCAAAGATGGCGGATGGGAAATGAAAAAAAAATCAAAATGGGTATCGTCTCCGATGTTTAAAGGGATGTGGAATCCAAATACACCATCTATTTCGTGATTCAAGATGGCAGATGGGAAATCAAAGATGGCGGATGGAAAAATTAAAAAAATCAATATGGGTATCGTCTCTGATGATTGAAGGGATGGTGAATCCAAATACAACATCTATTTCGTGATTAAAGATGGCGGATAGGAAATCAAAGATGGCGGACGGGTTTTTTTTTTAAGTCGATATGAGTATCGTCTCCGATATTTTAAGGAATGGGGAATTCAAAAACACCATCTATTTCGTGATCAAAGATGGCGGATGGAAAATTAAAAAAAAATCAATATGGGTATCGTCTCCGATGTTTAAAGGGATGTGGAATCCAAATACAACATCTGTTTCGTGATTCAAGATGGTGGATGGGAAATCAAAGATGGCGGATAGGAAAAATTTTAAAAATCAAAATGGGTATCGTTTCTGATGATTTAAGGGATGGAGAATCTAAATACAACATCTATTTCGTGATCAAAGATGGCGGATAGGAAACCAAAGATGGCGGACGGGATTTTTTTAAAGTCGATATGGCTATCGTCTCCGATATTTTAAGGAATGGGGAATGCAAAAACAACATCTATTTCGTGATCAAAGATGGCGGATGGGAAATTTAAAAAAATCAATATGGGTATCGTCTCCGATGTTTAAAGGGATGTGAAATCCAAATACAACATCTATTTCGTGATTCAAGATGGCGGATGAGAAATCAAAGATGGCGGATGGGAAAAATTAAAAAAATCAATATGGGTATCGTCTCTGATGATTGAAGGGATGGTGAATCCAAATACAACATCTATTTCGTGATCAAAGATGGCGGATAGGAAATCAAAGATGGCGGACGGGTTTTTTTTTTGAAGTCGATATGGGTATCGTCTCCTATATTTTAAGGAATGGGGAATTCAAAAACGCCATCTATTTCGTAATCAAAGATGGCGGTCGGGAAGTCAAAGATGGCGGATGAGAAAATTTTAAAAATCAATATGGGTATCGTCTCCAATATTTAAAGGGATGGGGAATCCAAATCCATCATCTATTTCGTGATCAAATATGGCGTATGGGAAATCAAAGATGGCGGATGTGAAAGTTTTAAAAAATCAATATGATAATCGTCTCCGATGTTTTAAGGGATGGCGATTCCAATTAAAACATCTATTTCGTGATCAAAGATGGCGGATGGGAAATCAAAGATGGCGGATGAAAAAAAATTTTAAGTCAATATGGGTATCCTCTCCGATGTTTTAAGCTATGAGGAATGCAAATACAATATCTACTTCGTAATCAAAGATGGCAAATGGGAAATCGAAGATGGCGGATGGAAAATCAAGGTGCCTGCCATGGGAAAATTCTATTGAATCAATATGCGTATCGGCTCCGCCGTAATAACGCATGTGGCATTCGTATATAACATGTTTCTTGATCAAATATGGCAGATGGAAAATCAATATATTATTTTATTGAAATTATTATTATTAGGTATTTGATGTTCGATGCGGATCCTTCATGGGCGAGCCAGACTTGCAATTTATTTAATTATTTAATAGCCCAATGAGTAATTTTATCATATCACTAGATCAGTTATCTGTCACTCATATACCACGTCCGCATCTTCAGTTAGTTTTTCTACTCTAGAAATAATTTATACGGCAAAACAACTTTACCTGGCAATTAATAGATTAAACACTGATCTTCTTGGTAACTTTGTTCTGAATTCTTTGGAGAAGAGTTAAGTAAGAAAATGAAAAAGAAAATACTTTAAAAAAGCGAGACGGAGTTCGCCGGGACAGCTAGTGTATATATATATATATATATATATATATATATATATATATATTTCGCGCTTGGTATACTCCATATAAGATTTATATGTGCGTCAAAATTGCGATATTTAACTATAACTAAACGTCGTCAGAGAAATCTAGGTGTACTCACTTATACTTTAATCTTGCTAGTCTAGCCGCACGAAGAATTCTGATTGGGTGGATTAGTCGTTGTGACATTTTGCGGCAGAATAGTTTTTAGACCGTGTATATATAAAAATGCAGAAGTAGCTGCTGGCGTCCTCTAGTATACTAATACCCGTATAAATTGAAATGGCTACGTCGTGTTCGTTGCATACCTACCACTCCATGCATCGGCTACGCATACACGTATCGGCTACACGGGATCGCAAAGCCCGTGTAGCTTGTCACATCGTCAGCGTAGTCCCGACACATCATCAATAATGCCTTTTGTTTTAATAACTTTATCATACCCTAACAATAGGTATACCACATACATTTTCTTTATTCATTTATTGTATACTTATTTGTATAGCGAGTACAAGTAACAAGCATAAACAATTAACGTCATTCAATTCCAGTTTTACGCTCTCAGCGGACTTCCCGACGACATTTCTGATGTTCGTGTTTTTTTTGACAGTCCTTGAATATACTCATATTTACTCATTCACTATGAGACTTTCCACTGGGAAAAGCTGATAGTGAATCATCAAATACTTGGTTCTGTGAAATTCGATTATATTTCAAAATAGCTGTCTAAATTTAGTAACCAAAGTGAGTGAGTGCACGTACATCTTTTGATATTCTCTTTCTCTCTCCCTAGTTCAACGTGGTTGTACTGTGAGTTTGTAGGGGGAATGTGAGACGAAGTGGGACGCGGGCGAAGCCGCGACCTCGCTACGCGCTACCATTTGCATTCAGGGACGTAATTAAGTGGATTCACGCGCGTTTATTCAGGGTTAAACGGTGGTTGGGGCGTGCACTTGAAACTAAGTGCATTCAGCCGGCTATAATGAGGACAGCGAACTGCAAATGTGTCACTCTCTAACCTCTCTAGCCCTCCCTCCTCGCTACCCGACGCCCTCTCCCGGCGCTGCTGCATAATGTATAACTCTCGTGAATTAAACCAGCGGTTGCGACGATCCCGCCGCCCCATACATACATCATATGCACGAAACTGCATCACATCTATTAAAAGCGGCCCGGAGTGAAACGCCGCTGTGAAATGCTAATGTGACGTCATTTTATACGACAATGCAATGATAATAAAATATATGACGGGGGAAAATACAATTTTATTTTGATATTTATCATAAAAATAGGCTAGTTGACAAAAAAAATTATAAGTCCGTCCTTTAGATTATCCAAAAATAAGCGATACGTATTTTTTTATTTGTAAATTAAACCAAAAATGACCAAGATATAGCTCATTAAAGTTACGTATAACGTCACACCGTGCTACATTTTTTCGCACTAGATGACGTCACACGTAACTTTAATGGGCTATATCTTTGTTATTTTTTATTTAATCGAAAAAAGAAAAAATACGTGTCCAATATTCTAATATCTAAAATACGGACTAAATAAAATGTAATTATTTTGACCCTGGAAACTACCCTATTGTGGCATAACTTTGCGTATATCAGTTTTCGTATGATGATTCAGTTTTTGATATGATAACAATATTTTACTGTTAGTAAATTTGTTTACGGGTCCTGCTCTGTAAAAGTGAGCGTAGGCAAAAATATTAATTTCCAAAACCTTAAAACATTGCATTTGAAACATGTTTCTAGCTTGTCAATTACTATATTTTTGGTCATTATTCTTTATCAGCAAATAAGTAGAGATACCTGTGTGTTCCTAAGTATATACATGTGTAAAAGGCAAAAGTTTGCAACGTCTTATCAAACCCAATCAGTCGTGAAAGCTCTCCAAACGATTTCACATTTGAGCCCGGCAGTGAGTGTGTTCGACAGAGGTGCTGATAAAACACACCTACCGAATCTCCATAATCGAGATGACAATATAGAATTTACTGTTTTATCCAGCCTATTAATAGGGCATTGACCTTTTCACTGTGTAGACGATATGACACTTCATAAACAAAAAACAAACGACTTATTTCTTATCCTTTCTATTTCTAGAGCCCTTTTCCGGCAACTTTGGTGTCAAACATTCTTTTCAATCTATTAAAGTACATCTGTATCTAAATAAATGGGTGAAAACACCTGTGAGTCTAGTATGCGTATAAGGAAATTCCAAATGCCTCATCAGCTCAGTCGAGATAGCTTGTGAAACGATTATTCTATAGATGCTACTGTTACCAAATCTTAATATATAAAATCCTTGCGTTACTGACTGACTGACAGACACGCTTCAGCCGAAACTATTGGGCGCAGGAAGCTGAAATTTGGCATGTATGTTCCTTGGGGACCGTAGGGATGCACTAAGAAGGGATTTCCCGAAATTCCCACGGGATCGGCCAAAACGGGTAAATAAAAAAAAATGCAGGCGTAGCTGCTGGCGTCCTCTAGTGTCATAATAATTCTAAACTCTTTAGAAAGCTCATAGAACGACAAACTCAAATATGTTTATTTTCATAAAATGTTTAAATTTTTTGGACATCTCAGAAACTCATAGATTGCAATAGTGCGCGATCCTACCGCTAGGTTTCTACGCTCATAAGTTATTATTATATTAAAATTCATTCTATATAGTTTTTTATCAATACAACTGATCTGCACGGTAATCTTTGTAAATATGGTCGACAGTAAAAAAAAGGTTTTCATTAAATACGAACGTCTTATTAATAAAAATATAAACGAAGAAATCTGGCGGTATGATCTTAGACCATACCTAAGAGCTTAGACACGATGTCTTATTTGAGTAGTAACTGTTCTCCTTTTATTTAATAAAACGGCAATTTCTATGTACTGAATGGTAATACTTTAGCGTAGGTACTTACGTTACGCATCCTGTTTTTGACGGAAAGTGATTGTAAAATGGAGATGTACATAAAAGCTAGAACAAATAGGAACATTCTGTTCTATACTCATTCGACGCACTTATCTTTATATGTATCATTTAACTTAGCACATCAAAATATTTGTTTCTTATCTGCCAAATAAAACTAACTCCCGTACTGAGAATAAATGATATATCACGGAGAACTATAAAAGAACTCATAGTAAAACGACAAAAGAAAACCATTAAAATACGTAATATATAAAAGTAAATATTTACACATTATTTTATGAATACACAGTCTTAACAAATTTTCTGCATTATTTCACGAATACACGGTCTAAAAACTATTCTGCCGCAAAATGTCACAACGACTAATCCACCCAATCAGAATTCTTCGTGCGGCTAGACTAGCAAGATTAAAGTATAAGTGAGTACACCTAGATTTCTCTGACGACGTTTAGTTATAGTTAAATATCGCAATTTTGACGCACATATAAATCTTATATGGAGTATACCAAGCGCGAAATATATATATATATATATATATATATATATATATATTATATATATAATATATATATATATTATATATATATATATATATTTCGCGCTTGGTATATGAGTCGTTTGTTTTTTGTTTATGAAGTGTCATATCGTCTACACAGTGAAAAGGTCAATGCCCTATTAATAGGCTGGATAAAACAGTAAATTCTATATTGTCATCTCGATTATGGAGATTCGGTAGGTGTGTTTTATCAGCACCTCTGTCGAACACACTCACTGCCGGGCTCAAATGTGAAATCGTTTGGAGAGCTTTCACGACTGATTGGGTTTGATAAGACGTTGCAAACTTTTGCCTTTTACACATGTATATACTTAGGAACACACAGGTATCTCTACTTATTTGCTGATAAAGAATAATGACCAAAAATATAGTAATTGACAAGCTAGAAACATGTTTCAAATGCAATGTTTTAAGGTTTTGGAAATTAATATTTTTGCCTACGCTCACTTTTACAGAGCAGGACCCGTAAACAAATTTACTAACAGTAAAATATTGTTATCATATCAAAAACTGAATCATCATACGAAAACTGATATACGCAAAGTTATGCCACAATAGGGTAGTTTCCAGGGTCAAAATAATTACATTTTATTTAGTCCGTATTTTAGATATTAGAATATTGGACACGTATTTTTTCTTTTTTCGATTAAATAAAAAATAACAAAGATATAGCCCATTAAAGTTACGTGTGACGTCATCTAGTGCGAAAAAATGTAGCACGGTGTGACGTTATACGTAACTTTAATGAGCTATATCTTGGTCATTTTTGGTTTAATTTACAAATAAAAAAATACGTATCGCTTATTTTTGGATAATCTAAAGGACGGACTTATAATTTTTTTTGTCAACTAGCCTATTTTTATGATAAATATCAAAATAAAATTGTATTTTCCCCCGTCATATATTTTATTATCATTGCATTGTCGTATAAAATGACGTCACATTAGCATTTCACAGCGGCGTTTCACTCCGGGCCGCTTTTAATAGATGTGATGCAGTTTCGTGCATATGATGTATGTATGGGGCGGCGGGATCGTCGCAACCGCTGGTTTAATTCACGAGAGTTATACATTATGCAGCAGCGCCGGGAGAGGGCGTCGGGTAGCGAGGAGGGAGGGCTAGAGAGGTTAGAGAGTGACACATTTGCAGTTCGCTGTCCTCATTATAGCCGGCTGAATGCACTTAGTTTCAAGTGCACGCCCCAACCACCGTTTAACCCTGAATAAACGCGCGTGAATCCACTTAATTACGTCCCTGAATGCAAATGGTAGCGCGTAGCGAGGTCGCGGCTTCGCCCGCGTCCCACTTCGTCTCACATTCCCCCTACAAACTCACAGTACAACCACGTTGAACTAGGGAGAGAGAAAGAGAATATCAAAAGATGTACGTGCACTCACTCACTTTGGTTACTAAATTTAGACAGCTATTTTGAAATATAATCGAATTTCACAGAACCAAGTATTTGATGATTCACTATCAGCTTTTCCCAGTGGAAAGTCTCATAGTGAATGAGTAAATATGAGTATATTCAAGGACTGTCAAAAATAAACACGAACATCAGAAATGTCGTCGGGAAGTCCGCTGAGAGCGTAAAACTGGAATTGAATGACGTTAATTGTTTATGCTTGTTACTTGTACTCGCTATACAAATAAGTATACAATAAATGAATAAAGAAAATGTATGTGGTATACCTATTGTTAGGGTATGATAAAGTTATTAAAACAAAAGGCATTATTGATGATGTGTCGGGACTACGCTGACGATGTGACAAGCTACACGGGCTTTGCGATCCCGTGTAGCCGATACGTGTATGCGTAGCCGATGCATGGAGTGGTAGGTATGCAACGAACACGACGTAGCCATTTCAATTTATACGGGTATTAGTATACTAGAGGACGCCAGCAGCTACTTCTGCATTTTCTTTTAATTTACCCGTTTTGGCCGATCCCGTGGGAATTTCGGGAAATCCCGTCTTAGTGCACTCCTACGGTCCCCAAGGAACATACATGCCAAATTTCAGCTTCCTGCGCCCAATAGTTTCGGCTGTAGCGTGTCTGTCAGTCAGTGAGTAACGCAAGGATTTTATATATTAAGAAGATAAGCAAGTTTCAGTTTTAATTAAGATGTCAGTTTAATTATGGTGTAGAATTTACAGGTAAAGCTCCTTATTTCAGTGGTATTCTAATATAAAGTAAGCACCCACTCATCCCTGCCGGCTTTGGTCCTATTATTCTTCTATATATTTCTATCAAACTGAAATTAATATCAAACATATCACCCGATGAGATACCGAGAAGTAAACATGTTGACATGCGCACTATCTCATCGCATAAAGCACCCTTTAAAAACATCGGTATATATAGTTATAATAAATGATTCATATTATTATTTAATTCTGCTATAAGTAACATGACGTAATACAGTGAACCCCGTTATATTACAATTAACGATGGATCCCAAAATGATAATATATTCCAGAGATAACGACGCATGAGCAAAAGTCTTTATATTATTTTAAAAGAAAGAAATAAAGCCTTAATAAAGTGTTTTGACGGCAATATGCGATAAAAGTACAACGTATACGACGGTAAGAAAAATAAAAGAGAACTTATAATAGCATAAGAAGTTCTATTTACTTTTTTCTCCGTCATTTATGGCCCGTGTAGGTTGGCAGTATTGGTGCCTAATTTTGTTCGAAACTGGTTAGGTGGTTAAATGGTTGGGAAGTAATACAAAGGCTAGCGGCATTCAATATGCTATGCCTACAACCAAAAACTCGATTATGCTTCCGCAACATTTTCCATACAATGGGTAGCAAATTGGCTGAAACTGAAACCGAATACTGTTTCACTCTTGTGTCGAATGCCATGAGAACAATAGTATATTATGGTTAAAAAGATGAATCAACATTATGTTGATATTTAAAACTAGAATTTAACGTTTGGGCTTATACGCACATATTGTTTGCATCGGCGATATAGCGATTTATGTGCATTTGTTTCATAAAATAAAAACTACTATTTATGTTAGTAAATGTACGATGCTGTATCAGTAAAAAGTGATTAAGATTCTTTGCGTTTCCGCGTATCAACTGCTAAAAAGACACTCCTTTGCGACGAAGAGTACCAAAAAGTAACCTAAGCATAAATGACATTCACCAAGGAGGTTACACAGGTAAGACATCACTTCATTTATAATTTGTTAAAATATGGCGTAAAAATTGTTTAAAATTGGAAAGTTTAACGCTGTGACGGTAAAGTTAAGGACAATTCACACGAGCGTGTCAGCTTGCGGTGATCGGGGCATGTGTGCATTGAACTGCAATTAAACTGGATAAAAGCGTCCGAGCGAAGCTCTCGTTCATACACTTGCCGACGGTAACGGGACTGTCTACACGTGAAACGATTTAATTAGCATGAGAGATAACACGTTCAATAAAGTTTGGTGAAGTAGCGTCGGTAGTGGAAGCTTGGTTTTGTGAATAATGGCCGGAAAATTTTTCTTTCTTTGATTTAGGAATGTAAATTGGAATTAAACCTGTCTGTTAGATAACAGAAGAATGTAAAAGCCAATCGGCCCGCATATTTATCCTACCTCTCTCAACGTCGACGTTTCTACTTAAAACAGTGACGCACTCCTTCATTTAGAAACAAAATGAAACCAAAACTATAAAACCATTGCTAAATATTGGAACATTGTTCAACTAACATTACTTACTGTATGTATGTTTTGCGTACCCATGTGTACCTTACATAATGTAGTAATGGCACCCGTCTGAGATAGGCGCAGGTGCGTCTCTACACATATGCGAACGTGATGACTCTATTACATGTTCTCGATACAAGACCGTACGCCTGTTTATCAGGCAAACAGATCCTTGGGACTACAAGCTTGCGGACCTATTAGATGTTGGTGAAATGGCTTTGATCGGCCTCTGTCTCTGCAGATGTATTGATACACAATGTGGAGCATGAAGGCATTATCAAAAGGGTTTTATTATGCGTATTCGTGTAGACTCATGTGGATTAGAATAGCAGTAAAGTAATAGGATTCACAGAGAACAGTCCACACTCTACATCGATATTTAATAAATTCAATGATTACAATATACATACATTTGAAGAAATTAGTACGGGATCAGCGAAAACACTTGAATCAAATTTTATTATAATGGTAATGCACAAAATATTTTAAATAATGAAATATAACAAGATTTATGCACCGTTACCAAGTGAAACGGATGTTTAAATTCATCGAGGAAATGAATATTAAATAAGTACCATATAATAAACGCATTTAATTGAAGAAATATAAGTTTACGTCTGGATTATGCTTCAACTAACAATATCAACCAGAATGAATGGCAGATATCATCACAAAAGACTTTATTCCGAATTCTAGAAAATGTTGGCTTCGCACTAGAGGTCCAATTTAACTAGTCTGTAGTCTAATTTTTAAATAATAGGCTTTACGTGAGCTAGATGGTAAATTTCGACGATATTTGTTAAGTGTTCATATTTATCAGTAAAGGTTCGTCTAAAATAATCTACAATAAATTGTTATAAGAAAACAATCGAATCTGAAAGGTTTTAGATGTTTCATTTTCAATTTCAGCGTGGCTTTAGATTGTTATGAATGTTTAATCATTTAAGCTCCACGCAAACGGATTAACGCAGCCACCAGTAGTTGGTGACAAGGTATTTATGTAAATGAACTTTTGTTAGGAATTGCCGCATACTTATGGGGAATGGCGTCCACTCGCTACTCGGTGTCAGTGACACACGACTGGTGGCGGCAACTCGTCCATATGTATCGGCCACTCGCTGCGTAAAATGTTGCTATCTAGACAAATTATGGTACTTACAGCCACAGGCCACTTGTGGTAGCCATCGACACGACTGCTTATGGTGGCTAGTGACCACTTTCCTTTGCACTGTATTAGAACAAGTGGCGCGACAGCCGCGGTGTCTGTGATTGATGGCCCGTTTGCGCGGAGCCTTATTCGTATACATGGTGTACAACATTTATATGTAAAATTGTTATAGGAGTAACTAATACTGGATAAGAAATGTGCATATACGTTCATTAAGACACTAAGTAAAGTTTGGAGTGTCAATTTGTTCTTTTTACGATCGTTTGTCACTGAGATCAATTGCTGAGTCGGGGGAATATGGTATTGAGTTAAACGTAGTTGAAGAAGTTAAACGTAGAATTTCATGACGAAATTAATATCTCTCTCTTCGATGATATAATTGCAAATGTTTTACACCAATTTATTACTTATCCGACATCATAGATAGAGACTCACTATATGTTTGTTTGTTTTGTTTTTCGTGAGAGTGTGTGGCGAACTCTGGTGTCGGAGTTTTCAGACCGCCCGAAGGCCTCCGACATGGCCTAACGATCCTTATCCTGAGACAAGAACCGGGACCGACAGCTTTACGTGCCCTCCGAAGCACGGTGGCGCTCTGATGTACATGCCACACGCGGTCACCCATCCAAGTGGTGACCTGTGCAAGCGTTGCTTAACTTTGCCGATCTGTTACGAACGGCAAGCCGAGTTTCGCTATGAGCGCTACGAGACTCACCATAATGTCGGAACGATCAAACGTTGAGTCAAGCCTTTGTCGCGTCATACATTTTGCGCGAAAGAAATTCACTGATTACACAGTTATGGTGACAAAGTCCACACCGTCGGCACTATCCATTTGCACTGTAAACAAGCCTTAATGAACCACACAGGGTGCTCATACAAATCTTCATACATTACAAGTAATGTGTCGCTTATGAATATGCAATTATATCCAGTTGAAAGTACCGAACACGTGAGCCCGTCTAAAGTACTACCTCCTAAAATAAAACGTATAATAGTAATTGAATTGGATCTCGCGTACTGTGAACACGGGCCAATTCAGTTAATTCCCTACTTTATGACGTCATATTTCGCGGCGGTAGCACTACGGGTGTAGGTGAGGAGGCTCGGGAGGGAGGACTCGGTAACAAAGAATAATTCGCCGCGCGCCGTTTAGACAGGTTGGCAACTAGAGCCTGTTGATACCACCGGTTTATATGGCATTTATTTATAAAGTACGAGAAAAATATAAATAGAGCTGGTAAATGAAATTGGAAGGTTAAGTATTCCACAAGCCCTTCCATTATTTACTATTCCAGTAACGATCCAAGACTTTCACTCTGCTGTCCGACACCGACCGAACTGTAAACGGCAAGCGTCAGATCAGTCTGTTCAATGCCGGCATGGATGTTTGATAAAAGATTAGCATACACACCTACAAGGATTACCCACTTATCGGGGCCTGCCGAAACTAGCATAGTAAGACATTTATTCTAATACAATCGAAGTGGATAATTGTATAAGACATAAAGCTTAACACTACAAGTTGCAATTAGCATGAGAACTCGCGCGTAATCATCGTAACAGCCAGACACTACGCGCGTAGCCACTTCCACTACGGCCGCAGTACGTGCTACGCGGCGCACCGAAGAATAATTGAGAGCGGCGGTCATACGACCGCAGCGCGCACTTTGTTTGGCGAGTTGTGTACGAGTGCGAGCGAACGACCACTAATTGCTTTAATTGCTTGCTCTTTGTTGCATTTACTGTTCACCGCACAACAACTTAGCACTACTACACAGCCCAAAAAATTAATCGGTAAGTTACTTTACATTTCAAACTTTACTTATCAGGTTACATAAACGAAGGACCAAATTCATTGATAAATAAATTCAATAAAAATTCTCGGCAACTCAATTTCATTTTGCGAGTGTCTATTTTTAAACGGCTATATATGAACGTCCTTTCGGAGCAAGTGTGGTGTGAATCAGTGTTCACCGGATCGCACACGAGTGACCGCACCGCAGTTTGGTGCCAGCAAAAAATTTAATCATAAAAGCGAGCGTCGAATAAAATACGGAAATGGAGCAAGGAGAGTAAACATTGCAATCAATAGCACAAGAAAATAGCGAGAATTGAATTGTGTAGAACATTAAGTGCAGCGGCGGGTGCGGCGCTTGGCGCGGCGCCATAGCCTCCGGAGGCTGTAGAAGAGGATAGCATGCTGCGTCTGTCACCTTCTCTCTCACATTACACACATGGGCGCTTGCGGCTCACCTCACCTCGTCCAGCAGACTATATGAACCGCGCCGTTACATAGTTCAAATTGTATTGACTAGCAGCAGTATTATCGACTGATCGGCATAGCGTTCGGAAGCTGTTGAAGAGGATATCATGCTACGGCCGTCACCTTCTCTCTCACATCCCACACATGAGGGCTTGCGGCTTACGTCGCTCGTCCAGCAGACTATATGAACCGCGGTTACATAGTTCATTTTGTACTGACTAATAGTAGTATTATCGACTGATCTGTATAGCCTTGTTCATAATTGAAATACATTTTTCAATTGCATTAGTTAAAATTCCGCAATTCAAAATTATTTGTATAGCATTTCTTTTAAAAAAGCTAATTGGTATTATATTTACCTATGCATTAAGATGAGCATAATTTTATTTGTAGCTGCATTTCCTATTTACAGATATAATACGTGCCTATTCATAATTGAAATATACTTTCCAATCGCATTAATTGAAATTTTTGCAATCTAAATTTGTATATAAAATGTATATTGAACGTAAAAAAAAAGATGAAGGATAAGCGATAGATTACGCTTGGCATAGCTTGAGAAGCTTATATTAGAAAATTTTGGTGAAAAGCAAGACTCCGGTCCAAGTTCTCCTCCAAGGTAGAGTTCTTCTAATTAATTAAAATTTACATACCTAATCTTGAAGATACCCCGATGCTAACTTGAATTGAAATAGAAGCTAGTTTCCAAGTCCAAAGTTTGTTAGAGTCGTTTCTTCTCTAACGAGTAAATTTATATCCGTGAGAGTAACAGAAATATCCTTGGCACTTGGCATTCCGGAGATACGGCACAGTGGTTATAATTTTGCGCGTCTAATCACTACGCATAAAAACAATTTAATGTGAGCCGTCTCCATACTCGCGAACATTAGCGCGAAGTACTCGTAAAGTTGGCAACGTAGTATAAAACGTTGTGTGTTTATAACTGAGCAAATTTTTGACGAGGGTAATTCGCACCCCTTAACCCCCTCCAGCTGAATGTCCCGCGATTGTTATAAACAAGACCAGGTGTCGACGCACTCGTTAGAATATTTTAGAACGCATGCACATACGTTGTTTCAAAGTGTTTGCGTTTGCTTCGCGTTTTGGCGACGTTCTGCGTACGATCACTGCCATAAACTTATTTATCTATTGCGATGAAGCACCACATCTACGAATCATCTTCCACCACTCAGGTTTGCGTTTGGATCCTGATGGAGGGACTATATACGACTCTCGAATACGCACTAAAAACCACGGCGGTGTCCTAGAATCCCCTTGCGGGTGAGGTCACATGACGCTACCAGAGTGAAAGACCCCGCCGGGATTGCTCAAATGGCCCACACATGATTTCTTGGGAATTGACTTAGATTAAAACGTGTGGGCTTACAGCTAGGTATATTTTTGATTTTATATCTTTTTTAGGGTTCCGTAGTCCACAAGGAACCCTTATAGTTTCGTCATGTCCGTCCGTCTGTCCGTCCGCAGCCTAGCTCAAACACGCCTGGTGCTAGAAAGCTGATATTTGACATGAATATAGACATAATATATTGCAACAAAACTGTAGAATAAAATTTTGGAAAATATTTTTTTTAAGGGTATCTCCCCTACATATATAGTGGAGTTGAATTTTTTTTTTGGTTGACTACCCCATCATGTGGGGTATCATTGGATAGATTTTAAAAAAATATTATTAGTTTGCTCAAATCATTTTTCAATCAAGTGATTGGTTTGTCAAATATCAAGCTTTGAAATGAAAAAAATTGTTAGACTCAAGATTCCCCCCCCCTCTGCCGGCTAAACTATTAATTTGGAAGAGGTGAAAAAAATCACAAATATAGTACATATAACGAATTTGAACGGAAAACTATCACAGCTAAGTAGATATCACTAGTTTACGAGTAATCGTCGGTTAACTTATAAATACCTATTTCTGTGAGTTTACATTGGGCGCGCTGGCTTAGTCTTAAAGATATACGTACTTTGGTATGTAATATACTACGGTACTATGTATGTATAGTAGTAGTATATCTTGGAAACCACATTTTATATTGACAATACATAACTGGATACATATCTAGTATTTTTCTAAACAAAACTTAGGTTCTTGTATTAGTGTTATTAAAATTATTTTTTCAGCAAAATAAACAGTCGAATTTGTTGTACATTAATACCCTTTGCAGCAAGTCATTATGGACAACTACGGAACCACTACGGAACCCTACATTGCGCGTGGCCCGACACGTACTTGGCCGGTGCTTATTCATGCTTTCAGCATGCAGCATTCCATTCTGCTTTATGCTGCTGGCACTGAAAGAAGTTAAGGTATTCACGCGCTCAAAATTTAGGATCGCCCGCCTATTGGAACGGTATAGAAAAGTAGCCTGTAGTCGTATGAGATAATACTGTGAAACAAACGACGGTGAGAGCAGCGAATAACAATAGGGGTCTGAACCGATTCGAAACAGTACTGTGCGGATATTTTACGTTCTGAGGTAAGCCGCCTCACAAAAATATATTTCGACGAATGCAAGACCTTGCCAAGTCACATGGACTATTGTTTTATCAGTGAAATGGTTTTAAGGTTGCTTCAAAATGTATCTTTAGTTTGTAGGTGGTGAAATGTGATATGCATATCACACAAACTGATTGACGGCATGTTTTGTCAAGGAATTGAATTTATACTATAACTAGACGATGCCCGCGGTTACACCCGCGTTATTTAAGGCTCTGCTCCCGTCACTCATAGCGTGATTTTATATAGCCTATAACCTTCCTCGATAAATGGGTTATCTAACACTGTAAGAATTTTTTAAATCGGACCAATAGTTCCTGAGATTAGCGCGTTCAACCAAACAAACAAACAAACAAACTCTTCAGCTTTATATATTAGTATAAGATTAGCTTTATATATTAGTATGGCAGTTTCTATTTACATAGCAATTTTCATCTACATACATTTATATGATATAAGTAATATAACTTATTTCTGTGACGTGTAAGTAGTCGTAAATAATTTATATACATAATGAACGCTTCGCACTGGAATACCCTGAATGTAAAGTTAAATTCCAAAGAAAATCACCAATATTTAAACTGTGTTGTTTAATTAAAGTTGTTAATGCGATTTCGTCCCGATTTATCTGTAATTAAATCTTTTGGAGTCAGATTTATTTGTGTGCGAGGATCCTGGCGATTGTGAATGTGTGCGTGATTATGTATGTGTGTGCGTGGAGAAAGAAATGAAATGATTTAGATAGCGAGGGTAACCTACAGAGAAGGTAGGTATGAATGAGAACGCGTTTACAATACTTATAAGTATTGCTTTTTATACACTTATTTGCAGTTTTGAAGTGCCTTTAGGAAGTGAAGGAAATTTAGGTGGTTGTTGACACCATCTATTTATATATAACAGATATTCGAGTCTATTCACATAGTACATAAAGGTTATTTGGGGTATCGGGCCACGTATAATATCAGATTCTGTATTTTTCCTTAAAAATGCTTTATTGCAGTATTTGTTTTCGAGTGTTTTTCGTTCCTTTTAATCTACTACGGTGGAGTAAATTTGATTAGAACACTAATGAGCAACATTAATTAGGACCTTAATATTTTTGGACAAGGCATTTATAAAAATAATTAATAATAATAATTTTCTAATATTATTCTGTCTTCTAAACCAACCTATACCAATAATTAGTCTGTATTTATTTACAGTCGTAAATAAATACAGACAATAGTAAATAAAATGTTGTTGTTCACCAAAAAAAGGAATATTAATGGTAAAACACAATAGATGAGATTAAACTTGATATCCAATAGCCAATTCACAGCAGCGGTTGTGAGAATTATTATTATTCGTTTCATAAAATTTCATCGTGCAGTTAGAGATAAAGTATTGTATGAGATTAACGGCCATTTTCAATATTCGATCCATACATGGATTTTGAGATTTGAGATTCGTGTTTGACATATTTTGTATGGACCTTATGTCAAAAACGAATCTAAAATCTACAGATCTATCTATAGATCGAATATTGAATTCCGTAGTAAAAGGTGCATTGAAAACATACATACATAGTTAAATATATGGGCTTTAACAGATATATGCGCAACAATTTATAATATATAAATAGTAAAAAAATGGGCATGCAGACAGACGTAGAAAATTACACAAACTCTTGTCTCTCTTATACATAATGGATTTATATAACGGACTTGAAAGAAGTGCATAAATATAAATAATTCAAAGTACTAAATTTTGTTCAAAAGAAACATGGATTTCTTAATAAATAAGAGTAACGGTACGGTTTGAGAGCTTTTGTGTATATATGATAAATTAAAATTTTGAATGTCTATTTTCTGCAGACATAATCGATTCTTGGTATTGATAAAGTTGTAAAAAATATATATATATATATATTTCAGTGATTTTTATTTTTGAAACAAGAAGGTCTAAAATTTTAAGTTAAAACGTTACATTTAATATTTAATGTACTTTCTTTGTTCAAAATTGAAACCTTTAAATTAAAAGTTCGGCCTATTCAGATGACTTTGCCCCAAATATGCGCGGTATCATAAGTTTTACAGTTCACAACATAAACCGTCGCCTCTCACAAGAATCACGCGCCGCCACGCGCCTGATTAACTCGTTTTACAATCTTAGCGCTTGTACACACAGTTTTACGACGAGTCTAACTTTCTCTGCTTAATGACGAACGCGTTTATTACTTCAACGTCGCTTAGCAACGCGTAAACACTTTTATGGCGTGTGCGTCACTCACACATTTGGGAGAATATCAAACACCTTAGTCATTATTATGACTTATGATATGCAGTATGTACTCTTGCAGCACAAATTAGCGAAAAAGCATTCACAGCACCTTCGTAAACATATGAAACGTCTGAGGCATAATTATGTCCACTCTTGCAAGTAGATTTCTAGAATATTTTAAGTTGAGTCTAATATGATTGGTCTCAACTTGGGATCGGCTCAAGCTGAAAATCAGGAAAAGAAAACAGTTCTAAATTACTAAATTGCTTTACTTGCATGCTTGGGAGAAAAAAGAAATTTTGCCGGGTATTTCTACGCCACGTCTTGATAAAACTCAAAGAAGTAGGAGAAAGGAAAAGGCCATTTAATGAAGAGTGATTGGAAACGATGTACGCTTGCATTGTGAGGCTGCCTCGGACCCTCGTCACTGTGACTAGTAATATAGTTTTAATACCAAATAATGAAATTAGCAGTGACAGCTCAGGCGTAAGATCGTTTGATGAGTAAGGTCCGAGTTCCGAAAGGAAATCGTTATGGCTAATAGATACTGATATATGTACTAGTCCGACAGCATATTCTGGAGATATCTATTACATTTAATGGACGATTGTAAAGCCGTGGATCGTCTTTATAATAATGTTGGATTTAATGCTCACCACGGATGTCTTTGTGATTTTTCAGCTTTAGATGTGCACCTTCTATAAAATATATATTTTTTTAAATGGCCTAACTGACCATTGGAATGATTGTTATGATGCCTGACACTTGCATATATGACTCCCTGAAAATATTACACTGCTTTTCAAGCTGTAGTGTAAATCATCCCTACGTATGAAGAAGAAGATATGGGGCTTCTCAACAACACACATGGTATGGTGCTTGTCAGTAAATAATTAAACACACAGTTCTATAAGTAATAATATATACTGAAGTAATGCACATGTATTTGGCTTGCAGTTAGTTGAAATTCATGTGAATAGACCCCCAAGCACAGCAGCAGTGCTTGCGAGAGCGCGGAACACTCGTTTGCACTGCAAATATCGAAGTACAGCATTAATACTGCATTTAATATTGCGCTGCTATGAATCTTAATTAGATGTGGAGTTACCCTGTAAGCTAAGCAGAGGTATACTTACTTTGTTATTAGACATATGGCTAAATTGTTTTGTAAATTGTGTGTTGGTAAATAAATTTCTTAAGCTAATATTTTGTAAAATCTGGTACAATAGACTATAGAAAGTGCCTGTCGTTTTCTTCGGCGAAGTTCTTCGAAGCAAATGAGATAAAGCTAAGATAAAGATGATGGTGATGAAGACGTTTGCCGGGTAGGAGTCCGTATAACATTTTTATTTATTAATATGCATGTCAACAGATAAATAATTATAACAATTTTGATATGAGAAACAAAGGCATATGCTTATTCCACATATGAAATGCACAACATTCATAAACATAGGACGATATTAATGAACTAGCTTTACCTTGTTTCAATTGTTGTCTTTTTGCTTCTAAATCTGGAGTAATTTTATGCACGTGCATAAAATTACTACAAGTACCATATCAGGCCATGGTTAAATATTTAAAGACACATTCAGCATTCAGTAGCCTGTTATCCATTTATAGCCCGACTACTTCTATAAAGATTTATTAATAATTTCAAAACACTTTCCATTTGAAAGAATCGTAATCCTCGTTTTCAAAGCTTTATATTTTTAGAAAGGACGAATTGTGCTCAACTTTGACAAATGACATTTACCAAAATAAAACTGTTCAATTATATTTTAATAGGAGTTTTATAATAATTGTGTTTCAGCTACATCACGGTTGAGTGAGTCAGAGATTGGAAAGTTTTCAACAAAGGCGACGCCAAAAAAGTGTTTAGAAATATTCAATTATTGGAATAATGAATACATGTTGTACCTTTGTGAGGATTCTGGATTGAATGCGTACCTAAATTGTAAAATTGGGTTTTAAAATAGGTAACGTTGTAGCTCATGCCGTAACGTAAAGGCAAGTTGAAGATAGTTCGCTTTTATTTTCAAATAATTACGTGTTTGAAGGCATACTCTGTAATGCTCTCAAAAGCGTTATTAGTAAAATTAATAGTCGGCCTTATACTAATATATTCTAAATTGATTTAATTCACTGGTAACATTTATCATCTTCTTAATATATAAAATCCTTGCGTTACTGACTGACTGACAGACACGCTACAGCCGAAACTATTGGGCGCAGGAAGCTGAAATTTGGCATGTATGTTCCTTGGGGACCGTAGAGGTGCACTAAGAAAGGATTTCCCGAAATTCTCACGGGATCCGCCAAAACGAGTAAATTTAAAAAAATTGCAGGCGAAGCTGCTGGCGTCCTCTAGTCTACTAATATAAACACTGCAGTTGCTTTGTTTCTTCTTAGTGTTAGTAAATATACAAATTGCGAAAGTTCCAAAGTGTTTAGCATTTTCTTGTTTTATTTACGAACTAGACTTCGGCAGCGGCTCCACCCGCATAGAAGTGGCTTGTAGCGAGAAAAGTAACCCACATATTATGTCTCTAATAACATATTATGTCTCTCTCCGGTTGCCTAATTATCTATTCTCAGAAAATCACCCGTCATAATATAACATGGTTCCGTTGCGACGTGCAAGGAGAAACAAACACTTTCGCATTTATACCAATAGTATGGATGTATAATAGCAGTAAGAGTCCTCCATTGTGTACGTACATACACGAGGTATAGCAGCTCCGTACTGCCGGATACGCGCACTACATCAAGGCGCAGGATGTTCTACATTAGCTAAACATGGGCCGCTCATAATACCAGCTCATCTCGGGCGCGTAAACACGCCCGATGAGCTGAGAAAGCGCCGTGATGCTTTACAACATGACGCTTTATTGAAGCGCGCGCTGCCGTGGGGTCAATGCACTCGCTAACAGCTTTATTATTATCATGTTTATGATAAGATTATTGTTCTAAAAATGGAAGGATGGATGGATAATGTACGAGACTAGCGTAAGCAAACTATAAGAAAAAGATTCAACTGTCGTCCTCTAAATAAATCAAAATCGTTTAGAGTAAAACGTGATCAAAAGATAAACTCTTAACTGTATTAAGTCACGATATAATGACTGATCGATGATGGTCTTGCGGGCTGGTATTACATTTTAATATTTAACTGCATTCTTTCCATCATGGTTCTGATTACTTTCGCGGATTGCCTGCATTATTAGGTATATATAATGTAAGTGGATGCTCCTGTTTCACCATGTCTATTCTGAAGAGGCTAACTAAATGAACATTAAAATTAAAATTAAGAATTATGCTTGACTATTATTATGTACAGTAAATATATACAAGTGATATAGAAGGTGTAACAGTTGCAGCACCTTACAAAATGTATATTATGTGTATTATGCAAAACCTGGCGATGAAAAAGAGGGACCGTGAGTTTTATTGCCCGTTCTTTCTCATGTTTCTACGCCCTTGCTTTGCGAACGTGGCACTAAGTGTAAATGTAGAGTCTTTAAGTAATTATTTTATGAATTTATTATTTTGACGTTCATAAGCGTCACATTGTGACCCAACCGAATAAAGGATTTTGACTTTGACTTTGAATATATTTTCTGCATTTAATCTGTCTGCTCCAAACCAATAAAAATAGTATTACTGTTTTTTATTCATCCCTCAGAAACAAATATTTTCTTTTTTCGTATTAAATACTGAAAAGAAAATATAGCATCCAATAACTTCGTAGAGTAAATATAATAAGTAAAGCCAACACCGAGGGTGCGTGTCACCGCATTCAAACATGCAGCTTCATTACGGACGTCTTGAGAGCGCTCAAACAAACGCACGCGCTCCGCATCATAATGCGTGACAACGCGATGTCGCGGTGAAACGCGGAGCCCCATGCGCCCCGAGCGCCCAAGCCCCCGCGCCCCACGCTTCAACAGAATAGCTTTCGAGTGTATAAGGACGTAATATGTCTTTCTTGACAACGATGCGTCGTGTTTGTCGACAGGAGCTTTACCGACACCGCGGCGCCGGCAACTAAATTATGGTACCTCACAGCATTGCATTGTGGATTCTGTTTATCTCGCACACACTCGCAAAGTAACAGAGAAATAATATTATGATTTTATCAGTTCGTTGCCGGAAGTATGTTTTGACAAATTTTAATCCTTTAATGTATGACGTGGGAACGTTAAAAGGTGTGACAACACAATTATGTTTTAACTGTGGAGTGAAGCATGGCGAATGTGATCGCTCAACGCTGTTCAAAACGAACGCGGGGCCCCACTAGCATGTTGATGCAAGCGCTAAAAACTTTCATTTATCATAATATTTTTAACTCACTATGAGAGGAAATTGTTGGAAGTAATTTAATATTCAAGTTTTCAGGTAGATTTTATATTTTATTTATATGTCCCGACACCTATCTCCGTTCTTGGCTGCCTCAACAGTGGAACAAAGAGAAACCTTTACAGCCTTTCACTTCAAGAGAAACCTGCTAAACGAAAATAGAATCGATCACGGAACAGATAAAGTTTAAATTTAATTGAACCATTCGTTACGAAGCTAAAGTTCATCGAAATAATTTCTCTACGGGTGAAACACAATTGAAACGTTTAGTTGGAATCGATGTACTAGTATTCAGTGAAAAATTGCCGCCGCGCCGGTGTCGAAGGCACGCGAACCAATTACTCGGATTCCCAAACAATTATTGGCGTTGGACGACATTTTGCCGCGTTGTGCTCTAAGCAATAATATTTGTTGTCATTTTAATCTAATATTTTTAATGCGAGAAATAATGTGTTTTATCCACCTGACGGATAGATGATGTTACCACGGGAACGGGCATTATTGTACTTTCCTCTATCTTTCACACATATAGAGATAGTATGCCACCAATTTTGCTTCCATTTCAACTATTGTATTCAAGAACATATTTATTAGTAGCTTTAACCACATTTGAACTCCTTATTACTTTTCAAGCGTCTAAAATTGCAAGACGACACACAGCTGGGCGCGCTAAAGAAATAAACTAACTTTTATTTGGATTTTTCAGTGCTGGATGATACACAAGAGGATTAAATTGCACTTTGCTGCGTCTGGCGTCTGTTAGACTGCGGGCACCGGAGATGTGCTGAAAGGCTGTGCGGTGTAAAGAAAACACGAGAGGAAAATATATTTTCCTATTTATATATTCTTGGTTATAACCAAGAATATCAGTCACGCTGAGCGAAGCTAGGAAAATAAAATAATGCTATTTGGTTGGTAAGCTCTTAACACACTGCTCAGCTTCTTCCATCATCTTTATTGGATACGCAGTCTTAGTGACGACAACTTGTGTGTTCTGTATACATCGCTTGGTGTCTAGACAGCGGGTCTGCGAGGGATGGTACACAGCGCGCTATGAACGCCGATATTAAATTTGTTCTCGTCTTACCAGCCATGATGATACGGAGCGAGCGACGCGTTACGTGCGCAGGGGATATTGCTATAAACTTGTTACATTTTATTGAATATCTTGAAAAATAACGATCTATATTTTTATTTTGGTCTATTTATAACAAAGTAACTTTATTAATCATACAAGTGTTTTTAATCCCGTTAGCTTTCCATTTTAGGGTATACTCGTACTACTCGTGTTTGGCTATGTTTTTTTGACGTTTCGACCGGTTTGCCTCATTCGTGTTCTCCGATAGACTAGTTGTCAGTTATATAAAAACAGCTTTTAAAAATACCCGTCTATCTGTGATATTTATTTTAACTATACAAAGTGTACGTATGTATTATGTATTGTATATATGGGTGGACCTAAAATGCTTGAGGATAAATATTATTAATATACGGCAACCGAAATCGGTTTGTAATTTCATAACAATAATCTATCTAGCTGGCTTTGTATTTATTATACACGAACTCTATTAAAACAGTACATATTAGTTATTTATTTATAAATAGGTATAATCATATCAGAGTTTGCTTAAAATTTAGGTTCAAACTAATAATAACGCAAACGAGTAAATTTATAATGTACTTATAAAATAAAGAGCTGTTTTCATTTCAATTTAAAATAATTACTGATAAAATTTATTTGCTTCTAAGTTTGCTGAGTTAGATTTTCTGTTAATAACATAATCTGATTAGCAGTGACGACCCAGTGATATTACATTTCAATTAGCGTTTATTAAGGTCGGTTTTGATATAATATTTATAATGGCGGTAAGATGGATGGACAGATACATGTGTAACCACTTAGGGCTGTGGTGCTTTCTATGATGTCTGTCTAATTATTCATAAATTGCAACTGACTGACATACAAAATGATAAAACCTCTACGGCTAGTAAGTGTTTCGCTGAAGGTTGTTTCTGCTGTTATTAAAAGGAATTTCACATAACTAAAAGCATATTGTGTGTAGCCGAAAAAAATTTTAAATGCACAGTAGACAAACGATGTAGCAAACAATATTCTATGTTATATCGGCTTTAATAGATCAATGAATATTAATCTTAGGCGACATAACAACTTCAAAGTATACGTAAGCAAGAAATTACCACATAAATCGTACTATCTGTACAGTCAAATCACCTATTTTTCAGAAAATTACTAAGAAAAGTCACGACGTACTACTGGTATTCAAAATAAGTTTCAGTCACTTTCTGAAGCGCCCCTTGACCTAGTACCGGGTAAATAGTATGTAATAAGGTCCTGAATTGTAACCTTGTCGTGAATGGTTCGACAGCTGTCTCAAAACTAAAAGGAAATCTATTATATAATTAGAATTTCTCAACGACCTCGACTATTTGAGGTTCTCTTCGAACTTGTATTAGTATCTACTTCTGGAGAGTGAAACTTATTTGCTTGGTCATATGACAAAGACAATCAATAATATGTATTATGATATCATCAAGGATTTTGTAATTTACATACAATATCCTTTGTTGGACTGCACGGTTGGCGCAGTGCTTCTGCATCGTCGCTCAACACTGCACTGCGTACTGTGGGTTAGATCCCTTCACGAGACAACATTGGGTGATCCTTAAATTGTTGTTGATAGTCGGAGTATTCCTTGTGTCCGATGGTTGTATATTTGTATTTTTTTAATAAGAAGAAGCAAAATGGAAATTATGGAATAACCATCATTTCCTTATTATTAGTACACATTACGCCAGCCGCAAGAAAATCAATATACATTTTCTTTGCTAATATTCAGACGTACTAAGTACGTATTGGCTTCATCAAAATCAACTCAGTAGTCAGAGTCAGATTTTAAATATAAATTTACAATGCAAGTATTGCATTATGCCCTTTACTCCTTCAACCCTCTTAGACTGGCAGAATAAAATTGTTTAGTTAATCCAATAAATATATCAGATCTGTAATTTCTTCGAATTGCCCTAAAAGGTCCTAGCTTGTCGAAAAGTTGTTGAAGTCGATTAAAAATATGTATATTATTCATGACTAACGAAAAGATTTTAAAACGTTACGTTATTTTATCCATTAATATTATAAATGGCAAATAGAGTAATTGATTAAAATGTTTATCTACAAAAGAAAATAAAACGAATGATTATTCATTCGTTTTATTTTCTTTTGTAGATAAACATTTTAATAGAAATAGTTCACTTTCAGGTGTTGCGTTTCAACTTTAAAAATACTTTCTTATCTATTTGCGTTTAAACACTATATTTACCTTTATACGATATCCTTTTTACTTTTACTACAAAATAAATACGAAGCATAAACATTATCGTACCCTTCCCTTGTAAAGTAGGCACGATTTATCCAAAATACAAGGTATTATATAGCATTATACAGGGCGTCGTCACGTCGTGCAATAAATATGCGCGATGTCCCGTCCGGTGTCTGTCCGGCGCTCGTCCAGACCGGACACGTCACACATCTGGGTCAATACTCGCTGGCACCAATTGCAGCCTTTTCTAATACGAACTGCGAAATAGATCACATTCCGACACTAAAACTATTCAACGCCTATAGGTACATTTTATTGGAGAAATACCTATGTTATTGAATTGTTACTATTATATAAAAGCCATTCATGATATTACTATACATCAGAATGAAATTTTTTTAAATGTTTTTTTCATCCACAATTTTATGGCAATTATAACATAGTCCTTAGTTCAGGCACTAAGCTGCGACTGTTTGTACAATAAACCCTCTTTTCGGCGGCTTAGGTTACTCATTACTACATACTAGAACACCGGTACACGTTCCACTTTAGACCTTAACACTTGCGGTTACAGATAGTTTTCACTCGCAGGTAGCATGGTATGACAAACGCGCAGGTTCTGCAAATTCTCGTTATTAAATCTGGTGACCGTAAAAACAAGGTGAAGTAGGTTTTCTTTACGCCTCCCCTTCCATCCTCGCCGCACCCCTTAACTCGTTTACCGTCGAACAGTTTATACCTCTCTTTGTTACTTGATAGTTCAACCCCTAGTGCTAAATGTGTTAATATCCTTTTTGCGTCAAAATCTAATTCAAACATAAATATGACAGGCCCGGTGGTCAAAGATAATGGATGTCCCGTGAATGTTTCGCGTTATCGCATTGAAACTTTTGGTGGTTAGCAGTTTTGTTTACACAGCGAGCCTGTGTGGCATCAGTATATAAATTATTCAGAAATTTTCTTAATATATAGTGGTGGTGCTGTCGTTTAGAGTTGAGTATGTCTACTAGATTGTGGTCGGTGGCATGTCTCGTAAATGATGGGCAGTGAGGAGTGTTGTGCAGTTGCGGCCGCTCAATTTTGCGACTAGTGAATCACCGGTGCTGGCGGTACGGCGGCAGCCGCAAAATAAATGGAGATGCGCGGTTTGCCTCCACGTCACACGGACCACGGTGCGCGCCGCTCACATAACACATTTGTTCGTGGCCTGCATTTAGTTACGTATTTGACAGCAGTTCTTTCACGATTGTGTCTGATGTTTATCTGACAGTTGGGCTTCGATAGAGTGATCAGATTTCTGCAACACTTTTGATTTATCTACGATTTGTGGACGTGATGAATATGTTAGTGTGCTTCGATGTAGCGGTGTGGGTGCTGGTATTTTATACAGTCAGACTAGAAGTCTCTTATCGGTTACAACATGTGGTTTATTAATTAATCAGTATTCTAGGTAACTTAGACAAATATATTAGTTGTACTAGGAGAATGTTTAGTTTTCTGGCCTCTCGACTGCAAGAGCAATGTAGGAGCTTGACAAGTGGGTTATAAACGCTTCGTGTCACATTGCATACTGAAATATGGCTTCTTTGTTCCAATAAGCTATCTGGCATAGTAAAATATCACATACGATTTAATCGCAGCGTGTGTTACATAAGTCGCGACGGGGTGTCGACGCGTCGCGACCACGACAAAGGAGGCTAGTTCTTTGTGTCGCGGTGTCGAGCGATGCATACACACACATACATATCCACCTACGCCAACCAACTATTACATAGATATACTCATGTATACACACAACTACATGCACATAATATGTCGCACTGTCCGCAACAAACTTGTATAAATCGTGTAAATGAATTCACGTGGTGCGCTGTTGCCCCCGGGAATCTAAGTTTTGTTGAATTTACTAAACGTGGTATCAAAGTACGGTTTGTTCACTACACAGATTTTGTACATGGAGTTTTCAAATGTTATGTGACTGTGTATGTTTATTTAGTTAATATTATTTCATCGGTTTTTCGTAAAATAAAGGATTAACCTTTACTTATTTCTAACAAAAGATCAACGTAAAGAGGCAGTTTTTTCCCCTCCTATAAATAAAGGGGCAAGAGAATGAAAAGAGAAAATTGCGAATAAAGCCTCGTCAGGGGCCGGAGCATTTGAGAGTTGTTAAACCTGAGCTTTAAATTCACGTTCTAAAAGTTGACAGTCACGTGTGATACCTACTAGTTAAGCATTAGCACCTGGGCTCACCAGCTATGATTCTCTGCTTACCACCAGATAAGTTAAAACTCGTTTCATGACTTTATTTTATGAAAATGAAACTAGGTAGGTATCTAAGTGTCGAAACTTTGTGAGATATTAATATTTTCCCGATTAAGCCGGCTTAGTTAAAACTAGTAACTAGTCTAGTCGCAATTAGTGTTTTCTTTTGCGAACTTTCAGCCTAGATAACAACTCGAAAACAAACTACAACCAATATCCATGTGTGAGTAGTGTAGCGATACATGTCACACGTCTGACAAAAAAACAACACGCAGAGCACGTGTTTTTTCGCAAATCTGCCTAATATGTTCACCATACATCTATCTGTACAGCTTTACTGCCTAGTCAAGTGCCGAGTCTCGCACGATCGTATAAATTACATCTATTCCCTTTCATTCTGCTCTTGCAGTCTTTGCATCCGTATATACACATACAGTTTTATTCAGCATGAAACTGCTAGTTACATGAATGTGCAGTGGAATAGTGTAGGTAGTTGTACTGTGAGTTTATCGAAGAACTAACTGTAGCGATGCGCGTGAATGCGAGTTTGCCTTTACGTTATATTGGTTTTGATTTGCTCCGTTTAAAAACTTTAGATTTCACAGTATACCAGCTCAGTTGTAACTTTGAATCGGTTGCAGTGTACTATTATTTAGCATTTCATTGTCATAGTGTACTATACAGTATTGTTAATTGTAGAAGTGTGGTACAGTGATGGAGGATGACGTTTATTTTTTTTTAATCTTTGTATCCATACGCGTGTTGTATTGTGTTCCTTGTGCGGAATTGTCTTAAAAAATAGAAGGAAATTAGAAGTGTTGTTAATTTCATGCATGAGTTTGCTCCAGGTTCTTCTCATAGCTTCACTATCTACCTGAATCTAAGTCTATAAATGATATTCTGCAATTTAAATGAATAAATAACTAATAGGTAACCGACAAGTAGTTTGCGTGTGTATCGTTACCGTAAAAGACATATTTCCGTCAAGCTGTAATCCTTTATGAGCCATAACTGTGCAAGTGGCAACAGTAATTAAGTGTCGAAGGGCTATGCAAAACAGCGTCTTCACCTACCAATACGTTGGAAATATATCTTACTAGAGGACGCCAGCAGCTACGCCTGAATTTTTTTTTAATTTACCCGTTTCGGCCGATCCCGTGGGAATTTCGGGAAATCCCTTCTTAGTGCACCCCTACGGTCCCCAAGGAACATACATGCCAAATTTCACCGCTGCCTGCGCCCAATAGTTTCGGCTGTAGCGTGTCTGTCAGTCAGTCAGTAACGCAAGGATTTTATATATTAAGATTAATCTATCTGCGTTATATTATGCTTTGTGCTCATATCTCTGGAATCCACATTTTGAATTTATGTGTATATTTTTATTTTCTACAAAAATGTGAGACATTTAGGAGATCCGTAGACTGAGATATGATGCCAAGTGATATTCTGATGGTTATTGACTACTGCAGTTACGCGAATACTTCGCTATCAATACAAAACGTTAATTGTCTAATCTATCTTGTTCATTAACGAACTATCAAAATTTAAAAAAACTGGTATTAAGTTTTGTATAGTTTAAAACTGAATTAGACTTTCATTTTTACTATAGCAAATTACATTTACAGGAATAAATACATTGATCTAAATATTATACATATTTTAAGGATTTTGTCAACGATACGTCATTACGTTAAACTGTCAATCCGTTCATCCATCTGTCTGTCAGCGGGATGTATTTCATGAATCATAATAACAGTTGGAGAGTTAAACTATTCCAGAGTGTGTATTTCAATTATTGTATATTGTTGTCTGGCTTAGATTATAAAATCAAAACGATGAAAATTTTGGACGCAAGTTTATGTTACTGCGTCATCAGATTTTTTTAGGTCCTTTGCCCGTAGATTAGAAAATAATTTTGAACTGGTGTAAAGAAACATTTATATTTTTAACAATTAACATATTGAAATTAATTAATTACTTAAAATGTTCTTTAAATGTCTATATATCTATTTAAATATCTAATTTAATGTCTAATGCATAGAATTCAATAAGGCCTCCCTCACATTTTTCATGAGCGTTCCTCGAGCGTACGCTCGGCGTTCTTTCGGCGTGCGCCAGGCGTTCACTTTGTACTGCAGAGTTAACGCCGAGCGCACGCCGGGTGTTCGCTCGAGGAACACTGTCGCCCAATGTGAGATCAGCCTAAGGACACACTTAAATAAGTTGGAGGTTTCACATTTCAATTACGTTTACTACCGCTATTAAGATGGAAAAATTTAAAGTAGAGAATGGGGCGCATATGGGAAGATGTTTAAAGAACATGTGAAAAAAAGAAATGTCACATCGCATTAAGTGGTCAAAGCATTAGCTGGAAATAGGATTTTTCAGCAGCGTCACCTGACAGGACCTTAATTGATCAATAAATATAAAATTCTTGCGTTATCTACTGACTGATTGACAGACAACAAACAACCGGAAACTACTGCGCATAGAAGCTGAAATTTGACATAATTATATGGTCCGGCTAGGTGGCCGGACCATAGGCCGGCAGCGGCTGGACACGAAGAGCCAAAAATCGGGTTCAGTGGCGTGCCATTGGAGAGGCCAGCTATATCCAGCTGTGGACAACGGCATGCTGATGATGATGTTATGGTCGTTGGGAGTGTAGGGGAGCACTAAGAGGAAAACCCTACACTAAGTGGTAAAACATGGGTGGAGGCCGGGACTTAGTCTAGTAACAAATATATGAAAACTACGAAAACGTACACTACATTTCGAAAACTTGACACGAATTTGTAGCTCCGCATTTAGCGCAAGTCTTAACAGGCGATTAGCAACGCTCAGTATAAAATAAACGTTCACAAACGCGCATCTGCTACCACTTGACGCGTTTACGCACTCATCCCGATATTTGCGCACAAGTGTTGCGATGTTTGCGCTTGTTATGCGCCCGTCAACTTTACAGGCGTGTAAATTAACGTAGAGTCGTGACTGGGTGTCTTAAACGCTTTGTGGCTGACAGGAGTACCAGTCGTAATGTTTTAATGGGTGCAATTATAGTTCTGGGTGTTAAAGTAACACACATATAAACATGATGGTATGGCATACCTACATCATGTATTTTTTTTTACTATTTGATACTATTTCTTAGCAGGCGGATGTGCAATGTGAAGCAGTATTCCATCAAGTAACTTGTTACTCTAATAACTAAGGCTTTCGTTTTTAGGAACGGTTACCTAAAAATGAAAACAGGACACTCCAGTAAAAACCTCACCTTGCAAAAATTTAATAATTGTCACTGGCAGGCATTACTGAGAAAATCTGCAGAATCACAATTAAAGATAAATACGAAGCTGTTCCCAATGAGTCAGAATTCTGAAATTCCAATTTGCATATTGCACGCAATTTCAAGCACAAACGGGGCTACCGGGCAGGAAAATATAAAATATGTATTTTAATTTCTTCATGTTGACAGTAAGTGTATAAATACTTCCGTAATTAAGTTGTTTCGTTACTATCTGAACCGGCGCTGTTATCGCAACCAATTAAAGTAACTGTCGGCAGTTCACGCCAGGTATACATGGAATTTTTATTTCAGCTTTAAAAGTGTTATCTGTACAACTGAAATCGTTTAGCTAACATAACAACAGCAGTTTATATTAAAATGTGGGACAGTGCAGTGTTATTTCAGGGGAAGTGCGGCGCGGTATATTGGGAGGAGTGAAGATGGATGCGTGTGACGTCGGTGGTGCGACGCGACGCGACGGGGCGGCTGCGGAAATCCAATAAAACGATCGCAACACGTGCACTCAGCGTTTGCTTCTTCGCGCCGCTTTTAGCGTGCAACTAACACGTTTTCGCTACACTCGTAAAATATCAATATGGGATTTTTATCTAGGCCACCCCGCTCCGCAACGCTCCGTTTCGCTCGCGCTGCACCAAATTACCTTCTTTCAGCACTAGTTGCCGCTTCACACTGCTAACGTAATTTTCATAAAACCGACGGAAAAACTTTCAAGGAAATCTGCGTTTTCAAGTAAGCTTCCGATAATGTAGTTTTGTCTTTACTTGGAACATTGCCGGTTCGATAACGAGCTTTACCTACTATGTGGAGCGAATGTCGTGATCGCATGAAGTGTACGAGTTCGGTTCTACATAAATCCTACATCCGGCGATGTTATCTCGTGTTTTATCCAAAAGGGTTATTATGGAAGCGGATTTATAAAGTAGATAAGATATTTTTATGGTTCCCTCACCGGTCGGTAGAGTGCGGGGCTAAACAAATTGCACTAGGGCTGGATCATCGGCGTACTTTGTGCGAGAGTATGAAAGGGTTAGTACTTCGAGCTTTGGATCCGTGATCGCTTGCCGCTTGCTCGGTATATGTAATACCGAGCCTGGGGAGAAATGTACGTAACTTCATCTCGAATTTCCGCGCTCATCTCGACCGTAAATAAAACCTACAGTGATCATGGTTTGGGTCAAGTTGAAGGTTATTTTTCTTACCTACGAAAAATGAACGATATATGGATATTTTTTGTGATTGGTAGGTGGTGGTTTCTCATAGATGGGCGAACTTTGAGACTAACTACTGTTAGTCTATTTTAACATAAGTATTTGCGTTATATTTATGTTTATTAGTCTAATGTGTCTCTACTGTAACAATAAGTGACAACTACAAGGTAATTTTATAGTTTTATGTTGGTATTTCCTCTAGATACTGACTCTCGTATCGGAAATATACAACAGCATACCTTCATTATAATATTATACTATTTCAATCGCGCTTAACGTGGTGATTTGATAGACTCGTGGGCTCACCACTTTACCACGAGCTCTGTTTGAATCGTAAATATCGAACATCGTTGTTATGAAATATTTTATTATTTGCAATCATTACTATTACATTGCGTAAACAACAATATGACATTGTGCGTCGTCCATTGCCGAGTATCGCCTATTGGTACCATGGTATCTCCTGTACAGAACTGACATGTATTGTGCTTTGTTCAAGTGGCATGTAGCTGGGCGATACAAATTAAACGCAATTATTTTCAAATAGATTTCATAGCCCGCAATACAATGGTATATGTTTTAGATATTTGATATCATTGATTGTGTGAATAGGGATATCACATGGCTGTCTCAATGAAATATTTGCTCAAAACTGAATTTATAAAACAGTGACACTAATCGCCTCACTGCCTGCACCAATAACATTAAAAAAATGACTGGCATTTTCGGACCTAGAACGAATCTTGGTGTGATAAGTATGATTATTTATTTTGTGCCTGGGTTTATATACCTACAATATGTATTCAGGAATATATAGGTATGTTCATCAGTTATCCATGGTTTTCCCGAGTTTGGAATCAGATAATCGTGTGTGAGTCTTTATGAGAGTTTATTATCCTTAGATATGATTTATGTGGAGCCACTTCTGCAAAGTTTAGGACAGCCAAGTAAATTTTTTTGACAGCCAAGTAAATTTTTTTGACAGCCAAGTAAATTTTTTTGACAGCCAAGTAAATTTTTTTGACCCGTAGTTTTCAACAATTTATACGTATGTATTAATTCTGGTATACGTCTACCATTTTCCTTGATAATGGAAAACGTATTAAGACAAGGCCTGTATTACATGTTATCATCCAGGATTTTATAATAATAGACAAATTTAAGTCGATAAGGAACATGTTCAGTAAAAGCATGGAGGCCAGACGTGTGAACCAAACATCTTAAATTAACTATTGTGAGTATGATTTATCTAGTTTATATTACTAAGACACATTGGTTACTCCGATATCAATATTGTTAACTACACAAGAGTATCCGACACAGGATACTGACTATCTCCCAAAACGGGAAAACGAAAACTCTGTAAGCAACCCTAGACAGAAAAATATATGTAATATTTTACAAAAATATTTGTAATATTTTATTGTAGTGCGGGAGGGGTACAGGGCGGGCAGACAACGGACGACAATGCGACGAATACAATGCGCATCGATGCGCCTCGCACCACGGTCCGCCGCGGCGGCGCGCCGTCTGTATAACGTCATTTATCGACACTGCACAACACTACATATCTATCGATACAAAGCAATGTATTATTGCGGGGAAACACAATAGTTTTAGCGACGTTTAGTTGTGCGTGACACCGGCTTTTGTTGCAGTGTTGTTGGTCCAATGTGTAAATGCTCTGCGGGGTTTTAGTTAATTGTACCGTTTTAGCCAGCTTTTGACAAGTGATTCGTAATACAAAATCACTGAAAAAGTTTACTACCAAGGATAGCCTTAGTGCTCTTCTGCTCTGAGAATGTGAACTAAATGGATAACATTTAAGACAAAGTGAACATTCACAGAATCATTGAGTCATCTATAGATAGATAAATCTTTATTGTGCAAATACAGTTGGTACAAATTAGGTATAATAGCTTATATGTAGGTAGGTATAAAAATAGTAAGTGCACAAAGGCGGCCTTATCGCAAAGTGCGATCTCTTCCAGGCAACCTTAGGATGGACAGACTGAAAAAGAGAAGTTTGATCGTGTAGTGATCATATGTATACATATGGACACTAATAGTTATTTAAATAGAATATGCATAGATGTGTAGGTATATATTACCTATACATACAAATAATACGTAATATACATACTAACTATACATATATTACATATATATACATACAATACATATAATGCATAGATATTATAGAAGGTACGGATATACTGCTAACAATAACCTAAAATCAATCAATATTTATTATTTGTCATCTGTAAGTATAGGTTTATCATGGCAATAAAGAATTTTGAATTTTGAATTTGAATTTGAATATATAATACATACATATAATGATATCAATTTTGATTATAATGATAAGTAGTGCTTCTTTAATGCGTCTTTAAATATACATACATACATATCGTCACGCCTTTTATCCCCGAGGGGGTAGGCAGAGGTGTATTTCTACACCCACTTTTCGCCAGATATACTTTAGTCCCACGTAATAAGGGGCGAGCCTATTGCCGTACCGGGCACATTTCCAGACTCCGTGCTGCTACTGAGAATTTCGTGACAGAAAAACCCAATAACACTGCCCGACCCAGGAATCGAACCCGGGACCTCCCGATCCCACGCACACATTTATGCCGCAAGACCAACGAGGCAGTCTTTAAATATATTAAGCGATTTTGCTTGCTTAATCTCAATTGGCAGTGCATTCCACAAACGTACAGCCTGAACAGCAAAGGATTTATCGTAGAAGTTTGTGGAATGTGTCGGCATCTGCAGTCTCAGATCCACTGACGACCTCAAGGTCTTTGAATGTGTGTCAACAAGGAACTTAAAACGTTCTTTGAGATACATGGGGCTATTAGGATTAAACAGCACATTATACAGTAGCATAAGAATATGAGTATTCCGGCGAAGACGAATTGGGAGCCACTTGAGTCTGGATCGAAATTCAGATACATGATCATATTTGCGTAAACCAAAAATGAATCTTATACAGAAGTTTAAGAGACGCTCAAGTTTGTCAAGTTGGTCCTCATTATATACTCCCCTGAAGTTTATTTTAATAGGTGAAACACAATTTTTGTAGAAACTGGGGACATAAAACGACTTTAGCATTTTGTGCGCTGAACGTCAATCACTTCAAGGTGAGATATTGACAAGGTAGTCAGTTATACTACGCCTTTCTGGTATTATATTCGATTAGTCAACGCATTATTCCCCCTAGAACAGAGCTTCTCTAGTATCACTACGCACCAGTTTATTCATAACCTTACTATATGGTTTTACTAGACCTTTGGGGTTAACAGTAATTAAATTAAACATGAATCTTATTCCTAGTGACAGTTATAGCCCTTGATATTCAAGAAGTGTTTTGCTAATAAACTTCTTTCTTTTACTTTAGACTATTAAATTAATAGACGAAGCTTCTCAGCATACGAAGTGGCTGTAAACTTTTTAAAAGCTTACAGCTCTGTTGATTTAAACTGATTTTCATTCGCAGAAATTTCTTAGAAGCCTCCATTGGAACCTTAGAGTTATCTAAGATTGCTGTGTTGGTTTTAATACAGTTTTATGTGTTTAGGAAAAAATACGGTGACTCTTATATCATTATTCAAGGTTTTTATAAGAGATAATAAGTAAATTAGAATTTCAATGCTCGTTTTACATAGCCAGTTGCCTTTCACTATATTTCTTAAATGTGACATGACCAGATAGCCCCACTTAAATGACCAGTTCTTTCAAAAGTATCCAATGTTTTCTTCAAAGTTGCCTTTGTTTATCTCTATTTTATAGTGCCTTACTTTCTAGGTTACACGAGGCACCACACGACCTAATACGCAAGTGTGTGTGACGAGTTGATGAAACTGTGACAGTAAGGGCCACTCGTAAAATCTTGTGTCAAGTGTAATGAAGCGCTACGGTTGGCACGGCATCATCAACATTAACTTGAAAACTTTCGCACTTCCGCACTATTTAGCTATGCACGAAACAATGATCGTTGCCGCTGAGTGTAAGAATTACGACCGTAGATCTTGGAACGCGAAGTAAAACTGCCAATAGCAAAAATATTTAGGCTGACCTCACATTGGGCGTGCGCGTTCTTCGAGCAGGCGTGTGCCCTGAGACTAGATAAAGAGTCATAGAGTAATTCCATGTTAACCACTGATGTAACCCATGCCGAAACGTAGAGACAAATACAAGAACTTTCACCTTCTTTTAAATAATTATGTGACTGAGATGCGTTACCTAAATATTGGCAGACTATCATAACTATACAAAGGTATCTATCATATTTACCTCAATGGAAAATATGACAGTTATAAGGTTTGAAGTTTGATCATTCACTTAAATGAGAAAGTTCACAATAATATTTCAGATTTTGTTTAGTTATGTATTTAATATTTATTTACTTACTGAGATCGAGACTTCTCTGACCTTCAAGAAGAAGAATGTATTCTAGTTGAGCGACCTTCATCCGTTCTTTGATTAAAAACATACTATGTATTGAAGTCAGTTCAATTATTTAGTCTCAAAAAACGAATAGACACCAGAATCACATTCACATAAATATGAAGTTAATGGTCTGACCCTTGAAGGTAATCACTGTTATATGCATGTTTTTGCCCAATAAGCATCATGTGTGGGAAGTTGTTGCTACCGATTCGATTGTAGACGTTCAATTGTGAATCGTCGAAACATCCATATTCCAAATGAGCTATGTAACGTTTAGTTACCACTTTTTAAGCACTACTTAATATATCCTGATTAAACTGTACAATAAACATATTATTTGTAACAGTTCTTATTCTTCGTACGAAATAAGAACGTTTGCCTTTTAAACGAAAATATATCATACAAAAGCAATCTTTTCAACAATTGAATCGTGTATGATATATGTATAAGTGAATATGTATTGACTAGCGCTTGCAGTTGATCTGTTCCTGCTAGTATAATCGGCGTATGTTGCACAAACATCATCATCAGCCTTTAACAGTCCACTGCTAGACTAGGCCTCTCCTTTCAAAGGAGGAATTGGCCTACTATATCACGCTGGCCAAACGGGTTGGTATAGGGTTTGTATCAAGTCTTCCTTCTCTTACAGTGATGTTCTCTGCATAATATGCTCCCTCTGTCGGCTCTTACGACACCCATGGGATGATATGGGGTGGTGACAAACCGTATTCTTAATCCGTCACCACACTCCGTGTGGTGACGGATTAAGTAATTGGACGAACGAACGAACGGAAATAGCACGTTCAAGCAAACAGACAGACAAACTCTTCAACTTTATATATTAGTAATAGATTAGATTTCATATTTGTACAAAACAAATTATCACCAAGAAAACCTGACACAATCACCGTATCATAATAATATATGGTCATTATAGGGACACATTTCAGCGCATTTACTCTCTCGAATTTAGCACAAAAGCACAATTTAACACTCATTAAAGTACCACCACTCAACGCATCTATTTAGGATACGAGCGGCATTTTGGTATGTTACTATCATTCGAAAATGCCATCCACATTCTCTTGTAAAAAGACCGATAGGAGATACAAATATATTTAATAGTGCTCCATCAAACAGTCCTTCATCATGCAATGCTGTAAAAGAAGCATACAAATGTTCTCTTTACGTATTAATATACCTTGTTTATATGACTGACACATATAATTTCATATCATGTTCATTCACTAAAGGTGTACATTGCGGTTTAAGCTCCAGTCCCTTAATAACATAGAAAGCATTACAGAGGATATTACAAATGTCTGTGAGTTAATGTATTATGTTCAAATTCAAATTCAAATTCAAAATCGTTTATTCATTTGGGTCACAATGTGACGCTTATGAACGTCAAAATAATAAATTTATAAAATAATTACTTAAAGACTCTACATTTACATTTACTGCCACGTTCGCAAAGCAATAGGTAGAACCATGAGAAAGAACGGGCAATAAAACTCACGGTCACTCTTTTTTTTTGTTCATTGATTAATGACTGTGTGTTTGTGTGAGTGTCAGTCTTAATGGCTAATATTTGATTATAAACGTATTTTAGTATAACAAGGGCCATAATAGCTCCGTCGTTCGGTTGTAGTCTCACTGAGATGTAGCGTAAAATTTGCATAATAATATGATGTGCGCAAAGTGTTATAATCTAAGGACGTATTGTGCACGTTGCGGAAATGCTTATGGATATGATACTGCCATTACGCTATCGTATAACGTGACGTAATCAAATTTTATGTTGATATTTTTGCTGTTCTTTGTTATGCACTGCATGTTTTATAAATGTGCAATTCGATAATGATATTAGCATTAATTACGAGTAACGCCAATACTCACCTCACAGGACGGATAAACCAAGTTGCATGCGAGCGATTGTTTTGAGAAATATTTTTTTTTTATCTAGAATAGAGCAATTGATATAAGAATATTATACGTACAATGTCTAGTAGCCCTAAAGTCAGATTAAACAGCTGGTGATACATTGATGATGCGAGTTGTAAATCTTAAAATTCACGTAGGGTAGAACTAAAACGCATAGTAGAAGGACGGTTATCAATGTATTCCGACGTACTTGCCCGCTAGAGCTTTGACAGCAAAACTACCAGTACCAACACTCTCACACAATACGTAAAAAAGAGGTCATACAATCGACGCCTTCACTACAATCTACCAACACATACGTGTTTTTGCATTTTCTCTTCGCATGTAAACCTTCCCAACTGTACGGTAGCGTGATAGTCCATTCAGAAATTAAATGGTGGTACGTTAACGTGATAGTCCCTATGCAACTTCAGAAATGAGATAGTGGATTGCGGTTGAGCGATTGCCGCTAAGCGGAGCTACAGACTGCACAAAGTAGGATTATCTGCCAGTGTTTGTGCAACATACGCCGATTATACTAGCAGGAACAGATCAACTGCAAGCGCTAGTCAATACATATTCACTTATACATATATCATACACGATTCAATTGTTGAAAAGATTGCTTTTGTATGATATATTTTCGTTTAAAAGGCAAACGTTCTTATTTCGTACGAAGAATAAGAACTGTTACAAATATGTATGTGAATAAGCTTACACCTTTTAGTTATTTATACTTATTAATGTTCAATTTTCATCCTGTCTTTTCTGTTTCCGAAGTCCAGTTACTATGATTATTAAGAAGGACTTGGAACACTGGTAATATTATTTCAATGATTCCAAATCAAATAACGTTGTATATGGATATTTCTACTTGGCATCATAGTAGAGACTTGAGCTGTGGCGAGTTACCCAGGCCGACTTACGCTAAAACCAACGATTTCATTTTCGGCACGCAGTGCAATCGAAGCCACAAAATCGTAATGAATAAATGTAAATTCAACAGCATAAAGATCTAACAGATACGTTTGATCGTTCCATTTAAGTACTTCATTATATTACGGCAGTATTCACATTCAAATCGGCGGCTGGTTGTAATAAATGTTATAACGCATCGAACAGTATGTAATGACGTCCCAGTACATGAGCTCACTTTGGCTGCTCGACTGTGAAATGGACTCGCTACTAATACGCACGACTAATACGACGAATGACAAAGTTTGAATCTATCGGCGGTACCACTCTACTATATTAGCTGCACTGCTGATAGTCATTGGTAAATCAACTGAGCTCAAAATGAAACAGTTTAATCAGGATATATTAAGTAGTGCTTAAAAAGAGGTAACTAAACGTTACATAGCTCATTTGGAATATGGATATTTCGACGATTCACAATTGAACGTCCACAATCGGTAGCAACAACTTCCCACACATGATGCTTATTGGGCAAAAACATGCATATAACAGTGATTACCTTCAAGGGTCAGACCATTAACTTCATATTTATGTGAATGTGATTCTGGTGTCTATTCTGGTGTCGTTTTTTGAGACTAAATAATTGAATTGACTTCAATACATAGTATGTTTTTAATCAAAGAACGGATGAAGATCGCTCAACTAGAATACATTCTTCTTCTTGAAGGTCAGAGAAGTCTCGATCTCAGTAAGTAAATAAATATTAAATACATAACTAAACAAAATCTGAAATATTATTGTGAACTTTCTCATTTAAGTGAATGATCAAACTCAAACCTTATAACTGTCATATTTTCCATTGAGATAAATATGATAGATACCTTTGTATAGTTATGATAGTCTGCCAATATTTAGGTAACGCATCTCAGTCACATAATTATTTAAAAGAAGGTGAAAGTTCTTGTATCTGTCTCTACGTTTCGGCATGGGTTACATCAGTGGTTAACATGGAATTACTCTATGACTCTGGCTGGGGCTGCCGCCTCCTGAGTTACTAACAAGCACGACGACGTAGGTAACACGGGCTCGCTCTAGCCCCCTGCACGATTTACCTGTCTAGACGCGTTAATCGAACGACTATATGGCTTATTTTTAGACTTTTCTGATATTATAATATTTCACAGTAATATTTATAATTTAATGAAAAATAAAAAAATAAACACGTTTTTGATATACGAAAACCATCTTAAATTAAATGTAGAGTAAACGTTGTAAATATATAAATTATCTAAACATTCTCTTTGAAATATATTATCATTAACTGTTCACAGTATTCAGCCAGATGAGCATTAATACACGCATCGACACTTATTAAGTCAAACCATATAAAAAGACTTACAAATTGTAACACAAATCAAACAAAGCATATTATACACTTTAAGTACTTATCGCATGAAATAATCTCTTTCAGAAAACAATAAGTACAATAATAAAAGTGCATATTTTAAAACGAAGTTATTTTAAAATTCCGGATTCCGGGAAGCAGGTCCATGTTAACATCAACATTTGAGGTCATTCACACCAAGTGGCACTACCTATTCCGACCTTTAGTCATTATTAAGCCGCTGTTAAACTGTCAGTCCGTCAGCGGGATGTATTTCATGAATCATAATAACAGTTGGAGAGTTAAACTATTCCAGAGTGTGTATTTTAATTATTGTATATTGTTGTCTGGCTTAGATTATAAAATCAAAATGATGAAAACTTTGGAGGCAAGTTAATGTTACTGCGTCATCAGATTTTTTTAGGTCTTTTGCCCGTAGTAAATTGTATTCAAATAAAATTTGTTGTCGCCAGCCAGATCAAGGCTTTATTTTTATCAGGGTGGAAAATTTCTAGCCATCAACCTTGTGGCCTTTGGAGGTTTCACATTTCAATTACGTTGACTGCCGCTATTAAGATGAAAGAATTGAATGGGGCGCATATGGGAGGATTTTTAAAGAACGTGTGAAAAAAAGAAATGTCACGTCACATAAAGTGGTCAAAGCACTAGCTGGAAATAGGATTTTTTGGTATAGTCGCCTGACAGGAGCTTAGCTCTTAATTAATCAATAAATATAAAATTATGACTGATTGACAGACAGTCCGGCTAGGTGGAGTGACGATATACGCAAAGTAGCTGGCAGCGGCTTGACACGAAGAGCTAAAAATCGGGTTCAGTGGCGTGCCATTGGAGAGGCCTATATCCAGGAGTGGACTACGGCAGGCTGATGATGATGATATGTTCCTTGGGAGTGTAGGGGCGCACTAAGAGGAAAACCCCACACTAAGTGGTAAAACATGGGTGAAGGCCAGTACGAAGTCTAGTAACAAATATATGAATACGGTTAATACCAATAACGAAAACGTATACTAAATTTCGAAAACTTGACACGAATTTGTAGCTCCGCATTTAGCGCATGTCTTAACAGGCGATTAGCAACGCTCAGTATAAACGTTCACAAACGTGCATCTGCTGCCACTTGACGCGTTTGCGCACTCATCCAGGTATTTGCGCAGATATTTGCGCACAAGTGTTGCGATGTTTGCGCTCGTTTTGCGCCCGTCAACTTTACAGGCGTGTAAATTAACGTAGAGTCGTGACTGGCTGTCTTAAACGCTTTGTGGCTGACAGGAGTACCAGTCGTAATGTTTTAATGGGTGCAATTATAGTTCTGGGTGTTAAAGTAACACACATGTAAACATGATGGTATGGCATACCTACATCATGTATTTTTTTATTACTATTTGATACTATTTCTTAGCAGGCGGATGTGCAATGTGCGGTAGTATTCCATCGAGCACTTTGTTACTCTAATACGTTTCGTTTTTAGGAACGGATTCCTAAAAATGAAAAGAGGACACCCCAGTAAAACCCTCACCTTGTTAAAAATATAATAATTTTCACTGGCAGGCATTACTGAGAAAGTCTGCAGAATCCCAATCTATAATATAAAAATGAATCGCAAAATGTGTTGGTAAGCGCATAACTCAACAACGCTTGGACCAATTTGGCCAATTCTTTTTTTTTAATGTTCGTTGTCGTTCAAAGATGGTTTTTACGGCGAGAAAATTCTAATAGTTGCCGGAAAATCCCTAAAAACAGCCCTTTTCTTTTTCCCATACAAACGTTTTCTAACTAAAACGTAGAGTCAATTTGTAATTTATTATCGTTGCATAAAGTTCAAATTCGCGTGCGCGTTGATATGCTTCCTTGTTTGATGGCTGTTTTGACATGTTTCCGGACCTGAAGTCTCAGTGCTGCCGCCCAGCGGGCTTCATGTCAGAAGAAACCCATTGATAATCCCTACTTAATATTATAAATTCGAAATTGTGTATGTACGTATGTTCCGTTTTCACGCTAAAACGGCTGAACCAATTTTTTCGAATTTTAATATAGAGATACATATATTGGACCGTGGAGACGGATATAGGCTATCATAAGTTGTAAAAATTTAACTGGGAGGGATTGTAGGGAGGGTAGAAGTTTGTACGGCACAAATTTACCTCTTGGAAGTAAGAACGCATGCGCTAATAATTGATTGCTGCGCATGTGCATCTATCGCATATCTGTCAGTTCTGGCACGTCATACCTACATAATGTCATATTGTGCACGTTGATTAAATTGTTCGCATATCTATAGTAATATAATAAAGCGGAAGAGTTTGTTTGTTGTTTTGTTTGTTTGTTTGAACGCGCTAATCTCAGGAACTACCGGTCTGATTTGAAAAATTATTTTTGTATACGATAGCCCAGTTATTACGTAAGGCTATAGGCTATATAACATAACGCTTCGACCCTTTGGGGCCGGGCAAAAGGCTAAAAATTGTTATTGACTATGATAGCCCAATTATTCCGAAAGGCTATATAAAATTACGCTATATCTTTAAGGGGCCAGACAAAAATAATAAAATGGTCAAACGAGAAGGGGGAGGGTTGGGTCAAAGGCAAAAAAGGCTAAACGAGCAGGATACAATCTATATGGGTATCGTTTTCGAGATTTTAAGGGGTGGGGAATCGAAATACAACATCTATTTCGTGATCAAAGATGGCGGATGGGAAATCAAAGATGGCGGATGAGAAAATAAAAAAAAAACAATATTGGTATCGTTTTCGAGATTTTAAGGGATGGGGAATCCAAATACAACATCTGTTTCGTGATTCAAGATGGTGGATGGGATTTCTTTTAAAGTCGTTATGGGTATTGTCTCCGATATTTTAAGGAATGGGGAATTCAAAAACACCATCTATTTCGTGATCAAAGATGGCGGATGGGAAAATTTTTAAAAATCAATATCGGTATCGTCTCTAATGATTTAAAGGATGGAGAATCCAAATACAACATCTATTTCGTGATCAAAGATGGCGAACGGGTTTTTTTTAAGTCAATGGTAACTTTGAAAAAGGGGCTTGGAAAAAAGGGAATTAAATAAAAACTCTCAAAAAGGCGATACGGAGTTCGCTGGGTCAGCTAGTTAAAAATAAATACGAAGCTGTTCCCAATGAGTAAGAATTCTGAAATTCCAATTTGAATATTGCACGCAATTTCAAGCGCAAACGGGGCTCCCGGACAGGAAAATATAAAATATGTATTTTAATGTGTCATGTGAAATGTGTAATCATGTTGACAGTAAGTGTATAAATGCTTCCGTAATTAAGTTGTTTCGTTACTATCTGAACCGTCGCTGTTATCGCAACCAATTAAAGTAACTGTCGGCAGTTCACGCCAGGTATACATGGAATTTTTATTTCAGCTTTAAAAGTGTTATCTGTACAACTGAAATCGTTTAGCTAACATAACAACAGCAGTTTATATTAAAATGTGGGGCATTGCAGTGTTATTTCAGGGGAAGTGCGGCGCGGAGTATTGGGAGGAGTGAAGATGGATGCGTGTGACGTCGGTGGTGCGACGCGACGCGATGCGACGGGGCGGCTGCGGAAATCTAATAAACCGATCGCAACACGTGCACTCAGCATTTGCTTCTTCGCGCAGCTTTTAGCGTGCAACTAACACGTTTTCGCTACACTCGTAAAATATCTATATGGGATTTTTATCTAGGCCACCCTGCTCCGTAACGCTCCGTCTCGCTCGCGCTGCACCAATTTACCTTCTTTGAGCACTAGTTGCCGCTTCACACTGCTAACGCCATTTTCATAAAACCGACGGAAAAACTTTCGAGGAAATGTGCGTTTTCAAGGAACCTTCCGATAATGTAGTTTTGTCTTTACTTGGAACATTGCCGGTTCGATAACGAGCTTTACCTACTATGTGAAGCGAATGTCGTGATCGCATGAAGTGTACGAGTTCGGTTCCACATAAATCCTACATCCGGCGATGTTATCTTGTTTTTTATCCCAAAGGGTTATTATGGAAGCGGATTTATAAAGTAGATAAGATATTTTTATGGTTCCCTCACCGCTCGGGAGAGTGCGGGGCTAAACAAATTGCACTAGGGCTGGATCATCGGCGTACTTTGTGCGAGAGTATGAAAGGGTTAGTACTTCGAGCTTTGGATCCGTGATCGCTCACCGCTGGCTCGGTATTATATGCCTGGGGAGAAATGTACGTAACTTCGTCTCAAATTTCCGCGCTCATCTCGACCGTAAATAAAACCTACAGTGATCATGGTTTGGGTCAAGTTGAAGGTTATTTTACTTACCTACGAAAAATGAAGGATATATGGATATTTTGTGCGGTTGGTAGGTGGTTGTTTTCTCATAGATGGGCGAACTTTTAGAGTTTGAGACTAACTACTGTTTATCTTTTTTAACATAAGTATTTGCGTTATATTTATGTTTATTAGTCTAGAGAGTCTCTAGTGTAACAATAAGTGACAACTTCAAGGTAATTTTATTGTTTTATATTGGTACTAGCTGACCCAGCGAACTCCGTATCGCCTTTTTGAGAGTTTTTATTTAATTCCCTTTTTTCCAAGCCCCTTTTTCAAAGTTACCATTGACTTAAAAAAAACCCGTTCGCCATCTTTGATCACGAAATAGATGTTGTATTTGGATTCTCCATCCTTTAAATCATTAGAGACGATACCGATATTGATTTTTAAAAATTTTCCCATCCGCCATCTTTGATCACGAAATAGATGGTGTTTTTGAATTCCCCATTCCTTAAAATATCGGAGACAATACCCATAACGACTTTAAAAGAAATCCCATCCACCATCTTGAATCACGAAACAGATGTTGTATTTGGATTCCCCATCCCTTAAAATCTCGAAAACGATACCAATATTGTTTTTTTTTTATTTTCTCATCCGCCATCTTTGATTTCCCATCCGCCATCTTTGATCACGAAATAGATGTTGTATTTCGATTCCCCACCCCTTAAAATCTCGAAAACGATACCCATATAGATTGTATCCTGCTCGTTTAGCCTTTTTTTGCCTTTGACCCAACCCTCCCCCTTCTCGTTTGACCATTTTATTATTTTTGTCTGGCCCCTTAAAGATATAGCGTAATTTTATATAGCCTTTCGGAATAATTGGGCTATCATAGTCAATAACAATTTTTAGCCTTTTGCCCGGCCCCAAAGGGTCGAAGCGTTATGTTATATAGCCTATAGCCTTACGTAATAACTGGGCTATCGTATACAAAAATAATTTTTCAAATCAGACCGGTAGTTCCTGAGATTAGCGCGTTCAAACAAACAAACAAAACAACAAACAAACTCTTCCGCTTTACTATATTACTATAGATATGCGAACAATTTAATCAACGTGCACAATATGACATTATGTAGGTATGACGTGCCAGAACTGACAGATATGCGATAGATGCACATGCGCAGCAATCAATTATTAGCGCATGCGTTCTTACTTCCAAGAGGTAAATTTGTGCCGTACAAACTTCTACCCTCCCTACAATCCCTCCCAGTTAAATTTTTACAACTTATGATAGCCTATATCCGTCTCCACGGTCCAATATATGTATCTCTATATTAAAATTCGAAAAAATTGGTTCAGCCGTTTTAGCGTGAAAACGGAACATACGTACATACACAATTTCGAATTTATAATATTAAGTAGGGATTATCAATGGGTTTCTTCTGACATGAAGCCCGCTGGGCGGCAGCACTGAGACTTCAGGTCCGGAAACATGTCAAAACAGCCATCAAACAAAGAAGCATATCAACGCGCACGCGAATTTGAACTTTATGCAACGATAATAAATTACAAATTGACTCTACGTTTTAGTTAGAAAACGTTTGTATGGGAAAAAGAAAAGGGCTGTTTTTAGGGATTTTCCGGCAACTATTAGAATTTTCTCGCCGTAAAAACCATCTTTGAACGACAACGAACATTAAAAAAAAAGAATTGGCCAAATTGGTCCAAGCGTTGTTGAGTTATGCGCTTACCAACACATTTTGCGATTCATTTTTATATTATAGATTTCCTCTAGATACTGACTCCCGTAACGGGAATATACAACAGCATACCTTCATAATAATATTCTACTATTTCAATGGCGCTTAACGTTGCGATTCGATAGACTCGTGGGCTCACCACTTTACCACGAGCTCTGTTTGAATCGTAAATATCGAACATCGTTGTTATTAAATATTTTATTATTTGAAATCATTACTATTACATTCCGTAAACAACAACATGACATTGTGCGTCGTCCATTGCCGAGTATCGCCTATTGGTACCATGGTATCTGCTGTACAGAACTGACATGTATTGTGCTTTGTTCAAGTGGCATGTAGCTGGGCGATACAAGTTAAACGCTATTATTTTCAAATAGATTCCATAGCCCGCAGCCATTTTATACGTTTTAAATATTTGAATTCATTGATTGTGTGAATAGGGATATCACATGGCTGTCTCAGTGAAATATTTGCTCAAAACTGAATTTATAAAACAGTGACACTAAACGCCTCACTGCCTGCACCAATAACATTAAAAAAATTACTGGCATTTTCGGACCTAGAACGAATCTTGGTGTGATAAGTACGATTATTTATTTTGTGCCTGGGTGTATATACCTACAATATGTATTCAGGAATATATAGGTAAGTTCATCAGTTGTCCATGGTTTTCCCGAGTTTGGAATCAGATAATCGTGTGTGAGTCTTTATGAGAGTTTATTATCCTTAGATATGATTTATGTGGAGCCACTTCTGCAAAGTTTAGGACAGCCAAGTAAATTTTTTTGACCCGTAGTTTTCAACAATTTATACGTATGTATTAATTCTGGTATACGTCTACCATTTTCCTTGATAATGGAAAACGTATTAAGACAAGGCCTGTATTACATGTTATCATCCAGGATTTTATAATAAGAGACAAATTTAAGTCGACAACGAACATGTTCAGTAAAAGCATGGAGGCCAGACTTGTAAACCAAATATGCTAAATTAACTATTGTGAGTATGATTTATCTAGTTTATATTACTAAGATACATTGGTTGCTACGAAATCAATATTGTTAACTACACAAGAATATTCGACACAGAATACTGACTATCTCCCAAAACAGGAATGTTTTGATCAAAACGAAAACTCAGTGCAACCCTACATAGAAATGAGAAAATATTTGTAATATTTTATTGTAGTGCGGGAGGGGTACAGGGCGGGCAGACAACGGACGACAATGCGAATAACACAATGCGCATCGATGCGGCTCGCACCACGGTCCGCCGTCTGTATAACGTCATTTATCGACACTGCACAACACTACATATCTATCGATACAAAGCAATGTATTATTGTGGGGAAACACAATAATAATGTGCGTGACACCGGCTTTTGTTGCAGTGTTGTTGGTCCAATGTGTGAATGCTCTGCGGGGTTTTAGTTAACTGTATCGTGTTAGCTAGCTTTGTGACAAGTGATTAGTAATACAAAATCACTGAAAATCTTTACTACCAAGGATAGCCAGTGCTCTTCTGCTCTCAGAATGTGAACTAAATGGATAACATTTACGACAAAGCAAACATTCCCAAAATCACTTAGTTATCTATGTGCTCTCCTGAAGTTTATTTTAATAGGTGAAGCACATTTTTTGAAGAACCTGTGGACATTAAACAACATTCGCAGTTTGCACGCTGAATATCAGTCGAATCGAGGGGACACAAAGACATAAGGTAGTCAGTGATACTAAGCCTTCTGGTATTATATTCGATTAGTCAAAGCATTATTCAAACCCCCCCCCCTAGAACAGAGCTTCTCTAGTATTACTACGCACCAGTTTATTCATTAACTTACTATATAGTTTTACTAGACCTTTGGGGTTAACAGTAATTAAATTAAACATGAATCTCGTTCCTAGTGACAGTTATAGCCTTTGATATTCAAGAAGTGTTTTGCTAATAAAATTTTGTGTTTTACTTCAGACTATTAAATTAATAGAGACAGCTCCTGAGCATTCTAAGTGGTTGGAAAGTTTTTATAAGCTTACAGCTCTGTTGATTTAAACTGATTTTCATTCGCAGAAATTTCTTAGAAGCCTCCATTAGAACCTTAGAGTTGTCTAAGATTGCTGTGTTGGTTTTAATACAGTTTTATGTGTTTAGGAAAAAAGACGGTGACTCTTATATCATTACTAGAGGACGCCAGCAGCTACGACTGCATTTTTTTAAATTTACCCGTTTTGGCCGATCCCGTGGGAATTTCGGGAAATCCCTTCTTAGTGCACCCCTACAGTCCCCAAGGAACATACATGCCAAATTTCAGCTTCCTGCGCGCAATAGTTTCAGCTGTAGCGTGTCTGTCAGTCAGTCAGTAACGCAAGGATTTTATATATTAAGATTATAGGTTTTTATAGTAAATAATAAGTAAATTAGAATTTCAATGCTCGTTTTACATAGCCAGTTGACATACACTATAATTCTTAAATGTGACATGACCAGATAGCCCCACTTAAATGACCAGTTCTTTCAAAAGTATCCAATGTTTTCTTCATAGTTGCCTTTGTTTATCTCTATTTTATAATCCCTTACTTTCTAGGTTACACGAGGCACCACAGGACGAGTAATACGCAAGTGTGTGTGACGAGTTGATGAAACTGTGACAGTAAGGGTCGCTCGTAAAAACTTGTGACAAGTGTAATGAAGCGGCAACGGTTGGCACGGCGTCATCAACATTAACTTGAAAACTTTCGCACTTCCGCACTATTTAGCTATGCACGAAACAATGATCGTTCCCACTGAGTGTAAGACTTACGACCGTAAATCTTGGAAGGAAAAGTAAAACTGCCAATAGCAAAAATATTTAGGCCGACCTCACATTGGGCGTGCGCGTTCTTCGAGCGGGCGTGTGCCCTGAGACTAGATAAAGAGTCATAGAGTAATCCCATGTCAACCACTGATGTAACCCATGCCGAAACGTAGAGAGAAATACAAGAACTTTCACCTTCTTTTAAATAATTATGTGACTGAGATGCGTAACCTAAATATTGGCAGACTATCATAACTATACAAAGGTAGCTATCATATTTATCTCAATGGAAAATATGATAGTTATAAGGTTTGAAGTTTGGGATATTTTTATTTATCACTAGTCGACGCCAGCGGCTTCGCACGCACATATTTTCGAATTTCCCGTTTTGCCCGTTCCCGTGGGAATTTCGGGAAATCCCGTCTTAGTGCACCCCTACGGTCCCCAAGGAACATACATGCTAAATTTCAGCTTCTTGCGCCGAGTAGTTTCGGCTGTAGCTTGTCTGTCAGTCAGTCAGTAACGCAAGGATTTTATCACACCAGATTTGACATTTATCGCACCAGAATCACATTCACATAAATATGAAGTTATTGGTCTGATCTTTGAAGGTAATCACTGTTATATGCATGTTTTTGCCCAATAAGCATTATGTGTGGGAAGTTGTTGCTGCCGATTGTTGACGTTCAATTGTGAATCGTCGAAACATCCAGTCCAAATGAGCTATGTAACGTTTAGTTACCTCTTTTTAAGCACAACTTAATATATCCTGATTAAACTGTTTAATTTTGAGCTCAGTTGTTTTACCAATGACTATCAGCAGTGCAGCTAATATAGTAGAGTGGTTCCGCCGATAGATTCAAACTTTGTCATTCGTCGTATTAGTGGTGCGTATTAGCACAGAATAGATAGTACTAACGGAGTATTAGTAGCGAGTCCATTTCACAGTCGACCAGTCAAAGTGAGCTCATGTACTGTGACGCCACTAAATTCGGTTCGATACGTTATAAAATTTATTACAACCAGCCGTCGATTTGAATGTGAATACTGCCGTAATATAATGAAGTACTTAAATGGAACGATCAAACGTATCTGTTAGATCTATATGCTGTTGAATTTACATTTATTCATTACGATTTTGTGGCTTCGATTGCACTGCATGCCGAAAATGAAATCGTTGGTTTTAGCGTAAGTCGGCCTGGGTAACTCACCACAGCTCTAGTCTCTACTATGATGCCAAGGAGAAATATCCATATACAAAGTAATTTGATTTGGACTAATTGAAATAATATTACCAGTGCTCCAGTCCTTCTTAATAATCATAGTAACTGGACTTCGAAAACAGAAAAGACAGGATGAAAACTGAATATTAATACTTATTAATATTATGTTTATATATATTATATTTATACTTATAAATAGCTATAAGGTGTAAGCCGATTCACATACCTATTATTAGTAACAGTTCTTAATTTTCGTACGAAATAAGTACATTACGTTTACCTTTTAAACGAAAATACATTATAAAAAAGCAAACTTACCAACAATTGAATCGTGTATGATATATGTATAAGTGAATATGTATTGACTAGCGCTTGCAGTTGATCTGTTCCTGCTAGTATAATCGGCGTATGTTGCACAAACACTGGGAGATAATCCTGGTTTGTGCAGTCTGTAGCTCCGCTTAGCGGCAGTCGCTCAATCGCACTCCACCATTTCATTTCTGAAGTTGCATAGGGACTATCACGCTACCGTACATTTCGGAAGGTTTACATGCAAAGAGAAATGCAGAAACACAGCGTGTTCGAGTAGATTGTAGTAAAGGCGTCGATTGTATGACCCGGTTTTTTACGTGTTGTGTCAGGTTTAGGTTTGGCAGTTCTGCTTTTGCTCTAGCGGGCAAGGACGTCGGAATACATCGATATTCGTCCAACTTTGTGCGTTTTAGTTCTTCCCGTATGTGATTTTTTTTGGTATACTTGTATCGTATCGTATCATATACACCATCGATGTAACACCTGTCTAATTTATGATGTTAGGATTACTAGACGTTTGTGCGTATAAATTTATAAATTGCTTTATTCTAGATAAAGCAGTAAGCTCAATACAGTAAATTGAATGTTTCAGAGTAATTCTACATTATAATAAATCATTATTTTTCCACAAGCTTATTCTTTTTCAAGAAAATAATAAGTACTGCAAATGCTATACAAATCTAGATTATGACAGTTTCCCTGGCACTAAAACTTGGTTTATCACATGTGACTTGGGTATCGTAATTTATGCTGACATCATTAATTTATCATACAAGTATACTTTACAAGAATTGCACATTTACAAAGAAATGCAGTGCACAAAAAGAAATAAACCAACAAAAATATCAGCATAAAATTTGATTACGTCATGTTATACGATAGCGTAATGGCAGTATCATATCCATAAGCATTTCCGCAACGTGCACAATACGTCCTTAGATTATAACACTTTGCGCACATTATATTATTATGCAAATTTTACGCTACATCTCAGTGAGACTACAACGGAACGACGGAGCTATTATGGCCCTCGTTATACTAAAATGCGTTTGTAATCAAATATTAGCCATTAAGAGTGACACTCACACAGACACACAGTCATTAATCAATGAACATAATACATTAACTCACAGACATTTGTAATATCTTCTGTAATGCTTTCTATGTTATTAAAGGATTGGAGCTTAAACCGCAATGTACACCTTTAGTGAATGAACATGATTTGTAATTATGTATGCCAGTCTAGTTCATGTAAATAAGGTATATTTACTTATTTTAAATTGTCTTTCGGATCGGGATATATATTACGTACCTTTGTTTGGAGTAACTGATATTTCATATAAGGTCAACTCGGCAAAGACCGGCATACGTCATTGATTTCCATTTTCGATGGCAAATTTTGGACGTTTTCTTTTGTGTTTTATACGAGTAGTATTAATCTATGAGTTCAAATATTAAGTCGACTCTTAAATAAAAGTACCCAAAACACGATAAGTCATTCGGTTATAAAACAAACACCAGTTTTGTAAAAAACCGGCAAGTAGACGGATTTCTCTGCCATGTCGGGTAAGGTCGCCGTCCGCTCTCTTTTCGTCCTTCTACATGCATATTCATCACTTTTTAACCTACATACATCTAGCTCTTAATTAATCAATAAATATAAAATTCTTGCGTTATCTACTGACTGATTGACAGACAACACACAGCCGAAAACTACTGCGCATAAAAATATAGTATAGTTAATACTAACGACGTAAACGTACACTAAATTTCAAAAACTGACACGAATTTGTAGCTCCGCATTTAGCGCAAGTCTTAACAGGCGATTAGCAACGCTCAGTATAAACGTTCACAAACGCGCAACTGCTGCCACTTGACGCGTTTGCGCACTCATCCCGACATTTGCGCAGATATTTGCGCACAAGTGTTGCGATGTTTGCGCTTGTTATGCGCCCGTCAACTTTACAGGCGTGTAAATTAACGTAGAGTCGTGACTGGGTGTCTTAAACGCTTTGTGGCTGACAGGAGTACCTGTCGTAATGTTTTAATGGGTGCAATTATAGTTCTGGGTGTTAAAGTAACACACATATAAACATGATGGTATGGCATACCTACATCATGTATTTTTTATTACTATTTGATACTATTTCTTAGCAGGCGGATGTGCAATGTGCAGCAGTATTCCATCAAGTATCTTGTTAATCTAATCCCATGAAAAACAATACTTGTCAAAAAACCCAAGTCTCGCTACCGTAAAAAGTTGTGAGATCCATATAATACCAAGTCGGTTAATTAAAAATCGTTCATGTTTTATATAAATAGGTTGACTCGGCCATCGCATGAAAACACAATATATCTCATATTAAGTAATACATTATATAAATTAGATTGTTTAGTGCGATTGCCAAGTAAACCTATTTATACAAAACATTAAAGATTTTAATTAACCGACTTGGTATTATATGGATCTCACAACTTTTTACGGTAGCGAGACTTGGGTTTTTTGACAAGTATTGTTTTTTATGGGATCTCATTTCTTTTTATAGATAGTCCCACTTTTGTCCTTTCCGGTACCTTCTACATCTTGTACACCAACAACGAATTTTCTTAATTAAAACCCTAACTGCAAATGTAATTTTATAATCCTATATATTTATATAGGATTACAAAGTTATTTATGCAGTTGATGTATCTCGAAAACTGGACAGCAATTGATAAATATTTTAGTTTTTCCTTGATTCATACACTAAACACTAATTGTATACTAAATTTGAAGCTTCTACGTCTGTTAGAAGTGTTTTAGACTTTTGATGATCGGTCAGTGAGTGACAAAATTAAAAACTTTGACTCGTTATAATTCTTAAACTACTGGTTCAAATTGAATTAAATTTACAACATACCATGCGTATACAATGCCTGCTTGGTTACTAAAATCAGACTACTAGTTTTATGCACAGTGAAGTTATAGGGGGTCGAAAATGGCCTGATTTGCTTCGAGAAAAGGATAGTACTGCCGGGCGGCTTTTTTGCTCGACTTGGCGGGGGCACTACCGTGCCCCCAGATAAGGGTTTCGTTTTTAGGTACGGGTTCCTAAAAATGAAAACAGGATAAGCCAGTAAAACCCTCACCTTGTTAAAAATATAATAATTGTCACTGGCAGGCATTACTGAGAAAGTCTGCAGAATCACAATTAAAAATAAATACGAAGCTGTTCCCAATGAGTCAGAATTCTGAAATTCCAATTTGGATATTGCACGTAATTTCAAGCACAAACGGGGCTACCGGACAGGAAAATATAAAATATGTATTTTAATTTCTTCATGTTGACAGTAAGTATATAAATACTTCCGTAATTAAGTTATTTCGTTACTATCTGAACCATCGCTGTTATCGCAGCCAATTAAAGTAACTGTCGGCAGTTCACGCCAGGTATACATGGAATTTTTATTTCAGCTTTAAAAGTGTTATCTGTACAACTGAAATCGTTTGGCTAACATAACAACAGCAGTTTATATCAAAATGTGGGGCAGTACATTGTTATTTAAGGGGAAGTGCGGCGCGGTGTATTGGAAGCAGCGAAGATGGATGCGTGTGACGTCGGTGGTGCGACGCGACGCGACGGGGCGGCTGCGGAAATCCAATAAAACGATCGCAACACGTGCACTCAGCGTTTGCTTCTTTGCGCCGCTTTTAGCGTGCAACTAACACGTTTTCGCTACACTCGTAAAATATCTATATGGGATTTTTATCTAGGCCACCCCGCTCCACAACGCTCCGTCTCGCTCCCGCTGCACCAAATTACCTTCTTTCAGCACTAGTTTCCGCTTCACACTGCTTACGTCATTTTCATAAAACCGACGGAAAAACTTTCAAGGAAATCGGCGTTTTCAAGTAACCTTCCGAAAATGTAGTTTTGTCTTTACTTGGAACATTGCCGGTTCGATAACGAGCTTTACCTACTATGTGGAGCGAATGTCGTGATCGCATGCAGTGTACGAGTTCGTTTCCACATAAATCCTACATCCAGCGATGTTATCTCGTGTTTTATCCAAAAGGGTTATTATGGAAGCGGATTTATAAAGTAGATAAGATATTTTTATGGTTCCCTCACCGCTTGGTAGAGTGCGGGGCTAAACAAATTGCACTAGGGCTGGATCATCGGCGTACTTTGTGCGAGAGTATGAAAGGGTTAGTACTTCGAGCTTTGGATCCGTGATCGCTCGCCGCTTGCTCGGTATTATATGCCTGGGGAGAAATGTACGTAACTTCGTCTCGAATTTCCGCTCTCATCTCGACCGTAAATAAAACCTACAGTGATCATGGTTTGGGTCAAGTTGAAGGTTATTTTTCTTACCTACGAAAAATGAACGATATATGGATATTTTGTGCGGTTGGCAGGTGATTGTTTTCTCATAGATGGGCGAACTTTGAGAGTTTGAGACTAACTACTGTTTATCTATTTTAACATAAGTATTTACGTTATATTTATGTTTATTAGTCTAGTGAGTCTCTAGTGTAACAATAAGTGACAACTACAAGGTAATTTTATTGTTTTATGTTGGTATTTCCTCTAGATACTGACTCCCGTAACGGGAATATACAACAGCTTACCTTAATAATAATATTCTACTATTTCAATGGCGCTTAACGTTGCGATTCGATAAACTCGTGGGCTCACCACTTTACCACGAGCTCTGTTTGAATCTTAAATATCGAACATCGTTGTTATTAAATATTTTATTATTTGAAATCATTACTATTACATTTCGTAAACAACAACATGACATTGTGCGTCGTCCATTGCCGAGTATCGCCTATTGGTACCATGGTATCTGCTGTACAGTACTGACATGTATTGTGCTTTGTTCAAGTGGCATGTAGCTGGGCGATACAAATTAAACGCAATTATTTTCAAATAGATTCCATAGCCCGCAGTCATTGTATATGTTTTAGATATTTGAATTCATTGATTGTGTGAATAGGGATATCACATGGCTATATCAGTGAAATATTTACTCAAAACAAAATTAATAAAATATTATGATTTATGTGGAGCCACTTCTGCAAAGTTTAGGACAGCCAAGTAAATTTTTTTGGCCAGTTTTCAACAATTTATGCGTATGTATTGATTCTGGTAATACGTCTACCATTTTCCATTTCCATGTTATCATCCAGGATTTTATAATAATAGACAAATTTAAGTCGACAAGGAACATGTTCAGTAAAAGCATAGAGTCTAGACTTGTAAACCAAATATATTAAATTAACTATTGTGAGTATGATTTATCTAGTCTATATTGCTAAGACACATTGGTTACTACGAAATCAATATTTTTAAATGCACAAGAATATTCGACACAGAATACTGACTATCTCCCAAAACTGGACTGTTTTGATCAAAACGAAAACCCAGTGCAACCCTACATAGAAATGAGAAAATATTTGTAATATTTTATTGTAGTGCGGGAGGGGTACGGGGCGGGCAGACGGACGACAATGCGAATAACACAATGCGCATCGATGCGCCTCGCACCACGGTCCGCCGTCTGTATAACGTCATTTATCGACACTGCACAACACTACATATCTATCGATACAAAGCAATGTATTATTGTGGGGAAACACAATAGTTTTAGCGACGTTTAGTTGTGCGTGACACCGGCTTTTGTTGCAGTGTTGTTGGTCCAATGTGTGAATGCTCTGCGGGGTTTTAGTTAACTGTATCGTGTTAGCTAGCTTTTGACAAGTGATTCGTAATACAAAATCACTGAAAAACTTTACTACCAAGGATAGCCCTAGTGCTCTTCTGCTCTCAGGATGTGAATTAAATGGATAACATTTACGACAAAGCAAACATTCCCAAAATCACTTAGTTATCTATGTGCTCTCCTGGAGTTTATTTTAATAGGTGAAGCACATTTTTTGAAGAACCTGTGGACATTAAACAACATTCGCAGTTTGCACGCTGAATATCAGTCGAATCAAGGTGACACAAAGACATAAGGTAGTCAGTGATACTAAGCCTTCTGGTATTATATTCGATTAGTCAGCGCATTATTCCCCCTAGAACAGAGCTTCTCTAGTATTACTACGCACCAGTTTATTCATTACCTTACTATATAGTTTTACTAGACCTTTGGGGTTATTAAACATGAATCTCGTTCCTAGTGACAGTTATAGCCTTTGATATTCAAGAAGTGTTTTGCTAATAAACTTCTTTGTTTCACTTCAGACTATTAAATTAATAGACGAAGCTTCTCAGCATACGAAGTGGCTGTAAAGTTTTTGAAAGCTTACAGCTCTGCCGATTTAAACTGATTTTCATTCGCAGAAATTTCTTAGAAGCCTTCATTGGAACCTTAGAGTTATCTAAGATTGCTGTGTTGGTTTTAATACAGTTTTAAAAAAAGACGGTGACTCATATATCATTATTCAAGATTTTTATAAGAGATAATAAGTAAATTAGAATTTCAATGCTCGTTTTACATAGCCAGTTGACATACACTATATTTCTTAAATGTAACATGACCAGATAGCCCCACTTAAATGACCAGTACTTTCAAAAGTATCCAATGTTTTCTTCAAAGTTGCCTTTGTTTATCTCTATTTTATATTCCCTTACTTTCTAGGTTACACGAGGCACCACACGACCTAATACGCAACTGTGTGTGACGAGTTGATGAAACTGTGACAGTAAGGGTCGCTCGTAAAAACTTGTGACAAGTGTAATGAAGCGGCGACGGTTGGCACGGCGTCATCAACATTAACTTGAAAACTTTCGCACTTCCGCACTATTTAGCTATGCACGAAACAATGATCGTTGCCGCTGAGTGTAAGATATTACGACCGTAGATCTTGGAACGCGAAGTAAAACTGCCAATAGCAAAAATATTTAGGCTGACCTCACATTGGGCGTGCGCGTTCTTCGAGCAGGCGTGCCCTGAGACTAGATAAAGAGTCATAGAGTAATTCCATGTTAACCACTGATGTAACCCATGCCGAAACGTAGAGACAAATACAAGAACTTTCACCTTCTTTTAAATAATTATGTGACTGAGATGCGTTACCTAAATATTGGCAGACTATCATAACTATTCAAAGGTATCTATCATATTTATCTCAATGGAAAATATGATAGTTATAAGGTTTGAAGTTTGATCATTCACTTAAATGAGAAAGTTCACAATAATATTTCAGATTTTGTTTAGTTATGTATTTAATATTTATTTACTTACTGAGATCGAGACATCTCTGACCTTCAAGAAGAAGAATGTATTCTAGTTGAGCGGCCTTCATCCGTTCTTTGATTAAAAACATACTATGTATTGAAGTCAGTTCAATTATTTAGTCTCGAAAAACGAATAGACACCAGAATCACATTCACATAAATATGAAGTTAATAGTCTGACCCTTGAAGGTAATCACTGTTATATGCATGTTTTTGCCCAATAAGCATCATGTGTGGGAAGTTGTTGCTACCGATTGTGGACGTTCAATTGTGAATCGTCGAAACATCTATATACCAAATGAGCTATGTAACGTTTAGTTACCTCTTTATAAGCACTACTCAATATATCCTGATTAAACTGTTTCATTTGAGCTCAGTTGTTTTACCGATGACTATCAGCAGTGCAGCTAATACAGTAGAGTGGTACCGCCGATAGATTCAAACCTTGTCATTCGTCGTATTAGTCGTGCGTATTAGTAGCGAGTCTATTTCACATTCGAGCAGTCAAAGTGAGCTCATGTACTGCGACGTCATTACATACGGTTCGATGCGTTATAACATTTATTACAACCAGCCGCCGATTTGAATGTGAATACTGCCGTATTATAATGAAGTACTTAAATGGAACGATCAAACGTATCTGTTAGATCTATATGCTGTTGAATTTACATATATTCATTACGATTTTGTGGCTTCGATTGCACTTCGTGCTGAACATGAAATCGTTGGTTTTAGCGAAAGCATCAACTATGATGCCAAGTTGAAATATCCATATACCTACAACGTTATTTGATTTAGACTAATTGAAATTATATTAGGTACCAGTGTTCCTTCCTTCCTTCCTAAGTCCTTTTAAATAATCATAGTAACTGGATTTCGAAAACAGAAAAGACAGGATGAAAACTGAATATTAATAAGTATAAATAACTATAAGGTGTAAGCCGATTCACATACCTATTATTCGTAACAGTTCTTATTCTTCGTACGAAATAAGTACATTACGTTGGCCTTTTAAACGAAAATATATCATACAAAAGCAATCTTTCCAACAATTGAATCGTGTATGATATATAAGTGAATATGCATTGACTAGCGCTTGCAGTTGATCTGTTCCTGCTAGAATAATCGGCGTTTGTTGCACAAACACTGGCAGATAATCCTAGTTTGTGCAGGTTGTAGCTCCGCTTAGCGGCAGTCGCTCAACCACACTCCACCATTTCATTTCTGAAGGGACTATCATGCTACCGTACAGTTGGGAAGGTTTACATGCGAAGAGAAAATGCAAAAACACGAATGTGTTGGTAGATTGTAGTAAAGGCGTCGATTGTATGACCTCTTTTTTTACGTATTGTGTGAGATTTGGTACTGGTGGTTTTGCTATCAAACCTTTTGCTCTAGCGGGCAAGTACGTCGGAATACATTGATAATTGTCCAACTATTATGCGTTTTAGTTCTACCCTACGTGAATTTTAAGATTTACAACACGCATCATCAATGTATTACCAGCTGTCTAATCTGACTTTAGGGTTACTAGACATTGTACGTATAATATGCTTATATCAATTGCTCTATTCTAGATATAATATTCATTTCTCAATTGTCGAGTAATACAGTTGAAGTACTGCAAAAGAAATAAAAATATATATGTAGATGATGACAGTTTCCCTCGCATTGAAATTTGGTTTATCATCGTCCTGTGAGTTGAGTATTGGCGTCACTCGTACTTAATGCTAATATCATTATCGAATTGCACATTTATTAAACATGCAGTGCACAAAAAAGAATATACCAACAAAAATATCAACATGAAATTTGATTACGTCACGATTGGCAGTATCATATCCATAAGCATTTCCGCAACGTGCACAATACGTCCTTAGATTATAACACTTTGCGCACATTATATTTGTTGATGCGATTAGTTGTAGATAGGAAGGTAGATGGCGCTACCATATCCCCCCGGCCCTAAAGGGTTGCCTTTAAAGAAAATAGAATTGAACTTAACTACGTTGGGTGTACTACCGCATAACCCATCAATAGGCTAAGACAGCGATATGACAATAAAATTAATCTAAACTAACTTTAGCGAAAACTACAAACGCAATAATAGCGAAAACTACTAACTAAATACTTAAACTAAGAGGTAAGTCCAACTTCAGGCTAGATCTCACTGAGTTGGAAGCGGACAGAGACGTACAACAGGGCGCACGTAACTCCCCTTGGCGGTTTTCACGGTAACAACGCGAGTTGTACCGTCCTTGGAAGTATGCAATTTCTCTACGATGGCTAACGGCCATGAAAGCGGCGGAGCATTATCATGTATTATGACGACCAACGTACCCTCCTGTATAGGGGATGCAGGACTATTCCACTTGGATCTAGCCTGAAGCTGGTGTAGATATTCCGCACGCCAGCGCCGCCAGAACGACTGCACGAGTTTATCCAGCAGAGTATGTCTCTGGAGCAAGCTTGAAGAGTCTGCTTCAGGAGCCGGAAATGACGATAATGGCACTGTGTTCAGAAAATGTGCAGGGCTTAACGCGGATGGTTCTGCAGGGTCACTTCTCAATGCCGTGAGCGGACGCGAGTTGATCAGTGCCTCAACTTGTGCAAGGACAGTTAAAAGCTCTTCGTAAGAGAGGATCTGTTGACCTATAACCTTGAAGAGATGCGTTTTAATTACTTTGACCATGCTTTCCCAACATCCACCGAAATGCGGTGATGCTGGTGGAATAAACTTCCAGTCGATATGATTTATGGAAAGTTCCTCCTGAAGACGAGTACGATATTCTTCCCTGAGAAACTTATAAAGGTCGCGTAAATAAGAGCTTGCGCCCACAAAACAAGTGCCGTTATCCGTGTACAAACACTGTATAGGGCCGCGCCGTGAGAGAAATCGTTTAAGGGCTGCCAGGAATGACACCGTGCTTAAATCTGTCGCAACTTCAATATGCGTAGCGCGCGTCGTTAAGCATGTAAAAATACATAGCCAGGCTTTACGGCTTTTAACACCTCGACCACGCACTGGCGTATACTGCAGTGGTCCTGCGTAATCACAACCGGTGTGTGTAAACGCTTTAGCAACCTGGTTGACGCGCTGGCTAGGGAGATCGGCCATGGGAGGGAAAGTCGGACGCGGACGAAATTTGAAACAGACGTTACATTTATGTATTCTGTGACGAATTATTCGTCGAGCGGCTAAAAACCAATACTTATGCCTAAGTAAGGACATAAGCAACTCCGGACCGGCATGGAGGTGCTTCTTGTGATAAAAATCAACAAGAAGGTCGACAACATGATCATGTCGCGGCAGAATACAAGGATGTTTGTAGTTATAAGGTTCATCCGAATTTGACACGACCCCCAACGCGTATGACGCCATGTTCATCGAGAAACGGCTTGAGTCTAAGGATAGCGGGAGAACAAGGTACATTGTCCTTTAAATTTTGAATGTCGTTACTAAAATGAACAGCTTGTACAGCTCGTAGTAACTTACATTCTGCGAATTTCAGATCAGTACTTGATACAAAAGTCTCATTAGGTAGGTGCCTAAGAAACCTATAGACATAAACTATGGCGCGGAGTAACTTAGACCACGATGACATGCGTAGTGCGAGTGCATAGATGGGAGACTCCGCAACCTCAGCAATCACGGGATAAGAACCAGACTTCCGCTCGGGTACATCTTCGTCTTCTGCACTGTGGTCAAAGGGTTGCATGGGCCATTCTGACGGATCATGGGAGATCCAAGAAGGTCCACGACGCCACAATGGATGATGCAGAAGATTAAGTGGAGTGACACCACGAGACAAGCAATCTGCGGGGTTCTCAATACCCGCGACGTGATTGAAACAAGTAGCAGGAACCAGTTCAATCAATTTGCTAACGCGGTTGGCGACAAAAGTCTGCCAGCGATGAGGAGAAGAATGAATCCAAGCGAGCACTACTTTGGAGTCGGAGAATGCGTATAATTTATTAATGGGGTAGTGGGGCAAAACTGTGTCTTGAACTTTGCGGAGCAACTGACACAGCAGAAGGGCCGCGCACAACTCCAGTCTCGCAACTGAAACGGTTTTAACAGGCGAGACCTTAGACTTGGCACAAACTAACTGCACCGAGTAGTTAGAACCAATGCGGACTTGCAGATATACGACTCCGCCGTAAGCACGCTCGCTGGCGTCAGCGAAACCTATCAAGTTGATGGTACATCCATCTACCAACCCAAGATGACGCGGAATAGTAACTTGATTTAGTCACGAATGACGTCATTATAGGCGCTGCGTAACTTAGGTGATGCATCAAGTTTACGTTCCAAACAATGGAAACGTCTGAGCGCAGCAGCGTACGAGTCGCCTAACGAATAAGGGTCACCACAGAATGGCAACGCCACAACGTATCTGCCACTGTCGTCACGAACAGTGGTAGCGCGGAAATGTTCTTCACACTCGAGATCTTTATGGCTCATCGAGGGCGGTGCGGTAACCTCTTCAAGCTCCCAAAATCGCTTGAGAAGAGAGTCAATATTGTTTTCTTGAAGAACAGAACAACAGCAAGACGTAACGTATTGAGAAGTATGTAATGTAGGTACGGTACCCATAATTACATACCCGAATACCGTCTCAATAGCGGGCGGTAAGTTATTTTGCTCACTACGTACCACTTTAGTAAGTAGCAAGTGCGGGAATACTGCGGCTCCGATCAAAACATCAATGTCTGCCGGATTCGCAAACTCCGAATCCGCTAGTGGTAATGACTCAAGATGTGTGAGGAGCGACACGTCCACATTAGCGTTTGGCAACGTGTCTGTAATACGTTCCACGATAAGCGAAGAAATGTTAAAATTAATGTCCCTATTAAAACGCGAATGTATTTTAATATCTACGGAACCTTTGCAATGTTTTTCTGATCCGCCTATCCCTCGGATTATTGAGTTCGTATTTTTAAAGTTATTCCATAATCCGAGGCGTTTGAACAATTCTAACGTTATTAAATTGGTCTGAGATGCGCTATCTAGCAGACAACGTACCATGTGCGGCGACCCATTGACATCATATATGATAACTTGCGCTGTCGCTAACAGAACAGTCTTAGACGCCATACATGGCGGCCTAGCACTGCTCTGATCACTACAAGCGCGCGAAGGCCGTCCGCGCGTGCGTGCCGCCCGCGCAATGGATGTCGTACACAACGATATCTCATTATTGCGAGGCGTGGAAGGCGCAGCTACCGTGGTCTGCACCTGCGTAAGTGTGTCAAGGTTATCGGCTTGACTTGACAACCGGTTATTTTTATCAAAATGTAACAGTGTGTGATGTTTTTGTTTACACGTGCGACATCTCGTTCTACTGGAACAATTACTCGTTTTATGTTTTATGCTTTAGCAATTAATGCAAGCTTTGTTATCTTTTACGCATTTAAAACGAGCAATTGGATTTAAATCATTAAAGGTGGGACACTTATAGTAATGGTCGTGCACTATATTACTGCACAGACACTTCTGTGAATTATTACTATTAGATTCCGAACATGTTACGTAAGATTGTGGATTAGGGACTGAGTTATTATTACTATTTCGCGATTTATTCAACCTTTGTTTGTTGTTGTTAGTGTTAGACGGGCCAGGTGAACCAGACTGCGTATTATGAAATATTCGACACTGATCTTTGATGAACGAAATAAAACTATCTAGTGTAGGTATTTTATTATTGCGTTCCGTCATCTCGAATGCGCGAATTGTATCAGTGTCAAACTTTTTTAAAGCGAGTTGAAGCAACATAAAGTCGGAAAGATCTTCTAATTTTAAATTCCTAAGAGAATTAACCGCGGTTACGAAGTTATCAATAAACAGCTGGAAATTCGAGACAGACGCGTTGCTGGACAGTTTGAGATTTAAAGCTTGGTCAAAGTACGTAGACGCTAGAACGCGCGTGTCTTGATATCTGTCAAGCAGTGACTGAAATATGACCTGATAATTCTCAGCACTGGGTGTGACACCTGCAAATACGGACTGGGCCTTCGGTGACAGTTTACCTATTAAATAGTACAACCTGTCAGCATCTGTCAGAGAACCATTATCGTGCACCGTAGATTTAAAACTCGCATAGAATAACGGCCAATTTCGTATATCTCCGTCAAACGACATAATCTCGATTGGCGGTAATCTCGGTTTGCGGGCAACGGGCTCTGCTGAACATTTACCCTCCAATTGCGATTGTATACGCTTAATAATACAATAAAGATCTTCGAATGCGGTATACGCCTGATAGTTCGGTTTTTCATCAGGATTGATAGAAAGTAATCTTGCGTTATAATCGTCTAACAACTTATGAAAATCTGTTCGAATACTATCTACTGTTATACAATAACTGAGAAATGCTTCGCTATTGCTGTCAGACATAGATGCGGTTTTTGAGCATTCATATATGTTTTGGATGCGCTCAAATAAAATATTGCGTTTTGCTTCTAAGATTGTCATCTCTTTGTCTTCCGACACGCGTGACTTCTTTTGTTGTGACATGCTTACGTAAGTATAAGCTAATGAGAACGAAACAAAATAAGAATATCTAATGTATCTATTATTTTACCTAAGTAGGCTAATTAGGCAACACTTTAGAGCTGAGGAAATAAAAGTTGCTTGAAATATGAGATTTATAAGACAACTATGATAGTTGCAGAAATAATAATTTAATAAGTAGGTAGCTACATAAAAGTTTACCTACTAATGCGGGCGGAAATAACCATGTGACGGTTATGTGAATATATTAGGAGTATAGCTAGGTGCTATAACTGGCTAGGTATAGTAGTATAACGTATAAAACGTAAATGAATCCGACTCGTATGGATAAAAAAAAAATGCAAATTTTACGCTACATCTCAGTGAGACTACAACCGAACGACGGAGCTATTATGGCCCTTGTTATACTAAAATACGTTTATAATCAAATATTAGCCATTAAGAGTGACACTCACACAGACACACAGTCATTAATCAATGAACATTATACTTTAACTCACAGACATTTGTAATATCCTCTGTAATGCTTTCTATGTTATTAAGGGACTGGAGCTTAAACCGCAATGTACACCTTTAGTGAATGAACATGATATGAAATTATATGTGTCAGTCATATAAACAAGGTATATTAATACGTAAAGAGAACATTTGTATGCTTCTTTTACAGCATTGCATGATGAAGGACTGTTTGATGGAGTACTATTTAATATATTTGTATCTCCTATCGGTCTCTTTACAAGAGAATGTGGATGGAATTTTCGAATGATAGTAAACATACCAAAATGCCGCTCGTATCCTAAATAGATGCGTTGAGTGGTGGTACTTTAATGTGTGTTAAATTGTACTAAATACGAGAGAGTAAAAGCGCTAAAATGTGTCCCTATAATAGCCATATATTATTATACGGTGATTCTGTCAGGTTTTCTTGGCGAGAATTTGTGTCTGTACAAATATGTAATCTAATCTATTACTAATATATAAAGTTGAAGAGTTTGTCTGTTTGTTTGCTTGAACGAGCTCATCTCAGGAACCACTGGTTAGATTTGAAAAAATATTTCAGTGTTAGATGACTCATTTATCGAGGAAGGCTATGGGCTATAACATCTCGATATGAGCCACGGGACCGGAGCAGTTGCCTTAAATAACCTGAGTGTAACCGCGGGTTCATCTGGTATGTAATAAAAGAGTTAGTTAAAGTGTGTTATAAAAGCATACTTATATTTCAACTAACTCTTTTTTGATAACATGAAATAATATTTGATTTCAGTCTTTGTCTTCCAGGAATGCATCACCTGTAGTCTAGCTCCTTACAGGGTGTTACGTAAAAGCTCAGAGCTCCGTCGATAGAGTAGTGAATGTTTGAGCAGTTTGTCGGGTGCGTCCGTACGAAGCAGGTAATGCTCCCCATTATTTATGCAAGGAATCCTTACTTCTCACATGGCTCGTTTTATATTTACTTTAATTTAACTAAACTAATATTTAGAACTATTTGCATTCAGCACGGAAGTATAAACACAATTAATGTTTGATGACAGTAGGGTGCATAGGGTTCCCACCAAGAACTTAGGGTCCCAAGCCAACCTCACCTGCAAGTGGTGCACCTGCCGATCAACGGACGAGGCTCTGGCAAACAAAATGTCCCAATAAGCGGCAATAGGCTCGCCACCTATTACGTGGGATCAAAACACTGGCGAAAAGTGGGCGTTTAATATGCCTCTGCCTACCCCTTCGGGGAAACAGGCGTGAGTCTATGTATGTATGTATGACAGTATCAGTCTTCCATGAATGCATAATCCTGCAGACTCTTTACAGGGTGTTACGTAAAAACTCAGAGCTCCGTCGATGTTAGTGAATGTTTGAGCAGTTTGTCGGGTGCGTCCGTACGAGGCAGATAATGCGCCCCATTATTTATGCACGCCAACCTTACTTCTCACATGGCTCGTTTGATATTCACTTGAATTAAACTAAACTAAATATTGGTGGAATGATTTTTGTAATTAGTTTTACTATAATAGGCTAATGACTATTGGGTTTACCCGGAATAGCAACAAATGCATTTATGCCTGTTTTTATATTACCAAGTTTGCTGACACAGTTAGTTACGGTAAACATATATATGGCAATTTAAGAGATATACCCGTATTGCGTATCAGCTTAGTAGACGGGCTTGCTTATTGCAATGAAAAAATAACAGCTTTTAAGTCTCTCTTCTCTATGGAGCGATCGCTGGTAGTGGCTTGGATTTTTCAATAAAAAGCGCATGTTAAACCTAAGAATGGCCTACTCCTAGATATCTTATAGTTTACCTGTTGTCTGTAGACACTTGCTAATTAAAAAAGTGCGTATTGTTTGCAGAAGAAGGGCGAGAATAGATAATCAGATTGATCACTCATAGCACTTAGGATTCCTGTATCGGTTTTTGCCTAAACGAATTTTTTGGCAATGTTCGATGTACTTGTGCTGATTTACATGCCGTATTTTAAACTGTGCTGACTGACGATGGCAAAGTTAACTTAAGCTTTATTGATAATTAAGTTACGCTGCAGTGCTCTTGTCAATCACCACTAGAATACTCGGAAACCAATGAAGAACCTCTTCATAGCCGAGTATATTTTTATGTGAAAGACAGTATAAAGTCATTCGGTATGCACCAAGCCGCTTATGTCATAACTCATATACCTATCGGCTAGTACTTATGTCATAATAAATTCACTTTGCATGTGGATTTTTACATAAACTTTTAACAAGTAAAGTTTTATAGTAATAAATGCATGAATTACTTAGAATGAAACGAATGAACAAAGTAAAAAGTTATTCATGTAAAAACTTTTTGAAACGATACCCTCGTAAGGTCTATCACGACGTCGCAAATCATTTTATATTTTTATTTTTTTACTTCGCCATCTAGTAATTACGACTTACTGAAGATATGACTTGATCATGTACTTTTTTCTACCCATTGTTTTTATTTGATTTTGTCTTGAGTGACTTTTGTAGCAAGCGAATTTATTAAGACTTACTGTGGAGTATGATTGTCGCAAGAAATTTTCACTACGAGTATTTGTACTGTACAACGTTAGAGAGTTAGTGTTTCAGTTTTCAAAGAGATATAAGTGTACTTACTTACGTCATTGTACATGAATTTACTCAGTAGTTGTATTTTGTTATTTACTTTGACTTAATTTAGGTCTTGATGTAAGTTCATTACGTCTAGTATTTCAGGAGTGGCTCGAATTCGGCATATTTTTATTTTGCCTGCGATAACTTTTCTGATCTTATAGTTGAAACAGCATGTACCTATGTATTTATATGAATTGTTTTGTATATATTTGGTAGGATGCGGAACACTTTACAATATTAGAGTATTTCGTTGGCTATTTCTTTTTATTTTTGTTTTTTATTTGGCATCACATAAACATCATTATAACCCCAAATACCAGTAAGTATATGACAAAACCAAATTTGCCAGATCAACTTATCTGTATATATTAAATCCTTGCGTTACTGACTGACTAACAGACAAGCTACAGCCAAAACTATAAGGCGCAGGAAGCTGAAATTTGGCATGTATATATGACCCTGGGTACCGTAGTGGTGCACTACGAAGGGATTTCCTGAAATTCCCATGAGATCGGACAGAAACAGTTAAATTGAAATAAAAAATAAATAAGTTTAGAAACTATAACCCGACTACGTCAAAAACGGGTCTAAAAAGAACGAAACAAAAAAACAGCTCATTCAGATATAAATCCAGAAAAGTATAAGTACAGAAATGCTCAAGCTAGAACCGTGGTCACACCTATTGTATTCCTAATGTGGGTGCCAGGAACACATACCTGTATCAAACAAACATGGCACACGTAATGATTATCGCAGTTTATTTTTTTGAGGTTGCAACCTGAGCTATTAATTCCGTATTAGAAAATTTTGATACAATTTATATAGACTATGATTAAAATCGGTTCAGTAATTTAGGCGCTATGGTGGAACATACAAACATACATACCTACATACATACTTACATACCTACATAGACTGCCAAAAACATAACCCTTCGCCGTAGTCGGGTAAAAATGTGCGAGCGTAGCTGCAGGCACAGATAAGACAATGTCACAAAGTCTGCAGGTGTCCTCTAATATACTTATAATTTTTATATTGCTAGCTATAAAATTGGCTTTCAAACTGTCTGATGGTATGTAGTCACTGAAAATTAGAGATATAGATTTCCATCTTGTATTCATAACCCACGTGTAAATATCGGTTTAATAAGGCAACGAACGTATTTTCTAATTAGTAGAGTGAGCTGAAGTTATCGCAAAGTGTCTTCAAAACATGTACGCGAGTAGTGGATCTTGGAAAAGAGGTAAGTTTTGGAAAGGGGGATTGAAGCCGAGGATTAGTAATAATGTAGGATAGAAAGCAGAAGTCGTACGTTCAGGATCAGAATACTTAATTACAGGTCACGTTGCTGGAATACAATTCTTACCAGATTTAGTAGAGACTTGCATCTTTTTATTTCTTTATAGTGTTATTTGATTTGTTTTTGTTCTTAATAACAGTGAATTATAGAGCAGTTGTAAAAATATTGTACATGTTCTATTTCTAAATTAATAAAAATAGCGCGAATTTCTGTTTAATTATGTTAATTATAGTCAGATCCGTTTTAGATACAAATAAGTACTGTGAATGGTTTGCGCACCTTGGTTACATATTACACTATATCAGAGAAAATATGTACAGCTATGATACATTTAATAACTAACTATGTAGTTGGTGTGCCTTAAACTAATTACTATCTACTTCAATAAATCGATATATAATTTATTTGTATGAACTTCGAGTCGAAACTCAATATCAATATCAAGTTTATTAACATAGCCGATGGCCATAGCCAAAAACAGACTTTTCAGCGGGTAACAATTTTATTTGAGCCACTAGCCGGCTCACTTACCACCCGCACCCCTCTCGCCCCGCTGTACACCGACACACCAATAAGGGACTCGAATTACGTATTTATTTCCATCCGGAATTCGGCCTACATTCCCGAGTCGTCCCTTTATAGGCGGACGACATGCCGGCGTGCCGGAACCTGCGGCCCGCTAGCCGAGAGGCTTAGTAAAAAATGAATGGGATAAAGTAGACGAGTAATTGAAATCGGGGGAAGCGATGCCCGCACCTCACACCCGCGTCCCGCGCGCCCCGCCCGCACCGCCGCGCCACCTCTCACGCTCGGTGCCGATACATGCGACATTACTCCCAGAATAAGGAAGCTTAAAGTGTCCAACGACACGACTGAACACCTCCCCGCAGCGAGTACCCACCACCTCTGAGCGAAATGTTTGATTCAAGTGATCTCGAAAATGAATCTGTTTTCACAGATTAGTTATCTTTAAAAGCTTCTCTTTTGTTGAACACGCCTTTGTTTCTATTATAACGCTAAAGTTAGTGCTCCCTTATTAGTACTAAAATTTAATGTCTCATTGTCGGCGCACACTCGACTGTAAATGATCGAAGTGAGTACGCAGCAGTTTTGTGTTATGTTATTGGATTATACTAAAGTTTGTAATGTGTTTACTTGAAAGTGACTCGTAACTGGTGCGGGTAGATTAGCCGAGGGTATTAGTGATGCGGCGACATTCCACGACATCGTTGGCGACCGCAGCGAGAGTCCCGGCCGGTCGGCGGGCGCTCGGCTCGGGTCGCGGTAATCCAGCCCTCACATTAAGTTGAGCATCGCCGCTGATCCCGCGGGATAAACGCGGGATCTGATAACGCTCACCTCACTACGCGAACCTGAATTATTTACATAATAATGTTGCCAAAATAATGTAAACGTGTTACATTTCTTTGTTCTCTTTTGTAAGATAATGTCGCAGTTTTATGTGACGTTAGATGCTTTAGTGTATTTTTATAGTAATTTTTCTGACCGACAAGCTGTTTTATTCGTTCTAAGGTACGATTTTCAGATATATTACACTATATGTTTCTATAGAATTTTAGTTTGTTTCCTAAGGTTTGGAAAATTAGGGCAAAAGCAGTCAATTTTCAATATATTAAAATCTGTTTGTCTTCCAAAAACTTGAAAATTGCTGGAGAAATTCTTAAATAAATAACACATTTTTGTCATTACTTTTAGCACATGTCAGCATGTAATTTAGACAGCGTGAAACGTCTCTTCTGCTAGCTTTGGCTAGAACTTTCCATTTTACTTTGTTTTGAATACGCTTCAGCGTATATTATAGTCCCTTCTACTGCATAGGTATACAGCTAGCACAACATATGAATAGAACGTGTTCGCTTCACGAATGTAACACACTAAAGCAATATTAAGTAATAGAATCCAGTGTCAAAGCGCGTATGATTGGTTCGTTCCGCTGCATCCGTAATTCACTTTGTGTCCTCCGCAGCGTTGATATAAGCTCACGACTTCTATATATTGCATATATATTATTTGAGCGTAATTTCAGAAAATATGCACAATTTCCTTGATATCTTGTGAAATTGATCGAGTTTCATTCAATTTGAAAAAATATTTGAATGCTAAAAATGAAGTTCAGTTAATTCAAAATGGCCGATAAATGTTCCACAGATAAAATAATAACACACTTTAATAAAATAATGGTTTTAAACAAAGGTGATTATTGTTAAAGAAAACTACTAGTTACAGTTGGTGGGAAAATGTGCTTGAGAGTGATACATTTAGAATTATATTTTTCCATATACCTAACACCCACATGTGGACAATTTACGACTGGCAGAAATTGGGCTCATTGTCACCCGATAATAGGACCGATTTCTATTTGTCGGTCTACACAGGTTGTCCTAAATTCTCTTTATTTAGTATTTATATGAACTATTTCTGGAAACGAGTATAATAGTTTTGTATACAATAAACTAACAAAATCTAGGTCGGCACCTTTTTATGGACATAGAAATCTACCTATGTATTCTAGTATATAAACTAATGTTGCCTATCTAACCGGTATTGATATAGTAAGATAGTAGGTAATTATGTAGCTTATTGAAGTGAAAATTAAACGATTACTAGATGACTATATACACATAAAATAAAACAATATTTTTTATACTTAAGTACCTAAACAATAAAACCAATACATAAAACTATATCAAGTTAATTGGAAATACTTAACATTAGAATATACTTGTGAAAAAATAAACAAAGATACTACGTTTGCAGTACCCCGTACTACGAACACAGTTATATTTAAAAAAACTTTTGCATGCCCCAGCTACGCCCTATTTTTCTTATTCAACCGTTTCTGCCCGATTCTGTGGAAATTTTAGCTAATTCTTTCTTAATGCACGCCTGGAATCAGCTTTTCCCGCCTAAGTTTTTTTTGGTTTTCAGATTAACGTATTTTTCAGCGCGTATACGGTCGTTTCAGCATACGCATTTACACGCGTGCTACATTACGCGTTTCAAAAAACAGGACTCGCGTAAACGGGCATATCTTGGCGGGTTTGCTCGAAACGCTAGTGTGTTGTCAGTGTCAACATGGATTCTGACGGCTCGCGCTTATAGTAGCTTAGAAGCGCGTCAACGCTCGTACGAGTTGCGCGTGTGCCAAAAGGCGCGCCTAGACGCGCCTAATGCGCTTCCAAAAACGAGCTTATACGCGCGTATAAAACGCTAATCTGAAACCGCCCTAATAGTTTGGCTGTGCGTTGTCTGTCAGTCAGTATCGAAACAATTTTATTCAAACAGATAAAACAACTTAATAATTTTAAATCCTAAGAAATATATGTATACAAAACATAAAATAAAATAATTCAGAGGGCGTCATAAAAGTCTTCTACATCGCCGTCGACCGGGAGCGTGACCAGAACGTTGGCAGCATTGCCACGTTGTATGGCAATGCTTAACTTTTGGTCCAAGAACACTCCAGCCTTCTGATCACACGAGGCGTCGACCAGTCTCTTTGCGAGATCTCAGAGATCTCGCACTTGGAGCCCATGTTTCGACCCCAAACGCCATCTCATCTTCCCGGCACAACCCGCTGTGCCGTGAAGATGAGATGGCGTGAGGGCATCGACACATGTTGCGTCCCACACCAAAGGCCTACCCAACCTCCATGGGAGTAAAGACATACCGTCTGGTCTTTTGCCATCGTCACGTGCCAGTGCCAGAGGTTCAAGTTGGGCTGGAACGCCAGCGGTGACAAGAGCCCCACGGAGTATGTCATTGAGATTTCCGTTTATATGACCTGCGCTCCTGCTGTATGATAAGCCATGGTGACCAATGCTGTCGACAGCCTCCTCACAGTGACAGCGATGTCGAGAAACACATGACGCACCCAAATAGAGACAAGCAGCGATGCGAAAAGTAGTATCGTCCAACATGTTACCTATGTTGGACGATGACAGTGCTTGAAGCCAGAGCCCCGATTCCCATTCTCCCACAGCCAGCAAACGGGCATGCTCTGCTACATTGGACAATGTACTTAGGAGATTTTCTCGTACCACGCTGCTAAGCGGCCCGTCTTACTGCCTCTGAGATGATAAGTCTCGGGGTAACTCGGTGTTTGGACAAGCCATTCTCCAAGCATTCACGGCATCGATCTTACACGGCACCTCAGAATCGACCAGTGTAGGTGCTAAGATTTTCCTGGTCAATTCTGCAGCGCCGTGGACTGAGGACAGGAATGCTGATAAGCTTACATCGGAAATTTTGCGTACGCCGAGGCCACCCAGGCGTACAGGTAAGGACGCCTGTAACCATACTTGGTCGTTCAAGGCCACATTTAGAATTTTGCTTAACGTATTTTGTATTATATTATCAAATTGAACGAGTGAGGAGGGGTTTATCCAAAACGGTGAAGATCGAAGAGCATGTGTAAATTTAGGCACAAAAAGACAATATCTATTAATAGTGAAAGCCGAGTGAATATTAATTTTGAGTAGCATATCTGAAAATTCACCAAAATTTTATTTTTTCATATAAAAAGGAATCGAAACCTTTATCTAAAATTGTGGACCTAAGGAGGCGAAGAGAACATTTTTGGATGTTATTCACATCGAAAAATTATCTATTGGGAGCCAGATTTTGGAATTTTGACAGAATGTCAGATTTGTCTATACTACTGTTAATAAAAAGTTCACATTTGCTTGGGTTGAGTTGTAAACCAATTGATAAGAATTTTGATTTCAGGAGTGCTAGATCTTCATAAACTGTTTCAACATTACAGGGTTCTATCTTCTAGGTACCAGTCGTTAAATTTTGAATGTAACTGGTTGATGATTGAATGGATGGCTAAACTGAAAATCAGTGGACCAAGAGGGTCACCTTGTTGACAGCCAACGGCGGATTCCAAAAGATTTTCTTTATATATTAACAGATAAAACCGTGTTTGTGCTACCACAATATCGCTACCGAATCAATATTTTAGTTATGTTTAATATGATTAATTTCAATAATGCGTATATTAATACCTACCAGTAATTATACAACTGATTAAACAACAATACATAACGTATCAAACAATTACTACAATAGAACGACCCAAAAACGTGGAAACAAATACCAAACACCGAAGAGCAAGAATTTTCAGATTAAAACATTGAGCTGTTTTCGTGTCTGGCATCCACGGAGCAAATATGAAATATGTAGTCGCAATAACAGAGATTGTTTCACCAATAAGCAATAGCTCATTGTATTATTTATTGGGTACATTCCTCTCCCTCCTATGTCGTCCTCTCAATGTGTTTTGACAGCATTTTTAAGAGATTACCAATAACACTTATGTACTGTTTGTTGTTTATAGATGTGGGGTTTGGTACGTTGAGTGTAGCTGTACGCGTTAGTTGGTACGTGGCTACATACAGTTAGTGACTTAAGCTGGTTCATACTTCCGATTGTAAATTGCATCATCATTTAAAAGTAAGTTCTATAAGTACTATAAATATCAGTTCAAGTTATTGGCAGTTTCAATCAAACATCATCAATCAATATATACAGGGTGTAAAAAGACCCTTAACGAAAACTGAAATCCCATGTTGTCCTAATCACTACGAACATTTTTTACTTCGGCACCATACCTGGAAAATTACTGGTTCAGGAGATATTGAGGCTCAAAGTTAGTATGGAATTTTTCTATTTAGGTACAAAATCGATGCAATAACTCCGCCAATATGTTCTTTAGATGCCCTATGACCCCATGGATTAGGCGGTATTTGGAGCATTGCATGCGCGCGCTTTTAATTGCGGCTTAAAAAATGTGAAAATTAAAAAAAAAAATGGTTTTCCAGGTATTCTTTTTGGTTAGTATGATTTGGCATGATGTCCACAACGAGTAGACTTCGGCGTAGTGATGGGTCTTGTGACAAACTGTATATATAAAATTCTTTCGTTTCTGACTGACTGACAATTATGAAATTTGGCAAGTATGTCCCTTGGAGAGCGAATGGGTGCACTAAGAGTGTTTTAAGATTAAAGGATTTGCTGAACTTTTCACGGGATTGGAATGAAACGGTTAAATAAAAAGATTTGTGTGGCTGCTTTTTCAAAGATTTGTGGCGGATATCCTGTTGTATATTATTATATTTCCTATTTTAACGGGTAGACAGTTTTTTAACATTTTAATGCATAGCTATTTATGTTCTGACTTGACTATAAATAGACAACTATAATATGGTAACTTTTGAATGAACTTGATAGCCTTTACGCTATACGCACTGGCAAAACTTTTTCGATATGTTTACGTGCTTTGATAATGTTAAAATTAAGGATGTTTTATATAAGAAACTAATAAATTATTGCATAAGTACATGTTAAGTTTTTCGGCGCAAACATAAGTCTTATTGTTAAATTACAATAATAACGTAGAAAGAAAACCACTTATCCAGTAGCAATAATAGTCAGAGAAATCAATATGAGAAAGTGACAGACCGCCATTGACCGCCTCCGCTAACTTAGTTTATCTGCCAATCCGATATAGTAGACCCTTCGGAGATCAAAGGGACGTTTCACAGGCTGAGCTATCCCGCAACCCTCTTATCGAACGGCTACAAATTTAGCGACAGGCGATGTGATGTCCACGGCATACTCTCCTTTATCATCGCGTTGTTGCTACAAGTTCTTCTTTTTTTCGCGTGATGTGTTGTTCAAATCTGGTGTTGAGTTCTTAGACCGCTCGAAGGCCTAACGGTTTGTCCTGAGAAAATAACCTATTACGACACCATGCCCTTTACATGTCCTTCAAAACACTGTAGTGTTCTCACGTAAAAGACGCAACAAACGATCACCCGTCCAAGTGACCTGTGCAAACGTTGCTTGACTTATTGAATCTTTTACGAACAGCTACTCATGTTACACTATGAGGCTGCTGGGTACAACGCAGCATGTACATCACCGTGCGCTTCCGCTAAGCCTCTTATCGCTGGTATGCCATTACGTAGATAAGGCTTTAAGAAGGCAGGACATGGCAACAAGCTAAGTAGTCGAGGGCACGGTGCACACGGCGATATGGCGACTCAAATCTGTGACAGCTTAATTTATGTGCAGCCATTTCAGTGCATGAGACAGTGACTAATGTGTCTTTAGATGGTGAGTGTCAGCCAAGAAGTTGTGGTCCTTTATACACATGTGTGTTCGAGTGAGACGAATATAACTGTCTAAGAAAGACATTTTTATAAAGACGCAACTGGTAATAGAATTTGCATATAGATTTTCTTACATAATTTACTTTTAAAAGACGCCACTCACTCAAGCATTAAATCAAGTAAAGCGTGCTACGCTTTATACTATAATTTCTTTACTAGAATACAAAGCGCAGAAACGAAAGTTGTTGACACACAAAATGTAATTCTATAAGGAAGCCACAACTCTATAACATGGCGGCCTGTAGAAGGCAGAGAAGGATAATGAAGATGAGTTTACGATGTTATTTGCGGCGCGTTCTGGCCCTGTCATGTTACTGGTATGTAAGTGGAAATACATATATATATCAAACCTCTTGAATTTTTGATAGGTACTTGAATGTAATTTTTATATGAGTAGTCTATCTAATACTTAAAAAAAGATGCAATACCAAGAGACTCAGACGCAGGTCTCGGATCCAAGCTCACGGCTCGCACCACTAACTTTTTGAAGTGTGTGTATTGATTTAATTCATTGTTTGCTAAACGTTCATTCGTGCATGTTTGAGAGTTCTGTATAATGTTCTTGAAATACATGTGAAGTCTGCCACCTCATTCTAGGCCACATAGCGCTGATGAAGATGTCTAACTAAGAATTATCTTGCAATTCCGAAGACTACAGAAGGTATTATCTTTGCCGCTGTGTAAATATACCAACAAACTGCCTCAGACATTGAAGCATCTCGTGTCTCCCACCATCTCACACATGTCCAACATATATCCACACACGTAAACCTGAATAAACCAGCATTACGGTGGTAAATTCGACGTGATTGTGCACTCAATCTGTTTATGGTCCTACTACACGGCACAATGCAGGCGATCTAAGCGTCACGTAAACGACACTACTTTAAATTGCCCGAATGAAAAATATGCTGTTGGTGGGACAGTGAGAATAAAGAAGCCTTTTTTTTGTTGGGAGGGACAGTGAAGTACATGAGAAATGTTTGAAAATAGGGAAAATAGACAAAGACAAAGACACATTTTCGACTCCTATTTCATTTTTTTGAGGGACGATTTAAAAAAAGTACAGATGTTTCCTTACTCCTAGCTAAACATTTTATACAGCTAGCTTCGTAATTAGCGAAATTCTCAAATAAATGTTTCACACACTTGGGGTTGAATTGCCAAAAACAAAGCACGCGGTCTGGAAATGAGGCCGATAGTGAGTAATAACTCCGTCGACTTTTACGTGTCACCATAAGCATATTTGACCAAGCAAGGATATTTTAATACTATCTAATATTTTGAAGATTTACAGATGTTTTTTTAAACCTGATTATTAAAGTTCGAATGTCTGCCTCCAATAAAGCCAACAATCCACACGAAACCGTCGTCCTGCCAAAATCGATTGGTGCTGTTCAGAAATGGATGACTATGCGCTTAGTGATCAGGCTATATGAGTCGTGAAATTACACCGAATCGTCTCGCTAAGTGACATATGGCACATCGCTCGTGCGTTGCGTGAATAAGTAGGTACTTACAAATAAGTATAATACTTTTTACTCCAGTACCTTCTAGAATGTCTAATCGAAAATCTTAAATTGGAATAGGTTTAGTAAGTATTAAAATGCATCCATTATGAAACATACTAAGTTTATAGAAATAAAAAAAGAAAGTAAAAATGATTTGTTTTTAATTTATTTATGTACATATTATATGATACATTACAATGTTTCCCTTTAACAACGTATTAAATGTGAAATATGTTCCCTAAAATATTTAGCAGGCTAATATAAATATGGATATTGTGCAACTCTCCTCCTTTCTCCAGGTTGACATCTTATTAAGAAGGTATGATGGTTGAAAGTCACCAAAATCGAGTACTACAAGACATACTATCGATGAAACGACTCGGGGCTACTCGCCTCACCGGCGCGGCGGCTCGCCTGAGACTGAGTAATGTCCGCCATCCGTTAGACTGAAGCGATAGTACCTCCCTACCCCATGTTATTTAATACCCCACTATTTTTACCATTTTCACGTGAAACGCCACATTATACCATAAGTTATCGAATTTTTCAGCCAGTTACGTACCATGATTGTGATTTGTCGATGCCTTGTAGCACAATATACGCGATTGAAAGTCCTGTCGACACAAATGTACAAATTTACGACGTACGAATTGAACTGTGAAAGCTAAATTGCTTACATTGCAAAGGGCACAGTATTTACAACTTCAGAATGCGACTTTGGTGCAAAATGCACGATTTGCGTCGTAAGCGTTGGTTTACTATGAGTTTCCGTAGCTGTTGATTACTTAGACGTCTCAAAGGGTGACATCTCACACAGCTTTCGTAGTTGGGGCTTTAGAAATGTCAGTTTGTCGAGTGTTGTTCGATTTACACGTCATGCTGAAATTGTGTGACCTAGTGTTTGTACCGAGTTATAAAAACATTAAACGTTTTATGTCATAAATACAGGCGAAATATGTGAATAATTCTAGGAAATGTACACTAGTTTTACGACATTATAAATAATGCAGAATTGCCACTATAAAAATAGCTAGACTCAGTTTTAATTAAAACTTCGCACAGAAACATTTTTATTTAACATTCCATTTTATTCTTAATTTCCCAACAGAGACATAATAATAGTGACGATTATCATTCGAGCAAATTTTAATCTGTGAAACATTTGAAAATAGAAGTGGCAATTTTAGGTGCGGAGATGGCGGGAATTACAAGCGAAAGCGAAATAAGGAAATTGTAAATGTGTGTGAAACAACATGGGGCGATGAACTTACTGAGATATGTAAGTTAACGTTGCGTGCACACCCATACTCACAGTATAATATGTATTAGGCTATTTGTACTGTGAACACCCAAGGCTTTGTTACGGTAGATCTATATGTCGCGTTGCGTATAGGTGTCATGAGTATTGTATGGGTTCAACTCCTAAGAGCGCATTACTGTCGAGCTTGTTTTACAGATAATATGGTTTAAAGATCGTAAATTAATTTACTACTTTTTTCTGGTACACGCTCAATTTTTCTCTATCTATCTATCTATAACGTCACGCCTGTCTCCCATTGGGGTAGGCAGAGACTATGGAACGCCACATGCTTCGGTTCAAACATACCTCTTTCGCTTCATCGACATTCATTAACCTCGTCATGCATGCGCGTCGGTTATAGGTACTTTTTATTTTGCCCTTTATCAGTAGATCACCTATTTGGTCGGCGTACGTCCGCCTAGGGCGTCCCCTACCGACATTTCCATTTACTCTCGCACGATACACTCCTTTCGTATTTCTTCTTTCATCCATCCGCTCCAGATGTCCAAACCAAAATAACATTCCTTTTTCAATCTTTGTCACTACATCTTCTTTTAGACCACACTTTTCCCGTATCACACTGTTACGCACTTTATCTTTCAAACTTATTCCGCACATACTCCTTAAAGCTCTCATCTCCACAGCATTGATTCTACTTTCATGCTTCGTCTGCCATACCCATGATTCGCTACCAGACATCAGTGTTGGCGCCAAAACTCCCTGCAGTACAGCAAGACGAGCCTTGCTTGGGATAATTTCGCTACTGATGATGGACCGTAAGGCGCCATTCACACTATTTCCTGCTTTTACTCTCCTTTCAACATCTCCCTCACATTTCCCATCTCTCGTAAACAAAGACCCTAAATACACAAACTCATTCACTTGTTCCACTTTTTCATCTCCTATCATTATGTTACATTCAGTTATACTGTCTTCCCTCTCTATGACCATGACCTTAGTCTTGCTTACATTCACTTTCATGCTCTTCTTCTTATACGCCTCATTCATTACGGTGACCATCTGCTGTAAATCAGACGCTGACGACGCAAAAAGAACCTGATCGTCAGCGTATAGCAGGGTCTTAAACACAGATTCACCCATTCTTAATCCACATTCAGACCCTTTCAGATCGGTCAAACAACTGTCCATGAATAGATTGAACAGCCAAGGAGACGCTACACATCCCTGTCTAACACCACGATCAATGTTAAACCAGTCCGTGTAGGCCCCGTTTATTCTGACACAGGCACTTGAATCCCTATATAAGGATTCAAGTGCCCGTATCAGACTGCTGCTCACTCCATACACAGAAAGTGTTGACCAAAGTTCATCCCTCACCACTCGATCGTAAGCCTTTTCCAGGTCAATAAAGGCGCAGAAAACCTTTTGGTGTTTACTTAAGGTTTTCTCTGAAATGCACCTTAAGGAAAAGACTTGATCCGTGCATCCCATTCCCTTTCTGAATCCCGCTTGCACATCCCAAATTTTACTATCCGTTTCAGAGATCACTCTTTCAATCAGTATCTTTGCATACAATTTGCCAACAACACTCAGGAGGCTTATACCGCGATAATTTTTGCATTCCTGCTGTGACCCTTTTCCCTTGTACAGTGGCACAATTACGGCCTTGTTCCAGTCACCTGGTACACGACCGGACCGCCAACATTTATTGAAAAGTAGGTACAGCAGGCTTGCGGTGACGCCTTCGCCTACCTTGAGCATTTCGGCAGATATTCTGTCATATCCCGCAGCTTTACCCGCTTTCAAACTTTTCATAGCATACCGTATCTCTTCCATACTTATATTACTTGCACAATTATCTTCCTCATTCGCTACTATATTCCTAGTGTCACTTTCTCCTCGTTCAAATAAATTCTCAAATTACACCTTCCACTGATCCAAAACTTCCTCATGCTCTCTTATAATACTTCCATTTACATCCCTTATCACACCAACTTTTGAGTCACCTGCTTTGCCTCGGACTGTTCTAACCAAGTGCCAGAATAATTTGATATTGGCCCGAAAATGCTGAGAAAACTTTCTATCAAATTTATCCTTACATTCTTCTTTCTTTCTTCTCACTGTCTCTTTTACTTTATGTTTCAACCTGACATACTTTTCTTTCACTATCCTTTTATTGTCAGTCACACTACCTTGTACCCTTTTGTTGGCTCTTATGGCCAGCAAGTCCATCCATGCTTTGCGCTTTTCCGCAACCACACCACTTACTTCCTGATCCCACCATTCATTACAAATCTTTTTAACATGCTTCCTCTTGCTTACGCCACATACTTGTATAGCTGTCTCTATTACTCCATTCTTAAACTCTTTCCAAAATTCTTCTATCTCGCAATCATCTTCCTCAAACAGTTCTTTAAACCTTTCTTCCAACGCCTCTTGATACTGACTACGTATATCCTCTTCTTCAAATCGTTCAACTTTCACTCTTTCAATGGCAGCTGAGTGTATGCGAGGGCGATGGCGCCATTTAGTGGTTAGTCCCGCTATGCGGCTAACTACCAAAAAATGGTCAGTACCCACATTTAAGCCTCGATACACTCTAGTATCTTTCACTTTTCCTTTTAAACGTTCATCTACCACAACAAAATCTATCATACTCCTTTCTGTCTGCCTTTGCCATGTATACATATGAATCAACTTGTGACTAAACAAAGTGTTTGTCACCACAAGCTTTCTCTCCATACAAACCTCCAGCAAACTCTCACCATTTTCATTCACTCTCTCGTCACCAAATCGCCCTAGAACCCTTTCACATCCATCACGAGACACACCCACCCATCCATTAAAGTCACCTAACATAATTATTCTTTCATTATTCTCACACCTAGCAAGCACATCTCTAACCTTATCCCAGAATTCCTCTTTGACATTCAATGGCTTGGACATGTCCGGAGCATAAACACACACAACAAAGACTTTTATTAAGCCAAGTTTTAATCGCATCCAAAGAAGCCTGGAGTTGACATATTCATATTCTTTCACACACTCATTCATCCTATCCGACAGAATCATTCCAACTCCTCGGCTAGCTCTTTCAGACTCAACAACTCCAGACCAGTATGCATGATACTGGCCATGAGTAGTTATTGAGCAACCTTTCTTCTTCGTTTCACTCACTCCTAGTATATAAATTTTCCTTACATCCATCATATCACACAATTCATCGATCTTACTATCCACTCCTCCACAAACATTCACCGTTGCAAATAGGCATTCCCTAGCCCTCTTTTTGCCTCTGTTGGAAGGGGAGACAAAACGTGACGTGTGGCAAAGCGCGTCGCCGTTGGGAATTTTGCCCCCCCCAGATACGATGGGGCAGTCTGAGCGACCATGCTCAGAGAGGGATTCTCCGGTACATCCGGTACCCTCCTGGGGTAAAGTAGTATTTAATCCCCTTGCAGTCATTGCGCCATCTTCTTCACCTCTACTTCGGATAAGGAACGGAAGGGAAATACAGGATAGGACAAGAGAGTGTTAAAGGAGGTTGGTGTTTGGAAAAGATGTCAAAGGTAATAAAGGATGCCGCAATCACGGAGGGGATATTGGTAGTGATTGCGACTGCTCGAGCGAGCCGGGAGCGCGAACCCGAATGCCTCTTCTCTACGATCGGACAGATCAGTAGAGCGAAAGCACACCCTTTTTTATAGCAATAATCTAATAAGGAAACGTATAATTGTAATTAAAAGCATTAGTACTTTTGACGTAACACTAGAGTCTGACAGTACATTATCTCTGCAGTGTTTTCTACCTCGGAACGTCTGCAGATATAACCGTGTTATTCTTTGACGTGCTAAATAATGTTGATTTAGTTGGTAATGCGCAGCGCAGCAGTGAAATAATCATAAGTTGTGCAGTGGCCCGTCGTCTCGTAAAACTAGCTCGCACGATAATAACCTTTAATACTTAATGCAGCTTCGGCACGAATTTACTTTAGGACCGTTGCGGCACTCTCGCTAGCGCTTTCTCCGCGGTACCTGTATTGCGTATTACCGGAGATGTGCTAAGCTGAGCTGTGCGCTAGGAGGATATTATCTATCAATATGTCTTGTGTTGGTTTAAGCGCTCGTTTCGCCGTTTAGTAATATGCTAAGTGTTGTGGTCATATCGACCGCGCTTTGCATAGTTATACTTGGTCTAAAATTATTTCATAACTACCTTCATTATTTAGCACTTTTCTGTATCCTCAATTTATTTTTTATGTTATGCCTTACACTTTGTTTTAAATACCTATCTACCATACACATTTTAATTGTAACGTCAATGAGATGATGTACGTTAAAACTCACTAGAGTTTATGTTTGTCTCATTATAATAAATTGTGATATGTATATATTTATATAAAAAAAAATAAAAAAAATATGGTGGATCTCTCACGAGAAAATTCTTTGCGTGAGCTACAAATTATTGTTTAGAGTTCATGTTTTAGAGCTACTGCTCCGCACTTGCATCTCATAGCGTGATATTATATTGTAGCCTATAAGCCTGCCTTAATAAATGGTCTATCCAACACAAAAATAATTATTCAGTTTTAACCAGTAGTTCCTGAGATTAGCGCGTTAAACCAAACGAACTCTTCGACTGTATAATATTAGAATAGATTTGCCTTACCTTGCTCAACGTGTGTGGGATATGGTTTTCACACTAATCGTTCATCTATACTAGCTCATCTTTGGTGGAAATGCAGCTTTACGGTTCCCTAGTGCATATGCTCGGTATTATTACAATATTTACAATCCATAACAATAGTTGCTTGCGAGTGAATAAATTACTTAAGTTTGCTTTTTATTTACATATATAATCAGAATGTTATTGCTGTCTTATGCATAAAACTACGGTTGCCTTGCTGCAGGTACTATAGGTGAATATCAAAGTCGGGTATACCAGGGTCTGCTAAATGTTCCACGTTGGATTCGAAATGGCTCGTATTCTGTTACTTCAGACTTATAAATATCTCTTGCACTATGCAGGTTTAATACATCTCTCCAGGAAAATAGACGTAGGTACGTCTAGGAATCTTTGACTGTAAGTAAAAACAGACGGATAACTGACACAGCACTGCAAGTAATTTTCGTTGGAGTACTTTAATAGCATTCAGTGCTGTATGTGGTTCCGTCACCAACCTGGTGCCGCATAGCAGAAATAATTTGTACGTCGTTGACCGAATGCAAAAATCCCGAAGCATGAACAAATTTCATCTCCAAACCATTCCTCCCAGATTCCCAGCAAATAAATTGTGTAAATGTATCGTATTGTGTCGGTTAGTGCAGTCGGTCGGCCGCCGTAGTACAAATATTACAAGGCTTGCGCTGATACGACGCGAGGTTGACCGACCAAACGGCCACTGCATTCATTTATTTGCTCACATTTCTTTACCCAGTATTTATAGCACAGCTAATGTACATACACAGTCTCGTAATTTCATCCCATCTTGTATAATTATGTTTGTTTTGCTTTTAAATCTTTGCGAGGGTGCATTAGGGGCTAGCGTTGAACATTCATCACGCCGCTGGGGCCATAGATTAAAGAATTACTAGAGCTGGCGCTGGATCGCACTTTAAGTACCTACATTAAGTGCAGCTTCCAAACAAAAAGTTCTCTTGACTTATGCTCGCGTGGCGCTCATTGCATCCACCTTAAATATTAACACAGTTTTTTAACTTATAGATAGATAGATAGGTAAATCATTATTGTGCAAATACAGTTGGTACAAATTAGGTATAATAGCTTAAATGTAGGTATACAAATAGTAAATGCAAAAAGGTGGCATTATCGCAAAGTGCGATCTCTTCCAGGCAACCTTATGATAGACAGACTGAAAAAGACAAATTTGATGGTGTAGTGACCAGATATATATGGACACTAATAGTTATATAAATAGAATATACATACATGTGTAGGTATATATTACCTACCTATACATTCAAATAATACATAATATACCTACAAACTATACATATAAGACATAGCTATATAATACATACATATAATGATATCAATGCAAAGTACAATGAGAGAATTTAGATTATAATGAAAAGTAGTGCTTCTTTAATGCGTCTTTAAATATATTAAGCGATTTTGCTTGCTTAATCTCAATTGGCAGCGCGTTCCACAAACGAACAGCCTGAACAGCAAAGGATTTATCGTAGAAGTATATTATTATATTTCCTTGCAGAGTAGTATAGATTGGGAAATTGCTTTTAAGCGTGAAGGGGAAAGCTCCTTGTGTTTACTGCATCATTGACGTCATGATATGAAACAATGCGCATTGCCGTCTACTGAAAAACTTTTTATGGAAATTAAAGATATTGATGATGAGGTAAATGAGATCAAGTAAACACAAAGTAATTTTTTGCTGCGGTGCAGTTACGATTTTCAGCCGCGGACAGAATCTTGTCCAGCTATGATATCCTCTATTCGCTATTCTATGTAATTTTATGTTCTTGCCGGGTAATGAGAGGCTTAATCATCCTTTCCCTTTCAACAAATTTTTTGTTTTTTTTTTGTCTTTTATTGTAGAAAAATAGGAACAACGTGCATAGACTGCGTTGTTTCTATTTTCTCTACATTTTTTCTATGAGGCTCTAAGTATGCAGGGTATTAAAGCTTATGACATATCTAAATTGATTTGGACCTGCAATGGTTACCGTTTACTACCACATTGGTATCTAGTATCTATTATAGATATCTATAGCAATTATTGCCAATTCGAGTGTTTTCAAATTGTTTTAAAACGAGTGTATAAATGTTGTACATTTAATGGCCAGTCATAATTATACGACCTACTTAAATGCTTATAATGATGCTGATATAATTACAAAAGGTAATATTTCTCGATAGCAACATGAGATGTGTCTACGTGTAACATGACTTCTTTGAAATGCTTCCCTCACTTAGCAGTTTACACGTCGTATGAGTGAATGAGTTTATTAAATTATATCATAATGAGTGTGAACGTCGCTCGTGCTATGAACGTCACGGTAAATACTCACGATCTGCCGCTTTTCTTAATCATCAAACAACTTCTAATTATGTTATTTGCGACTTTCATGTAGCTATATTATATACAAATTTACGCGGATAATTTCGAAATCATCTTGTAAGTACGCGTGATTTGTAGCCGACAAGTCGTAACAAACATAACAAGTATGTAATAAACAAGTACAAAGCTCACTATGAAGAAGTTTGCTAATCCGTTTTATGGCGCGTCTGCAATAAAACTAATCTGTGTGTGTGTTCCACTCACGGTGAGCTCGCACACTGTGACCTACATTTAAGTTGGAGGAAAGAGCGCCGCAAAAACCGGATAACGACGACATAAGTCATCTAAAAGCCATACAAAAAAGTTTCTCTCGGATTATATTGGAGTCGGGCGGCTAAAGACGAGAACTTTGCCGCACTCTACCACTAGCCTCTTATTATATTCCGTTGCTTGATGAGCCTTCCTTCTCTGCCAACCCATATCAAATGATATATTCCAATTTGCTTCATTGTATTCTGCCGCGGTTTATCGGTACACTAACATGTTTTATTTGATCATATTCCACACGTTCCCGCCGATGTATGCTTATTACGTTGGATAGCAAATATTCCGGCTTTCATTCGGCATTAGTACTGTGGAGCGCACACTCCACATCAAATGTTTCAGACATAATTATCAAGTACAATGGCTCGCGAACAGCTGGCAGCGCTAATGAGACAATTAGTCGCATATGTAACAACTTCCCGCGACTGGTTATGATCGCATTCAAATGTGCGGCTACTCGGTGCGGGGACCTAGCGATTTTAATAAGGTGTAGCACTGTCAGCTAGTGGCGTATAGTACCGGGTATGGTGAGCGAAATGAGCTTTGTGACGTAACAATGAGTTGAACGAGCACTCGAGTGCGGGACGACCGCTGCGCGCGACATTTATGTCGCATGTCTCTGATTTACGTCGCGTTGTCGCAACGCACATTACATTATATTACCATGTGTTTTTAACTCACAATAAAAATGCTTTTCACGCATTTGAATAGACTTAATAAAGAGATTACGGCGTCGTTATGTATTTGTAGAATTTTGATGTTGCACTTGACAGTTATTATTTTACCTAGGGATGCTGTGTGCTTAATATCAATTTATTTTAAAAGTCATTTTCGTGTACCCAATTTCGCTTCTACGGAAATGAATTTTGAAATTATCTACGGCATAGCACTGGAGCTATAATTCTTGTGATAAGTAGTAATGACCTGACATTATTAAATGAAACATATAGTTTATTTACCACTATAATTATTATAATATCCCATGAGATAGTTCAGCGCAACATCAACAAGGCTAGGCAACATCGTCACGACGGCTCGCGGCACGTCACGTCTCGCAATAAACCGTATTGCTCAATTATGTCGCGTAATCATTGATATTCTGCCTAGCCCGCCAATATATCATCTATCTACGCTCCTACATGTTACGAGGGTCAAACTGAAAGTTCTTAGAAAATCAAAAACTGATTACATTAGCCAGTTATTAGTTTTATTATAACTTTTCAAAATATTGTCCATTGACGTCAATACACCGCTGCATGCGATGGAACCACTGGGAAAAGCACTTTGCCCACTCGTCTTTAGGGGTCTCTTCAATGGCATCGCGATACGCAGCCACCGCTTCTTCAGCATTCATAAACCGCTTTCCTTTAAGTTTTTCTTTAATTTTTGGAAATAAATAAAAATCACAAGGCGCGAGGTCGGGGCTATACGGCGGGTGACCCAGTAATTCAACGTTTGATGTCGCCAAATAGTCGATCGTTCGCTTGGCGGTGTGCGACGAGGCGTTGTCGTGGTGAAGGAGGATCCTACTGCGAGGTCGTTTCTCTCGAACTTTTTCCAAGACAAGTGGCAAACAATTGGTAGTGTACCATTCTGCAGAAACTGTTTTTTGATCCTCTAACACAATTGTTGCGAAATGACCTATCCTTCCAAAGAACGAGGCCACCATTTTTTTTCCCGCACTTCGATCTCTCTTCACTTTAGTTGGCAACTCCTCGAAAGGAAACACCCACTGAGCAGATTGTCTTTTGGTTTCAGGATCATAACAGTAAATCCAGCTTTCGTCACCTGTTAGTATGTCGAACACAGCATTTGAGTCACCTCCGTTAAATCTTTCAATCATTTTACGGCACCAATCCACACGATGGAGTTTTTGAGCCTTAGTCAAATTATGAGGTATCCACCGGGCGCAAAGCTTCCTGACCGCTAAATGTTCGTGGAGGATTTTGTGCACTTGACTCATACCGATGCCTAAGCTTGTCCGAATCTGCTGATAGGTCACTCTTTTGTCAGTCTCTATCATACGCCGCACAACACAGATGTTATTTTCAGTCGTCGCCGTAGAAGGCCGTCCCTCACGTACATCATCAGTGAGATTAGTGCGACCACGTTTAAACTCATTAAACCAGTTGTAAACAGTCGCACGAGATGGGGCTTCATCGTGAAAGGCCAATCGTAGTCTATCATAACTTTCTTGTTGACTTAAATGACATCGAAAGTCATAAAAAATCATTGCACGAAAATTTTCTCGTGTTAAATTCATGTTGACGTGACACAGACAATTTTCAATTTGCCGCCAAATCGTAAAACAAATGACAAATGAATGAAATATATACTCAGTAATATTGGCAAAGAGTTCTATTTTCAAATTTTAGAATATTTTTTTTATTATATTGTTTATAAGTGGCCAGTTCTAAGAACTTTCAGTTTGACCCTCGTATTACGTACCCACATTACTAATGTGTTCGTCCGTGTTCGCACTTCTACGAACGAACAAAGCCCGCAACCCTTGTTGAATCCTTCAACCACTAGAATGTGCTCTAAAACATGTTCCCTTCATTTTGTAAAAGGAAATATTTCCCTGTCTGACTTCGGTGCCTAAAGAATGGCGATCGTTTTGTGTCGCGAATTAAGGCATTTTATGTTATTTGGTGCGTGGGAAAAAAGAAGTGCTGTGTTCGCGGGTAGTCGAGGTGCTGACGACGCAAAACGCACATCATCCGGCAGCTATGCCGCGCCGGACGCGCCTTTATTGATGTCTACAACTTAAACCCGCTCGGTTGATTTATCACTTACATTTTTAGCTTTTATGCCCGCTGATAGCGACCTACACATGCCTACTCAAATTATACCTATTCCCTCGCAAAGATTGATCACTATTGATCGCGTATATGATAAAAGTAACCACGAGAAATTTTATTTCTCGGCTTAATTTAGCGCTGAAATGTAGTGTGAACGTCAAAGCGTTATCTGCGGAGTATGTTCCATTACCCAATTAATAGGATTAAGCATTTTAATCTTTTAGTTCAATTTGTTAATTGTCGAGGTATAGGTCAGCGCCAGCCCCATCGACGCGGATTAACGCATTCTACTAATGTTCTGCGAACACGAGTTTATTTGAACCATTAATATATTAGCAAATCCAATTGCAGACAATTCAAACGCGAGTGTCTGAAAACATTTATCAAGTATTCTAAAACAGAAATAAGAAACAGATAAAAGTATCGGCCCGCAGCATCTTGAAGTCAAGTTGATTTACAAGTTGCAGAATAAGTTTAAAACATCGCCTCAAAGCAAACTAACAGTAAGCCGTATAAACATGACTGTGGAGATGGGGCGTGCGATACGCGAGGTGGTAATCCGGCCGAGTGGCGAAGCCGCGCGGTACAATGGCTACCGTTGCTTGTACACAAGGATTTAAGGCGGTCGGGTAATATCGGGGAAAAGTTTGGCGCGATAACGTGTGTCGGTGCGATTAGCGCGATTAGATTACGTGATCAATCTGCCAGCTCTTGTGCTACACGGGCTGTGGGGAGACGTTCACTTACTCATCGATGTGCTGAGTTTTCTTGTTAATCTCAAAGTTTGCTACTGATGCATTTGGCCTAGAAATTTTCTTAGTCATATGTTGAATTCTAGTATTATCTTTATACGTTCTGTTGTTTACGTTAAAGGAGCATGTTGCTGTGTAATCTACTTTTAGGATCAAAATAATTATGTCTGCTTAGCCTCGATAGTTCAGGCTGGGATGTATAAATTGCACATTCGTTTCCAGGTTTTGTTCTGTAATAGGTATCAAACCTTCTTAACAGAAATCTCATATTATGTCCAGCGCAAATACTATCACTTCTTTTAAAAATGTATTACCAGGTAATAATATCGATATCAACCGTGTAAAAACTTGACTCAACAAACGGTCCCGACGTACTTGTATCTTATATGTGTCTGTACGTACGTGTCGCTGTTTCAAACCAATTAAAAGATTAAACTGAAGTTCAACCACAAAAACATTCACTGCATTAAGAGCGCCATACCTAGCTAATATTAGCAGAACATTAATTAAAGCGCAGTCGCTCGTTAACTCTTCACCAGAAATCACAAGTGTATTAAACTGTGAAACATGTTCTTTAAACTCATTTAGGGTAGGGCATAAATGTACGAAATATCAAATAAACGGCAGTAAGTTTCAGAGCGGGCATTTGTTCAGGCACCGTCGACCGCGCTACCCGCACTCGCTTCTCGCCACCTACAAATTGCTATTAAAAGCTCGAATTAAAATTAAATTGACTAGCTCTAGCTAGAGCACAAGAGCACATCGCGATGAAATTTTTCGACAAGCCGCTCCCGTTTCTAAAATCATTTGTTCTTTCACGAGCACTTTGATAATGTAATAATATTAGTCCATTACTGTTCTAACACTGGTCGCCTTTAGGAATAATAAAGTTCGGATAGGACTTCGCCTACCTTCGAGATCATTTTAAAGAACTAAGGTATACAGGTATCAGGAACATTATTATAACATTAGTCTCAGTTCTGTCGCTTTTGACAGAGCGGCTGTGGTCGTCATGGAGCAATATCATTACTGGTTGTTGTTGCCCTCCTCACAATGTCTCGTCTTCTAAACCTATTGGCCGACATTATAGTACATTTATATAGAGCGTCTTCAACCGTTGATGTTATCTGATCAGTCTTCTGCTTAGGCGTTCATGAAAGTATATGGAAATAATACAATTTACAACAGCCCATTTACTTACAAAATTCCTTCATAAATATGTAATTATATCTCAATGGTCCATTTTAAAGTGTCCGCTCGACTGTACTGCGGTTTTGTATGAACAGGGTGAACCTTTGAGTACTGGGATCTAACGGTTTGAATAGGGATTTTGGACAGCGGGGTTTTGCGCCGGTATTTGAATGACCATTAGCAAAGGACATATGATATTTTTACAGCTGTTAAATCCTCCGGATAGAATTTTTAATTACGTGTGTTTTACAAATATTATACACAGTTTGTTATTTGATATCTTGGATGAAATTATTTTCATTCATCGAAATACTACGATCCTCAATTTATATATTGGTAGTTTTAAACTTAGCTTTTAATCTTAGCTTAAGGATATTTTGGATTTGACCGCAACTTTAATGACAAGTTTCAAATTTAACTTAATTTCTTTGTATTCACAAAATATAACGATATCAAACTGCTTTCCGTACTGAGTGTATGTATATCAAAAAGTTTTGATACTTGCGAATTCTGTAGTTACAAAGTATCAAGACGTCGTGTAACTAGCGGTGAGGGTGGGTTTAGTTTAGACAACATACTACAGAGCCGTCGTGGGACTTCGCAGCCACCTCTCTACCGCGAATACTTAAGACTCCAAGAGCAAGTAATTTGTAACTATACTCTCTGACTACTTAATATTCTGTCGAACGTTCTTGTGTATTATCCTGCAATCATTATAATTACTCTTCCTTGAAAACCGCACTGACCCATAGATCTAGTCAGTAGTGAAATTAAATCAAGATGGATCGTACGGAGATTGGATAAGATTTATATTAGATTGCGAGGGCCTTTTCCTTATACTCCATGAGAAAGAAGGCAAAAAATGTTAACCGAGTGACGTATTACTGTTTGCAGGTATTTGTATAGAACAGTATTAAACTAATATAGTCATAGCGATAGCCTAGTAGAGAGACTAACAGACTGCTACGCCGAGGTCTCGAGTTTAATGCCAAGGTTTAGAAGTGTTCACTAAATTGTTTGTAATTAGCGCTTGCTTACTGGCGAAGAAAACACCGCGAGGAAACCTTCTTGTCTGAGAGGTTTTTATTACGTTCTTGAAAGACATATGAAGCTGCCAACCTGTATTTGGCAGACTTCCACTAAGCCTTACCTTTCTTATAACGAGATGAAACAGAGGCCTCTTCTGCTGGGTCTGTGTCCAGCAGTGGGACATACTGTAAACAAGGCCCATAAGGCGGTTAAGTAGTACTGCAATCATTGACACTACTCTCGCTTATTGAGCATTAGTGTAAAATACAATGAACGCGACATATACACATATATTTATGTATATCACTATCCTGTTCTGTCACAACATCCCAAAGCAACATTGTAACAAGAGGTTGGTACGTCCCCAGATAATTGATTCAATTCACCCAGCTACCCGCAAAGCTTTTCAAATATAATATTTACTTTACATGTTAAATTGTGTAAGTAAAATCTTAAATTTGTAAAAGCTTATTTAATGGACGCGCTCGTGCGTAGCGGTGTTGTCGCGCGCAATAATCTCGTTTCTCGCATCAAATATCATTATATATAATTATTTTAACCTACTAGGTACCAATGTTCTATTCATTGTAATCTTCAGTCTCAGACCGCCCTAATAAGATTACTGTCCTACCAACGATAATAGGGGCCCACGCGAACTGTGACCCCCTGAGAAAAACTCATCCAAGGTACAATTACTGACAATATGCTTCGGCGACGTTTTCAACCTTATGTAGATGACGGGCAAAAATACTTAGTATAACGATTATTGGGGCAGGGTCATTTATAATTCGGGCTTGTGGTAGCTTTTCAGAAAAAAAGTAAAAGTTAGTGAGAATTATGATAAGTGCTTGGTGTATGCATGATTAGTTGTGCCTGATGAAATAGTGTTTTCGATATTATACAATTCTTGTATTTTTTTTAGAGACAAAGTAGAATTTTTGATTTGAAAATTTGCAGAAGTGTACGGGGGAGACTTTTACCCAACAATGGGACAGTATTGATTTAAAAAACACCAAAGTAGAATTTAATGCTAGGCCTGGAAAATTGTGTGCATCATTTTTGACTTAACAATACTCCAATCATTATTTAGAAGATTACTAAAGGAAAATGTTTTGCTATCTTTTTATGTACTAGATTACTAGATGATGCCCGCGGTTACATCCGTGTTATTTAAGGCTACTGCTCCGCTCCCGTGGCTCATAGCGTGATGTTATGTAGCCTATAGCCTTCCTCGATAAATGACCTATCTAACACTGAAAGAATTTTTCAAATCGGACTCTACCGGTCCGATTTGGAAAATTCCTGAGATTAACCGAACGGGCGTTCAACCGAACAAACAAACAAACAAACTCTTCAGCTTTATATATTAGTATTAGATATGATAAGATTGAGTTTGTAGCCGATGAAATGAGAAATGCGAGATGAGCCCAGGATAACAAATAAATCCAGTTTTTATTAGATTATAAACAATCGATAATTCAAAGGATAGCAACATCTACTTAATATATTTATTGCGACATACGTAACGAAACATGCCAGAAATAATTTCGTAACCTTTCATCTTCAAATTCTGCATTCACATCACATAAACAACTCACACACGTCACCAATATTGCACAAACCATTCATAAACGTTCGTACGGAATCCTGCATTGCTTAAAATATGTAAGTCGTCGCCAGAGGCGGCTCGTGAAAGATTATATTGGGTGTTCACTAAAAAAAAAGATGAAACTGCTTACCATTTATTTTGTGAATGCTTTTACAAATAAATAGTAAGAAAGATGACGTGCTAAATCATCGATACCTACCTGAACCGTCCACGCAGTATCAACTCCGGCGCCACTAAACAAAATACACGGAAAACAAAACAGCTTCTTACTTCCTTCGCAATTTCACAACCACATAACCAAAGCGTTTTATCATATTGGTCGTTTTTTTTAGGTTTTTCACAGTTTTTTATAAAGTTTACGCTGTTATATTCCATATTAGTTACACAATTTAACTGTCTTTCTTAAACATATACACACAATCACACATACAATGAACTATATTTTAAACACCAATCCTTTTCTAATTACCAACACACTTGCAGAGAAATGTTTTGCTTTTGTTTACATTCAAATGATACCGACAAAACACTATTAAAAAAAAAACGGCGCACACGTTTTAATTTTTCTTCGTGACAAATGGTCATATCATTTAGTCGGGAAATATATTCGCGCATGCGCACCTCGTCAAGCTAGCCAGGAGCGGCGCTCCGTATTTGGCTTATTACTCATACAAATCTTTTGTCTCACGCGCCCAGCGCATAGAACGCTCTCTCTTTCGCACTCATTACATTTCAGTATTAAGCGTTGTACTAAGCTTTCGTCAACGAAGAGCGCTGGTATGAGCGCTCCACTCAACAAAAATACCTATGTAGGTATGTTTCAAGACTGTTGACAAAATTATGATAAACAGCTTAGTACCTAGTCAAATACTTATTTGTGGATACGCATTATAGAAAAGAGAATAGCTGTGTATTAAAATATTGAGTATGTTTATAGAAAAAGTTTATATGCGTTGTATAGGTACATATATTTTATAATTTTGGGAGTTCACTGCTCCAGCGCTCTTTTGAACGAGCCGCCACTGGTCGTCGCTAGCAGGACTTACATTTCGTATAATTTATAGTTATTCGCACTGTTTAACACAGATAGTTGCGAGCATGCGACACGGTGCGATGCGACGCGGCGGATTCCGGACGAGGCGACGCGACTTATATTATATAGTATCAACCACACGCTATGTCTCACAAATACTTCTAGCGCGAATATTAGATTTATTGTTCATTTTGTGTTTTAAAATTAAGTAAAGAGGTGAATAGAGTCAATAGGACAGAGGTGAAATTTATGTTTGTAATTTATCTAGGATAGGATAAAATCTTATTTTGTAGATGTAATATTAAATTTATTAATAATAATTGAAAGCATACAGATGATATCGGGTTTTAAATCCACGTCGCGTACCGCTTTCTTTTCCGAGTTATGTATGTGCGTAATTGTTACTTGTCGCTTGCCCTTTGCCTAGGAGAGAGCATATTTAGCCGTCGGTTGCGGCTGTTATGAAAATCGTTAACAATCGTTAAAGAGACTCAGTACCTATGAAGAAACTGATGGTGGTCTAAACCGTGGTGTATATCGCTATCCCTTTGGATTGCGGCGGTCAGACAGGCAGTAGCTCTGAAGAAAAGCTAATATTCAGTAAAATCTGTTAAGACTAGTGAGCGGTTCCCGGGTTGCAACTGGGATAATAATATATATATAATAATATAATATTCTACCACATTCACACAACACCATCTAGTCCCAAACTAAGCAGAGCTTGTACTATGGGTACTAGACAATGGATAAACATACATACATATAATACTTTTTTTTTTTTTTTTTTGTAAATACATGCATATTATACATAGAAACACCCAGACCAAGACAAACATCCATGTTCACGCACACAAATGTTTGACTTGAGCGGGAATCGAACCCGCGACCTTCGGCGTGGCAGTCGCTTACACTCCCGCTGCGCCAACCGGTCGTCAATAATGCGAGGACGATGATTAATAATTGAGAATATGCGACACGGTGCGATGCGACGCGGCGAATTCCGGACACGAATACTTTATATAACTTAAAGTGTCAACCGCTGCTGTGTCTCACATTCTTTGACTTAATGTAAAATTGAATAAGTCACATGCATTCTTCTACTTTGAATATGAGAAATGAGATGGTGTTTCTTTGTTTAGTTCAAAATTGAGTATAGTTAAGACAATGAATAACGCTGAACAGCACGCGGTGATGGAATTAATAAAATCTATTTGAGTTATAATAATAACATTTTAATAGAGAGTATAGAATAAATGTATATTATAATTATCTTGAAATCCTTGAGTGTATTAGGTAATTATTTTAAAATGGATGTTAAAAAGCAGCAAAAAATTGTTATTATATTTAGAACATAGCACGCGTTAAGAATGATATCGGTGAATGATTTTATAAATAGATTTAGCTCTGCATTCAAAACGAAGCTCCTGAAAAATAGTATTTAAATCCCGACATATCTAATTTTTCTCTTTGTTGGTAATCTCATCCAGATTACCAACAAAGAGACTAAAAGTGAAGCGGAATAAAAATAAATTCACATTTCTATGCATCGTAACCATAATAAATGGTATAAAAAGTTGCAGTTTGGTATTGAAGCGGGCCCTCATTACGGGTGGAGCGCTTAAAAATTTCAAGAATTGAAAAGTATGGGTGGAGTGAAAACGGCAACGTTCGAACTTTATTATAGCTTTGAATTGATTAATTCCGGTGAAGTTTTGTATGAAGACAGTTTTGTCGAGTGCCAGAGTTACCATTAGCTGCAGTTTATGTGTCCTTACTTCAATTTATAGTAGTAATTTTTAAGTATGTGTGTGTGTGTAAACTGTGTGCTAGAAGTGTCAGTGTAGATTTTAAATGTCGCTGAATCGGGAGCCGTAAGTACTAGATTTGGTTCTTTAGTAACTTTGCATGAGTTTGTTATAGAATTTTAATAGGGTTGTTTCTAACTAGTCAAATCAAGCACTTTTAATTAAATGTCAAAAACGACCATTGCTACGGCGTTTGTATGAAATAAGACCTAGTGACGTTATAGTTTTTTGCTGTCAAATAGAATACTTATTATCAATAAATTGTCGATAAAAAATGTTATTTAAAGTTTTTACATTATTTATTTAATGAAACTGCCATTATTTTGACATATTTCACTAGATTAAAATACTTGTATAATTTATTACACTTGCAGGAAACTTCCCTATTATACCGGAAGTAAAATGTTGCATTGCGTGTGACAGTGATGCTTTAAAATTACCTGTTGAAGCTCTGTTTTTGTCCAGTTAATTATATAAGATATTTTAAATATATTCTAATACAATCTGTATCACTTGCCGGAACGAAAACGAAGACATTTGACGGAAAGTTGAAGAAGCATTATCATTATGAAAACCTTTGATTTCGTATATTGCGGCCGCTCATAGTAAAATGTTTTTCGCGCATTTAAATAGACTTAACAAAGAGATTATGGCGTCTTTATGTATTTGTAGGATTTTGATGTTGCACTTTACAGTTATTATTTAACGGATGCTTTGTACCTTATTAATATAAATTTATTTTGGAAGTCATTTTCGTGTATCGAATTTCGCTTCTATGGAAATACCCTTTGAAATTATCTATTGTGATAAACTAGTAATGAACTATAGTACATTTTTAAATGCAACATATACTTGAGGAGCCGCAGAACAAAACCGTCTAAATCCATTTTTGCAAATTTTACACGAGAGCGTAAAACTGATATACCCTATTTATATACTGATTATTTCTGTTATGAAAGTGGATATATGAAGGGGAAGGTGATGTGATCAATATACTATATTTTGGAATTGCTGCGTTGCCTACTGCACACGATAGATAGCTTTGAAGAGACGAGTTGTCCGGTTTTGATCCGCGACGGTGGATTTATCCGGTTTTGTTACGTGACTACTAGGATTTATCCACATTTGAACCACTAGAGTTAGGACAGTTAGTACAGTAGAACAATAAAATAGCCACAAGTTTAAAATAAAACAAAATGTGGATTGTTATTTTTTAATTGAAAATATCAAAATAAAAAAATAAAAGTTTTGGAACCATAAAAATTAAAAAAATATCTGGATATCTTCACAACAATCGCAAGTTTCATCAACTCTATCTAATTCTTCATCATTCTCCAAATTCTCCATATTTTCGTGGTTTTCTATATTAAGGATATTTTTATACCGTAATAATCGTTCCTTTGTAGCTTTCCTTTTTAGCTACCCGTACTTTGACGTTTTCTAGACCCTGAATTCAAACTCCCGACAGTATCCTCAGTGTCACTCATATTTTATTATATATACCAATAAATCATCCAAATACGAAACAACAACTCCAAGACATAAAAAGCAATAACAGCTGGTTTTTTTTAATTATTAGGTATAAAGTCACTCTGAATCTGAATACTAGTATTTTGAAACCACGCATCGAACCCAATTAAACAGATTGTCATAGACAAAAATATGGATTTAACTATCTTTGCTCCGTAACAATATTGAGGTGGAATTTTATCAAGGGATTTGTCCGGTTATGTTACAAAATAAGTCTGTCAACACTTTTTTATTACTATTTTACAGGATTTAATAGCGGGCCATCCACTAACGTTCATTTCTTCTGACTTGTCCCGTTGTGCAATCCGTACAGAAAAGCGACGGGATAAAATAAAACCGTTGAAGCCACTAATTAAACCACAATCCTACGTTCTTTCCCCTGACTTTATCACGACACGCCAGTCCGACAGGAAAAACAATCCTTCAATGACCATACACACGTTTAGGTACATTCCTGTCAGTTTGCATCTTGTCAGTCCTACCGAGGGATTGCGTGTCTGTGGATGGTTATAATCCTATAATTTTATGAAGATTGTTGTCATTTAAAAGGAATGCTCGTCATTTTGAATTATCTTTATGGATTATTTTCATTTTGCAACAACATGTGTACCCGTAAGCAAGAGATTGCTATTGCTACATCAACCAGATCAATGTATTGCTATGAGTTTTATTGCGAGTGAATATCTATTTACCTAAACCTAAAATTCAACTGCCTCTATGGTCGTGCGGTAGTGTAAGCGACTGCGGATCATGAGGTCTCAGGTTCGATTCTCGGGTCGAACAAAACTGATGGTTTTTCTGTTAGGAATTATCCAACAGAAGTTCGGAGTCAGGTAGTTGGCGGTTCACACCCCCGTGCCTTGGAAAGCACGTTAAGCCGTTGGTCCTGCGCCCAATCTCTCTCCGGTAGTGTCGCATGTGGCGTCCCATCGGACTATGAGAGTGAGGGAATAGAGAGTGCACTTGTGTTGGCGCACACACTTGTGCACTATAATATGTCCCGCGCAGATGGCAAGTCTCATGTATAGACAAGCCACCGTGGGCGAAATCCGTCGGGAGGACATTATTATTAAACCTAAAAGAAGACATAGAATGTGGGTTAAAAAGTGGTTATTAGAAAGGAGTGTTATAAGACTTTTAAAAGATCTGGTATGCGATATCTAATATCTTGATTTGACGACCGGTTGGCGCAGCGGGAGTGTAAGCGACTGCAACACCGAAGGTTGCGGGTTCGATTCCCGCTCAAGTCGAACATTTGTGTGCATGAACATGGATGTTTGTCTTGGTCTGGGTGTTTCTATGTATATGTATGTATTTACAAAACAGAAGTATATATGTATGTTCATTCATTATCTAGTACCCATAGTACAAGCTCTGCTTAGTTTGGGACTAGATGGTGATGTGTGTATGTGGTAGAATATATAAAAAAAAAACATTTCTAATATCAACTTTATCGTCTATTTCTTGGGAATCCATTTTATACTTCCGGGACGAAGACGAACACAAAATGACAACAAACGAGCACTCAATCACGCCGGACAAATAAACAGGCACTAACTTGATCACATCGCGCGTCGCGTCCTTCGCGACGGGAGGGATGGCGGTGTTTTAATACCGTCATTCTTTCTTGCTCTTGCAAATCCACTGGCGTTCATTCCGTAAGGATTGTAGATTCCGGCAGGAATGAACGTTAGTGGATGGGCCGCTATTCGCTTATGATCCAAAACGTAATTTTGAAGACGTTTTTATAGGGGATTTAGCCGTTTCCGAAATATAATATTTAGCAAAACGATCAGGCGGTAGTTGAAAATTAAGAATCGGAAAAAAAAACGATTGAGGCTAAAAGTGGATTTAGCCGGTTTTGTTCTGCGGCTCCTCACTTTGTTTAGCACTATAATTATAATATACCCCATGAGATTGTGCAGCGCAACATCGGCAGGTGCGGCTAGGTTACGGCACGAAGGTTCGCGGCAGGTCACGTCGCGCAATAGACAGTATTGCTCAATTATGTTGCGTAGGCATTGATATTCTGCCGGGCCCGCCAGTATATCATCTATCTACGCTCGTACATGTTATTACGTACCCACATTACTAATGTGTTCGTCCGTTCGACCGTGTTCGCACTTCTACGAACGAACAAAGCCCGCAACCCTTGTTGAATCCTTCAACCACTAGAATGTGCTCTAAAACATGTTCCCTTCATTTAGTACAAGGAAATATTTCCCTGTCGGACTTCGGTTCCAAAAGAATGGCGATCGTTTTGTGTCGTGAATTAAGGCGTTTTGTGTAATTTGAGCGTGGGAAAAAAGACGTGCTGTGTTCGCGTGTAGTCGCGGCGCTGACGGCGCAAAACGCACATCATCCGGCAGCTATGCCGCGCCGGACGCGCCTTTATTGATGTCCACAACTTAAGCCCGCTCGGTTGATTTATCACTTACATTTTTTAGCTTTTATGACTCCTGATAGCAACCTACACATGCCTACTCAAATTATACCTATTCCCTCGCAAAGATTGATCACTATTGATCGCGTATATGATAAAAGCAACCACGAGAAATTTTATTTCTCGCCTTAATTTAGCGCTGAAATGTAGCGTGAACGTCAAAGCGTTATCTGGGGAGTATGTTCCATTACCCAATTAATAGGATTAAGCACTTTAATCTTTTAGTTCAATTTGTTAATTGTCAAGGTATAGGTCAGCGCCAGCCCCATCGACTCGGATTAACGCATTCTACTAATGTTCTGCGAACACGACTTTATTTGATATATATGCAAATCCAATTGCAGACAATACAAACGCGAGTGTCTGAAAACATTTCTTAAGTATTCTAAAACAGATATACGTAACAGATAAAAGTATCGGCCCGCAGCATCTTGAAGTTGAGTTGATTTGCAAGTTGCAGAATAAGTTTAAAACATCGCCTCAAAGCAAACTAACAGTAAGCCGTATAAACATGACTGTGGAGATGGGGCGTGCGATTCGCGAGGTGGTAATCCGACCGAGTGGCGAAGCCGCGCGGTGCAATGGCTACCGTTGCTTGTACACAAGGATTTAAGGCGGTCAGGTAATATCGGGGAAACTTTGGCGCGATAACGTGTGTCGGTGCGTTTAGCACGATTACATTACGTGATCAATCTGCCAGCTCTTGTACTACACGGGCTGTGGGGAGACGTTCACTTACTCATCGATATGCTGAGTTTTCTTGTTAATCTCAAAGTTTGCTACTGATGCATTTGGCCTAGAAATTTTCTTAGTCATATGTTGAATTCTAGTATTATCTTTAAACGTTCTGTTGTTTACGTAAAAGGAGCATGTTGCTGTGTAATCTACTTTTAGGATCAAAATAATTATGTCTGCTTAGCCTCGATAGTTCAGGCTGAGATGTGTAAATTGCACATTCGTTTCCAGGTTTTGTTCTGTGAGTAATAGGTATCAAACCCTCTAAACAGAAGTCTCATATTATGTCCAGCGCAAATACTATCACTTCTTTTAAAAATGTATTACCAGGTAATAAGATGGATATCAATCGTGTAAAAACTTGACCTAACAAACGATCCAGACGTACTTGTATGTACGTACGTGTCGCTGTTTGAAACCAATTAAAATATTTAACTGAAGTTCAACCACAAAAACATTCACTGCATTAAGAGCGCCATAGTTAAAATTAGCAGAACATTAATTAAAGCGCAGTCGCTCGTTAACTCTTCACCAGAAATCACAAGTGTATTAAACTGTGAAACATGTTCTTTAAACTCATTTAGGGTAAGGCATAAATGTACGAAATATCAAATAAACGGCAGTAAGTTTCAGAGCGGGCATTTGTTCAGGCACCGTCGACCTCGCTACCCGCACTCGCTTCTCGCCACCTACAAATTGCTATTAAAAGCTCGAATTAAAATTAAATTGACTAGCTAGAGCACAACAGCACATCGCGATGAAATTTTTCGACAAGCCGCTCCCGTTTCTAAAATCATTTGTTCCTTCACGAGCACTTTGATAATGTAATAATATTAGTCCATTACTGTTCTGACACTGGTCGCCTTCAGGAATAATAAAGTTCGGATAGGACTTCGCCTACCTTCGAGATCATTTTAAAGACCTAAGGTATACAGGTATCAGGAACATTATTATAACATTAGTCTCAGTTCTGTCGCTTTTGACAGAGCGGCTGTGGTCGTCATGGAGCAATATCATTATTGGTTGTTGTTGCCCTCCTCACAATGTCTCGTCTTCTTAACACGTTCACTGCGTTACGGGGTTTTTTCAACCTCGTACACTGCTGTAGTTCAGTGCGGACGGAAAAAATTGGGTTTACTCGCTGGTGCGGGAGCTGTATCTATGTAATTAATTACTGTATGAGAGAGATAAATATATATTTTTTATGTACGCCGATTAAAGAATCAGTTGATATTTTAAAAATATACGGGGTCTTATAAACCCCGTTACGACCAGAGAGCAAAAAATACCTTCCAGTGCGATACGGGGTTCAAAAAACCCCGTATAAATTATTGTGTTCCCGTACGGGGTCGTGAGCTCATTAGCATTAATGCTGTTATTAACACAAGACGTAGTGTTTAATTATCGATAGTGAAGCGATCGCGACGTATGTTGGAACTGTCAAATATTAAAATGGTCGTGCCTAGATCATATTTTCATTATAATAATCATAAATAAACTTAATACAGCTTTATTCGGTTTCAATATATTAATATACATACCTATATATTTGAATTTAGTATCATAATGTTCTCTAGTAAGCTAAACTGTATAACTCCCACAGTTTGAATATTTTTGATTAACATCTATTCACCTGTAAAATGTGTAACCTAAGTTCCTAAATAAAGTTCCTGAGCTTAAATAACAAATGTTAGTCAAGAAATTTATCGTTTCTTTTATTTCCCATCACTATTATTTTATCGATATAATTGAGTTCTATGCGTTACGGGGCAATACAGTCCCGTATTTTATTATTTCAAGTGCGGTACGGGGTTTCCCAGACCCCGAACGATTTGTTTTCGTTTTATTTTCGTCAAATTTTGCCAAATCTACTGGCGAAAAGACTGTAACATAGCTCATTTCATAATCTTTCAGACTATAAAATAAAATAAAAGGTAACGTAAAGTTTCAGTCAGTTATAGACTAAGAAAGCAATAAGGGTGTACGGGGAACTTTTACACCCGTAACGCACAATGTTGTAGTACTTTACGGGGCGCATTATATCTCGTAACGCACTCGAATTCGAGACGGGTTTTGAGCTCCCGCAGTGAACGTGTTAACCTATTGGCCGACATTATAGTATATTTATATAGAGCGTCTTCAACCGTTGATGTTATCTGATCAGTCTTCTGCTTAGGCGTTCATGAAAGTATATGGAAATAATACAATTTACAACAGCCCATTTACTTACAAAATTCCTTCATAAATATGTAATTATATCTCAATGGTCCATTTTAAAGTGTCCGCTCGACTGTACTGCGGTTTTGTATGAACAGGGTGAACCTTTGAGTACTGGGATCTAACGGTTTGAATAGGGATTTTGGACAGCGCGGTTTGGCGCCGGTATTTGAATGACCATTAGCAAAGGATATATGATATTTTTACAGCTGTTAAATCCTCCGGATAGAATTTTTAATTACGTGTGTTTTACAAATATTATACACAGCTTGTTATTTGATATCTTGGATGAAATTATTTTCATTCATCGAAATACTACGGTCCTCAATTTATATATTGGTAGTTTTAAACTTAGCTTTTAATCTTAGCTTAAGGATATATTGGATTTGACCGCAACTTTAATGACAAGCTTCAAATTTAACTTAATTTCTTTGTATTCACAAAATATAACAATATCAAACTGCTTTCCGTACTGAGTGTATGTATATCAAAAAGTTTTGATACTTGCGAATTCTGTAGTTACAAAGTATCAAGACGTCGTGTAACTAGCGGTGAGGGTGGGTTTAGTTTAGACAACAGACTACAGAGCCGTCGTGGGACTTCGCAGCCATCTCTGTACCGCGAATACTTAAGTCTCCAAGAGCAAGTAATTTGTAACTATACTCTCTGACTACTTAATATTCTGTCGAACGTTCTTGTGTATTATCCTGCAATCATTATAATTACTCTTCCTTGAAAACCGCACTGACCCATAGATCTAGTCAGTAGTGAAATTAAATCAAGATGGATCGTACGGAGATTGGATAAGATTTATATTAGATTGCGAGGGCCTTTTCCTTATACTCCATGAGAAAGAAGGCAAAAAATGTTAACCGAGTGACGTATTACTGTTTGCAGGTATTTGTATAGAACAGTATTAAACTAATATAGTCATAGCAATAGCCTAGTAGAGAGACTAACAGACTGCTACGCCGAGGTCTCGAGTTTAATGCCAAGGTTTAGAAGTGTTCACTAAATTGTTTGTAATTAGCGCTTGCTTACTGGCGAAGAAAACACCGCGAGGAAACCTTCTTGTCTGAGAGGTTTTTATTACGTTCTTGAAAGACATGTGAAGCTGCCAACCTGTATTTGGCAGACTTCCACTAAGCCTTACCTTTCTTATAACGAGATGAAACAGAGGCCTCTTCTGCTGGGTCTGTGTCCAGCAGTGGGACATACTGTAAACAAGGCCCATAAGGCGGTTAAGTAGTACTACAATCATTGACACTACTCTCGCTTATTGAGCATTAGTGTAAAATACAATGAACGCGACATATACACATATATTTATGTATATCACTATCCTGTTTTGTCACAACATCCCAAAGCAGCATTGTAACAAGAGGTTGGTACGTCCCCAGATAATTGATTCAATTCACCCAGCTACCCGCAAAGCCTTTCAAATATAATATTTACTTTACATATTAAATTGTGTAAGTAAAATCTTAAATTTGGAAAAGCTTATTTAATGGATGCGCTCGTGCGTAGCGGTGTTGTCGCGCGCAATAATCTCGTTTCTCGCATCAAATATCATTATATATTATTATTTTAACCTACTAGGTACCAATGTTCTATTCATTGTAATCTTCAGTCTCAGACCGCCCTAATAAGATTACTGTCCTACCAACGATAATAGGGGCCCACGCGAACTGTGACCCCCTGAGAAAAACTCATCCAAGGTACAATTACTGACAATATGCTTCGGCGACGTTTTCAACCTTATGTAGATGACGGGCAAAAATACTTAGTATAACGATTATTGGGGCAGGGTCGTTCGGGCTTGTGGTAGCTTTTCAGAAAAAAAGGAAAAGTTAGTGAGAATTATGATAAGTGCTTGGTGTATGCATGATTAGTTGTGCCTGATGAAATTGTTTTTTCGATATTATACAATTCTTGTATATTTTTTAGAGACAAAGTAGAATTTTTGATTTGAAAATTTGGAGAAGTGTACGTAAGACCTTTACCCACGAATGGGATAGTATTGGTTAAAAAACACCAAATTAGAATTTAATGCTAGGCCTGAAAAATTGTGTGCAACATTTTTGTTTTAACAATACTCCTATCATTATTTAGAAGATTACTAAAGGTAAAATGTTTTGCTATCTTTTTATGTACTAGATTTCTAGTTGATGCCCGCGGTTACACCCGTGTTATTTAAGGCTACTGCTCCGTTCCTGTGGCTCATAGCGTGATGTTATGTAGCCTATAGCCTTCCTCGAAAAATGACCTATCTAACACTGAAAGAATTTTTCAAATCGGACTCTACCGATCCGATTTGAAAAATTCCTGAGATTAACCGAACGCGCGTTCAACCGAACAAACAAACTCTTCAGCTTTATATGTTAGTATTAGATATGATAAGATTGAGTTTGTAGCCGATGAAATGAGAAATGCGAGATGAGCCCAGGATAACAAATAAATTCGATTTTTATTAGATTATCAACAATTGTCGTTTCAACGGATAGCAACATCCACTTAATATATTTATAGCGACGTACGTAACGTAACATGTCAGAAATAATTTCGTAACCTTACATCTTCAAATTCTGCATTCACATCACATAAACAACTCACACACGTCACCAATATTGCACAAACCATTCATAAACGTTCGTACGGAATCCTGCATTGCTTAAAATATGTAAGTCGTCGCTAGCAGGACTTACATTTCGTATAATTTATAGTTATTCGCACTGTTTAACACAGATAGTTGCGAGCATGCGACACGGTGCGATGCGACGCGGCGGATTCCGGACGAGGCGACGCGACTTATATTATATAGTATCAACCACACGCTATGTCTCACAAATACTTCTAGCGCGAATATTAGATTTATTGTTCATTTTGTGTTTTAAAATTTAGTAAAGAGGTGAATAGAGTCAATAGGACAGAGGTGAAATTTATGTTTGTAGTTTATCTAGGATAGGATAAAATCTTATTTTGTAGATGTAATATTCAATTTATTAATAATAATTGAAAGCATACAGATGATATCGGGTTTGAATCCACGTCGCGTACCGCTTTCTTTTCCGAGTTATGTATGTGCGTATTGAATTGTTACTTGTCGCTTGCCCTTTGCCTAGGAGAGAGCATGTTTAGTCGTCGGTTGCGGCTGTTATGAAAATCGTTAACAATCGTTAAAGGGACTCAGTACCTATGAAGAAACTGACGGTGGTCTAAACCATGGTATATCGCTATCCCTTTGGATTGCGGTGGTCAGACAGGCAGTAGCTCTGAAGAAAAGCTAATATTCAGTCAAATCTGTTAAGACTAGTGAGCGGTTCCCGGGTTGCAACTGGGATAATGCTAGGACGAAGATTAATAATTGAGAATATGCGACACGGTGCGATACGACGACGCGGCGAATTCCGGACACGAATACTTTATATAACTTAAAGTGTCAACCGCTGCTATGGCTCACATTCTTTGACTTAATGTAAAATTGAATAAGTCACATGCATTCTTCTACTTTGAATATGAGAAATGAGATGGTGTTTCTTTGTTTAGTTCAAAATTGAGTATAGTTAAGAGAATGAATAACACTGAACAGCACGCGGTGATGGAATTAATAAAATCTATTTGAGTTATAATAATAACATTTTAATAGAGAGTATAGAATAAATGTATATTATAATTATATTGAAATCTTTGAGTGTATTAGGTAATTATTTTAAAATGGATTTTAAAAAGCAGCAATAAATTGTTATTATATTTAGAATATAGCACACGTTAAGAATGATATCGGTGAATGATTTTATAGATAGATTTAGCTCTGCATTCAAAACAAAGCTCCTGGAAAATAGTATTCAAATAACGACATATCAAATTTTTCTCTATTTTGATAATCTGGATGACTAAAAATGAAGCGTAATAAAATAAATTATTATATTTTTTTTTTTTTTAAATAAAATAATAAAAAACATTTCTATGCATCGTAACCATAATAAATGGTATAAAAAGTTGCAGTTTGGAATTGAAGCGCGCCCTCATTACGGGTGGAGCGCTTAAAAAGTTCAAGAATTGAAAAGTATAGGTGGAGTTAAAACGGCAACGTTCGAACTTTATTATCGCTTTAAATTGATTAATTCTGGTGAAGTTTTGTATGGAGCACGAGTGACAGGGTTACCATTAGCCGCTGTTCACGTATCCTCATTTCAATTTATAGTAGTGCTTTATATGTGTGTGTAAATTGTGCTCCTGAAGCGGCAGTCTATACTTATATTAGTGTCGTTGTATAATCGGGTGCCGTAAGGACTAGATATGATTCCTTAGTCGTTATAAACGAGTGTGTTAGAAAGCTTGACTATACTGGTTATAAGAATTGTCTTTGCAAATAATAGGGACGCTTTGAAATTATCTCTTGTAGCTCTGCTATTGCACAATTAATGGTACAAAATTGTTTAAATAAAAATAAATGTTAAAAACGTAAGAATTAAAGCTAAGCTCTGTATCGTTTGACGGAACAACTGTTGGCAGTTTCAAAATAAAATGGAAGAAGCATTATCTTCATGAAAATCTTTGATTTCGTATATTGCGGCAGCTCATAATCATAATATTTGGCTCCTAAATCAAAATACAGAATAAATTAGATATTTGCTTTGACCTCTAAGTCCAAACTAGGTTAAGGTCCTAAAACCCAGTCATATCTGTCATAGTCGTTTGGTAACCCTAAGGCGTCTGGATATATAAACTTGGAGAAAAAGTAAATGGTCGGTGATTTATTCAGCAGAGATTTATGTATTTGTACAAATCTGAGGGACGCTGTAACTTGTTATTGGTCTTGTGAACTTGTAACGAGAGAGCTTATGCTGCAAAGTGCGTAGTTTACTGTGGCAGACCGCTCGTATCGCAGAAAGAACGATAAGAGTTTTATCTCGATATTTCTGAAAACATTAAGTTTTAATGTAAGCGCTTTATAGTTCTACGAGAGGAAGCGCGCACGCACCTTCGTTTATATAACTCTTTTTAATTTAACAATTTTTACCTGATGCCATGGGAATTTTGGAAATTCCTTCTTAGTGCTCCCATATGATTGATTGACATGATTAAACATATGTACATGGCAAATTTCGGTTACTTGCGCCAAATAGTTTTGGCTGTGATTTATCTGTCAGACGGTCAATGAGTCACTGAGGCAAGAATTTTATATATACAGAAGATAGAGTTGCTATTTCCCGATTTTCTAAGAAAACACAACGTCTAACGGGAATTCAGTGTGCCTTTATAATTTGGCGTACGTTTGGGTTTTGAAAAACTATTGGTGAATTGACAACCATGTTATGTAAAATTCCAGGAAATATTTTGTTTTCGCAGAGCAGCTAGTCCGAAAAAAATAATTAAATCAATATGAAAGGATTCTATACAAAAATAAATTTTACTGATGTTTTTTGTACGCACTAGAATGTCAAACCAGGGTGGCCTTCCATTCGTTAAAACCCTGTTCGTTTTATTTTTCAATCGGCCCAATCAAAAACTAGTTTTCAAACTCATGTATGAGTTACACACGCTGGTCAAATTCCGCGAACCGAAAAAACGGAATTTTGCAAAGTTTTTAATGCATTGAAAAATAATTCAAAATACAAATTGCGTCTTTATAATAGTACGCGATAGATAGCTGAGGAACTACTCCAGTGGCATTCAATTGTGATACATGACGTAGCGCGGAATGCGATCACTACGCCAGTAGCGGCTCGATACGCCATCGCTACTGGCGTAGCTACGTCATCGCCACCGCGCATCACGTGAGGCTCCGCGCGTTACGTCACGCCACCTCGCGTTACACGATCACTTCGCTGCGTCACTGCATTGTGCACATATTTGCTCGCTACACCTAATTCTGTGCTAAAGTGTCCCTCTTATATTATGTTACAGATTGTGGAGTAGCTGAGCTTTAGAGTGGCTTGGAAATTGTGGACGAGTATGCAAGATGGCTGTTTGATTAAGTGCTCTAGTAGAAGTATTCTGTTTGACTGTGATGTATTCTATTTTAATACCCTCTTGTCCCTATTACTTAAGTTATTGTCTTTCTTTGTAAATATTTTTCAGATCTGGCACTGCTTTCTCGATAAGAAAACGTTCAGTAGTACAAAGAAATGGGTACGTGCACAACGATCTAATGCTCGCCCTGTAATACAACGCTTTTTCAAAGCTATTGTTATTTGGGTGAATATTTTTGACTACAGAGAGTAAATGGATATTAAAGCTTTTATGCGTTCGCAACGTCAGATACATAGAGATTAACTTACGCCGCAGTTGATCCTAAAAATATACATAGGTTACGTAATATTTTATTTTACAGAGATTTTGCTTCAGCTGACGTTACTAACAAAGGGCGTCTGAAACAGAAACTGATATAAAATAGAAGATGTCCAATCTTTTTATCGTATAAGTCTTTTTCTTAAGAGCGTTTAATCCGTCGGAGGCGATTTTCCGGGTTTTTATTGTTCTATTACGTTACAGATAAATAACAATTAATGAAAAAGATATAGAAAATATGAAAGTTCAATTCTTTATCAAGAGAGTGCTAAAGAAAAATATATGGGTTACTATAGTAAATATTTTAAAACGGATGAATTTAAAAAAGTCATTTTCGTAATTTCTGTAGTTTAGGCCAGCATTAATGGTCGCTAGTGCTATGAAAACTTATCGTTCTATAATTCTGTAAATGTAAACTGTACGAGCAAAAGCTATACAAGCGAGTCCTTAAAAAAGAAATTATACTTTCATTCATAATTTTCAAGAAAATCGGAGATCAAAACAGTGCATTTTGCTTAATTTTAGCCTTAATTTTAGCCCGCAAATTTGCATTTATATCTAAAAAACTACTGTGATTATTAAAAAGATATATACATATTTAGAAACCTTAAGATTCATTTTTAGTCATATAAAAAAATTGGAATCTAAACTTTTCGTTTGTAATTAATATGATTTTTTTAAAAAGACCTATAAAGCTCGAAGCGCGATGCTATGTCCGCCGTTCAGCGCTGAGCGCTCTCAGAGGACGGACCTGTCGCTCGCGTCCGCGTCCGCCATTTTACGTAAATATTGCATTCCAAAACGTTTATAGCGCGGCTAAAGCTTCTTGATCCTTATTTTTTTTCTCAACGAATTTTTTTATAAATATGAAAAGTTGATGTACTTAACTTTATTTATGTATTACGTATTAAACTAGTGTGTTAGTCAAGACATCTGGAGTCTAGTGGTTACTGGTTAGTATAGTAGCGCGGTCAACTAGGGGCTGGGCGAGACTGACAGAAACGGACCGTTAGATATAATACCTTGCTGCAAAAATCAAGTGGCAATATACAGTATAAAGAGGTACAGTAGTTAGACGTACTTGATCGGTCAAAGTATGGATGGGTGACCGACCGATGAATTTACATAGCCCATGTATGAGGGGGGCAAAATTATGGTTATTTTTAAGCTAGGACGCGCCGCCGTTAGCATGATACCAATGTAATAGGTATTTACCTAAAACGTACTATGCAATGCAATTAAAAGCACACTTGAATCGAATATTATCTTACAAACCGCCGCAGCTCAGCTGATCCCCACGAGCTCGCATTGCAGGTACCTATAACACACACAAGCCCACGTATCTACTGTGCAGTCTTATTCTGCACGAGTTAAAAGTTTATTTTGAGACTCAATTCTTCTAACTGTATTCGTTCAAAATGCAGTTTCTATCTAATGTCAGTGTCATACTCATGTCACAAATGGTATTCTCCTAAATAAACTGATATTGGAATGTTATCGTGACTAGATCGTTAATTGAACAATGCCATCATCATCGTTTTAGTATACCGTGGATTCGAACCCGATACCTTCTGCATAGCAGTCCGTTGGTATCTCCAGTAGGCTATTGCTGCCTGTTGTTAATTAAACAATGTGTCAACGTCAGTGAGAACAATAGAAGTCAAATTATAGTTGGTGCCACGAGAAGATAGACTTTTTGTAAACAAACATACAGAGCTTCACAACCTTTTTTCAAACAGTTGCGTTTTAGATTTTATGCTTTTGAACAGTCTTTTTTTTCAATACCTAATTATGCCACTATGTTTTTAAAGGAGATGTTTCCTTTTTGTATGGGACTCTGGCTACAACATGTACCATCTTAAAAATCCTGGGACATTAACCCATAAACATAATAAAACTAAAAATATTCACTTTAAAATAGTTTTGAAGATGTAGAAAATAAAATAAGAAATTATTTGACGTCTATCTCAACTATCATGGCGGAATATTGTGACAATTGCAAATGACGTTTTATGAAAACATTGTCATAAAATAATTGTCAAGTGCTAACTTCAAAATGTCAAAACGAATATTTCGTTCCGAAATGCACAAGACCTGTAAGACCAGTGCAGTTTTATAATATTTTTTTTTATCTTAAGATAGGTTCATAACGACTATTCTAAATTATTTTTAATGTAGTCGCAGTATGCTGCAATTGAGGTAAACAGAACTATTTTTATTTTACATCTTTGTGTAATTTACCTTCTGTCATTTCATCTCGTACAATTTCTGAACGCATTAGGTATCATGCTACAATCCAATAAACCGCCATATTGAATATGGCAAGAACAGAGAAATATTTTTATTTTCTATGATCTCAAATATGAGTAAATTCTTGAAATAATATTTTTCCCTGATTTCTGATATTTTCCCCTATTTTTTAAGGTATGGTACATTTTGTAGCCAAAAATGCAACATCTCCTTTATATTGTTAAATTTTACTGAAATAAAAATATTTGATTTTGAGTTTTAATGGTCGAATGTTCATAAATTGGTCGATTTTTTGTTGTTTTACACGTAATAATCTGTAAATTAATGAAAAATAGAGTACCATGTATGTTAATTATAGAGTACATACATGTTACTTTATTATTGACACGATTTTTTTAAAATCAATACGCAATAAATAATATTGCTCAAAGTAGCATATCTATTCTAAAATATTAAATTATTGACCAACAATGAATAATATAACAGATAACTAGCTAATACATCGCATAAACATTTCTAGGCATAGAGATTTTACGTTGTCTGTGAATGAAATCGTCAGAATGAACTTAAACAAAAACCATTAAACGTTACGGTAGTCTGAAAACGCAATTTATTTTTTAGATATAAATAATTTTCTGCCATCTGATATTCTGCACGCGCTTTTTCGAGATGCCGTGACAGCGAGAAGAGCGTTGTGATCCTATAAACTTGTATTTAACTTAACACCAACCCCTTCTTGATAACTAAACATTTAAATTTGTCCTCTGATAGAAATATGTTAAGCCCAAGAATGTATCATTTCAATGAACTAACGCCAAATGTTGACACTCTAGGCGTCAGTACCTCAAAACATTAAAAGATCCTGTTGACAGCGCTTAATATCGATAAAAACCCGATCCATTGATATATTAGTTTCCAATGACACGTATCTATGTACCGTTGCGCTTATTGATTTGAAATTATTTGTTTTTGACAGAACTATCGCTAAGTCACTTAGTAAAAATTCTTTGTTTACAAAATGTCTATGTTCTCGTGGCACGGAATCTAGATGATAATGACATTTAAATTAGAAGAATACCAATTCTGAGTCAATTTAAAATCTAACCTCATTTCGTTCAAAATATAATTTCAATGTCATATAAAATAAGAGAATTGGCCTTATCTATGTAAAATTTTATAAAAAGAGGGATTTATATCATCGCACACTGTGTGAAATAATTTTAGGTGAATATATATTTTAGAATTACAATATTTTGTAAATACAAATCAACATATTGTATATTTTTTTCTTTCTTTTAATTAATTATTTTCTTTTACCCGACTCTTTTGGTTTTGTATTTAGTGTCATTCGTGGGTTTTCATGCATTAATAACAAAATAGATGTATATTTGAAATGTAACAATGATGTAGATGACAATTATAAATTATTTCTATCATATAATAAATCTGCGCCAAATTATTATAAATAGTCGTTGTTATCCTGAGGAACATCATCCTACTAAACAAATATGTAATATCTATCTTTATTTGATACCTTTAAATGCATGTGCATTGAAAATAATTAATTTGAATACTTTCATATCATAATCGACGTATTACATAAACGAATACTGTTCATGTATGGCAAGAAGGATCAAGATTATTATTCCACGCAACACCGTCATATTGTGCCGGGTCTCGCATCCGCGGTGCGCGGGCGACCGCGGTACTATAAAAACCTAAACTCGAGCCTTAGTTAAGAAGAAGTTCCAGAATTTTAGAGCACTTTTTTAGTAGTGTCATATCGGTTAATGTTACATTTGAAACCGTTCTTGAATACACAACTAGCCATATAAAAGCACAGAGACAAATCTGGTTGCAGTGACACCCACCATGCACTCAACGGCGCCCTCGATAAAATTGAGTTCACCGAGAGGACCACGACGGGAACTAAATTGGTTATTACTGCACTGCTTCTTAAATCACTATATCGGACGGGTGCAAGTGCTTGTAATAACGGTTCTCGGAACATGTAGTCTTTAGGCTGTGTCCACTAAAGATTTGCGAGGCAATTGAGCGCTGAGTGAGGAGACCATCAATAACATTGACAAAAAAAGGCAGTGACTCTGAGTTTGTTTCGGCCTTTCTTCTCAAGAAGTCATTTAGCTAGGAAAAGCCGGCATCATATAGACTAGGGTTTTGACTTGTTTAAGTGTTGTAAGCAACCAAAATGCAGAAATATGTCTTTATGTCTTTAATAGTATCAGTTTATTTTGCTACTCTCTTTCGTTCCTAGCTAGCTCAGCTCACTTATTTCCCTCACTCATCTTTGTTGAACATGCAACCTTAATGTAGCAATGGATGGGATTTAATTAACGCTACACGGTTAGTGAGAGTATGTCGTGACGTCATAGTGCTTGTGTGATAATGTAATGTACAGGTGTTGAGATTGCATGCGGTTTTTCGATTGATTTAATAGCTAATGTGATTCGCTTACAAGATTTCATAGTTTCAGTCTACTGATGTGAATATGCTCAAGAGTTTGTTTGTTTACCCGTGTTTATTTTATTTAGAAGCTGGTTGAATCATAAAATAGTAATGTCACGTTTGGCGCCTGTAAAAGAAGAACAATTTAGGAGCCTGATAAAAATGGTAATAAATCTATCTTGCTTCGATACTAACGTTGCGCTGATCATTTGATTGTGTGAGCATTGAAAGTGAAAAAGTGTACCCAATTCTGAAATGTATTGAAATAAGAGTACTAAAAACTGAGCTCCATCCAGTTTCATGCATATAAGTAATTAATGTGTTTATATGCATGAAACTGGAGCTTCAGCAGATTATTCATAGAAAATGTGTGTCCTGCTCGCTATAAATTATTGCCTGAAAATCACACAATTACGTCAATGAAACATGTTACAGAAATACATGTAATCAATGCGTTTTAAAATGCCTGCAGCAAATGTAAACACACAGTCCAAACACAAACAGTTTAGTTCAAAACACACTAATTAAAAGTATTTGAACATGGAACAGTAAACTCATAGCTCGTTAGTTAGTAAGTCACGAAGCACACGTATGAAGTTACACAGTGATTAGCAGGAATCAGTGATTGTGTTTCACATCGAGAGGACTGAGGATTTGTGGACATTACAGAAAATAGATATAAAAATAGAATGGTTATACCATTAGTACATCAAAATCGTTTAATATATCTGGTCTCAACATATGATCTACCCATCGATTTCGAGGTTAGAGATATATATTAATTGACATATTTTGTATGGAGCTTATATCCAATATGCATCTCTAATCTCCAAATCCATGGATAGCTCGGACATTAAAGCCGCGGTCAGCGAATGGATAGAATGGTTCGGTCACCACTTTGCCAAAAGCACCTCTCCTATAAGAATTTAGAAGGTGCTTTTGGTAAAGTGGTGACCGAATCATTATATCGTCTCACTGGTTGTATTGATAATATAGTTCTGGGATCGCCAGTAAGATTGGTTTACAACTCATATGTGCAGTGATTATTAAGAGGTCAAACCATCGGATCAGTCTCAGGTCAAAATCAAGTAGAGATTCTGGCTCGCTAAACTGTATTAAATCTAGTAAAAAGCAACTTAAAGATCCGGTATGTCTAAGAGCTCTTTAAAACATGTTTGAACATTTACAAAAGCTGCAAGCCCTCAGTAGCTGGAGTACCTCGTTGAACAATTGCTACTACATATTTGGACGCTCTTATGTTAATTATTTCAATAAAAACGAAGAACTTTAAGAAGAAATGGTAATGCTAAGATCAAAACACGTTGTTTAACGGCAACAGTCTTTGTTTGTAGAACCTTTTCACACCATATGGTGCACTGCGCTTACGTTTAATATAAATGCTGGTACGAGCAAAGGAAAATCCTTATTCTACGTTCACACCTAGCATTTCTACTGTAGTAGAAAGTGTAAACATTTAATTTGTAAAGGTACTGGTACAAACTAATCTCAATTTAGTTGGGAAACTATGAAATTTGATTATATGTCAATATGTATATAGAGAGTGAAATTTTGTTTGGTTATTTCAAGCGTAGTTCGATTGTTAGAGGCTTTCACAAAGTTTGTTGGTTTTGTGTATAAAAATATTAGAATATATTGCTAAAAGTCATATTATTCTAGAAAATAAAACATAATTACTGGCCTGTTGTTCTGGTGGCCGTGACTGTTATGCCAGAGATCGTGGGTTTATTTCCCAGCCACGACATTTTTTTGTCTGATGATTATTTTTCTGTATCTCGGTGTAGTTAATATATATATATACATACAGGGTGTTGATTTGAATTATCGCCTTAACCTAGTGTTATTATTTTATAAGGTATTTTCATTGCTACTAAGTTTTTAATGGTAACCATGATGTACCCTATTCTCCTACCGTGTATCATTCATAAAAATTAAGTTTCACAAAAAATTGGTAGATACAGAGTGACCGTAAAAGCCTATCCATGTTTAATCGTGATGTGACAAGATTTGGGCTTTGAGACAATATAGTAATTACTTAGTAGAACGTGTAAGAAGTTTCAGATTACTTAGGTCTCGAAATACATTTATTGAAATGCTAACTTCACCACTTCTTAACCACTTGTGACATCTTGACTTGATTTATGCACGAGTAATTTTTAGAACTCAAATATATTTAAGATAAAGACTCTCGTGACCTAGTTATGACAAACAAAGAACACAGTCATACATGAAGATTAAACCTTTCGAAAGCACTCAAACAAAATCGTCGTTAGTAATGTTATCACGTCAAAAGTACATAGTTATACAACGCATTCTGTTAGTCAGTCTCACACGGCACTCTTCAAACAAATCACGCAATGTAAATCTCACGAACCTTGATCAGAAAACATCCGCTGGTAGATCTCGTCGCAATCTGTCGGGTTAACAATTAAGTTAATATTTCTTTTCCATTACAATAAAATATTGACTTACACTGCTAAATTGATATTAATTGATTTGTAAGTTGACTTTGACTTTGAAACTTAATCGAGAATTGGTATTAAGTTTACTGTCTAGTCTAGCCGACTGGCTAATGTATTCTTCTTTGATTTGGAGGCTAGTTATAAGTTATTTAAGGTGATAATTGTTTTATTGATTTAGTGGATATAATCCGACTGTTTGTTGAGCTACCCTATAATGGGGTACTAATTCGGAGGAGACAGTCTTGATTATTCTATTTTATTTGTCATTTTCCACTCAATAGTACTTGGAACTGTTGCAATCACAATGAGAACGTGAAGTCAATATAGATGACGTATATTTCATTAAAATAATCCCAGGTTTACCAAAACAGTAATTTGAAAAGAAGAGAGATATAATTTATATTTTACTATGTCTGATGTAAGCTGGCGTTTGAATAGGATTTAAAAATTGCCAAAATTAGAAGCCTTTACGATGTGACTGCATTATAAGGAGAGGTTCACATCGACTTTGATATCTTGAGCATTACTTTTTAAAATAATTTCAATGTAAACCAAGAAACGGGGCTTGAACTATCAGAATCATCTGATACTATTATCTACGTGGCAAGAAAGATACAGTGATTAAAACGCGCACGTGCCGCCCTACTCATTCAGTCACACTACGTTGGTGTAAACGTGCTTGCCTTTTCGACCATAGTGAATAGAATGACAAAAGCCAGTAAATAGTTTGAGTACAAAACTATTTTCGTTTCACAAGTGCCAGTATTCACGGTGGAGTAGGTACCGTTGGCGTATTGCCAAGTGCGTTGAGGCGTATCGCTACCAGCGGTAAGTAACCCACAGCAAACACTACACGCAGTGATTTTAAACTATTTCGTACTTCCAACTGCCTGCCAGCAGCACAATTCTACACTTTTAGCCCAGCCCCCTTAAGCTCTAAAGTCATCCAGACGATTTAATGAATTTTCTTTGGCTTAGAAAGTGGAATTGTGCCACGAAATATTTCTTTCAACAATTAGCGCTGAATTTTGAATGAGGCCCGTTTTTTCGATCACAATAATGATTTACACTCAAAGAAAATTATTTCTTTAAATCTTTGATGCCCTTGACTATCAGTAAATTTAGGCACAGAATTATTACTAAAATGTCTCGCTCGAGTCGAATTGGAACGAATACTGCTAACGGCTCTTTTAAAATGTCTAGTAACTAGTAAGCTATTGAAAGTGTATTTACATAGTAGACTTTTCATGCAAATATCAATATATGTAAATATTACGGAAACCTAACAGCCGATATTGAAGCTATTACGATAAAAAGTAATATTTGTACAAATATTAAACGTTCGAACCGTGAATATTATGTAATATTACACATGAATACTCAACTCAGTCCAAATTGCATTCACGAAACGAGGGAAAAACTATAAAGAAGCGATCGGTATTCGTTCGATGCGAGGCGGCGTTAACGCGATTATAGTCGAGCGTCGGCGCGACACGCGGCGCATTCCAAGTAGCGAGCCAACGATACTTCGTACGATTACTATTTATTTACTCCACAATAGACGTTGATGAATACCGCGGCTACAGACGAGCAACTGTGGCGAGACGTTGCCTGACAAATGTCCCGTGCGTGTGCATTCGTCTCTGACTTGACTTATCGCCTCCGAACTGTTTAAAGCGGACAACTTTCTGTTGGCTCTCGCTTCTACTACTGCGAGATTCGGTGTTTTGTTAGGATTCCTAGAAGCCAATTTCCGAAGTGGAATGAGTTCACCGAGGGCAATCACCCGAGCGGTCGGTTGTTTTAGGAATTGAATTTGTATAATTTGTGCTGTAATGAATAATGTTGAGTGTAGTCGGTGTGCGCGGCGCGGCTCGCTGCTGTTGTGAACGGTATCCGCTTTTATCTCTGGATTTACAACAAATTGGTGTTTTGGGCGCACGATCCGCCCGATTAATTCAAAGCACGCCCATTCGCTCCAATAAATATGTTAAAATGTTCCGTGACAATGGCTCGGTGCCGATTTCGCATCGTATTTTCGAGTCGCCGCCGTTTGTTGAAATTGTTCGCGCTGTGTGGCCTCGTCCCCCTCTCCTCCACGCTGCGCTCCACCCCGCGAGTCCCCCGCGATGTCGCGCTCAGTGCGGTTCGATCGCAGAACGCAACGCAAACAGTGTCCGCGCGACTAATCCGACAGAGGCGACGTTGTGACGTCACGATGGCGCCGATAAAGCACTCGCGGCGAGATTGTGCTTAACTCCCCCCCTTACTCCTCTCCCCCGCACCGCGCGCCTCGTCCAACCACGTTAACAATAATTTTATGTAAATCCTAGACTGTGTACTCAAACGAAGAGCGTAGAATAATGTATTCAAATTCTGTAAAATTATACGCTTATCATTTTATCTCAGGAGCGATTTTAGTTAAGATAATAATTTTGATGTAAGTATCTAAGAATTGAATTGTTGTATTAATGATCAAATATAAACCGATACATACTTGAATATGTTAAACTGTATCATTAAATATATATAAAGGTTAAATCTATCTTTTGAAAATGTTAAAAACTGCTATTTAATACAGCCTATGAAATTGTACTTATTGATTTGGAAACTTACGACGCAACGTGTGTAACATTGCTTTTTGCTATAACTTGTCGCGTTATGGGACACATACACACACTAGTATACAATGCAGATCATTTAAGCAAACTCAGGAGACAATTGAAAAATAAATAGCGCATTCTGACAAAGATGCTTATGTAAAGCCTTTTTAAATCGTGTAGTTAATGCAATGACAATGAAGGTAGCTTATTTTCAACTACTTTCTTATATTGCACTATGTGTGTGTATTTATTTCACACGGCTAATAGACACTGCTAGCTGTATAATTTGCAACGGATAGTGCCTATATTTAAACTCAATATCAGCCCTACAATATATCGTATCGTTGTTTATTATTTACAATACTTTGCATTCAGTGCCCATAATAATGTACCAAAATTCGATGCTCACGGAAACATACAAAAACATAAACATACAAAAATAGAGTGTAAATTCACTCACCCACAACATGCAGCGTGACGAAGAAGGACCTGACAGGCTGCGTGGACACCTGGCACTCGTAGACGCCGGCGTCTCTTTGCTGCGCCCACTTGATGTGAAGTGTCCAGTCGTCCGTCTGCGCTGAATGCGTCGCCTGGAACCGCTGGTCTGACGTGTACGTGTACCCGCCCACTGTGAGGATGTGCAGGTCTCGGTGGCGGATCCATGATACCTGTGGCAACGGAAAAAGTATGGTTAGAAAGATTGGTGGTAGAAGTTGTATTCTGTCATATCTGGTCCAAGACCAAAAACCAAGACTTTCTATCCAAGACTTACATACCTAGAAAGGTGTGTAAGTCTTGGATGCAACCGGGATAACGCTGGGACGATGATGACGGCTACAAAGACTGGTTCGCTAAAAGCTGAAGCTGGTATTTTGTCATATCTGATAAGGCAAGCAACCGGACTCCAGGCTCCTAGGCGTGTAATTCTTGGATGCAACAAGGATAACGACGGTGATGATGATGATGACAAACATTGTTTCGATTTCTGACCCTGGGCCTCGGACTGTAAGGCGAGAGTCTTGATAGAGACTGGTTAGAATGCTGACTCTGGTTAATGGACACCAGACTTCAAGGGCTTGGTTTGCCACAGGGACAGAGACTAAGCTAAGAAGATAACGCTGTTGACAAAGACTTGTTGGTCTGCACATATCTGTACATCATCATATCATGTGAGCATCCGTAGCAGTGTAAGCAACCGCCACATTGCTTTGTTCTACGCCGCGTGAATTTAATTCGTTTCTCACATTGACAACACTTACTAATAATGTCACTCATAACGTTTGTGTCGAGTCTAACATTTCTTTGTCCGTTTCATTAATGTTTGTAAATGTCACAAGGGTTTTATCCCTAGTTGTTAGTGCTTTTAGAAATATGATTGAAAATCTTATGGTTCTTACACTCAAACGCCCTCTTTCAGCTTTAAGGTAATTTCTTTGATTGTGAGGGTTCGTAAATCGTAACAAATGTATGAAAAAATATTTGCCCATAGATAGTTTAAAAACGTTTAAACGCCTTTCTTCTATTAAATTATAGATGACGGGGTTTTGGCGTTTAGTTATATGGCGTATGTATGGGTCCAATAAAAAGTAAAACCAAATTCGCTCTAGCTACATGTTCTAATAAGAGCAATTTGTTGAAGTAGAACCGTGGGATAAATAGAATATCAAATACTTTATTACATTTCGCTTTGCGGTAACACTTAGTAATATAATGTCTACCATGTATACGCCAATTCTCATAACTCATATTCACTTAGATATTGCCAGATATATTGAAATCAAACGTATTCACTAGACAGTTAACAATAATATGTTTTGCCTTATATTTTCAAGGTTCCGTCTTCTGGAATATAAAGCTTATATGTTGCAAAAATATAGCAAACGCTTAGATAACCAACCAAACTACTATTCAATCAATCGATTAGCTTAATTAAGATCATGGTATACTAGACAAGTAATGAACGTATGCGTTATATTGATGTTTCCTCATCTCTGCACGTATTTCTTAAAACATTCATGAAAATTCACCAGATCACTAATCGAGCGCCGTGCCGCTCTTTGTATCACAAAAGTCGACGGCGTGATCAGCGAGCGTCGGCTTTATTGAATGTGAACTCAAAAGGCGCGATTGTCTACGCACCCGCTACGATCTGCTACCCCGCTACGTACCTCTACGAAAGTCTACGCAGCCCCGTTTGAAGTATTTTTTGGCATTAATATTCGTCGGCGGTTGTTTTAGGCGCGGCGGCCATTGGCATGCAAATCAGCCGTCTCTATGAAAATTGCGAACTGCTCTTTATTACTCATTCCTTTTATTTACTGTTGGCATGTTCAGCGCCCGGTTTCGGCTCTTTAATTATCTCGGGTGCGTTCAAACTCGACGTTTTTTTACTTAATTTACGTTCAAATGTCTACTGGAGTTTGAACCCGCCTGATTATAGGAACCTTTTTTCTTATTTGTCTGTCTGAGTAAACGGGCTTATCTGGACATTAAGAGCTTTCCAAGTGCTCCACGGATTGAGGTCAGTACCCTTCAGGGATTATTAAATGGATATCCGCTTTACAATGTATACAATACTAATTCAATTCGTTTGTATTAATGAAACAATGTTCTATTGTTACGGTGGCGCGGTATTTAATTAGGCTTTGTTTAATCAGGTTGAGTCTAATTTGTTAGTTTCTAATAATACATATATAAGAAGGATTTGCTGCTATATAAGAATGATATAAAGGGGTGAAGTGTGTACAGGATAGCAGGTGGTACAAGCATCTAGTCACGATAAGGTAAGAAATTGATATACATTATTAACAATGGCCAATCGGGCAGCATGTTTAATTTTCAAATCATCACTGGATTGTATTAGCTCATTACTGTCATGAGTAATCGGCAATCTTGCTTTTTTCTGAAACATTATTGGTGTGATAAACGCTATGACTAAGCTTTAAGAAATATACAGATATACATATGTACTTCTGTCTATATGTGAATGTATTAATATACTAGACAGAGCCATCTACAAGTGCGTTCAAAACACTTGAAAATAAAACCTTCTCAGTGAAGAAGACATAACTTTTCACACACAACACTTTTCAACTGGAAAATTGAATAGCAACGTGACGTCATCGGTTTACTCAATAGACTTGCTTCAGGGGTAGTTTATACCCCGCCGCTTATCACACACGGGTACACGCAGCTTTTAAGGGCATCTCTCAAAGGGCAATGTAACTTTTTCATTTTAGTTGGACTTATAAAAAAGAGGTCCGATCTGTGACGATCTTGTATATACTTGTGACAATTTTATTATATTTATAAGCGGAAATGTTGTGAGATTATATATGTTTAGTACTCTTTCATGGGCACTACACTCATCGAAAGAAACGCAACAGTAATCTATTGTTACGTTAACATTCCTCCAGAGGTTCATCAGTCAGTCAGTGATACTGCTGAATGTCCAGAATTATAAAGCATTCCTCTTTAAAGGCTTTATGCACAGCACAAGATAAAGCAAGGGTTGTGGGAATTTGTGAGTTAGCTAGTACTTTGTCATTTGCGCAATTTTTCTTTGTGGTTTCCATAATGAGACGTTTGGGGGTTGTCTAATAAGGGACCGTGGTATTTACAACCCCTCTGTACATGAGCCCAAGGGATATTGTTTCGTTTGATATATTTTTTATGGAGTTAACAGATAGATGGAAGATTTATTATCCGTACACAAACTACCTGAATATTATATTTTTAAAGTAGTAGTCTTGGTAGTAAATTTACCTTGAGGAAAAAATTTAATTTATTAAATTTTATAAGCTACTATTCTAAGGATTTTGTACTTATTGCGGAGCATAAAACGCCTCAGCAATCGTTTTCACACTCCGTGAAAACAGTATTGCATCAAATGGCTTCATCCTTGTTTATGACATCTTGTAAAACAAATTTACTTGAAATTTGCATTTAAACATGTTAATATCTTAGCACCACTAATAATAAACACACCGGAGCCTTACCATATCTATAATTACCAAGCGACGTAGTAGAATACCACAAGGTAGTATCTAGGCCAAAATAGCTTAATACAAAATATGCTGATATCGTGAGATATGCGAAGCCACTACGAGTGCCACAAGCCCCCGCAGCTGTCGACACAGCTTTAAAGATAAAATTCCATTCATTTAGTGAGTTATCCGCAGGCTGTTAGACGCAAATACCTTAAGAATATCCGACGGTAATTAATTTGTCAACTTTAATGAATGAACAATAGGCCTTCAGTAACAAGCTTCAACGAAATTAATGAATTCATTTTCCATTATTACGAAAGGGTCGGACAAGTTTATTTAAAAAGTTTGTTGTTGGGAGTGGGATACGGGTGAGGACATGGGGCTGCACACGTGGTCTTGTTGCGTCATACTTGCTCACGTGATTCGATTAGCTTTGGCAAACAATGCGGGATTAATAAATGGAGCTATCATGAAACTATATTAAATATATTTTTCGTGCTATTTATATAATGTGTATGAAATTTTAGGTCGCTTTTATCTTTATAAAAGGTGGCGTCTCTAGCTGAACGGAGCTACACGCATAGCACACAACAATGCATTTTATTGGAAAACGCAACGGATTTGCGATTAAATTCTCGTAGGTTGACCTTTCCCATTTCGTCTTTAGTTTTGCATTAAGGCCCAAATGGCTGCAAGCTTAACTTAAAAGTTTATATATCCTTAGTAAAAAAGAGACACCTCTAAGCATTATTCGAATTTTTTCAAATCGGCTTAGCTGATTTCTAAATAGTTAATTTTCACTAGGTGGGTTTCCTTACATTTTTCCTTAACGGAAGCGTATACTCGCTAGATACCATCTTGTCATGCACAATATTATGACGGTACCTGGTTGAAGGACGCCCCATGTCTTTGTGTAACAAATATTACGTTATACTCGTATAATATTGAAATACGTAATAATATAATATGATGTACACCAGAGGATACGAACGCAAGGATATAGTTAAACGAGCCACGCCTTAGCAAGAGCTGAGCGGGTTAGCTGAACGATGTGTTTAAAAAAATGTCTACCAATTATCAAAATAAAATCTGTCTTGATAAACTGTCCGAATGCTGGGTAAAGGCTTCTTCTTATTACTAGAAATCTTACACTATTGTCTTGTCACAGTTATGTCTTTCGAGAACTTTATGGAGATCTAATAGGCATGTAGGTTTCCTCTAGATATTTTATTATAAAGCTTAGCAAACAATTAACAACAAAATTTTCCCTTCAACTGTGTCACTGTCGGAGGATATTTTCCTCATACAGCGCTTAGCCTGCTGTCTCGTACAGCTCTGTTCAATCCGCAACCTTATAACGGAGGTATTAATATGTGCTTCCTTTTGAAGTGTTCTTTTGTTCACAAATACATATATATTATAAGTGGTTATGTCTTATAACTTGGAGTGTATGCCGTACGATATTACTTACAAAACTTAATGTGAAAGAAAGACATTGTCGTGTTTGAGAGTTTGCGAACTTATGAAAACTAAGTTTAAGGTTCGTAGAAAATTGACATAATGTTACTTGGAAACACACCTACCTATGTACATATATTTAAGTGTTTTATATCACTACACATCTTTAGGTCACGGTTGAATAGGTTACTTTCTAGACATATGTCATTTATCGCAGGCTGTTTCATCGCTTAAGATTAAGGTCAAGACCAAACTTCAGCCTACCACTAATAAAAACAATCTCTCGGTTTGGGGTACTTTTTATAGTACCCCTACAATTTTGCCCACGATGCTAAATTGGGATTTACTCGAGCGTCATAGAGACCTATGGGGTTGCAAAGCTAAGATGATAAAATGATAAAAATGTAAATAATGTATATCCTTACATCGGTGGGGGGAGGGACTATAATTTTTTTTATAGACTTACGCCTGTATCCCCTAAGGGGTAGGCAGAGGTGTAATATTACACCCACATTTCGCTATGATTTTTTAGGTCCCACGTAATAGGGGGCGAGCCTATTGTCGCTACCGGGCACATCACCGGACTCAGTGCTGCTACTGAGAATTCGGAAAAACCCAGTAACACTTTTGCCCGACCCGGGCATCGACCCCGGGACCTCCGATCAGCAGTCGCATACGCTATCCACGGACCACGGAGGCAGTCATTGATTTTCAAAACATAAAAAAACCTGCTGCACTAATCCCTTCAGATATTCGTCCGATTAGGAGAAAGCACGTCTAGGACTTTAGGATGAAAGCCTATACATCTTAATCTGACGCGCTTGAGTATCTCAAAATGGCGAATTCTTTTTGCACGTTCTAATAATGACCATGAGTTTGCGTCACACTCAAATCGTCAGATTGTGCAATGAGAGCCTATTTTAGGTGCACTTAACATCCCCTTAGAAAATCTGAAACGCTCGATAAATTTTCCATTTTTGGAATTTTCAAATCTTTCGTACGACCACCTCCACTATGCAAACGATCAGATTAATATTACTACTTTATTAAAAATACGTAGGACATGGATGCTATCAATATCTGACGCGCTCGAGTCAATCCCGAAATCCCTTCATGGGCTCTCCTATTATTATATTTCAGGTACAAACCGCCTAATGCTTTGCCAAAAACTGGGTTGCGTACTAGTTTCGCATGATTATTCATAAACTTATGGCACGCAAGTAATGATGTAGTTAAAAGTTATACTGAACTAGACGTAATCAAATCTTAACGCTCTATATATTTCGCGAGACAATCAGGCAGAATCGAGAGCACAGCCAGTGAGCAATAATATAACATGTAAATACAATAATTCTGTATTTAGGAAAGGAAGGAGGAGCAGTCGGAAATATTGTTCAGTACCTTGGGGAGTTTCTCGCGAGTTAATTACGTTAGCACTCGACGCGACGTGATCACGACGTGACCGAATTTGTACGTACGTTCACGAACGTTCGGTCGTCCGGATACACGTGCGTAATTGGTTGTGGAAAATTATGTGAAATATTAATGATTTATGGTCATGGAGTTGATGTACAATAGTTTGAATTAGGTGGGCTTCGGTTACTCTCATTGCGCCTGCTGTTACTGCTAGGTTGCATCGTGAAACGTTTACTATATTTTACACATTTGGTGAAAAAAATAGAGAAAAGACATATATGTACATATTGTGTAAAGTATACAACGGAATTTTTAAGGCACTCCTGGTATATATTCAATATGCAGACTTGTTAGCGGTTTGGGAATTGACCTTAGGATCGGTCGATTCCCAAGCCAGACTATGAGCTGCTGAGTTACATTATAAAAGTATTTTCAGTACGTATTTGAAGTCTAGACGAGACTTCTCTATTATTATGTGGGATCAAAAACATAGCTGTGAATGTAGAATTGATGATGTATAAAACGGACGCCCACGCTTACAGAATTATAACGCGCGAGCCTCTAAATATGTATGTGTAAAACATAATATGAGTTGTTTTGCCAAAAATAGCTTGTCCTGAATAACAATTTATCAACGCCCACAATAGACAGATGTAGAATCTATAATACCACAGGACCTCACCAAGTTTAAAATAATGAGTTCAAAAAGTGGCTAGGCTCTATTTAAGTTTTAAGACATTTTCTATAATAATAGAGCCTTTTAGGGAACCGACTAGAACATTCCTTGTTCTACCACACCATCTGGTTTTATTTCTTATAACGCTTCTCTAGTGATATATACAAATCGAAGCGCCGCGATCAAACGCCCTGCGCCAAAAAGTTACGAAAATTCGAATTTGATGGACTTTGTAACCAACACCTTGTGTTCTTCTGTGTATGTGCTTCTTAAAATCATTAGCTAGCTAAAAACAGTGCCCCAGGGACAGAAGAGAACAACAACATCGATTCCAGCAATAAACTCCTGTGATTACCTACCCCATTTTTGTATTATGGTGCTGATACACCTGAGCAGCGCGTAGCGATTCACTTGTAACTGAACACCGAGCATTCGCCATTTTTTGTTATGTCGAACTAACAACGAAGAGAGCGAACATTTTCACGATCTTTCTAGCGAACGCTCTAATCAGCGAAAAAGTCAAAGTAAAGTTAAGTTCTGACGAGCATTCTAGCGAATTGACTTAAAGTAATAATAGTTTCATGTATACTAGAAGTCGGTTGAGTAGCATGAGGCGAGGATCGGGTGAGCCCGCTCGTCCGTGAGAGGCAGTTTGTGTTTAAGTAAGCGTGCGGAGTTTCCGCCGAGTCGAGTGTCCGGACCGGCCCCGGGATGCGCCGAGCTAGCTACAGCAACGATGGCATTTTGTGTTTGATAATATCTTGTGATATGAATATTACAGTACGAAGTGGCGTTTGATGAAGTAGATATTTTTAGAAATAAGAACACATTAACACATTTTATGCCTGAGAACACAATAGATTTTTTTGTGAATCATTGGGGAGAGCAACTGTAACGAATACAAATTGAACAGTGCACTAGGCATTGTGATCTCCGTGGAACTGCCACATGATGGCACTCTGTACTGTCAACACCACAGGTACGTGATGCAGTAAACAGTGCGACATCGAAAATATGCGACACAATTCGTCTACCTTTCTAAGATCATGTATTTAAGCTATATGTTCTAAGTACAGACAGAAGTATATTAATGCAAATCTTACGTCAACTTATTTTATAAACGTGGCTCTGTGGTCTGACTTATCATTGGAACAATATAAATAACATGTACAAGTTTTTTTAAGTACACAGGTACACTACACAGTGCACCTTCTTTTTACTGGATGTCGGCGCAGATATCATTACATTGTGCATGTAGTAATTAAGTATAGGCACTTATAATATAATATGACGCATAACAAAGTTCAATGATACCGAATATCACACAAGTTTCAATATATCTTAAAGTGCCTTCAAGTATGCATGGTTTATACTGCATTAGCTTGTGTACTTTGACACATAACAGTGGCAACACGGCACAGAGGATGAGAATTGTCAGTTACCTTGTTACCAACACCGACCTAGTTGATAGTTAGCTACGACTCAACAGCCACTTGTAAATTGAGCGCACACGACAAACTGAGTGCCGCCCTCTACACTTGAGCGAGGTAAACTGACATTACCCACCTCGACCACCGTTTTCATTTAGTTTACATGCTTGTAATTCCTGGCTTCATAACGGGACCCTTCTGAACTATTTGCATGACATTCCCGACAGTGATTACGCCTCCCACTCCCACCCACGGGGAAGAGGGAGATGGCATAGTGACGGCAATCTGAGCACGATAAAGGTTCATGAAGAATCTGTGACGTAACTAATAGATGGGGTATGTTTTATTGTTGTGGACGACCTTGCTTGTTGGGATGCGCCATTTAACCTTTATGGTGCGTATTAATAAGTAATGAAAACAGTGAGTACCTATTGGACAAGACAGAGGTTGTTAATGATAATGTAATTTGATACTTGTGACCAATTTGTGCTATAATGTGCTATTCAGTATGCAATGCAAAGTATAAGTATGACATTTGTAACGTTCAATGTCAAAAATAATGACGTCACTTTTTGTTCACATCTAACCGGCTTGAGACGCGGTCTAGATCTAAAGACCTCGCATTTTAAGTACTTTCTCAAAAATAAAGTTAACAAAGGCGTAGATAATGTTGTAACGGGCGATGCGGTAAGTGCTGTATTTATATTCTCGCGCACGCCGTCACCCGCCCCGCCTGCGGCTCCCGACAAACACAATATAAGACCAACACGGCTCGTCTTTATGTAAAGGCCGCCGCAGACATCAGTCAGCTAAATTGTTTCAGCGTGAAAATAGGGCTCAGAAGAAAACCGAGTTGCGTTGAATTAACTCGCTATGATTGTTAACGATGGAACATCTATATTGTAAAGTAGACGTGTACTGAGCGAAGAAAATATATCTAGTAGGTACATAGTTGTACTAAGCGCGTGTAACTATTAAGATATTAAAAGATGTGATTTGATAGGTAGTCATGATCCTTGCGAGTGCAGATAAAGGCCTGGTCTGTCGCGATAGAGCCGATGTTAGACGTGTACCCGCGGTAGGACTACCCTTTATATATCTGAGATCTATCTACTACCCCACTTTCAGTGTTTCGGCTGAGTTTGTACCGAGATGCGCTGATTATGTCGACACAAAGTGCGGTACGCGAGACGTAGGATTGTCGATCAGTGTGAGATAGCGCGTATTAAGTCTCGCGACGCGACAAGGGACGTGACGGGAACACACAAGCGGTATTCTGCTGTTGATGTTTGTTTGATATTTTGTTTCCTATACTCATATAGTACGCTTATCTGAAACCAATGCTTAAAGGATACAAGGCAACTCCTAAGATGACGAAGCGGTTAATTAGGATTTAGGTTCTGAATAAGGCCCCGTGTAAAGTGTGTTCGATTCCCATCTAGGACAAATTCTTGTGGAGTGAACACATATCCTCGTAATATAAATTGTAAAAATAAATGAGAAATGTTAACTCAATTATCTCGTTGATCAACTTCGTCCAAAGGAGGCTTATGTTTTATTTTTGGAAACATCTGGAATTATATTTTTAAAAGACACTTCAATTTTGTTTCAACCAACATAACCTAAAAATTGTCACTCTTAAACCTTTTTTCGAAAATTGCGAACTTGAGGTTTGTCTTCAAATGAGGAAACCTTCAGACAAAGGGTAGCAACCTCCTCCTCCCGTACCCCTCGGCCTACACCTCACACCCCCGCGCTCCGGCACGCAGTGACACTATGATGATCTATTTAATTCACCACCTTTAAGACTTTTGCCTTTTTATAAAACGAAAATTCTATTGCAGATTTAATAAAATTTAAACTCATTAATTTGCTTTAGTCAAAAGTGATTATACTAAAAACAAAAATCTCAAGTTGTGTTAGTAAACTCCTCTGATTATACTATAGATGATTAAATTTAAAGAAACTCTTGTGAAACTATTGTAAAAAAAGAAGATTCTTGGAAGAAGATTCAAATGAGAGAGCAAACGTGTAATATAAACATCAGCTGATGAAAGAGGATTAAAGGTGAAAATTAAATTTCTTATTCGATAATCATTTATTGCAGTTCATGTTACAACTAACGCTTTATAAATGCTTTTTACTATCATATATCGTATTAAAAATGTATGTACTATCTCTCTCTATCATTATACTAATTGTCAGCTTATACACGGGTAAGCTACAAAACCATTGTCAGCTTATACACGGGTAAGCTACAAAATAAACATATATTACGTAAGGTATAAATAGCCTGCAGGAAATCGAGACGAATGTTTGGACAGCTCATTACGTTCCGAAATGTTGTGTAAACACATTAGTGAATAGTTTACAGAGCAGTTTACACGTGCGCTACTATGGACGGAACATCGCTACGGAGTTGCTACGACGTAGATGCTCTACGTAAGAAGATAATACAAAAATATTACGAGAAATGTCAAGGTGCTTATAGCCGCAAAAAGTTTCTTTATATGCATAAATATTTTACATTCTATGAAGCTAAATTGAAATTAGATTCGATACGATGATGGAACTATCTCCAAGGTTCGGTTACAGGCATCTTACGTCGTAGGATATAAGTTAATCTAATTATTATTTTAGTCAAGCTGCTGATAACCCATAAATACTTCGATTCCCAAGCCAGGCTATGAGCTGCTGAGTTACATTATTAAAGTATTTTCAGTACATATTTGAAGTCTAGACGAGACTTCTCTATTATTATGTGGGATCGAAAGCATAGCTGTGAATGTAGAATTGACGATGTACATAACGGACGCCCACGCTTACAGAATCATAACGTGCGAGCCTCTACATATATATGTGTTAAATATAATATGTGTTGTTTTGCCAAAAATAGGTTGTAATTAATAACAATTTATCAACGCCAACAATAGACAGATGTAGAGTCTATAATATCACGGGACTTCACGAAGTTTAAAGTAATGGGTTCAAAAAGCGGCTAGGCTCTATTTTAGTTTTGAGACATTTTCTATGATAATAGAGCCTGTTAGGGAATCGACTAGAACATTCCTTGTGCTACCCTACCATCTGGTTTTATTTCTTATAACGCTTCTTTAGTGATATATACAAATCGAAGCGCCGCGATCGGACGCCCTACACCAAAATGTTACGAGAGTTCGAATTTGATGGACTTTGTAACCAACACCTTGTGTTCTTCTGTGTATTTGCTTCTTAAAATCATTAGCTAGCTAAAAACAGTGCTCCAGGGACAGAAGAGAACAACAACATCGATTCCAGCAATAAACTCCTGTGATTACCTACCCCCTTTTTGTATTATGGTGCTGATACACCTGAGCAGCGCGTAGCGATTCACTTGTAACTGAACACCGAGCATTCGCCATTTTTTGTTATGTCGAACTAACAACGAAGAGAGCGAACGCTACGAACATTTTCACGATCTTTCTAGCGAACGCTCTAATCAACGAAAACGTCAAAACAAAAGTTAAGTTCTGACGAGCATTCTAGCGAATTGACTAAAAGTAATAATAGTTTCATGTATACTAGAAGTCGGTTGAGCAGCATGAGGTGAGGATCGGGTGAGCCCGCTCGTCCGTGAGAGGCAGTTTGTGTTTAAGTAAGCGTGCGGAGTTGCCGCCGAGTCGAGTGTCCGGACCGGCCCCGCGATGCGCCGAGCTAGCTACAGCAACGATGGCATTTTGTATTTGATAATATCTTGTGATATGAATATTACGGCGTGGCGTATGATGAATAAGATATTTTTAGAAATAAAGACACATTAACCCATTTAATGCCTGAGAACACAATAGATTTTTTTTATGAATCATGGGGGAGAGCAACTGTTATGAATACGAAGTAGAACTGCCACAAGATGGCATTCTGTACTGTTAACACTACAGATACGTGATGCAGTAAACAGTGCGACATCGAAAATATGCGCCACAATTCGTCTACCTTTCTAAGATCTGTATTTAAGCTTTATGTACTAAGAATAGACAGAAGTGTATTAATGCAAATCTTACGTCAACTTATCTCATAAACGTGGCTCAGTGGTCTGACTTATCATTGGAACAATATAAATAACTTGAGCAAGTTATTTTAAGTACACTTCACAGTGCACCTTCTTTTTACTGGATGCCGGCGCAGATATCATTACATTGTGCATGTATTAATTAAGTATAGGCACCTTTAGTATAATATGACGCATAACAAAGTTCAATGATACCGAATATCACACAAGTTTCATTCTATCTTAGAGTGCCTTCAACTATGCATTAGCTCGTGTACTTTGACATATATCAGTGGCAACACGGCACAGAGGACGAGAGTTGTCAATTACCTTGTTACCAACACCGACATAGTTGATAGTTAGCGACGACTCAACAGCCACTTGTAAATTGAGCGCACACGACAAACTGAGTGCCGCCCTCTACACTTGAGCGAGGTAAACTGACATTACCCACCTCGACCACCGTTTTCATTTAGTTTACATGCTTGTAATTCCTGGCTTCATAACGGGACCCTTCCGAACTATTTGCATGACATTCCCGACAGTGATTACGCCTCCCACTCCCACCCACGGGGAAGAGGGAGATGGCATAGTGACGGCAATCTGAGCACGATAAAGGTTCATGAAGAATCTGTGACGTAACTAATAGATGGGGTATTTATTGTTGTGGACGACCTTCCTTGTTGGGATGCGCCATTTAACCTTTATGGTGCGTATTCATAAGCAATGAAAACAATGAGTAGTGAACAAGACAGAGGTTGTTAATGATAATGTAATTTGATACTTGTGACGAATTTGTGCTATAATGTGCTATTCAGTATGCAATGCAAAGTATAAGTATGACATTTGTAACGTTCAATATCAAAAATAATGACGTCAATTTTTGTTCACATCTAACCGGCTTGAGACGCGGTGTAGATCTAAAGACCTCGTATTGCAAGTACTTTCTCAAAAAGTAAAGTTAACAAAGGCGTAGATAATGTTGTATCGGGCGATGCGGTAAGTGCTGTATTTATATTCTCGCGCACGCCGTCGCTCGCCCCGCCTGCGGCTCCCAACAAACACAATATAAGACCAACACGGCTCGTCTTTATGTAAAGGCCGCCGCAGACATCAGTCAGCTAAATTGTTTCAGCGTGAAAATAGGGCTCATAAGAAAACCGAGTTGCATTGAATTAACTCGCTATGATTGTTAACGATGGAACATCTACATTGTAAAGTAGACGTGTACTGAGCGAAGAAAATATATCTAGTAGGTACAAAGTTGTACTAAGCGCGTGTAACTCTTAAGAGATTAAAAGTTGTGATTTGATAGCTCGTCGTAATCCTTGCGAGTGCAGATAAAGGCCTGGTCTGTCGCGATAGAGCCGATGTTAGACGTGTACCCGCGGTAGGACTACCCTTTATATATCTGAGATCTGTCTACGGCCTCACTTTCAGTGTTTCGGCTGAGTTTGTACCGAGATACGCTGATTATGTCGACACAAAGTGTGGTACGCGACACGTAGGATTGTCGATCAGTGTGAGATAGCGCGTATTAAGTCTCGCGACGCGACAAGGGACGTGACGGGAACACACAAGCGGTATTCTGCTGTTGATGTTTGTTTGATATTTTGTTTTCTATATTTATATAATAAGTTTATCTGAAACCAATGTGTACCGGATACAAGTTAACTGCTAGGATGATGTAGTGGTTAAAGAGGATGTCTCTCTTCTGAATACGGCACTGAGTATCGTGTGTTTGATTTCCACTCAGTACAAGTCGTTGTGGAGTGAAGAAGATTCCTTGTAATATAAATCGTAAAAATAAATGAGAAATGATAACCCAATTATCTCGTTGATCAACTTCGTCCAAAAGAGGCTTATGTTTTATTTTCGGAAACATCTGGTATTATATTTTTAAGACACACTTCAATTTTGTTTCAACCAAAATAACCTACAAATTGTCACTCTAAAACCTTTTTACGAAAATTGCGAACTTGAGGTTTGTCTTCAAATGAGGAAACCTTCAGACAAAGGGTAGCAACCTACTCACGCAGTGACATTGTGATGATATATATAATTCACCTCTTTGAGACCTTTTCCTTTTTAAATAACGCAAATTCTATTGCAAATTTAATCAAATTTAAATCCATTAATTTGCTTTAGTTAAAAGTGATTATACTAAAAACAAGAATTTGAAGTTGAGTTATTAAAGGCTTCTGATTATACCATAGACGATTAAATTTTAGAAACTCGAGAAAGCATAATATAAAACAAATATTAAAATGAAAAGCAAACGTGTAATATAATCATCTGCTGTTAAAAGGGGATTAAAGGAGAGATTTAATGCAGGTAATAGAGTGAATGGAGTTCTGAAGGCGTTTATGAATAGCCAAAACGTGTCCAAAAAGGCACGTTTGGTTGTGCATAGAGGGGTATTAGAGCCTACCCTTATATACGGTAGTGATAGTTGGGTATGGCAGAAGAGATTTGAAAGTAGAATAAATGCTGTAGAAATGAGAGCACTGAGAAGTATGTGTGGTGTATCTTTGACCGACAGAGTAAAGAATTGTGTGATAAGAGAGTGTTGTGGGGTAAAAAAAGATGTAGGCATGTTAAGATGGTTTGGGCACATGGAGAGGATGGATGACGACAGACTGACAAAGAAGATATATAAGGCAAGTGTGAATAGGACAGGACAAAGGGGAAGACCTAGGCGGACGTTCTCTGACCAGATTGGAGACATCCTGAAAAAGGACAGGTCAGAAGTACCCTTAACAGAAGAGCATACATGAGAAACTTGATGGCAGTGTATGAAACAAGAGAGGTATGTCAGGATCGTTGCAAATGGCGTTCCGTAGTCTCTACCTACCCCTCCCAGGCGTGAGTCTATGTATGTGTGTATCTAAACGTGAAAATTATTTTTTTATTCAATAATAAATATTTAATGCCGTTCATGTTTCAGCTAAAGTTTTAAAAATGAATAAAATTTAATATTATTTATTAACTATCTCTCTCTATCATTATACTAATCCATTATCAGCTTATACACGGGTAAGCTACAAAATAAACATATATTACGTCAGGTATAAATAGCCTGCATGAAATCGAGACGAATGTTTGGACAGCTCATTACGTTCAGAAATGTTGTGTAAACACATTAGTAAATAGTTTACAGAGCAGTTTACACGTACGCTATTATGGACGGAACATCCTTATGGTATAGCTGCGGAGTTGCTACGACGTAAAAAGATAATACAAAAATATTACGAGAATTTTCAAGGTACTTTTAGCCGTAAAACGTAATTTCCTAATAGTTTAATTATAAATATCACATTGTCAGAAGTAAATTGAAATGATATTTGAAAATATGACCGAACTAATTCTATGGTTTGCTTACAGATCTGCTACGTCGCGCGTCGTAGAGGCTTCATTATATTATTGTATTTAAGCTACTGTTAGCTCTCCAATACAATTTGAAATATTTTATTGGACAAACTATCACATTGTTGTATGCTTTATTTTATTTTATTATTTATAGACTCACGCCTGTATCCCCGAAGGGGTAGGCAGAGGTGTGATATAACATCCACATTTCGCCATGAATTTTTAAGTCCCACGTAATAGGGGGCGAGCCTATTGCCGTACCGGGCACATTACCAGACTCCGAGCTGCTACTGAGAATTTCCTACCTGAAAAACCCAATAACACTTTGCCCGACCCGGGAATCGAACCCGAGACCTCCCAATCCCACGCGTACATTTATGCCGCGAGACCAACGAGGCAGTCTGAAATTATTCTGCTTTATTTTATCAACCGAGTAATAATAATAAATAAAATACTTCTTATGTTGGGTTAGGTACATAAAGTTTAAAATCTTAAGGTCATAAGTAGCAAGCATTTTAATTAATTATTTTCGAACAAAAGTCATCCACTGGTTGGTACATTTAAAATAAGTACATTTTATCAAACATATTATGTGGCCACAGATTGACAAACGTACACTTTATATGATAAAACTTTTGGAGTGCTCTTTACCGCGTAAGTTCGTCGAATATATATAGCTGCATCTCTTTTACACCTAAACAAACTGAAAGTGAGCGCAAATCAGTAGCCTCCATAATATTAATATGTATTCAGTGGCCTCGTGTCTAATTATGTATCGGGCTAATATTGATTAACGTTAAATCAGATTTATAACTGTCTGTCGACGACCGGTTGGCGCAGCAGGAGTGTAAGCGACTGCTAAGTCGAAGGTCGCGGGTTCGATTCCCGCACAAGTCAAACATTTGTGTGCATGAACATGGATGTTTGTCTTGGTCTGGTTGTTCCTTATAATATGTATGTATTTACAGAAAAAAAGTATATAAGTATGTTTATCCATTGTTTAGTACCCATAGTACAAGCTCTGCTTAGTTTGGGACTAGATGGTGTTGTGTGAATGTGGTAGAATAAAGACATATTTATTTCTACATTTTGGTTGTTTACAACACTTATACATGTCAAAACCCTATTCTAGATGAAGCCGGCTTTTCCTAGCTAAATGACTTCTTGAGAAGAATATATATATATGTTATAGTTTAACTATACATATAGTAAATTGATGATATAATTATTATGTAAACTGTTGCGACACGTGCTTAATGTTTGTGTGTGGATGAGATGAGATAGAGTCACAAGAAAGATATGTTCCACTAAACATCAGCCTCGTATATTATTAGAAAAAAAATACTAAAAATCAATATTCTGACTATCTGCGTTATCTTATTGTTTGAGTTTCTTTTAAAATGCCACGAAAGCACAAGCAATGGTGACCTCGAATTGACAAACATTATGAGTAAGTTTAAATAGATTTTTTCAACGCTAAGATGAGTGTAACGTAGAGTGTCTTGGCATCATGAAATTTTAAATTTTAAATGATGATCATGAGATTAAAAAATAACGATATTATTATTAAGAATAGAAAGTTACTCGTATTAAAGTTATTTCTTTGGCTAAGCCAGTCCATTCATTTATTTTTAGGGAGCAGAGGTCCCCTCATGGTAAGCGGCTTAACGTACCTTAGAAGCCAGTGATATCTATAAGATACCTACCCCTTGAGAAGGGAAGAAGAAAATCAAATTATCTTCTTCCACGGCCCCTTACACTACACATTATATGAAGCTTTAAAGAAAATTATTGTCCTTTAAAGTAAAGTTTGACTGTGAGAAAGGGTAGTGAGTGAGAGAACGAGAGGCAAAATACTTGCGAGAGTGAATAAACTGCCACTGTTATTGCCAGTTCAGCTGTAATCAAAGCAGTTTTATAACTCGAACCAACCAAATTCGACTGTCAAGCTAAGCAACTAAAATTTTCCAAAAAAAAAAATTGATTCTTTTTTACCGATTTCGGGAAACAAACGCACACACTTATGATACTAGGAGGGCTGCATAAGAAATCCTTCTACCGCATTTTTTGCGTAATAATAAAAGAAACGATTCCATTCGTTCGACACTGTGCAAGATGCCTTAGGATAATGCGATTGTGGAAAAGTCAACAGACACTTAATGAAAAAGGTAGCTTTCAAAATGTCAAACACGCCTTTGTAAACGTTTTAACTACTTAAGTAATAAGACAAGGGGTTGCTCTGAGCTTTGGGGTTGAAACAACCCTGTGTGCGCAGTACTTAGCATATATTTAGAATTAATCTTCTAAATCTACGACAGTGTTGTGTATGATATTTCTGTATCATAACGGTAGGGATGTTTACGTAGAGGTTATAATTGTTGTATAAAGAGGTTATCATTGCTACTTAAATATTGTATTTATTTACATTTGAATTCACTACAGTTTTTACAATAATATACACCTAGTAACAAAAATATAATATATTACCGTCTTGCTAACTGTAGAATTAGTTAAAGTTCTAGTTTATAGAAAATACTTAAATAATAGAAACGATACATTTATTGGAGAATAATCTAAAATATGTTTCCCAGTTTCATCAAAAATTTTACTACTCTAGTCATCTTTTAGTCCGATTGCGATAGTAATCTGGTGAAATATTGTATAGGTATTATACGTTGAACTAACAACGCTTGTTTATGCAAAAGCATAAAAACTGAAATTCTATAAACGTTAAGTTAGCTAGAAAGCTATATATCTTTTAATTTCTTAGCTAGAAGTGCAGATTTTTTATTTTCGCTCTATAAAACGAAAAAATCCTTTTCGTTGTCGACGATCCGATCCGATCTATCTGGCGATTGTTGTTAGGATTTAACTTGAAATTTCCGGAAACTAACCGCGATTCACGTTACCATAAATATCGATAGCACTAAGTTAAAACAAGGCTTTACTTTTAGTTAAGAGACAACGAGGGTCTTTACTTGTCTCACACACTCGTCAGTGCTAATCTAGCACCATAGAGTCAGTGAGGGAAAGGCTAAATAAAAAGGATACAGCTTTATTATTATAATCGGATTGCAGACCGCTTACATACAACACAAAAGCACAAACAGCAGGCCAACATAATTCAATTACCATTTTTCCTAATCATGTGTTATTAAGGAAGTACAGTTGTGGGATTTCACTGAGCTGGGTCCGGCTTCAGTGATAAATTAAACGAGACGGCGCGATTGTGATGCAAATTCTGTATCCCTCCCTTTCCCCCTTTCGGTCTCCCTACCCGTACCCCGATTATGGGCCATGCCAGATTATGGGAATGAGTGTCATCATCGCACTCGCAAGAACCGCTCTCTTTTTATCTACTGAATCTGTTAATAGTTAATAATATATAACGAGGCGGTTTTAATGGCTTTTTGGATGTGACTTAATGATGGCGGTTATTTGAACACAAGGTTTGTTGCGGGTTTTAAGATATACAGTGTTTTTCAGTCAGTCAACGGCTTGGCTTAAGGGCTGATATGCAACCAAAGAATGCTTAGTAGTTTTTTAGGAAATAGGCTGTAAGATGCAGATATTGGAAGTTGCTGATATAAAAAAGTTACCATATTGAATCCAATTCGTAGCTCATAACCATAAATTGTATATATCTCACTTAAAGACCATAAATCTACCAAAGCAGAGAGGTCTTTATACTCCATACACGTTATGTAACACTACCTCCAAAACTAAATCCAGTCACATAAATTAGCAGAAGCTAGCAATGTTTACATGAAGATTAATTCTAGTTGCGATATAGCAATCTGTTGGTAACATTGTATTCGGACGAACAGAAGCTCCTAGTCACTTGCGGCACGGAGGCTGCCGCTGAGCGCACAAACCACAACACTGCCTGATTGCGAAATCGTAGCATTCCTGTAGCGATGTCGTAGCCCCATAGCACTGTCGTAGACGTGCTACGAAAGTCGTGTAATGAAATAGGCATAGCGTATTGTTGTGCGAATATAAATAGGGTTTGTCTGTGATCTGATACTATTGTATTTTCTTGCGACTTATTATTTCGTTTAAGATGTAATTGTTATTCAAGTACTAGATATTGGTGTTTTAAGACAGACAAAATCTTATTAGTAAATGTGGCTCTCTCCGTCATCTCTCATCCGTCAAGCCGTGACATCGACATTGTTAGTAACATTTTTTAATAGTTCATGAAAGTCAAGTTCTCTAGTTAAGCTGGGTAACGAATTTTGCTGCAATTTTCACTATAATTTTGGCAATTGCTTGAGTGTTTTATATTATGTATTATTATGTACACGCAGACCTGTGAGAATACTAATATTACGGTCTTTACTGTAACAGTAGCAATTGCCTTATTTGATCTTCGTTAACCGCCAGATGATTCACCATCATCTTCAGCCTGTCATGGTCCATTGCTGGATAAAGGCTTCTCCAATGGCATGCCACGTGCTTATTTGTACATATACTTTTCTATGCATGTATAAATAAAACACTTTCTTCCTATATAGAACATTTAGAAAACCCGTACTGTGACGAGTCAATAGATAAATATATAAAGACGCTACCAGTTGACCTAATTAAGCTCTGACTGAGTCTATTTAAGTATTTTTATGAGAATAATTCTAATAGAGCGACCTTCTAGCAAAGGCGAGACGTGAGAGTATTTGCTAAAAGCCTTGTGTCAAAGCGTAAAGTAGTTTACTGAATTTGAGCCCCTTTTGCTAAAAAAATATTTTGAGGATAGATAGTTTGATGCATTTTGAATTACGGTCGTGTTTTTTTTTAAGTATTCTGTAACGGGCTATTATAGATTAAAAATAATAAATAATAGTTGCAACCAAGAGTTTTTACTTCGAGGCTGTTTTCTAGTGGTCTAACCAGAATCGTCAGGATATTAGTTTTTCCGTGGAATGAAGGTGACTGGCCTATGTGAGCCAGAGGTTTATGACTCTGGCACCCAACATATGGTTTAGACAAGTAATAGAATATAGTAGGGCACTAATTTTCCATAAGGGCTTTGACAGATATTCATGACACTGGGCACCGACGACTTGACCTGCTCCGCGAATCACGGGTAATTACTTTTTGTGTTCAGTCTTGTGGCGAGAGATTGATGAACGAGCTTAAACTCTACGGTTACTGCTTTTTTTTTTTTGACCACATTCACACAACACCATCTAGTCCCAAACTAAGCAGAGCTTGTACTATGGGTACTAGATAATGGATAAACATACATATATACTTTCTTTTGTAAATACATACATATTATACATATATACACCCAGACCAAGACAAACATCCATGTTCATACACACAAATGTTTGACTTGAGCGGGAAGCGAACCCGCGACCTTCGGCGTAGCAGTCGCTTACACTCTCGCTGCGCCAACCGGTCGTCGCTTTTCCACGTCACCTTATAAAATTATGTGATTTAATATTATTTCAATCCAGTGTTCACTTCTATTTTGCTACACGCATGACGATTAAGGCTGCTGTATTAAGCGGAGACCGTTCCGCGAGAATACTCGGTTTGCGGTACCATTACTTGTATGCTGTTTATATTATATCTGTACCTAATGTTTGTAGACCGTAAATAAGTAAGCGAGATATATCCACCGCGGATGCCCATTTATTGCAGTTTCGGGTAAAATTATTGTTTCATCAACAAACCAATAAAATATGCATTACATTTTTAATGTCTTATTACAATCTGACTCTGAAATACGTGTAACGCAGCTTTGGGTCTAATCAGCCTGAACACTGTTATCAAAAGTCATAAAAAATGCACTCAATTCTCTTATCGGATTATAATAACGTTTGGCACGAAAATAAACTGCCATCTGAGTTTATAATATAAAATCATAAATCCTTTATACCATAAAATTGATGAATTGGAAAGTCTATCAATATTATTTGATCGCGATTTTATAGTTTTGCGGATGACTGAAATATTTCACACGGAAACTGTTTGAAACGAAACTTGTCGGTCAACGTACTTTACAAAGAAGGTTAAAATATTTGTATTCAATGGTTAGTGTTATTTAACGGACATCTTTAATATCGGCAAAGTTTTAGTCAACTTTGAATCAAATACGCCTTTGATATAAAATTACCAAATGTTTGATAATTTCCGCATAAAAATTAATGCACTTAGATAATCTTATGTATCAAATTGTCACACGATCATGAAAGCCAATTCTATTCAAGACTGATTTTCCTATAGTCTAAGCCTGCTTGAAAAAAAATCCATCACATGGGCTATAGCAGGTAGAATTTCGGCAACGTATTATACAAACGCTGCTCTGTGGTTCAGTGGATAGCGTATGTATCTGCTGATCGGAGGTCCCGGGTTCGATTCCTGGGTCGGGCAAAAGTGTCACTGGGTTTTTCTGAATTCTTAGTAGCATCACGGAGTCTGGTGATGTGCCCGGTAGCGGCAATAGGCTCGCCCCCTACTATGTGGGACCTAAACATTCATGGTGAAATGTGGGTGTGATATCACACCTCTGCCTATCCTTTCAGGGATATAGGCGTAAGACTATAAAAAATATAGCCGTGTGGTTGACGGCATAGAATACAAGTGTCACCACCCCCTATCTTCCCGTGGGTGTCGTAAGAGGCGACTTTGGGATAACACGATGCAAATACCATCTTTGCGTAGAGACGGAAAACTCGACATCAAACCTTATACGACTGCCTCGTTGGTCTCGCGGCATAAATGTGCGCGTGGGATCGGGAGGTCCCGGGTTCGATTCCTGGGTCGGGCAGTGTTATTGGGTTTTTCTGTCACGAAATTCTCAGTAGCAGCACGGAGTCTGGAAATGTGCCCGGTACGGCAATAGGCTCGCCCCTTATTACGTGGGACTAAAGTATATCTGGCGAAAAGTGGGTGTAGAAATACACCTCTGCCTACCCCTTCGGGGATAAAAGGCGTGACGATATGTATGTATGTATAAAAAATATATATTTATACAAATACGTCCCAAGTCTCTACCCTACAAAGTATATACTCGTTTATGTAGAAAGTTTGTGATTATGAAACTCAGCTTGTAAGTCCAGATTGTGCCTAAGCGAAGTGCGTAGCGGTCATTGACCCCGGCTGTGACGAGGCTCGCAATATTGTTGAAAGCCTTTTTATCCGAGAGCCGGGACCGTCGGCCTAGCCTAATGTGATAAATAATTCTTTACGCTATTTCATGCTTTGCAGAATACTGACGAGCTAGAAATTTTGTCAATAGACAAACATGTCCCTTCTCATTACAGTAAATTTTGCCTGTAATGTATTCTGACATTTCATTATTTACATTATTGACTGTGGCTATTGAAAATACAGGAATTGACACTCTTGAAATCTCAGCCTCTCATAGTTGCAAAAGAACTAGCACTGTAGACACGTGGTCTTAAGTACAAACCTAATGTAAAGTGCGTGTGCCCAAATGTAACCAATTCGTGAATTATGCTACTTAACAAACAACATCATGTTCGTCATGCTCGGTATAACATTATTTTCAAAAATTTGCAAGTAAACAAATGTTTTTTCTATATGAACATATTCCAACAACTTATCAACATTACGAAAGACTAGCTTTGTAATAATATAATTAATATGTTTAAATTGATGGAAATAAGTTGGTGGACTTTTGTAGTTTCATTATATCTCTCTTGCATACTTTACTCGTAGAAGTTAATTATGTAGACAGCCAATAAGGCCTTTCCTTTGAAAAACTATTCTATTGAGAAAGCTTCAAAAGTCAAATTGAAAACTTAGAACCTGACTCGTATGTTTGTATGCCAATAACCGTATAACCGTGCGTATGTCTTATATCTGATTTGCCAGTTTTAATCTACATTTTTTTCAACTTTTGATTAGTTTCTCACTTGTTATAAAGATAAATCGCCATAGACTGATAACATTACTTACCAGTTTTTTAAGATATTATTTATTACAAGCAACCCATGTGGTTTTGCAACGGTAGCTTCAAATTATACTAGTAGCAGGAGTCCTCTCAAGATATAATGATTCATATTGGTTATTAAAAACTCATTTATGATTATAATTATCATAAATGTATTACATCATTATTGATTCATAGAATGATGTATCAGTAATGTCTTTTATTTTCATACTATTTAATTGTTTATATTAATTACTTTATTGTGATGTTTGTCCGTGATTCACATCAGTAATAATAACGTCATGCGGTTGTCACTAACAGAGTTTATAATTAAATTAGTGACGGTTAGTTAGGCTCATCTTCGGGAACACTGTTTTGTTTAAGCGCCATTAAGTATTAAAGTCTCATTAAACAGTAGTGCACGATATTCGTGACTCGCACACATATCGTTACAACATTTTTGTGTTAAGTATCACCATATGAACAGTCAGTGCCACAACCTACATTCAAATTAATTTTAGTAAACTTAGTGTTTTATTTTATAAATAGTAAGCATTGTTCTGTATTAGTTTAGAATTGCGTAGTTGTCCGTGTGGTGAAGAATACGGAATCACACCACCCCATATCATCCCATAGGTTTTTTAGTTAGCCGACAGAGGGAGCATATTATGCAGAGAACAGCACTTTAAGCGAAGGAAAACTTGATACAAACCGTATACCAACCCGTTTGGCCAGCGTGGTATAGTACGCCAATTCCTTCTTTCAAAGGAGGGGCCTAGTCCAGCAGTGGACTGTTAAAGGCTGATGATGACATACTTATTGAGTAATACATACAAGAAAGATCCTAGTTCATGACGTACATTTATTTATATATCGTCTTTCATGTTTGCCCTTATTATAAAAACTAATATTGACCCATACTTAGCAGGACTGATTAGTATGGAACTAGATGGTGTGTGAATTTGGTGGAATATTATTACTATTATATTGTTATAACTTTAATTGACTTGTGAACCAGTGGAAAAGGTTTCATCGTGGATGTAATTTTATTTTACCTGATAAGAAATAAACTATACAAGTCATTAAATATCCTTTTTATAGTAATTAAGTTGGCCAAGTTGAAGTGCTAATTGAAATTGTGTGTAAGTAGTGAATGCGCGTTGGTGGTAACGTGGGAAGCAATTGCACCCACGTATTTGCCAATGTTTGTTTTTTATTAGTTGCGTTGATGTAATATAACTTTTTACACCTATACTAGAGGACGCCAGCAGCTACGCCTGCAATTGTTTTAAATTTACCCATTTTGGCCGATCCCGAGGGAATTTCGGGAAATCCCTTCTTAGTCCACCCCTACGGTCCCCAAGGAACATACATGCCAAATTTCAGCTTCCTGCGCCCAATAGTTTCGGCTGTAGCGTGTCTGTCAGTCAGTCAGTAAGACAAGGATTTTATATATTAAGATTAATGAGCTAAACTAAACTCAACGAAATTAATTTGATGTTGCGAAAACATTAATTAGAAATTGTATAATAGTCTTAATTAATGAACCTAATTGTCTCTTGCCCTTGTGTTTTGACACTCGTTATAGGGAATGAGTATGCCTAAATAGACTGACACTAGTTTAAACCATTGCATATCACTATGCCTTTGGATTACGGTGGTCAGACGACAGTCGTTCTGTGAAAAAGCTGATATTCTGTCAATTCTGGTTAGATTAGTAGGTAAGTATATTCTACTCGAGATGAAGATTGAAAAATATTAGTTCCCGCTGTCAATCACTAATGCAGACTTCGTACTAATATGGTGCTAGGTTAATTCGGGTAACAACTAGTTATAATATACACGAGATACCGCGAAAACAAATTACTCAAACACAAGCACTAAGATGATATAAAGTCCTTGCGAACAATCCAAAGTTCACAGTTAAAGTTGCCAGTGTGTTACAATTGAGCCTACATCAGCATTACATAGAAACTATTCGAGAATCGGCACGGAGGCGCTACGTAAGTAATCCCATTGTAATTATACCCCTCGTCTGAGCCCCGTAACACGCCAAGACATGCCCCGCAACTTTTAATAGCCCCCGCACCGAGCTTTACCCCGTATTACTAGTAATAGTTACGCTTAGGATTATTTCGTATTTTGCAATACTTTTGTGGCTGATTGTTTGCTGGCAGGAGTTTTGGTTTGTCTATTTGTGTTTGCGACGTGGCTTCAACACCCAAACAATTGCGGACTTATAATTCGTATGCTGTGACAATGCGTTCTTCAAAAAGGCATCGTATTGATGCCTGTATGTAACATAATCGCATCAGTCCTAGATGGATTTCATATATTTTTCGAGAATATTAAGGATAACGCTCAGCTCCAACGTGGTTTCATAGAAATTTCCTCACGGTGTTCTCCTTTATCATTTTGCTATTTTGCACTTAGGTTGCAACCTAAGAACCATCTATATAAAATCTGTAATTGGAATAAATCAGCCAAAAAGTTTGCTGTATATGAATTTGTCTTTATTGTGTCGAACTTTACTCGTGACCTTGGACACGTTAGTGACCGGCGTAGTGGGACATGAGGGACCTAGAGAAAGGGGTGAGAGGGGAGGGGGAGATTGTGTGGTCAACAGAAGATTAATCTCCATGCCTCCGTCGACCCAGTACGAAGGTTTTTAATTGTGGATGATGTTTTGTTGACAACTAGTGAGGGATCGTGTTTTGAATATTTAGTGGATTTGCGTGTTGGCTTATGTTGGTTTAATGTGACTTTTAACTATGTTATGTTTAATGAAGAAGGGTAGCGACATACTAGTGGGGCAACCGACAGGCTGCTACGCTGAGGGTATCGAGTTTAAACGCTTGTTGTTCATTATTATCGCTTGAATTGAGAGTGCATGTCTGAGAGTTCCATTTACTGATCTCGGTAGATATGTGATGTCTACCGACCCGTACCGAGCCGGCGTGGTAGGCTTTGGCCTAAATCATTATAAGCAGAGGCCTGTGTCCAGCAGTGGGGCGGAATACAAACAAGTCTGATCATGATGATATTATTTTACCTAATGAAGATAGTCTGCCCGTGTGTGTGATAATAGATATGTACTTTTAGGTATTACAAAGCCATATTATATACATTACGTATTACAAAAGTGTTATTAGTTTGCAAGTTTGCCTTTGTTTTTTATGAAAGAGACATTGCTCTACAAATGTTTAACATTTGTAGCTTTTTCCGGTAGACATATTTGAGAAAATCTATAAAAAGCACAATAAAATTATAATAAATATTTAAATAAAGTAATGACTCCTGCATAATTTAAAGCAAATATAACGGTGTTATAGTTTAGCATTTTAACGACATTGTCATATACAGATGAAAATAATTGTGATAAACCAAAACGTAGCCAACACATAGTGTGCTAAGTTATATAGTGATATTGGTGATCAAAAGGTTAGTTTATATCGACGATAAACGTATACAATCCACAGGGAACAACATTCGATAGTGCATCTGTGACGTACGATGTCGCGGCTGCTCGGAAATAAACAAGTTGGGCATATGACCGAGATGTGTGCTCGTTAACCCTTCCTGCTCTTAAATTGTTTATTGAAATAGATATACTTATTATTGTATTTTTATTTGCCGTGTGGTTGACGGCATAGAATACAAATGTCACCACCCTCTATCTTCCCGTGGGTGTCGTAAGAGGCGACTAAGGGATAACACGATGCAAATACCATCTTTGCGTAGAGACGGAAAACTCGACATCAAACCCTATACGACTGCCTCGTTGGTCTTGCGGCATAAATGTGCACGTGGGATCGGGAGGTCCCGGGTTCGATTCCTGGGTCGGGCAGTGTTATTGGGTTTTCTGTCACGAAATTCTCAGTAGCAGCACGGAGTCTGGAAATGTGCCCGGTACGGCAATAGGCTCGCCCCTTATTACGTGGGACTAAAGTATATCTGGCGAAAAGTGGGCGTAGAAATACACCTCTGTCTACCCCTTCGGGGATAAAAGGCGTGACGATATGTATGTATGTATGTATGTATGTGTATTTGCTGTATATCATACAGAAAGACGGAAGCAGCGATGGCATAGTGGATATACCAATAGACTGTTATGTAGTTTAATCCCATGGCGTGCACCACTGAATTTTCGCAGATGTGTGCGTATTCAATTGGTTATTATCGTTTGCCACGTGAATCGGAGAGCATATTAAGTCGTTATGGGGCTGTATCCTTGAATATATCTACTGTCACTGATCTTAGGCATGGGAAATCGCTACAGGCCTTTAGATTGTGGAGGGTAGATGGTAGACGCAACATGGCCAAGCTGTGATGCTCACAGCAACACAGCAGCTTTTTTTTCAGAAACGTATAAACTCAATCAATTTCGTTTTGTGTTATGTATAAAGTTTCATGTTTCTTTTGTAGAGAAATTCTTAACATAACATTCATAGCGCTTTTGTAACTCGAGATAAAACCGGAGACTTGTCAAATAAAAATAAATATGTACGTACAAAAAAGGCAGCTGCGAGACGAGAAATTTTATCTATTTTAAAATGTGTAGACATTTCCAATTTAGTTAGCCGAGTGTTTGATTCTTGGACATTGATTTATACACTAACATTAATAAAAAATACAGCACATACATGTTTTAGTTACAAAACTATTTCATGCCAAAAGATGGCAACACCAAACTCAAACAATCGTTTGTATCAAATACGATACACTTTAAGAATGCACGAATCACTAGCGATACAGGTAGTTCTTGGTAGTTGTTAGTAAAGTGAAGCCTAACTGCTAGAGTACACGCTACGCTCTCACGTTCCTCTGAACTGTAATTGTATAGATCTGTGGCGTACAAAGCAAATTTATAACGTATCGTAATATTTCTCTGTCGTTTGAATACTTCTAACTAATTTTTTGCTAAATAAAGGTGAAGTGAAACTGTAGACTATGTACCGTAAAATTTCGTTTAAATGTAATATTTTGTTAAGCCTGGTTTGATAGGAAAGCGGGCCCATGGAGCCTGGGCAAGATAAAAGTATTGTTTGCAAGCAGAACAACCCTAGGACAGTGATTATGATATGACTGCCAATAACAAGGACGAGCTGCATTTAAGACTATCGCCACATTTGCTTCATTAAACATAACTGAAGAATTACTTAAATACTATATTGCTTCACGTCATCCAATGATACAAAAAGAAACTTGACTTGAATTAATAATTTGATGATAGCAAGAAGCACTGCCCGGTGTGAACCCACAGTACTCGGTGCAATGTTAAATGACAAGGCGATCGCTTAAACCAATACGATATTCATGCAGTCAAAGTACTTGTAACGTATTGAAAGTTTGTTAAAAATACATAAGTTACTTTGTCAGTTGTTGTCCGATCTTAGCATCACAAATAGGCTTAGACGAAGAAGTAAAAATCAGAGTATGTATTTACTAAATTGCTTTTATAAACCACTAAAATAAAGTAACGTGACAAGGGTCTTAATTCGCTTCGAAATAATAGTCAAAATTGCGATCATAATAAATAGAAATTAACAATAAAGTTTAAAGCGTTGTTCCATCACAACGTTCATTACTTAAGAAGCAATATAAACGAACTTTGTGTTTGTTTTCTGTTCAAGTTCGTCACGTGACGAGAAAGAAACGTCAATATTGTCGTCTGACAAGTTTGCTGTAGAACCTTCACGGTGCTTTTGACCTTAAAACGATAATAACTGGTGAGTGCACACTTGAGAGTTTACTTGTAATAGAACAGCGAGCCGCTCTTGTGTGTCGGTCTTTCATGAACTTCAAGCTCTAAGCTTGACATTTGTTACAACCTGAGTTTACAGACAAACAAACGTATTAGTATAACATTTGGTCGAGTCAAACACAGCAAACGTGACCAGTCAAGGGAGAAACCAATGTTACAAGTAAATGCTTACTCGATAGCATTACGACCAACCCAACAAACATTACATGGAAATGCTTTGATTTCTCCCACATTGCAATTTATGATAATATTACATTACACAGAAATGCGTAAGTGTGTACTCACCTTATCAAAAATATAATGTATTGTTCACAAAACTAGTATTTATTGGCGCCACTCATAAATCTGCTGCTTTAGTTTAAATATTTATTTTTCATGTGATTTATGTATTGTGGCAAGTTGGCAACTTAAATATGATGTTCAAATTTACGACGGTTTTAAAAAAGTTAAAACAAAATTGGGTAATTCGTCTTCGGTGACTCCTCACATTAAAACAATGCCCATTTTCAAAACAACCGTCTGTGTAGTAGGGTAAAATATATTTGGTGTTCGCGGACGAAAATGGTAATAAATAACAAAATCTGAATTATTTTGTCATGTTGATAAAGGAAAATAAATTTATTATTTAAAATTGTAGAACTTTAGTAGCAGTATTAGTTATTAAACTATAAGATAACATAATTCGTGTTGTAATCGTTGTGTATGTAACCTCCAGTACTGCATATAATTATTTTAAGACCTCGTCATGAAATAATATTTAACACATTGATCATGACTGTTATACTCTACTGACTTTTGTGACAAACGTACACACATCAAGATTAAAGGCTTCATACATTATGTACATTGATTGAGCTTATACCTGTATAATAGATTTTTTTACATTATGTGTATACACATAATATGTACATATGTACTTACGTTTATGCATACGACATAGACTGATTTGTTTAAAAGCGTGCCTTTCATTGACAGCACATAAATTGAAAATTACTTTAATCAATGCATCAATTATGCAATCAAATAATATTGACTGCTATAGGTATTTTCAAAGAGAAAGCACGTAAACGAGATTTATTAGGTTTTGAAAAATAAGCTGACTATGAAAATAAATTCATTTGCAGTGAATAAGCTGTAATATTTCTAATATAAAAAATATTTTGGTTTGAGAATTTCAAAAGAAGACGTGCCAAGTGGTGCGATAGTGACGGTTAAGCTCATTATTTCAGTTCAATCCTTTCTAAGCGCCTGACAAATGGAGGTTCAGCCGATTGAAAAAAATAAACTTACTTTAAAACTTTAATGGAATATTTCTATTAATGTTGTCGAAGGTTTGATTAATTATTTAAAGACTCTTAATAGTCAAATATGATAATTTTATTTCTATGAACATCAAAGTGAGAGAATTTTTTTGCTTTAATATCTGTTTGCAATACGAGTATAAACTTGTAACAAATTTTTTTCTTTGTTTAATGATCCTTTATATTTTGATAGTCACGGTTGAAGTAGCACTTGATTATGGGGCTAACAACAGGCTGATATTACTTATTTACCTAAAAAAAGATTCCATAGCATTTCGAACCTGTTCTATTTTGAAGTCTGTAAAATATAATATGTATCTTTTTATCTTTGAACACTAAGTAAAAGTATTTTTCTGTTCTTAATTTTATAAATACCGATAATTGAAGATCGCGCTTAATCAAATGACGCCAGCCAGTCAAACACACACATTGATCTTAATTAGAGGTAAACACACAGACACATTCATACAGGTGGTGATTACTGGCCAGTATTCTGTTTGTAATGCTTGAAAGCATATAAAGGTACGACAATGGCCAAGCTTGCGCGTGTAAGTGCAATACGTGCTTCAGGCATGCTGCCTCTCGTAATACACAAAGGGAATGTATCAGAGATACCTCTGGTACTCGTTGCGATGCTTGGAAACTATTTGTTGAATAACTGGCGATCTACGAGTGTTTCTAGCGAATTGATTTTATAGGAACATTGCCTTGAGTGAATTGTATGGAAATATGTATTTTACTCACTAGTGCTGTATGACAAAGATGCTAGGGATGTAAAAACTATAGTTTTAGAGTAGCAACAAATATAGGTATTCATATTTCTAAGTTAAATTTATAATAATAGGGAAATTTACTTTACGAATACACTTTTGCCCGAACCGGGAATCGAACCCGGGATGAATCCGAAGCAGACGCATACGCTATCCAACTACGGCTGCAGTCTACTATTTAATTTGTATTATGGAAATTTACTTGATCGCTATAATAAACATTTAAACCATTTAATATTTATATTCATATAAGCAAACGAACAGATTTAACAATTCTTAATCACGTCGGTATCTTAGGGTTAAGAATTCTGGACTCAAGAGTTGTTATTGTAATTCTGTCATTTATAATTATAAGGGTAACTTCTTAGAGGGCTTAAAATAAACGCCACTCCATTAAAATATACATAGTTATAACAGAGTAAGCAATTCACTATCTTCTCTGCAATAGCTCTGTATCGTCATAACATTACTAATAAAACTTACTGCCAGGTGAAGACACTAAGTCAATGCTAACTTTGAAGACCACAGAGCAAACTTCGGAACAGTGCGTACAGGGATATTTGTGAACTATCAGTGTACCCATCCCTTGCCACGTCGCGTATTCCCATCGTCCCGTGAGACGCTTCCCTTCTTTGTACTTCGACGACGTTCAAGACAAATGTTTTTCTCACATGTGGCGGCTAGTGGCAAAGTTAGAATCCTTCGCTTGGGAGGCTTAAGATCTATGAGAGATGTACTAGATGCGGGTGTTTTTTACTTTGAAGGCTGGTGTGAAAATTTAGCTGTGTGGTTGGCATGTTACGTTAGAGAGTAAATTGGATAAGTCACGTTTTTAGACCACTACAGTAAAGACATTTAGATAGTAATATTGTGCTTGTGACCTATTTGTTTTCACTGATATTGTATGTAGATGTTTCTGTTCTTTGTTACTGCTGGTTCTTTCAGCTTTAAATGCATGTACTTAGTGTTAAGTGTTATAATAAGTATGGTTCTACTATTTTTAGAGCGTTTCTCGAAGCGCAGTTTATTTTCTGAACGAAAGTGCTTTCCAAAAACAAGGAGTTTACTGTAAACACCGGGTTATATTGAAGATTTATGGCACCACTCTCAAGTATTTTTCATACTACGAATTACTAAGCTGGTTAAAAAAAAAATAACGTGGCATGAGTACTTTAACTCAGATTGACGATAAAGACACAGATAACCTATGTAGTAGTCTGGTAGGTATATATTATATACTTTGTATCGCGCACAAAACAGTGACATTTCATATTTCATTGCTTTTAGTGCTCACTATATTTCTTTGAAGTGTTTCTTAAAGTGTAAAATTTTCTCACATTAGTATTACATGAGACATATGGCACATAATATTCAAAGATATAAAACGTTTTAGGCTCACATTATATTTTCATAAAACACTTTTGTATGATATATTTTATGATTCATCATTTTGTATCATAAAAGTGCTTTTCCATTATATATTTAATTTGATGATGGAGGAGATGGAGACTAGTTTTCAGTCTGTAAAAATAAATAAGTTATACTGAATGTTATCAAATATTAAAAATTGATTATTGATAATATTCCGTACATAGATTTATACCATAATTATGTATATGCAAATCAGTCTTTCGAAATTCACAAAAGTAAGCTATAAAGACTAACCTGCCTGCGCTCTGTAAATGGGCCGCCTAGCCAAGCTAGCGGCTTTGCTTACATACTTAAACACTTTATGGAAGTACCAACTCGGTAAAAAGCGTGACTTCAAAAAACAAAGGCCTGGTGGCCCTGCGATCATACTCTACAACTTCACACACACCTTTTTACGGCAATTTTCATTATTAACAATTAAAGGCACCGTTATTTTATACAGTAATATATTAAGAGAACCCCTGGCGTATACAAACGCCCTTAAAGTATGCGCCCTGAATTCAGAAGCACCCCATACATTACGCCATTGCCAGTAGTTTACTAAAAAAATCGCCAAACGGTGTAACACTTAAGAACCAAAGAATAATATATTTTTTCTTGTTTTTACTTTGTAACTTTAAATGGAACGCTCAACTTAACCAGTTGTTAGGTGAAACATGGCGAAAAGTGTTTTAGTCGCAGCTATTTAGGTACAAATTGTGAATTTATACCTCCTTTTAGCAGATTACTTTAAAACTTCGGTTTTTACGCAGTCACTTAGTGAAAAATTCAAAAGCGCTTTTGAACTAACTCAATCTGAAATAGTCAATTTACTTTGAAAACTCTTAGAGGATAAAATCACAAAATTTGTGCGTACTTATATTTTTTTTAATTAATTATGTCTACTATAATTTTACATAGTTATTTTGTGTGGGTGCGTGTGAGTGTAAGTTTCTTAGAATTGAATGAAGGTTATTTATGCCGAAGTAACTGAGACCTAAATATTGATTTATGAGATGAAAGTCACTTACTAATTACCTACCTTAGAATATATTATATAATAACTTTGCGAAGCTATAGTTAGATTGTGAAACATACGGTGCTTTTCCTCGGTATAAGCTTTAAGTACCTAAGTATATGTTTGGGTTGGTAGGGGTGCATAGGGTTCCCACCAAGAACTTAGGGTCCCAAGCCAACCTCACCTGCAAGTGGTGCACCTGCCGATCAACGGACGAGGCTCTGGCAAACAAAATACCCCGATAAGCTGCAATAGGCTCGCCACCTATTACGTGGGATCAAAACACTGGCAAAAAGTGGGCGTTTAATATGCCTCTGCCTGCCCCTTCGGGGAAACAGGCGTGAGTCTATGTATGTATGTATATGTTTGTTTCTATAAAGGAAAACTCGGGGAGAATTTTCCGAAACAGAGATGCACGTATTATATTCAACCCTTTTTATTCTGCATAATGTAACCGAAGCAATACATGACGTGTTTGTAACTTTCACCACCATTAATATGTGCAATTTTTACATAAGCTGCAGTTGAATCGCAGACGCTAACTAGTGCCATCACAAAACAATCAAGAAACGGGGTGGCTGCCGACGTGATGATCGGTCTGCTTCACGACAAAATCACCGTGAGTCGTGACTAATGTCTTGTGCGTCCGCAGCCGAACGCTGGAGCAGACCTCTGTCTCATTGTGCATACTGTAACCTAAGCATTCCATGACTTCTTTGTAACTTTCAAATCATTGCCACGACATTACCAGCAGACGTGAAACCACCATAAATCTGTGCCATTTTTATATAAGCTGCAGCTGAATCGCAGACGCTAACTAGTGCGATCACAGAACAATCAAGAAACGGGGTGGCTTCCGACGCGACAATCGGTCTGCTTCACGACAAAAACAACGTGAGTCGTGACTAATGTCTTGAGCGTCCACAACCGAACGCTGGAGCGGACGTCTCTCATTGTGAATAATAGAAATCTCCATTCCCCTCCCACTCGACTCAGTTCAGAGAATTGTTAGTTAGTGTGATTTTTCATAATACATTCCGTTTTCTGCGAGTTGCTAGTATTTGTTATTGATTGAGAGAAATACTTTGAGTTCGTTTTCATTATAAGATAGGTATTGCCTATGAATTTTATTTTACTTTTCTGCAAACTTTGTGTTAGTGAATTCCTCTAAGTTTTTTAGTTGTCCAACGATTTCTCATTTCATATTAAATATGTTATTGAGTTCGAAACCAAGCAGGCGTTAAGCAGCAAAGATAAAAATATCCAGCTATCTCCACAGGTACAAAGTTTTGTAATATTTATCCTTTTTACAGGTTAATTTACTAGCAAGTAAAAAAATTCAGAGCAGTACTTATATATGTAATTTTATAGAATAGTTACTTACAATAGCAAATCTTACACTCTGATAAATAAATTTACTGCACGCTCCATCAGCATAAAATAACCATCCCAATAAGAAATAGTCGATAAAACATTGTTTACTATTACAATACACAAACATTTTTACGTTTGTGAATAGCTTCTCCACACGTGAGAGTACCGTAAATTCAATGTCACTTACACCGTTTCGTTTCTGACGCTACTTACAGAATTCAAAGAGGTTCGCAGTAAAGTTCAGAGTAAAAACGGTGTAAGCGACAGTTCCTAACAAGATCGAGTGGGTTAGCATGTCGATATTCAATGGCACATATTGTGCATATTTCAGTGTCCTGCAAGAGTAAACAGTTCGTTTTATATACAGTTTATGAGAGAGGCTTAAGATGCAGAAGCTCTGTACAAAGTGATCAATAAATTTAATGCTTCCAAAACAAATCATCCTCTTAGCGTTATCCCAGTTTCAATCTGGGGTCCGCTTACTAGTCTAACCGGATTTGGCTGAATATTAGCTTTTCCACAGAGCGACTGCCTGTCTGACCTCCGCAACCCGAAGGGATAGCGATATTCCATGGTTTAGACTAGTGTCAGTTTATTTAGAAGGTACTGACGCCCTGTAACGACTGTCAAAGATCTTCATGACAACCGGGACCGACGGCTTAACGTGCTCTCCGAGGCACGGGACAAGCGATAATTAACAATACGATACGCACACAACTCCGAAAAGTCATTGGTGCGCGCCGTGGATTCGAATCCGATACCCTCTGCATGGCAGTCTGTTGGTATATCCACTAGGCTATCGCTGCCTTCCAAAACAAATGTTTGATGAAAATTATTGATATCACTATTTGTTTGCATGCTTTCAACAAATATGCTCAAATTCTTTCACTAAAAATAATGCAATCGATCGGGTTGCACCGACTGTGTTCACGGGTAGACTAAAAAGTAGGTATAGATATCCTTAGATATATGATATTTACCTCATCTATTAAAAGTATATTAAATCCAAAAACATATTTGACATTTCGCCCAATTTGCATCGTTCGTGGTCACAAGTAGTCTAAAAAGTTTAGTAGTCTTTCAACATTTTCTTTCGATAAGCAGCCTTTGTACTATACGATATCATTTTCACTTTATCTATCACGTATATCGAAAACAACGTATTATTACTTATTCACACATCTACATATATGTGGGATAATTGACTAGGAGATATAAATACGTATGTAGTATTTATATCTCTGAGTCAATTATCCTACACCAAATAGTCAGCATTAAACGGCCAACAGTTCCCGTCACAAGAATGTCACTATACATCAATAGTTCGCGATCGAGCAGGGTGAAACACATTTTTATGTGACGTATCCTTTTACTCCGATATGAGGTGAGATATTGACAAGGCCGGATCTACTTTACGCTTTTGATACATTTCCCCTTTTTCCCCCAATATTCGTATAATTTAACACGTCTTTTCGCACTGGCTGTATTTTATTTGGTACTGCCTTAACCGTGGTATCGTCTGGATGGAATGGAATAGTGAATTATGAAAGGTAACCGGTATTCTTACTAGGATTTGGAATTAATTCGTAGGTACAACATTTTTGCGAATGAATGCACAATGTATTTGCGGTTTGCCGAAAAAACAAAAGTGTACCTAAGCTTTAATGGCTGACCATTAAAGCTTAGGTACACTTTTGTTTTTTCGGTGAGGGTACCAGATTGTAGATGATTTTGGCTTTAATACCTCTCCTATATTATGACATTTATCTTTAGACTGGTTAGTATTTGTATCGTAAGTTCTCAGAATTAAAGAAATTATACAAGCATCTAATGACCTTTCACACTTGAGATTAGCGTATCTATGATGAGCAGTAACCATGATACACCTACGTAATAAGTGTTTATACCTATCCCCCTTTGACACAGAGTTCAACCAACCAAGAAAAACACAAGAGTTTTTTGCAACAGCGTATATAAATGAAAAGGTATGGCTCCCTCATCAACCTTATTTATAGGCACATGTACAATATCGCGCACATTTGTACGCTCGTTACGCAGGGAGTATAAGCCTTACACGTAATTTCCGCGCTCGATTACCGCGGTAATTATTTACTGTGCGCCGGCGCCATTTGTCAGAGGCAAAAACTGCCGGACGCACACCCTCTCCTTCCCCATACCCTCTTACGTCGCCCGCACACCGTGGATTAATGACAAGACTCTTTCCCATGAGCATAAATGAGATCCGTCTTCATTTGACCTAACTATATTAGAGTCCAGTTATAGCTATTTTATTGCCTTGTTTTCTACGTTTTCCAAATTAGCGAGCTTGTTTTACCGTTAAAAAAGTTGTAGCCAAAGCGGTGAACAAATATTTGCACTGCGGAACAGTTATTTTTATTTTTCGATGTTCGTTTTTTGAGTTGATGTTTTGCTTCGGCGAAGCGCTGGAAAGTCATAAACGAACTGTACGTAATCTAAAGAGAAAGCCACACTGTATAATTTGTTTTTAAATTTATTTTTGCGTTATGAATATGTGCCTGGTTGTGAATAGTAAACCTACAAACTTTTTGAATGTTGACCACACACAAAACAAGAATGACAACTTCTATGCTATGATTATTATTTATAAGCACGGTCAATTCTAGTTTAACAGCTCTTTATAGAATTGTATGGACATTATAGTACCGACTTGGTTAGTCACTTACTTAATCTGTACTTTATTTCTTATTAATTATTATGTCATTATTCATTGACGGTCATTTCGAACTTGTGTTGACTAATGTTGGCGAGGCGTTGGGTGTATCAAAACAATAAATGATTTATCTTTGTCAAGCTTGAATTTTAATATAAGTTACCTCAATCAACTTTATACCGATACATTTCTGAAGACGCTGTGTGCGTTTGTGGCAATCTAGTAAATATAGAAGTGCTTATAGAACGCCCGTCTGCTAGGGAGACACGATATATTATTGTGATAAAGTCGATGTGCGCTTACATAACTTAAAAAAAATACTACAGTTACCTCGCTTTGCAGGCAGTCCGTGTCATGCCCAGGGCAAGTCAGTTCGCCTCGAGACTATATAAATGGAGTCCCCAGTTAACAAATTTCTTGTAATTTAAAACGTAGAAAGTTTTTATAAATTCTGTAGCCACCATATTATACATTCCAAGTCGTATGCCAAGTTTTTCTACCAACATTTTAAGCTGCAAGTTTTCAGTTTTGCACTGTACTGACCTCGATAGCGAAGCCACAAAAACTCGCTCACTTCTCCAGATATTAACAAGTCGTACAAAGGTCGTGTCGTTCCATTTCATCGGCGCCGTCAAACAAAATTAAAACATTGAGCTTGACGAGCACTTTTAACATTTAAAATGGAAGCCCCCGTACCTGTATAATACGCCTCGGTATATATTTAAAATGTCCGTAATTTCCCTAAAAAGGGTACACAATATTTACGCTAAAATTACGCTACGTCCCGCCACCCGACGCGCTGCCTTTCATTGTTGTAGGTCCACGTAATGCAACATTTTCACCCTTTATTCTTTTTTCTTTTAAACTGTACTTAACCCTTTGACTGCGAGAGTGGGATTCCTATTGTAACAGCACTAAAAAGGATTCGCTTTTTACTTTCCCCAAAGCAATGTTCGTATTTGAACAACTTGGTTTGCCTTCATAACAAGACCGTTTTATTTTTTTGGTGTGCCAGTTTATTCTAAAATATGGCATGCCAGAAATATTCAAGACGATATTTTTATGGCAATGAATTAATGTTAGTGAATGCAGGAGATAATTTATAGTATAAGTCGCTGGGGTCAGTCGCATTTCCGGGTCGTTAGCGTACTGTGGGGATCTTTTCATGTGAGAATTATAGGGCAGCAGTTGGTTTTTATCAGCTCGCATAAAAAGCTCACATATGAAGGCTTTTTATTAGTATATTGGTGTGGCCTCAACCTCACGTTCGTAAGCTGGCAATCTCGGCGCTCCATGTAATTCATCTCAAATTTGTGGCTAAAGGCGGTTGAGATAAGTTATCTGTTTACGTCGCGCTGGAGGTCACCGAGCCTTTTTGTAGGCGCGCGTCAACAAGATTAATTGGTCGCGATATCGTACCGACTGGGTCATGTGTTCACGTGTCTGATATAGGTAAGTGAATGGGGACCGCGCCAACTCCGCACCAAGATATATGTCTCGACAAATTGTTTTGCAAAAGTAAGCCGAGGGAAACGCTATGAATATTTGAAACGGTTTATGAATATAAATAAAACGATTCGTTTGCGTTTGCATATTTTGAAGTCGTAGTTTGTTTAAGTTGACCTAGTTCAGGAGAATAATAAAATAAGAAATGCGACAGCGATGCTGGGATTAATTAGTGCGGGAAGGTGAAAGGATTAATATGCTACAGGAATGAAAGGCGCTACGCAGTGTGCGCACTACGCGCGGCTACGCGTGCTACGAGGTACGTAGCGGTAGTGGCAAAGCGGCGTGGTCGGCTCACCGCAGGTAATAGTCATGGCGCGCGGTGGTTTGACATTAGATTAATTACCGCTCGTTAGCGTGTATAGTTACAATGTGAATTTAATTTGTAACTGCCGTAGTTGGCGGTTCGCTGTGGCCACAACTTCCGCTCGCCCTCTCATTTCGCATGTTTTCATGAAACTTCTAACATTATATTAGAATATAAATTGCGAACAATTGAAAGCTCTAAATGTGTCACCTGCATTTATACACACGTTGTTTACCAAATAAATTCTTGTTACCGAAAAGCATGCAGCACTAAAAGGAAATATTTTCTACGTTCCAATAACAACTTCAGCTGTTTATTTTGCAAATTGAAATATGTATTTTCGTGTTGTACATCATTTAATTCTATTAAGTTTTATTACTCCAAAATGTAATCGTTAAAACGAATTTGTCGGCAATTTGCCAAAATGGAGTGATGTGATGATATTTTGCGTAACATTTTACTATTAACAGTTTCGAGGTGTAATGGAGATTGAAAATAACTTTTTTAAACAATTAATTATCATCGTATCGGCACGTAAAGCTTTTCATGGTATGTAAGTATCATACAACATAGTTACTTTATCCCGTTTCGATAAAAATATACGTATTCATTATAAATTTCTTTACATTACTATAGATATTTATATTCACAATAATTAAATCCTTTCGGACAAAAATAAATACATAATTTCCTTCTATTACTTATTACGCCTCATGGCGGCTTTTATGGTAGTTTTTTAATACGTACATTTACATTTGCTTTTAATTCTTACTAATATTGTTCTTGTGAAATTATGTTGGTCTGATTTTTGTTGGATGGTTAGGAGGCTGGATGTCCTTTTTAGTAAAGAGGGACTGTTAAATATCTGGTTGTTTTTTTCGGTGTATGACATGGATAGTCAGTTAAGGCCTATATGTTCGATTGCCACGTTTATAGGCTGTATAGTGTGTACAGGCTGTTCTTAAGGGTGAGCCGGCGCGGAAAATTGTCGACAGGTGCGACAAAGTGGAGTTTACGCAGAAACGTGCCCTGGCATGTGTACACAACGGTACACTTCATAGGAAAAATCCAATATTACCTGAGCTGCCATTTAACTTCAAGTCTAGTTAGAAAGAGGTCAAGTAATTTTGGTTTACTATATATGTATATGTGAAGCTTCATGTGTGTGTTTGTACACGCATCCACACATACTTGCATATAATTATATACGGGCTTTTATTTCAATTAAAAAGTTTACTAAGTAATACGGGTTTGTTCAACAGTCTTGTTCAGTCGTGTGCACTTCAAAATTCTCAAGTTCATGACATTCTCAGTAAGTTCTACGTAAGGAACTCTTATGAAACGTTGAGCACTCATTTCTCAAATGAAATTAATTTCTAAAGAGGAGCAAATATTTGTAAAGAGTTCTTTCAGTGCGCGTTTCAAAGCACTTTGCTGTAAATAATTATTGTGAAATAACATTTCACTTACGTTAAATTAGATATCATCAATCATATAAATTTAAACTTACAGATGGTCCAGTCATAGTGCTTTGTAATTCGTTGATGGAATTATCGCCCTAACGGGTAAGCCCGCATGAGGGAGATGGAGGTTATAATCGCTTGAGACGTTTTCATCTCTGGTATCTGTGTGTATCTAAGGTAAGGCACTCGGAAGGATTATACAATTACTCAATCGTTCGCAAATTTTGATGGAAAATGATCTCTATGTTTGTGATGGAAGGGTTGAGATTGCGTTGAAGGTTATAAATGGCTAATTATGATTAAAATATGAGTTGATCTGTGAAGGCGACGAGGCAGGTAGAGGCGCGGGATTTGCGAAGGGATTAATAACCAAGAGCGAAGGTATCAGTCGCCAATCGCCGCTCACTTCAGGCGTAAACACTTAATTAGTAATTTAAGACGAACAAGTACGGGGATGTTTGATGATATTGTGTATATCTGCTTGTTTTTTATTCAGTTTACATATTCGAGATGATTCAATCTGTGGATCACCGTGATGAGGTTATCATATTAGCTTATATTAATATGCGGCAAACAATCTAAATGAGTAATTTCAAAGTATTTTTTGTTAATTTCAAGGAGTATGGAATGAAATCTGTAAAATTAGAAATACTGTTGTATCAAACATTAGTGGAGCCCGGGCGGAACAACGCTATAATGATGATAATGATGTTTATGACAAAGGTTCTCATATTTAAAAAAAATATATATTTACTTTAAAATATTAAGGTGAGAATGGAAACTACTTGGTACCTGACGAAGTTATGGACTCTAGCAGATCAAAAATATTTTCATTTTAAATTTAATATAATATCTTGATAAAAAATCAAGTTACACGGTTTCTGACAGAGAAAAGGAGAGAAGTATTATAACAATTTTATAACGATATTTTGCTGTCGTAAATATTATCGAAAGAACTTACTACTCTTAGACAAATATTTGTTCAAAAATATCTACAGCAAGAAACTTAAATACGAGGTAGTGCAGAAGTCTATTCAAATTAATAGGATATGCGTAAACTTTGAATGTAATTACGCCATTCACAGATGGCGCTAACGACGTGAAGTTACACACAGCTCATCACAGCCAGCGCTAAGTAATTGAAAATATCACCGCGTCACATATTTAAGCTTAATAATGCAGAGATAAGAGCAAAAATAACAGGAGCGTCAGTAAAAGGATCCACTGTCAAATCTCGGAGCACAAGGACCCGCATCAAAGTATTTAATCCGCCCTCAACTTGCGGCTGGCGTAATGAAAAAGCGACAAAGACTCCGAGGGGTGAGGGGCGTATGACGCGCGGGAGGGGCCGGGGGCAACAGTGGCAAGCTCACTTATTTCGGCAGCGACAATGAGAAACTCGCGGCCTGCTTATGATGTTTACGACATGCAAAAATCAACTTTTTAATTTGTTTCATTCGACCGGCGCCGCCGCCGCCGCGGGCGACACACCACAACTCACTTTGTTTACACCAAATTTACAAAATACACGATAACTTACTATTAATTTTAATCGTCGCACGCCCGCCTCAGTTAACTTTTAATTCTTACGTAACATTTCCAATGCGTCTGCGTTGACTCCGTAATCTGTTCCATTTCATGTTCAATCGCTCGCGATAAATTCGGAACTCGAGCTGATTGCCGTGTTTTTACGAGTTGCGAGCAATTTAAAAATCTTTGCCGCATTTCTGTGATTGTTTCAGCTGTTTAATTCCGAGTATTATTCTGAGCACAGACGGAGAATGCCCGATATTACGGCTGCAATACAACAGTAAGCCTCTGATTTAAGCATCTACGAACAAAATGAACATTTCCAAATATTCCTGTTACGTGCTGTGTTCACATCCACCGGTAGTTCCGTATGTAAATTTTTGCAAACACAGTCACCTTTTTATCGACATTATTATGAAGGGCTTTTTGAAGTGCCGAGTAGCTACAGTTTTAATATCGGCAGCGTCGACAGGTCGCATTAAAAACGACGTTTCTTTCCTTATAACGTGGCCGGGGGCGTGACATCGACTTCGAATTTCCCGGGGATTAGTGCTGTGACGTCTGGGGCTCGCATTTATGGGGTCATTACGGCGTCCTCTGGTGGCGAGGTAAGTTACTTCAGTGGTCAGAGTCGGAGTTTAATTTCAGGAAGTAGTGTCGCGAGGCGTAAGAGTGTGAATGTATTTGTAAGAATTTGTTAAGTTGTGTCGGGGGTCTGCGGGGTAAATATTTGAGCGTTAATGAAGAATTCCTCGTCTGGTGAGTGAGTGGAGCGATTAGCGTGCGGCAGTGGCGGTGGTGCGGACGTTTTTGTTCGCTCGTGACAAATGGGCGCGACAGAGGGCGCGGGCGGCGCCGGGCGTGGCGGTTAGTTATCGCTTAATTATGGGCTTGCATGCCACAGCGATGTATCGCTTTTTGCAACTGTTACTCTCAGTTTTGTGAGGAAATAGCTCTGGTTACGGACGTCGGATGAACTTCCTCTTAAACGTTCCTTCTTGGTAAATTATAGGAAGAGATTTTTTACGTAAAGTCGCTTAAATGATTTGAGTTTCTTTTTTAGCCTAGAACTGCAATTATACTGGGATTTTGGAAAAATAAGAATTGCTACTACTTGAAATTGGACGTAAAAATCATGAAATTATAACTGTAACTAAAAATGTGCTTTCTCTTTTAATTATAAAAGTTTTCATACCAATAATTTGAAAACTTCTGTACTCCTTTTAGCTGTCATTATATACATAAACTCCTGGTTATAGGTGTAAACTCTTGTTTCGAGATCGTCATAAGTTTATTTACAACGGTATTCAGGGTTTCATATTGAGGTGAAGCAAATATTATTTTAATAATTTTATGATCATAATTTCTGCCAAGTGACGTCCACTGCTGAATATAGCCCTATCCGTTTGAATTTCAAATCTTCATCATTTTAGTCATATTCAAATAAGATCACGTCCCACCATAACCAAATTATTAGTAGGTAGCGTTTGAACGATACTTATTCGTTGATAAGATGAAATATTTTATTTACTAACATCCAATAATAAAGCATTTTCCTTGGATATATTTGTATGATTTGATAGCGGAGGCGGACAGGAATGTAATTATCTTTTTGTGCAAAAATCAGTTATAAATGAGATCTTTCCTTCTAGCTTACAATTAGTAGTCCCAAGCGATAGATTAATAGCGAGTATTAGTGAATCAAGGGAAAGCGACGTGAAATCTTATTTAACATTGCTGTTATATATTATTCATTTACGATACAGAGAGGAAACCGACAAAGAGATTTGAGGAAAATCTCAATAAATGTCAGAATTAAATTTTTTTTAATATAAATTTGGCCATGTTATAAGTATTTATGAATTTTTGAGGACGACTCAAAAATTATAATTAATTCATGTATTCTGGGGAGTTACTTTTGCTTTACAGACATTCAATCAACGGACACAACATACACCGTTCAGTACCACGAAGTATCAGAAGCTTCGATTCGCTTAATCACCTATAACGTGATTAATGAATTGATGAATGATGATGAATTGATTATTGATGATTCATGAAAGGCACTAAACACAAAATTCTTATACAAAGTAAAATCAAGTTACGAGTCACCCCTGCTTCCAGGGTAATCAAATGTAAAACTTGAATAATATACCTAGGTACTACAAACTCACATTCACTGATACATTAATCTAGACTCAAAATAACCTAGCACTCACAAATGTCGCGTACGCATATATCTGAACAAAATAAATAATAAAAACTTGTCTCGAGTGAATTATAATCCCTACAGTCGAGCGTCGGGTTTTGTAATAAAAATAAACCTTAGGATGTTGCGTGTAGGTTTTGTGCGAGCGCTGCGAGGGTTAGGCATTGTGTAGGCCGTATTGTGAACGACGAGATACTATATACTGATAATATTTATTATTATAATGGTCTGTTTGTTGTGTGCTGTGAGATAGTGCCACACTTTGTATACGTTGGAATAATGTTTGTCTTATAGATACAGAAAGTTAGTGAGAGTGAAAGTTGACTTTGTTGGAATTTGTTTACGTTAGCTGCCAATAAATTTCTAATCTATTAAAATCATCATACTCCTACCACCATCCCGGTTACATCAAAGACTTTCTTAGGGTCCAGGGTCCGCTTACTAATCTAACTATATGTGAGAGAATATCAGCTTGCTTACTCTACTAAAATGTACGCAAAATTATTATATACTATAAGCGTACTCTTTTGAACGAAAGGATATAAAGAATAATACTATCGAATGTGACAATTCACAATATAAGAAACTTGTACAAAAGCTGACTTAACACTTTGAAGAAGAACGTAATACAAAATATATAAAGTGGAATTTTTACAAGGAGAATACTTAAAGAAAAGTAAAGTAACAACTTCTTAAGATACTTACTACAACATTATTATATGGCAAACCATTGTGTATTGCAATTGTGTTTACATTTTTTTGTGTATAAACTACGGTTTTGCAACTGCTGCTGCTTTGGGACAGTATTTTAAAATGTCTTGGGATCCTAGTTCTCGCTCACAAATGTGCTATGTATGCTTACTTACTTACTTACTTATCGTCACGCCTTTTATCCCCGAAGGGGTAGGCAGAGGTGTATTTCTACACCCACTTTTCGCCAGATAAACTTTAGTCCCACGTAATAAGAGGCGAGCCTATTGCCGTACCGGGCACATTTCCAGACTCCCTGCTGCTACTGAGAATTTCGTGACAGAAAAACCCAATAAAACTGCCCGACCCAGGAATCGAACCCGGGACCTCCCGATCCCACGCGCACATTTATGCCGCGAGACCAACGAGGCAGTCGTATAGGGTTTGATGTCGAGTTTTTCGTCTCTACGCAAATATGGTATTTGCATCGTGTTATCCCTTAGTCGCCTCTTACGACACCCACGGGAAGATATGGGGTGGTGACACTTGTATTCTATGCCGTCAATCACACGGCTATGTATGCGAATGGCATTATTGCCATTTTCTACATTATTTGACAGAAATCCCAAGTAACATTATGCCAAATCCACAGATCCAGTCTGAAACCTTAGTATCAGGGCCAATTTAGTATTCTCAAGATGTACAATTGAACTTCCTTTCCATAATCACGTAAAAACTACTATTTTACAAAGACTGTCTCAGACACGTTACATTTAAAATCTCCAACATATCGCTTCCAAGGATCTCCGAAGCCTAAAGAACTTATTTGCCAGACAAATTCGTATATTTGTCGTGGCGCTTACACGCATACGACTCGCGAGAACGACTTAGATATATCTACGTACCTGCCTGCCTGGCTGTAGTGAAACGTACTTGGAATACAAACTGCTTAGTGCAAACATTGGTGTGCCTTGTCACGCCAGTGGATGGCCTATATCTGAGTCTAGATCTATTATTTTAGTATGTAGATTGAGTACCGTATTATGTATGTTGGTTGGCAGATGTTATCGATATGTGTTTTGCTGATACGTTTGTTAGGTTAGTCAATACAGCTACATTAAGGGTGATTGGTTTTTTTAATTGTTTTATTTTTCCAGAAGTTAGAGGATTTGTCGTGCAATCAAGAACGAAACCTATAATAGCCTTAAATCAGCTATACCTTACTTCACATAAACTTAATTTCCTAGAACCATTAGTTTAGGCCTGTGTAACACGGAAAATATTTCGAAAGAAGGGCGCGCGCGCGCAATAAAACTTAACATCACTCGGGAATCAAAGCCGGCAGCAAACATAAATTTATTTCATGGTACGAATATTATGTTACAGTATAACTGGTTGTACGCCGACCTTTCTATATAATTATTACACCAATTAGTATTTTATAAGGCTTAGTTTGTTATAGTTGTAGTAAGAAGAGCCCTTTGAAAATCCCTTGGGTGTCGTTCGGAGAGCCCAGTAGATTATGCAAGCGATCGGTGCTTCGCACGGACCGATGCTACCCAACTGAGCAGCCCTCGTCCAAGTACTTATAAACTTCAAGGTACTTACTATTTTCAAAAGTATCCGAGTATAGTAAAGTAGTATTACGGTCGCTGCTAATTGATCAATCTTCACTTTCGAGAAAATTTCCGAGGTTTTCTTCTTCAGCTTAGTTCGTAGTTATTTTTGCGATCGTTCATTAGACTTTTTTTGTTCTAAAATACTCGTAAAATTCAGGCATTTCATGCCGAAGCCTCAAGGTCCTGTATTTTCAAATAATATACTGATATAAACCCGTTTTATAAATATTACTATTTACAAAATTCGTAAATGTAGTATAAAATACATACAAAGCCACTACTTTAACTATTGAATTCTAGAATTAAACTAAACGCATTTAATAAAATCCTGCAATATTAACGTGAAAAAAGAAAATATTTACATATACATATTTTGATATTTTAATATCTTACGCACGTAAAATATAATATAAAATAACGTCGCATTCAGCTCGTACAAAAACATTTGCTGTTGACACCGTCCGCACTCCGCACTTCATAACTCGACACACAAACACTCCAGTAAGTAAACAGCGCACGTATAAGCACATAAGTAGTATAAGTGATATAAGTAGGTTTGCTCCTTGCGACATGTGAAGCTTGGTATATAATGTTGCTAGTAAACGAAAATGTTTATGATTATTTGGAAATTGGGATAAAACTGTGAAAGAAAAATGTGGGTGTAATATTACACCTCTGCCTACCCCTTCGGGGATACAGGCGTAAGTCTATATACTATGAAAGAAGTGTTCCCTTTACTTTCAAATTATTACAAGTAAGGTGAAGTCTGGACATATGTACCCACTGTACACATGTAGACATTTTGACACCGTTGGACATTTTGAGAATTGGACATTTTGCCCCTGAACGATATTTTTGATGATCACACGAAGTATTGTCCCATGTGAACCCAAAGTACTCGGTGCAATGTTAAATGACAAGGCGGTCGATTAAACCAATACATGCACGATATTCATGCAGTCAAATTAGTTGTAAAGCATTGAAAGTTTGTTAAAAATATATAAGTTTCTTTGGCAGTTGTTGTCCGAGCTTAGCATCACAAATGGGCACAAGCGAAGAAATAAAATCAGAGTATTTGTTTACTAAATTGTTTTTCTATAGTACTAAAATACAATAACGTGACAAGGGTCTTAATTCGGTTCGAAATAATAGTCGAAATTGCGTTAATAAAGTTTAAAGCGTTGTTCCATCACAACGTTCATTACTTCAGAAGCAATATAAACGAACTTTGTGTTTGTTTTCTGTTCAAGTTCGTCACGTGACTAGAAAGAGACGTCAATATTGTCGTCTGATAAGATTGCTGTAAAACCTTCACGGTGCCTTTGACCTTAAAACGATATTAACTGATGAGTACACACTTGAGAGTTTACTTGTACAACAAGCCACTCTTGTGTGTCGGTCTTTCATGAATTTCTAGCTCCAAGCTTGACATTTGTTACAACCTGAGTTTACAGTCAAACAAACATAATATAACATTTGGTCGAGTCAAACACAGCACAAGTGACCTGTCTTGAGAGAAATCGATGTGGCAAGTAAATGCTTACTCGTCGTGAGCATTGCGGCGAATCCAGCAAACATTACATGGAAATGCTTTGATTTCTCCTACATTGCAATTCGTAAGAATATAACATTACATATTTTGTTCAAGTGTGTACTCACCTTATCAAAAATATAATTTATTATTCACAAAACTAGTATTTATTGGCGCCACTCAAAAAAATTACAATAAATGTAAACTTTACAGCTGCAGTTTTAATATTTATGTTTCATGTGATTTATGTATAGTTGGCAACTTAAATATGATGTTCAAATTAACGACGGTTTAAAAAAAGTTAAAACGAAATACGGTAATTCGTCTTCGGCGACTCCTCAGCTCACATTAAAACAATGCCCATTTTCAAAACAACCGTCTGACTGAACCGTCAAATTATTTGGTGCTCAAGGACGAAAAGTGTAATAAATAACAAAATCTGAATTATTTTTTCAAGTTGATTAAAGGACAATAAATGTATTATTTAAAATTGTAGAACTTTAGCAGCAGTAGTAGGTAGTCTAATTAAACTATTGGATAACGTACATGCTGTAATCTGTAACCTTAAGTACTGCAAATAATTTAAGACCTCGTCATAAAACAACATTTAACACATTAATCATGACGACTTTTGTGACTAACGTACAAACGTCAATTTTATAGGTCTAATATATTATGTACATTGATTGAGCTTATACTTGTATGATAGTTTTTTTTACATTATGTGTATACACATAATATGAATCACTATGAACATATGTACTTACGTTTATGCATACGATATACACTGATTTCTTTAAAAGCGAGCCTTCACATTGACATCACTCAAATTGAAAATTACTTTAATCAATGCATCATTAATGTAATCAAATAATATTGACTGCTATAGGTATTTTCAACGAGAAACCGCGTAAACGAGATTAATTAAGTTTTGAATAATAAGTTGACTATGAAAATAAACTCATTTACAGTGAATAAGCTGTAATATTTCAAATATAAAAAATATTTTAGTTTGAGAATTTCAAAAGAAGACGTGCCAAGTGGTGCGATAGTGACGGTTAAGCTCATTATTTCAGTTCAATCCTTTCTAAGCGCCTGACAAATGGAGGTTCAGCCGATTGAAAAAAATGAACTTACTTTAAAACTTTAATGGAATATTTCTAATTTTCTATTAATGTTGTCTGAAAGTTTGATTAATTATTTGAAGACTCTTAATAGTCAAATATAATAATTTTATTTCTATGAACATCAAAGTGAGAGATATTTTTTGCTTTAATATTTGTTTGCAATACGAGTATAAACCTGTAACAATTTTTATTTATGGTCGCGCTTGAAGTAGCACTTTGGTATATGGTCTTTGTTAGCAGGCTGGTATTAGTTATTTACCTTAAAAAGATTCCATCGCATTTCGAACCTGTTCTATTTTAAAATCTGTAAAACATAATATGTATAACAATAGGTATCTTCATTTTTGGCCGGTATCAACGCTTCACAGTTCTATGTGGGCACAGTTGGGTCTCTTTGCAATGAATACGCACTGAGTACAACACACTGTTTATTCGAGGACACAAAATACAGTATCTTCACGATCTTAATAATTATGCACAACGTGGCTTGGATGGATAACTTTTGGAAACGCAGCGAAGTCGGACGTAGGTGGGCCACACTTGTTTCCTCCGCTGTGAATGTCACCCTGTCACCAAAAAGTGTCCGTTGACAGCTCCACGATCGCTTATAAAAACTTCAAATGACATTGACAGCTGTCAACTGCTAACGTCTGTGTGGCCAACAATCGTATCCGAATACGCTCAAATCTATTGAGATTGGACGTTCCGTTTTCCAATCTCCTACATGTATCGCTTTATCTTTGAATACTAAGAAAAAGTATTTTTCTGATCTGAGTTTTATGAATACCGATAATTGAAAATCGCGCTTAGTCAAATGACGTTGTCATTGCGTCGAACAGCATAACAGCGCAGCCAGTTACAAACACACACATAGATCTTAATAACAGGTAGGCACACAGACACATACACACAGGTGGTGATTACTGGCCGGTATTCTGTTTGTAATGCTTGAAAGCATATAAAGGCATGACGATGGCCAAGCGTGCGCGTGTAAGTGCAGTACGGGTTTCAGGCCTGCTGCCTCTCGTAATACACAAAGGGAATGTACCAGAGATACCTCTGGTAGTCGTGGCGATGCTTGGCAACTATTTGTTGAATAACTGGCGATCTACGAGTGTTTCTATCGAACTGATTTTATAGAAGGAACATTGCCTATGTGTCAGTGTCTCCGTCGTTTTGTAGAGTGAATTGTATGGAAATATGCATTTTACACACTAGTGCTGTATTAAAACGATGCTAGGGACGTAAGATTTATAGTTTTGAAGGAGCAACAAGCATAAGTATTCATGTTTCTAAGTAAAATTTATACGGATAGGGTAATTACACGAACGAATACACTTATTTCCGACCCGGGTATCGAACCCGGGAGCTTATGAGCTAGGTTAGCAAACGCATACGCTATCCACTGGACTACGGAGGCAGTCTATTATTAAATTTAAATTATGTAAATATGCTTGATCGCTAAAATAAACATTTAAACCATTTAATATTTATATTCATATAGTCAAACGAACAGATTTAACAATTCGCAATCACGTCGGTATCTTAGGGTTAAGAATTCTGGACTCAAGAATTATTATTGTAACTCTGTCAATTATAAATATAAGGGTAACTTCTTAGAGGACTTAAAATAAACGCCACTCCATTAAAATATACATAGTTATAACAGAGTGAGCGATTCCGTGTCTTCTCTGCAATAGCTCTGTATCGTCATAACATTACCAATAAAACTTACTACCAGGTAAAGTCAATACTAAGTCAACACTAAGTCAATGCTAACCTTGAAGACCACAGAGAAAACTTCGGAACAGTGCGTACAGGGACATTTGTGAACTATCAGTGTACCCATCCCTCGCCACGTCGCCGTATTCCCATCGTCCCGTGAGACGCTTCCCTTCTTTGTACTTCGACGACGTTCAAGACAAACGTTTTTCTCACATGTGGCGGCTAGTGGCAAAGTTAGAATCCATCGCTTGGGAGGCTTAAGATCTATGAGAGATGTACTAGATGCGGGTGTTTTTTACTTTGAAGGCTGATGTGAAAATTGCTGTGTGGTTGGCATGTTACGTAAGGGAGTAAATTGGATAAGACACGTTTTTAGACCGCTACAGTAATGACGTTTAGATAGTAATGTTGTGCTTGTGACCTATTTGTTTTCACTGATATTGTATGTAGTGTCGATGTTTCTGTTCTTTGTTCATGCTGGTTCTTTCAGCTTTAAATGCATGTGCTTAGTGTTAAGTGTTTTAATGTGGAGTAAGGTGAGGTAAGAGTAATAAGGAGTTTGCTGTAAACACCAGGTTATATTGAAGATTTATGGCACCACTCTCAAGTATTTTACATACTACGAATTACTAAGCTGGTTAAATAAAAATAACGTGGCATGAGTACTTTTAACTCAGATTGACGATAAAGACACGGATAACCTATGTAGTCGTCTGGTAGGTATATATTATATACTTTGTATCGCGTACAAAACGGTGACATTTCATATTTCATTGCTTTTAGTGCTCACTATATTTTTTTAAGTGTTTCTTAAAGTGTAAAATTTTCTCACATTAGTATTACATGAGACAGAAGGCACATAATATTCAAAGATATAAAACGTTTTAGGCTCACATTATATTTTCATAAAACACTTTTGTATGATATATTTTATGATTCATCATTTTGTATCATGAAGGTGTTTTTCCATTTTATATTTAATTTGATGATGGAGAAGATGGAGACTAGTTTTCAGTCTGTAAAAATAAATAAGTTATACTGAATGTTATCAAATATTAAAAATAGATTATTGATAATATTCCGTACATAGATTTATACCATAATTATGTATATGCAAATCAGTCTTTCGAAATTCACAAAAGTAAGCTATAAAGACAAACCTGCCTGCGCTCTGTAAATGGGCCGCCTAGCCAAGCTAGCGGCTTTACTTACATACTTAAACACTTTATGGAAGTACCAACTCGGTAAAAAGCGTGACTTCAAAAACAAAGGCCTGGTGGCCCTGCGATCTTACTCAACAACTTCACAGACACCTTTTTACGGCAATTTTCATTAATAACAATTAAAGGCACCGTTATTTTATACAGTAATATATTAAGAGAACCCCTGGCGTTTACAAACGCCCTTAAAGTATGCGCCCTGAATTCAGAAGCACCCCATACATTACGCCATTGCCAGTAGTTTACTAAAAGAATCGCCAAACGGTGTAACACTTAAGAACCAAAGAATAATATTTTTTTTCTTGTTTTTACTTTGAAACTTTAAATGTAACGCTCAACTTAACCAGTTGTTAGGTGAAACATGGCGAAAAGTGTTTTAGTCTCAGCTATTTAGGTACAAATTGTGAATTTATACCTCCTTTTAGCAGATTACTTTAAAACTTCGGTTTTTACGCAGTCACTTAGTGAAAAATTCAAACGCGCTTTTGAACTAACTCAATCTGAAATAGTCAATTTACTTTGAAAACTCTTAAAGGATGAAATCACAATATTTGTGCGTACTTATATTTGTTTTAATTAATTATTTTTACTATAATTTTACATAGTTATATTGTGTGGGTGCGTGTGGGTGTAAGTTTCTTAGAATTGAATGGAGGTTATGCCGATGTAACTGAGACCTACAAATTCATTTATGAGATGAAAGACACTTACTAATTACCTTAGAATATATTATATAATAACGAATATATTATATAATTGTGAAGCTATAGTTAGATTGTGAAACATAAGGTGCTTTTCCACGCTATAAGCATTAAGTACCTATGTAGGTATATGTTTGTTTCTATATTAAAGGAAAACTCGGGGAGAAATTTTCCGAAACAGAGATGCACGTATTATATTCAACCCTTTTTATTCTGCATAATGTAACCTAAGCAATACATGACTTGTTTGTAACTTCCACCACCATTAATATGTGCAATTTTTACATAAGCTGCAGTTGAAACGCAGACGCTAACTAGTGCCATCACAAAACAATCAAGAAACGGGGTGGTTGCCGACGTGATGATCGGTCTGCTTCACGACAAAAACACCGTGAGTCGTGACTAATGTCTTGAGCGTCCGCAGCCGAACGCTCTGTCTCATTGTGCATACTGTAACCTAAGTAGTACATGACTTCTTTGTAACTTGCAAATCATTGCACGACATTACCAGCAGACGTAAAACCACCATAAATCTGTGCCATTTTTATATAAGCTGCAGCTGAATCGCAGACGCTAACTAGTGCCGTCACAGAACAATCAAGAAACGGGGTGGCTTCCGACGCGACGATCGGTCTGCTTCACGACAAAAACAACGCGAGTCGTGACTAATGTCTTGAGCGTCCACAACCGAACGCTGGAGCGGACGTCTCTTATTGTGAATAATAGAAATCTCCATTCCCCTCCCACTCGACTCAGTTCAGAGAATTGTTAGTTAGTGTGATTTTTCATAATACATTCCGTTTTCTGCGAGTTGCTAGTATTTATTATTGATTAAGAGAAATACTTTGAGTTCGTTTTCATAGTAAGATATTGCCTATGAATTTTATTTTACTTATCTGCAAACTTTGTGTTAGTGAATTCCACTAAGTTTTTTTAGTTGTCCAACGATTTCTCATTTCATATTAAATATGTTATTGAGTTCGAAACCAAGGAGGCGTTAAGCAGCAAATATAAAAGTATCCAGCTATCTCCACAGGTACAAAGTTTTGTAATATGTATCCTTTTTACAGGTTAATTTACCAGCAAGTAAAAAAATTCAGAGCAGTAGTTATATATGTACTTTTATAGAATAGTTACTTACAATAGCAAATCTGACACTCTGATAAATAAATAACCGATTTACTGCATGCTCCATCAGCATAAAATAACCATCCCAATAAGAAACAGTCGATAAAACATTGTTTACTATTACAATACACAAACATTTTTCCGTTTGTGAATAGCTTCTCCACACGTGGGAGTACCGTAAATTCAATGTCACTTACACCGTTTCGTTTTCAACACAACACAGAATTCAAAGAGGTTCGCAGTAAAGTTCAGAGTAAAAACGGTGTAAGCGACAGTTCCTAACAAGATCGAGTGGGTTGGCATGTCGATTTTCAATGGCACATATTGTGCATATTTCAGTGTCTTACAAGAGTAAACAGTTCGTTTTATATACAGTTTATGAGAGAGGCTTAAGATGCAGAAGCTCTGTAGAAAGTGATCAATAAATTTAATGCTTCCAAAACAAATGTTTGATGAAAATTATTGATATCACTATGCGTTTGCATGCTTTCAACAAATATGTTCAAATTCTTTCACTAAAAATAATGCAATCGATCGGGTTGCACCGACTGTGTTCACGGGTAGACTAAAAAGTAGGTATAGATATCCTTAGATATATGATATTTACATCATCTATTAAAAGTATATTAAATCCAAAAACATATTTGACATTTCGCCCAACTTGCATCATTCGTGGTCACAAGTAGTCTAAAAAGTTTAGTAGTCTTTCAACATTTTCTTTCGATAAGCAGCCTTTGTACGATACGATATCATTTTCACTTTATCTATCACGTATATCGAAAACAACGTATTATTACTTATTCACACATCTACATATATGTGGGATAATTGACTAGGAGATATAAATACGTATGTAGTATTTATATCTCTGAGTCAATTATCCTACACCAAATAGTCAGCATTAAACGGCCAACAGTTCCCGTCACAAGAATGTCACTATACATCAATAGTTCGCGATCGAGCAGGGTGAAACACATTTTTATGTGACGTATCCTTTTACTTCGATATGAGGTGAGATATTGACAAGGCCGGATCTACTTTACGCTTTTGATACATTTCCCCTTTTTCCCCCCAATATTCGTATAATTTAACACGTCTTTTCGCACTGGCTGTATTTTATTTGGCTGCCTTAACCGTGGTATCGTCTGGATGGAATTCGTGTTGCCCAAATGCAAGAACAAGACGAGACTTAGCCAGTCTTGGTCTTGGTCTTGCGCCAATACACCTGGTCTTGGTCTTGGTCTTGGTATTGCGCTCCCAGTCTTGGTCTTGGTCTTGGTCGTGCAGCAAGAGTCTTGCAAGTCTTGCAATTACCTATCAGTCTATTACTATTTATTAAAGTTTTTAAATCTTAGAAAAACGTATTAGAATTGGAACATTGTGAGCTTGAATTAACACAGCCATAGTAAAGACAAAAAAATATTTTTTTTAGTTTTGTATGGAAAAAAAAGTTTCGCTTTCATTATTAACATTTACGCATACGATTCCAAACTTGATATAGATAAACACCTTTAAATATTGTTGGGCCTAACTCGGACACCCTGTATACTTACTAGAATAAATTATTATGACATCTACTACCTATCCTTACCATTTTATCCTAATCATAATACTGCTTGCGTGATCAGTATAATGTATTCATTTTCATTCTAAGCCTAAGACTATAGAATAAAAGGCAGACAGAGCGCGCGGAACACTTGCGTGAGGCCACTAAAGCAAATACAAAATTGAAAAGCGAATACAAACTCGACTCAGTGCGCTGCGAAGCATCGCACAGTTCACACGCCACGATCGATCCTGCTTTTAAATTCATAAAATGCCGTCTTGCGTTTTTAAACATTGTAAAAGTTGTTTCTAGAAGCAAATACGGGAAGATGGAATATATTCTTACAGATAACTATGGATTATTTGACCGTTTTATAATATTATTTCGATAAAATTCGTATTTCTGCAGAAAATATGTAAGTGTTGCCAGTTTACGTCTACACCGTTTTCCCTGAATTAGGGAAAATGCACTTGTCAATTGATTATGTAGGTAATAATGATTGTCATGTTAATGAAAAATACATTAACGTTTTGTAAAAGTATATTTATTTATTTATTTATTTATTTAAAAAACTTTATATACGCAGCGTATACAGGCGGACTTAATGCCATGGGCATTATCTCCCAGTCTACCTTTGAATGGTGCAGAGAAAAAGAAGTAGGCGCTATATAAATATAATGAAAAGAACCTTGAGTTTGAACTTTCTTATAAATATACTAATAGGATTTCCATTAGTATATACATTGTTTTGAGTTCGATCCCCAAACGATCCAAATATTCGTGTACACGCGGCTACTTGTCAAGCTATACACTTTGACCTTTGTACCGTTGTTAGACCTTTGTACCGTTCTTATGGCGTAGGGAATAAGTATCAAAATCGTACTTCGACTATTTAGCTTGACTTGGCGCCGTGTGTACATTAAGTACAGAAACAGAAATTATTGATTGTAGCCATTATTTATTTTTATTGCAATTTTTTTTGGTTACGATTTATGATTATGATATTCATAATTTATTGTATGCATGACAAAATGTTTTTAGCTAATTAATATTTATGACGCAAGCCTATCTATTTATTTCTCAATTTACGAATAAAATTAGTTAAAACTTAACTCGGAGCCTACATTTTTAAAGAAATGTATTTATAAAAGCATACTTTAATGGTATCTTTTATTTGAATAATTTTCACAACAGCATTACATATTAAAAGCATTAATTAAATCTATTGTAAATTCTTCAAAACCACAAACGAATATTACCTATGTAATATTTTTATATTCGTTTGCAAAAACTATATGCAAAATAGTGGGAGATTATTCATAATCTGGCAACTTTACACACACATAGACGCGCGTGTCCGTATAGTGCCAGTCGCCAAATGTCACGCACACATAGCTGTCAACGTGCCTCACTTAGTTGGACGAATACGCTACATCTGGTTCTTGTTTGTTAAATCTGTGTTCTAAGCACTCTGAAACTTATTTATTCTTTGGAACACCTGTAGGTACTCTTAAAATTCGAAATTATTTTGCATGAGTCTACCTACGCCCTGTGGCGGCAATCAAATAGTGTCAAATGTTGTGATTTCGGCGCGGCGGCAACGATTGTTGTATATGATTTCAAAAGAAGCCGCCGGCGCGTGTATCATAACCATGTACTTCCGAAAAGCGGCAAATTTCTTTGAGAAGTAAGTACAAAACCTTTGATGCCGCATTATCAAAGTGCCGATGGTTAAAACATAACTATGCATGCACTCAGTTTGATTTTAATGGATATTTTTTTATTCGCTATGTAGGTATGTTTATGGTACCTATTAGTCGTAATGCGCATAGGTCCAGTTTTTCATATTCTTTGATACAGTTTTTTGCGTCTCATAGAATTCCTAAGCGTACCTATACACCGAACTGTTACACCTAACTACTCCGTGAAATAGCGCTAAGTCCTAGCTGCAAGACGCAAGAGTCTTGCAGGCTTAGTCTTGTTCTTGCTCAAGTCTTGCACGATCAGTCTTGGTCTTGGTCTTGCTAAAAATACGCGGTCTTGTTCTTGGTCTTGGTCTTGCAAAAACGCAAGAACAAGACCAAGACTGCAAGACCAAGACTGAATTTGGGCAACACTAGATGGAATGGAATAGTGTATTATGAAAGGTAACCTTACCGGTTACCTTCTCGTCTTACTAGAATTTGGAATTAATTCGTAGGTACTAAATTTTTCCGAATGAATGCAAAATCTAATGACCTTTCACACTAGAGTACTATATCTATAATAAACAATAACCATGATATAACTACGTAATAAGTGTTTATACCTATCCCCCTTTAACACAGAGTTCAAACAACCAACAAAAACACAAGAGTTTTTGCAACAGCGTATATAAATGAAAAGGTATGGCTCCCTCATCAACCTTATTTATAGGCACATGTACAATATCGCACACATTTGTACGCTCGTTACGCAGGGAGTATAAGCCTTACACGTAATTTCCGCGCTCGATTACCGCGGTAATTATTTACTGTGCGCCGGCGCCATTTGTCAGAGGCAAAAACTGCCGGACGCACACCCTCTCCTTCCCCATACCCCTCTTACGTCGCCCGCACACCGTGGATTAATGACAAGACTCTTTCCCATGAGCAAAAATGAGATCCGTCTTCATTTGACCTAACTATATTAGAGTCCAGTTATAGCTATTTTATTGCCTTGTTTTCTACGTTTTCCAAATTAGCGAGCTTGCTTCACCGTTAAAAAAGTTGTAGCCAAAGCGGTGTACAAATATTTGCACTGCGGAACAGTTATTTTTATTTTTCGATGTTCGTTTTTTGAGTTGATGTTTTGCTTCAGCGAAGCGCTGGAAAGTCATAAACGAACTGTACGTAATCTAAAGAGAAATCCACATCATCATGAATATGTGCCTGGTTGTGAATAGTAAACCTACAAACTTTTTGAATGTTGACCACACACAAAACAAGAATGACTTCTATGCTATGATTATTATTCATAAGCTCGGTCAATTGTAGTTTAACAGCTCTTTATAGAATTGTATGGACATTATAGTACCGACTTGGTTAGTCACTTACTTAATCTCTACTTTATTTCTTATTATTATGTCATTATTCGTTGACGGTCATTTCGAACTTGTGTTAACTAATGTTGGCGAGGCGTTGGGTGTATCAAAACAATAAATGAATTATCTTTGTCAAGCTTGAATTTTAATATAAGTTACCTCAATCAACTTTATACCGATACATTTCTGAAGACGCTGTGTGCGTTTGTGGCAATCCAGTATATATAGAAGTGCTTATAGAACGCCCGTCTGCTAGGGAGACACGATATATTATTGTGATAAAGTCGATGTGCGCTTACATAACTTAAAAAAATACTACAGCTACCTCGCTTTGCAGGCAGTCCGTGTCATGCCCAGGGCAAGTCAGCTCGCCTCGAGACTATATAAATGGAGTCCCCAGTTAACAAATTTCTTGTAATTTAAAACGTTGAAAGTTTTTATAAATTCTGTAGCCACCGTATTATACATTCCAAGTCGTATGCCAAGTTTTTCCACCAACATTTGTAAGCTGCAAGTTTTCAGTTTTGCACTGTACTGACCTCGTAGCGAAGGCACAAAAACTCGCTCACTCCTCCAGATATTAACAAGTCGTACAAAGGTCGTGTCGTTCCATTTCATCGGCGCCGTCAAACAAAATTAAAACATTGAGCTTCACGAGCACTTTTAACATTTAAAATGGAAGCCCCCGTACCTGTATAATACGCCTCGTTATATATTTAAAATGTCCGTAATTTCCCTAAAAAGGGTACACAATATTTACGCTAAAATTACGCTACGTCCTGCCACCCGACGCGCTGCCTTTCATTGTTGTAGGTCCACGTAATGCAACATTTTCACCCTTTATTCTTTTTTCTTTTAAACTGTACTTAACCCTTTGACTGCGAGAGTGGGATTCCTATTGTAACAGCACTAAAAAGGATTCGCTTTTTACTTTCCCCAAAGCAATGTTCGTATTTGAACAACTTGGTTTGCCTTCATAACAAGACCGTTTTATTTTTTTGGTGTGCCAGTTTATTCTAAAATATGGCGTGCCAGAAATATTCAAGACGATATTTTTATGGAAATGAATTAATGTTAGTGAATGCAGGAGATAATTTATAGTATAAGTCGCTGGGGTCAGTCGCATTTCCGGGTCGTTAGCGCACTGTGGGGATCTTTTCATGTGAGAATTATAGGGCAGCAGTTAGTTTTTATCAGCTCGCATAAAAAGCTCACATATGAAGGCTTTTTATTAGTATATTGGTGTGGCCTCAACCTCACGTTCGTAAGCTGGCAATCTCGGCGCTCCATGTAATTCATCTCAAATTTGTGGCTAAAGGCGGTTGAGATAAGTTATCTGTTTACGTCGCGCTGGATGTCACCGAGCCTTTTTGTAGGCGCGCGTCAACAAGATTAATTGGTCGCGATATCGTACCGACTGGGTCATGTGTTCACGTGTCTGATATAGGTAAGTGAATGGGGACCGCGCCAACTCCGCTCCAAGATATATGTCTCGACAAATTGTTTTGCAAAAGTAAGCCGAGGGAAACGCTATGAATATTTGAAACGGTTTATGAATATAAATAAAACGATTCGTTTGCGTTTGCATATTTTGAAGTCGTAGTTTGTTTAAGTTGACCTCATCATCATCAGCCCCTTACAATCCACTGCTGGACTAGGCCTCTCCTTTGAAAGGAGGAATTGGCCTACTATACCACGCTGGCCAAACGGGTTGGTATAGGGTTTGTTTCAAGTTTTCCTTCTCTTACAGTGCTGTTCTCTGCATAGTATGGTCCCTCTGTCGGCTCTTACGACACCCACGGGATGATATGGGGTGGTGACATTCCGTATTCTTAATCCGTCACCACACGGATTAAGTTGACCTAGTTCAGGAGAATAATAAAATAAGAAATGCGACAGCGACGCTGAGATTAATTAGTGAAAGGATTAATATGCTACAGGAATGAAAGGCGCTACGCAGTGTGCGCACTATGGACTACGCGTGCTACGAGGTACGTAGCGGTAGTGGCAAAGCGGCGTGGTCGGCTCACCGCAGGTAATAGTCATGGCGCGCGGTGGTTTGACATTAGATTAATTACCGCTCGTTAGCGTGTATAGTTACAATGTGAATTTAATTTGTAACTGCCGTAGTTGGCGGTTCGCTGTGGCCACAACTTCCGCTCGCCCTCTCATTTCGCATGTTTTCATGAAACTTCTAACATTATATTAGAATATAAATTGCGAACAATTGAAAGCTCTAAATGTGTCACCTGCATTTATACACACGTTGTTTACCAAATAAATTCTTGTTACCGAATAGCATGCAGCACTAAAAGGAAATATTTTCTACGTTCCAATAACAACTTCAGCTGTTTATTTTGCAAATTGAAATATGTATTTTCGTGTTGTACATCATTTAATTCTATTAAGTTTTATTACTCCAAAATGTAATCGTTAAAACGAATTTGTCGGCAATTTGCCAAAATGGAGTGATGTGATGATATTTTGCGTAACATTTTACTTCGAGGTGTAATGGAGATTGAAAATAACTTTTTTAAACAATTAATTATCACCGTATCGGCACGTAAAGCTTTTCATGGTATGTAAGTATCATACAACATAGTTACTTTATCCCGTTTCGATAAAAATATACGTATTCATTATAAATTTCTTTACATTACTATAGATATTTATATTCACAATAATTAAATCCTTTCGGACAAAAATAAATACATAATTTCATTCTATTACTTATTACGCCACATGGCGGCTTTTATGGTAGTTTTTTAATACGTACATTTACATTTGCTTTTAATTCTTACTAATATTGTTCTTGTGAAATTATGTTGGTCTGATTTTTGTTGGATGGTTAGGAGGCTGGATGTCCTTTTTAGTAAAGAGGGACTGTTAAATATATGGTTGTTTTTTTCGGTATATGACATGGATAGTCAGTTTAGGCCTATATGTTCGATTGCCACGTTTATAGGCTGTATAGTGTGTACAGGCTGTTCTTAAGGGTGAGCCGGCGCGGAAAATTGTCGACAGGTGCGACAAAGTGGAGTTTACGCAGAAACGTGCCCTGGCATGTGTACACAACGGTACACTTCATAGGAAAAATCCAATATTACCTGAGCTGCCATTTAACTTCAAGTCTAGTTAGAAAGAGGTCAAGTAATTTTGGTTTACTATATATGTATATGTGAAGCTTCATATGTGTGTTTGTACACGCATCCACACGTACTTGCATATAATTATATACGGGCTTTTATTTCAATTAAAAAGTTTACTAAGTAATACGGGTTTGTTCAACAGTCTTGTTCAGTCGTGTGCACTTCAAAATTCTCAAGTTCATGACATTCTCAGTAAGTTCTACGTAAGGAACTCTTATGAAACGTTGAGCACTCATTTCTCAAATGAAATTAATTTCTAAAGAGGAGCAAATATTTGTAAAGAGTTCTTTCAGTGCGCGTTTCAAAGCACTTTGCTGTAAATAATTATTGTGAAATAACATTTCACTTACGTTAAATTAGATATCATCAATCATATAAATTTAAACTTACAGATGGTCCAGTCATAGTGCTTTGTAATTCGTTGATGGAATTATCGCCCTAACGGGTAAGCCCGCATGAGGGAGATGGAGGTTATAATCGCTTGAGACGTTTTCATCTCTGGTATCTGTGTATATCTAAGGTAAGGCACTCGGAAGGATTATACAATTACTCAATCGTTCGCAAATTTTGATGGAAAATGATCTCTATGGTTGTGATGGAAGGGTTGAGATTGCGTTGAAGGTTATAAATGGCTAATTATGATTAAAATATGAGTTGATCTGTGAAGGCGACGAGGCAGGTAGAGGCGCGGGATTTGCGAAGGGATTAATAACCAAGAGCGAAGGTATCAGTCGCCAATCGCCGCTCACTTCAGGCGTAAACACTTAATTAGTAATTTAAGACGAACAAGTACGGGGATGTTTGATGATATTGTGTATATCTGCTTGTTTTTTATTCAGTTGACATATTCGAGATGATTCAATCTGTGGATCACCGTGATGAGGTTATCATATTAGCTTATATTAATATGCGGCAAACATTCTAAACGAGTAATTTCAAAGTATTTTTTGTTAATTTCAAGGAGTATGGAATGAAATCTGTAAAATTAGAAATACTGTTGTGTCAAACATTAGTGGAGCCCGGGCGGAACAGCTATAATAATGATAATGATGTTTATGACAAAGATTCTCATATTTAAAAAAAAAATATATATATATATTTACTTAAAAATATTAAGATTAGAATGGAAACTACTTGGTACCTGACGAAGTTATGGACTCTAGCAGATAAAAATTATTTTGATTTTAATTTTAATATAATATCTTGATAAAAAATCAAGTTACGCGGTTTCTGACAGAGAAAAGGAGAGAAGTATTATAACAATTTTATAACGATATTTTTCTGTTGTAAATATTATCGAAAGAACTTACTACTCTTAGACAAATATTTGTTCAAAAATATCTACAGCAAGAAACTTAAATACAAGGTAGTGCAGAAGTCTATTCAAATTAAAATGATACGCGTAAACTTTGAATGTAATTACGCCATTCACAGATGGCGCTAACGACGTGAAGTTACACACAGCTCATCACAGCCAGCGCTAAGTAATTGAAAATATCACCGCGTCACATATTTAAGGACGCGTTTACAAAATTAGTAGGTACAAAATCGCGTCACTACAGCGACACGGCGGCAACAGTACGTACTACGTACGGTAACTTGCGGAAATGTAGTTCAACTAAATAACTTTGAGATTTAGAGTTTTTTGTGATATGTATCTATGTGTTATAGGCCTGGCTGTGCGAGTTACGTACAAATAAGTTTCTTATTTTTATATACCTAAATGGACATTATTACTTTATTTTTTCCATTATGTTGATTCAGGATATATTCCGGTATTTAGATATTATTTTGTTTCTTGCGTTGAACTCTGGTAAGATTATGTGGACTGATGGTATACCATCCCATTCAAGTGTTGCGACTGGAACTCATAAAAGAGTAGACCTAGTTATGCCAGGTTGGGGCTCATTTTATTTGTTTTAGTGAGACCCTACCACTGGTGAAGTAACCTTCCAAGGTTATTCAATGAGTCTTACTAGTACTCTTATGTGAGGAGAGCTAGGCATGCCGAGTTTGGGCTCATTTTGTTTGTACATAAGAGACGCTACCACTGGAACTTATGAAGTAACCTTCCAGGGTTATTCGATGACTCTTGCTGGTACTCATATGTGAGTAGAGCTAGGCATGCCGAGTTTGGGCTCATTTTGTTTGTACATATGAGACCCTACCACTGGAACTTATGAAGTAACCTTCCAGGGTTATTCAATGACTCTTGCTGGTACTCATGTGTGAGTAGAGCTAGGCATGCCGAGTTTGGGCTCATTTTGTTTGTACATAAGAGACCCTACCACTGGAACTTATGAAGTAACCTTCCAGGGTTATTCGATGACTCTTGCTGGTACTCATATGTGCGTAAATCAAGGCATGCCGAGTTTGGGCTCATTTTGTTTGTACATAAAAGACCCTACCACAGCAACTTATGAAGTAACCTTCCAGGGTTATTCGATGACTCTTGCTGGTTCTTATATGTGAGTAGAGCTAGGCATGCCGAGTTTGGGCTTATTTTGTTTGTACATAAGAGACCCAACCACTGCAACTTATGAAGTAACCTTCCAGGGTTATTCGATGACTCTTGCTGGTACTCATATGTGAATAGAGCTAGGCATACCGAGTTTGGGCTCATTTTGTATGAACATCAGAGACCCTTCCACTGGAAGATACCTAGCTCTACTCACATATGAGTACCACTAAGAGTCTTCGAATAAACCTGAAAAACCTGAAAGGTTACTTCATAAGTTCCAGTGGTAGGGTCTCTTATGTACAAACAAAATGAACCCAAACTCGGCATGCCTAGCTGTACTGACATATGAGTACCAGTAAAAGTCATTGAATAACCCTGGAAGGTTACTTCATAAAATGCAGTGATAGGGTCTCTTATGTACAAACAAAATGAGCCCCAACTCGGTATGCCTAGCTCTACTCACACATGAGTACCAGCAAGAGTCATTGAATAACCCTGGAAGGTTCCTTCATAAGTTCCAGTGGTAGGTTCTCTTATGTACAAACAAAATGAGCCCAAACTCGGCATGCCTAGCTTTACTTCCATATGAGTACCAGTAAGAGTCATCGAATAACCCTGGAAGGTTACTTCATAAGTGCCTGTGGTAGGGTCACTTATGTACAAACAAAATGAACCCAAACTCGGCATGCCTAGCTGTACTGACATATGAGTACCAGTAAAAGTCATTGAATAACCCTGGAAGGTTACTTCATAAAATGCAGTATTAGGGTCTCTTATGTACAAACAAAATGAGCCCAAACTCGGCATGCCTAGCTCTACTCACACATGAGTACCAGCAAGAGTCATTGAATAACCCTGGAAGGTTACTTCATAAGTTCCAGTGGTAGGGTCTCTTATGTACAAACAAAATGAGCCCAAACTCGGCATGCCTAGCTCTACTCACACATGAGTACCAGCAAGAGTCATTGAATAACCCTGGAAGGTTACTTCATAAGTTCCAGTGGTAGGGTCTCTTATGTACAAACAAAATGAGCCCAAACTCGGCATGCCTAGCTCTACTCACATATGAGTACCAGCAAGAGTCATCGAATAACCCTGGAAGGTTACTTCATAAGTTCCAGTGGTAGGGTCACTAATGTACAAAGAAAATGAACCCAAACTTGGCATGCCTAGCTGTACTGACATATGAGTACCAGTAAAAGTCATTGAATAACCCTGGAAGGTTACTTCATAAAATGCAGTGGTAGGGTCTCTTATGTACAAACAAAATGAGCCCAAACTCGGCATGCCTAGCTCTACTCACACATGAGTACCAGCAAGAGTCATTGAATAACCCTGGAAGGTTACTTCATAAGTTCCAGTGGTAGGGTCTCTTATGTACAAACAAAATGAGCTCAAACTCGGCATGCCTAGCTCTACTCACATATGAGTACCAGTAAGAGTCAACGAATAACCCTGGAAGGTTACTTCATAAGTTCCAGTGGTAGGGTCTCTTATGTACAAACAAAATGAGCCCAAACTCGACATGCGTAGCTTTACTCACATATGAGTACCAGCAAGACTCATCGAATAACCTTGGAAGGTTACTTCATTAGTACCAGTGGTAGGGTCTCACCAAAACAAATAAAATGAGCCCCAACCTGGCATAACTAGGTCTACTCTTTTATGAGTTCCAGTCGCAACACTTTAACGGGATGGCATACCATCAGTCCAGATAATCTTACCAGATTTCAACGCAAGAAACAAAATAATATCTAAATACCGAAATATATCCTGACTCAACATAACGGAGCAAATAAAGTAATAATGTCCATTTATACAAAAGAAATTTACTTGTACGTAATTCGCACAGAATACGAGAAGTATCAAATTGATTTCAGCGAATATTTTGTATTCGTGTATTGCTTTTTTTGTCTTCGGGCTGCAGCGACAAGCGACATAGAGTCTACTCCCGACGGCGCTCAAGCGCAGACTGAGATCTCATTGCAGAATTTGGATATATAAATCAAGAAAGTGGCTATATAAAACGAACCTTATTGCCACACATTAAGACACACGTATGCGAGCAAAATAGAAGAAAAATGTAAGATGATTTTTTGCTTTTTTTGGGTCAATTTACAATATTTTGAAAAAAAAATATCTAATTGTTTTTGAGTTGACTATATTTACTACCCTATTCTATCTTTGAAAATCTAAATAAATGTAAAAATAGAGAGAAAATTGTACCCAAAAATAGCAGTATATGCCTATTTTTGATTTAAGAGGCCGTTTCGAATCGATTTTACATTAATATTAATTAAATATTTTTTATTTATTTTCAAATTGATTTATAGATAAAAAAGTAATCAATTTATCGTAATCATTAGTTTTATTAGTTATTATCTAAAATTGTCGTAAAATGTACCGGAAATATGTGGTTTTTTGATACAAGCGTAAACGCGTCCTTAAGCTTAATAATGCAGAGATAAGAGCAAAAATAACAGGAGCGTCAGTAAAAGGATCCACTGTCAAATCTCGGAGCACAAGGACCCGCGTCAAAGTATTTAATCCACCCTCAACTCGCGGCTGGCGTAATGAAAAAGCGACAAAGACTCCGAGGGGTGAGGGGCGTATGACGCGCGGGAGGGGCCGGGGGCAACAGTGGCAAGCTCTCTTATTTCGGCAGCGACAATGAGAAACTCGCGGCCTGCTTATGATATTTACGTCATGCAAAAATAAACTTTTTAACTTGTTTCATTCGACCGGCACCGCCGCCGCCGCGGGCGACACACCACAACTCACTTTGTTTACACCAAATTTACAAAATACACGATAACTTACAATTAATTTTAATCATCGCACGCCCGCCTCAGTTAACTTTTAATTCTTACGTAACATTTCCAATGCGTCTGCGTTGACTCCGTAATCTGTTCCATTTCATGTTCAATCGCTCGCGATAAATTCGGAACTCGAGCTGATTGCCGTGTTTTTACGAGTTGCGAGCAATTTAAAAATCTTTGCCGCGTTTCTGTGATTGTTTCAGCTGTTTAATTCCGAGTATTATTCTGAGCACAGACGGAGAATGCCCGATATTACGGCTGCAATACAACAGTAAGCCTCTGATTTAAGCATCTACGAACAAAATGAACATTTCCAAATATTCCTGTTAAGTGCTGTGTTCACGTTCACCGGTAGTTCCGTATGTAAATTTTTTCAAACACAGTCACCTTTTTATCGACATTATTATGAAGGGCTTTTCGAAGTGCCGAGTAGCTGCAGTTTTAATATCGGCAGCGTCGACAGGTCGCATTAAAAACGACGTTTCTTTCCTTATAACGTGGCCGAGGGCGTGACCTCGACTTCGAATTTCCCGGGGATTAGTGCTGTGACATCTGGGGGCTCACATTTATGGGGTCATTACGGCGTCCTCTGGTGGCGAGGTAAGTTACTTCAGTGGTCAGAGTCGGAGTTTAATTTCAGGAAGTAGTGTCGCGAGGCGTTAGAGTGTGAATGTATTTGTAAGAATTTGTTAAGTTGTGTCGGGGGTCTGCGGGGTAAATATTTGAGCGTTAATGAAGAATTCCTCGTCTAGTGAGTGAGTGGAGCGATTAGCGTGCGGCAGTGGCGGCGCTACGGACGTTTTTGTTCGCTCGTGACAAATGGGCGCGGGCAGAGGGCGCGGGCGGCGCCGGGCGTGGCGGTTAGTTATCGCTTAATTATGGGCTCGCATGCCACAGCGATGTATCGCTTTTTGCAACTGTTACTCTCAGTTTTGTGAGGAATAAGCTCTGGTTACGGACGTCGGATGAACTTCCTCTTAAACGTTCCTTATTGGTAAATTATAGGAAGAGATTCTTTACGTAAAGTCGCTTAAATGATTTGAGTTGCTTTTTTAGCCTAGAACTGCAATAATACTGGGATTTTGGAAAAATAAGAATTGCTGCTACTTGAAATTGGACGTAAAAATCATGACATTATAACTGTAACTAAAAATGTGCTTGCTCTTTTAATTATACAAGTTTTCATACCAATAATTTGAAGACTTCTGTACTCCTTTTAGTTGTCATTATATACATAAACTCCTGGTTATAGGTGTAAACTCTTGTTTCGAGATCGTCATAAGTTTATTTACAACGGTATTCAGGGTTTCATATTGAGGTGAAGCAAATATTATTTCAATAATTTTATGATCATCATTTCAGCCAAGAGACGTCCACTGCTGAATATAGCCCTATCCGTTTGAATTTCAAATCTTCATCATTTTAGTCATATTCAAATAAGATCACGTCCCACCATAACTCTAGATTATTAGTAGGTAGCGTTTAAACAATACTTATTCATTGATAAGGTGAAATATTTTATTTACTAACATCCAATAATAAAGCATTTTCCTTGGATATATTTGTATGATTTGATAGCGGAGGCGGACAGGAATCTAATTAGCTTTTTGTGCAAAAATCTGTTATAAATGAGATCTTTCCTTCTAGCTTACAATTAGTTATAGTCCCAAGCGATAGATTAATAGCGAGTATTAGTGAATCAAGGGAAAGCGACGTGAAATCTTATTTAACATTGCTGTTATATATTATTCATTTACGATACAGAGAGGAAACTGACAAAGAGATTTAAGGAAAATCTCAATAAATGTCAGAATAAATTTTTTTATAAATAGAAATTTGGCCATGTTATAAGTATTTATGAATTTTTGAGGACGACTCAAAAATTATAATTAATTCATGTATTCTGGGGAGTTACTTTTGCTTTACAGACATTCAATCAACGGACACAACATACACCGTTCAGTACCACGAAGTATCAGAAGCTTCGATTCGTTTAATCACCTATAACGTGATTATTGAATTGATGAATGAAGAATGAGGATGAATTGATTATAGATGATTCATGAAAGGCACTAAACACAAAATTCTTATACAAAGTAAAATCAAGTTACGAGTCACCCCTGCTTCAAGGGTAATCAAACGTAAAACTTGAATAATATACCTAGGTACTACAAACTCACATTCACTGATACATTAATCTAGATTCAAAATAACCTAGCACTCACAAATGTCGCGTACGCATATATCTAAACAAAATAAATAATAAAAACTTGTCTCGAGTGAATTATAATCCCTACAGTCGAGCGTCGGGTTTTGTAATAAAAATAAACCTTAGGATGTTGCGTGTAGGTTTTGTGCGAGCGCTGCGAGGGTTAGGCATTGTGTAGGCCGTATTGTGAACGACGAGATACTATATACTGATAATATTTATTATTATAACGGTCTGGTTGTTGTGTTCTGTGAGATAGTGCCACACTTTGTATACGCTGGAATAATGTTTGTCTTATAGATGTAGAAGGTTAGTGAGAGTGAAAGTTGACTTTGTTGGAATTTGCTTACGTTGCCAATAAATTTCTAATTTATTAAAATCATCATACGCCTACCATCATCCCGGTTGCATACAAGACTTTCTTAAACTCCAGGGTCCGCTTACTAATCTAACACACTATAAGAAACTTGTACAAAGCTGACTTAACACTTTGAAGAAGAACGTAATACAAAATATAAAGTGGAATTTTTACAAGGAGAATACTTAAAGAAAAGTAAAGTAACAACTTCTTAAGATACTTACTACAACATTATTTTATTGAAAACCATTGTGTATTGCAATTGTGTTCACATTTTTTTTATGTATAAACTACGGATTTGAAACTGCTGCTGCTTTGGGACAGTGTTTTTAAAATGTCTTGGGATCCTAGTTCTCGCTAACAAATGTGCTATGTATGCGAATGGCATTATTGCCATTTTCTACGTTATTTGACAGAAATCCCAACTAACATTATGACAAATCCACAGATCCAGTCTGAAACCTTAGTATCAGGGCCAATTTAGTATTCTCAAGATGTACAATTGAACTTCCTTTCCATAATCACGTAAAACTACTATTTTACAAAGACTGTCTCAGACACGTTACATTTAAAATCTCCAACATATCGCTTCCAAGGATCTCCGAAGCCTAAAGAACTTATTTGCCAGACAAATTCGTATATTTGTAGTGGCGCTTACACGCATACGACTCGCGAGAACGACTTAGATATATCTACGTACCTGCCTACCTGGCTGTAGTGAAACGTACTTGGAATACAAACTGCTTAGTGCAAACATTGGTGTGCCTTGTCACGCCAGTGGATGGCCTATATCTGAGTCTAGATCTATTATCTTAGGATGTAGATTGAGTACCGTATTATTTATGTTGGTTGGCAGATGTTATCGATATGTGTTTTGCTGATACGTTTGTTAGGTTAGTCAATACAGCTACATTAAGGGTGATTGGTTTTTTAAATTATTTCATTTTTTTTCTAGAAGTTAGAAGATTTGTCGTGCAATCAAGAACAAAACCTATACTAGCCTTAAATCAGCTATACCTTACTTCACACAAACTTAATTTCCTAGAACCATTAGTTTAGGCATGTGTAACACGGAAAAATATTTCGAAAGAAGCGCGCAATAAAACTTAACATTACTCGGGAATCAAAGCCGGCAGCAAACATAAATTTATTTCATGGTACGAATATGTTACAGTATAACTGGTTGTACGCCGACCTTTCTATATAATTATTACTCCAAATAGTATTTTATAAGGCTTAGTTTGTTATAGTTGTAGTAAGAAAAGCCTTTTGAAAATCCCTTGGGTGTCGTTCGGAGAGCCCAGTAGATTATGCAAGCGATCGGTGCTTCCCACGGACCGATACTACCCAACTAAGCAGCCTTCGTCCAAGTACTTATAAACTTCAAGGTACTTACTATTTTCAAAAGTATCCGAGTACAGTAAAGTAGTATTACAGCGCTGCTAATTGATCAGTCTTCACTTTCGAGAAAATTTACGAGGTTTTCTTCTTCAGCTTAGTTCGTAATTATTTTTGCGATCGTTTATTAGAGTTTATTTGTTCTAAAAACTCGTAAAATTAAGGCATTTCTTAAGTTATCGGATACTCATATTTCTGGACTGGACAGTCATCTTGCAACCTCCGCTGTTATAACCCGTGCTAAAGCCTCAAGGACCTGTATTTCCAAATAACATACTGATATAAACCCGGTACATAAATATTACTTTGTACAGAATTCGCAAATTTATAATTAAATACTTGCTAAATAGAGACATACCTACCTACTTTAACTATGGCATTCTAGAATTTTAAAACTAAACGCATTTAATAAAATCCTACAATATTAACGTCTGTAAAAAAAGAAAATATTTACGTATACATATTTTGATATTTTAATATCTTACACACGTAAATTATAATATAAAATAACGTCGCATTCAGCTCGTACAAAAACATTTGCTGTTGACACCGTCCGCACTCCGCACTTCATAACTCGACACACAAACACTCCAGTAAGTACACAGCGCACGTATAAGCACATAAGTAGTATAAGTGATATAAGTAGGTTTGCTCCTTGCGACATGTGAAGCTTGGTATATAATGTTGCTGGTAAACGAAAATGTACCTATATAATTATTTGGAAATTTGGATAAGAGTATGAAAGCAGTATTCACTTTACTTGTAAATTATTACAAGTAAGGTGAAGCCTGGACATTTGTACCCACTGTAATAAGCACCATAAGCTTTATTTTTTTAAAGGCACCTCCTGCACTGAGAATAAATCCTGAGTTCGCGGCGAACTTTATAAATATACAACGGACGGACACAAAGTACACTCAGACTTCAAACCCAATGCTCATCGCAGTGTCAAGCGGCGCGGCGACCATATAAACTAGTGGTTTATTTGGTTGCCAACCATGTAGTTCAATTTTTTTTTTAAACTTCCTGCAAAATACATTGCACTAGGCGGACTTAATGCCTATAGGCATTTTCTCCCAGTCAACCTTTAGGTGGTGCAGAGATGAACATGGCAGGTGTGTACTTACACAAAGAGATTAAAATAAAATAGAATATCCGATATAATACATACTATAAATACATACAAGATCTATACATACGCATAAATATATACATATACACATAAATACATATAAATGTATACAAATAAAAATAAATATTTAAATAGATAGACTACTAAAGGTTGATAAAGTGCTACTGAGAAGCTTCCGACAATTCATTATGCGGCGGACTCTAAATTTGAATGTGGCACGATTAGTTGACATCCTAATTTCGGGAGGGAGTGCATTTCACAGAAGGATGGATTGGATGTTGAAAGAAGAATGTACTAAACTAGAAGTGTGAGATGGACAGAGAAGAAGAAGGTTATTAGAAGATCGCAAGTTCTTGTCATGGTTGGAACAGAGATATTGAAAGTAAGGTACCAGATATGGCGGACTATTAGGAGAGTTGAGAAACGAATATAAAGTCGTCAAAGTACGCAAATTTCGTCGCTGACGAATCGGCAACCATTTTAATTCCGTGCGAAATTTGGAAATATGATCAAACTTGCGCAGATTAAAAATGAACCGAATGCAATAATTGAGAAGTCGGTCAAGTTTGTTGAGTAGGTCTGCATTCAGGTCAAAATAACATACGTCACCATAGTCAATTATAGGGAAGATTAAAGTTTGCACAAGCATTGCTTTAGTTTTTGATGGAAGAAAATTTTTGAGACGATACAGTGAGCGAAGAGTCCCGAATACTTTCTGGCTGACAACTGAGATCTGAGTCCGCCAGTCAAGGATGCTATCTATGTGCAAACCAAGATTTTAACCGATGTCGAAAATGGTATAACGCACCTGTCAAAAATCACAGGCGACAAACTTGTGAAATCCACTCCAGTGATCATACGCGGGCTTCCCACCACGATGGCTTGGCATTTTGTTAGATTAACGCAGAGGCCAAATCTGTCAGACCACATCCGTATCGCATGCAAATCACTGTTAACTTTTGCAATTACATCTGACAACTTGCCCACCCTTGCCAGAACGTAAAGCTGCAAATCGTCAGCATACAGATGATACGCACACTGAAGTTCATGAGTAATGAGGTTAATGAATAGTGAGAATAAAAGAGGAGAGAGAATTCCGCCTTGTGGAATCCCAGCATCCAGAACTCACCAATTCGACGATGTCTCATCAATGCGAACTAACTGCTGGCGACCACGAAGATATCAGCAGAACCAATCCCGAGCCTCAGATGAAATATTAAGGTGGGCAAAGATGGCCAAAAGTACATCGTGACTGACAGTATTAAAGGCGTTTGAGAAGTCCACCAAAACTAACACAGTTACCTCGGCTTTCTCCACGCCCGCCCTAATATCGCCAGTCACCTTAAGTAGAGCGGAAACAGTACTGTGACCAGGCCGAAATCCGGATTGGAATGGACTAAGGATATTATTGGATAGGATGAATCGGGATAATTGCTTGTGTACGCAAGCCTCTAGGACTTTGGAAAGGAACGGGAGAATGGAAATGGGTCTAAAGTGGTTAGGCATTATAGGATTGGAGATTTTAGGAAGAGGCCGAACGTAGGCTTTTCGCCAGACGGCGGGATATTGACCAGAGGACAGGGAAAAGTTGATTATATGAGAGATAGCAGGAAGGAGTTGGTCAAGGACAGTGGAGATCATGCGACGACTGATATTATCGTAGCCCACTGCCCTTGACTTGATGGAAAGGATCGACTTTTTAATTTCATCTGAGGTGACGGGAGAAAAATTAAAAAGATCTATATTAAGTCGAGGCAGCCCAGCAATGGAGTCAATCGTTTGACGCAAGGTTAGCCGATCCAAAGATTTATTTAAGATTTATTTATAAGGCGCCTGATGCCAAACTAGGCAAAGCTTGTCAGATAACTGACGAACTGAACCAGATTTCACCTATATGTTTCCTCAAAGCATTCCAAACACGAAAAAGTATTTTTGAGTACGACTTTCTATAGAATATAAAACCAACCACTGATTTTATTTTAAGATTTGAAACATTCCACTTACGCGATACCACATACTATGATTTTTTTTTATAGACTCACGCCTGTATCCCCGAAAGGGTAGGCAGAGGTGTAATATTACACCCACATTTCGCCATGAGTTTTTAGGTCCCACGTAATAGGGGGCGAGCCTATTGCCGTACTGGACACATTACCAGACTCCGTGCTGCTACTGAGAATTTCCTAACGGAAAAACCCAATAACACTTTGCCCGACCCGGGAATCGAACCCGAGACCTCCCGATCCCACACGCACATTTATGCCGCGAGACCAACGAGGCAGTCAAACTATTATTTAAGTGTAGTATTTTTATCTGTACGCAGGCAACATCACAAATAACGTAACATTCCTTATTCAATATCGCCGAGTACCTCCTTACATACTTAAGTACACATACTACAATCCTCCGAGGTACGGATATCGACCAAAACAAACAGAATTCACGAAGTATTCTACTTGTATTAATCTTTGCGTTTTCCTTGGTATAATATAATTGATAAGATTGATGCGGGTAATCCAATCGACTGTTAATGTTGGCTTACAAGCGTAGCGGAAAATTTTGGGTACTGGTGAGAAGGAAAAACACGTGTGCACTGAATCTCATATAAATAATGCCGAAAAATAAGCTTTCAGATGATACCTAGATCTCTTTTGTCAGATTCAGAACATCAGCCTGGTCACCCCAATATCTTTAGTAAGACTATCTAATAGAATATGCTATAAGCATAACTAAAACTTCAACCTTCCTATAAAATTTGAAGCTTAACTATATTAAAATTGACCCTTTTTATATATAAATCTTTCAGTTACAAGATACCAGAGTAAAACAGGAAACTCTTCGCATCTAGTTATATGCCAAAGACGTATCGTCTCTCATTTATAGAAATACCCCCAACCTGCCGAATTTGTAAGCAAAGAAGTAACGAGCAAAGTTCCGTCTCTGTTAAATATATAGGGCGAGAAGTACAAAAGTTACTTGCAAAATAGTTCACTAAAACATTCGCAATCTTGAACGTAGAAACCCTAGCAGCCTTTGTTTTGTAAAACCGATCAATTTTCAAGAGAACTTCACCTAATGGTCGGAGAAGATTAAGCTGAGCAACAACCTTTAGTGGAACGAAATTAGGTTTTCCTTTTAAGATATTTTTTATCCCTTATGTGCCATGTTCAATATTATGCAATACCACCTTCTCCCTACATAAGTTCTTTATGCCATGGTACATGGGGTCAGGAATTTTAATAAAATAACAATATAGTGTGTCTCGTTCGTATGAAAAATTCACTTTTTGCGTGTACTATGTCAGGTCAACGACCTCTATGTTTGATGTGCCGACATGGAAACCATTATGGGTTCATTGTTTTAGTGCGCTCATATTATTCTGTAGGTTCCTTTATGAGGACATTTAAAAGTAATTTATCATTTTTGTAATTACATTATGGTTATACTTAAACTTATGTATTATGGTGTGGGTACTTATTTTAATAGACTCAATTCTTAGGTTGTTTTCGCAAAGTAACTGGGTATTACATCATTACGTTCTGTGAAATATCGCTAGACATTTCTCTTTGAAATAAGTTTATTTCCAGCTCCAAAAACAGATGAATCAATTAGTTTTCCAACAAACTTACCTTGAACAATATCTGTTACTATATTTAAATACTATCATACAATTCTCTATAGAAGGTACTTTAGAGCTTTTCAATGAATATCGGAATGAAACCTATTCATTACATCACAACAAAATAGCACACGATTCAAACAGCAGTGATAAATATTCAGCATTCCGCAAAACAAAGAGAGAATAGTTACTACACAAAGAAGCCTGGAACTTGTTCAAACATCGTACTTTGTAACACATTGCGGGGTTTGTTCGTGATAGGTGATGTGCAGCTGTAATTTAAAACGCAATGTATCTGTTGTGAAGCATCTGAGTCCCTGTATTTCGAAGTTTACTTCTCGTACTTACATAGGATGGTAAAATAGTAAGTAGATATGATAACTGCCTCCGTAGTCCAGTAGTGTAGCGTATGTGACTGCTGATCGAAGGTCCCGGGTTCGATTCCCGGGTCGGGCAAAAGTGTTACTGGGTTTTGCCGAATTCTCAGTAACAGCACGGAATCTGGTGACGTGCCCGGTAACGGCAATAGGCTCGCCCACTATTACGTGGGACCTAAAAATTCATGGCGAAATGTGGGTATAATGTTACTAATGTTACACCTCTGCCTACTCCTTCAGGGATACAGACGTGAGTCTATAAAAAGAAGATATGATAACGCCGTTCTAACGTGTTATAGATGGTAATTAGTAATTGAGTTTCCACCTCTAGTCATTTTTTTATGCTAAATATGATATAAACCCAATATTATATAGACTGTAATTAACACCTAGATTTGGGATGGTTGTTGATGTCCCGGGAATATTCAGAATATCTTCTGAATCTGTGTATGAGGTATATACTCTTTCAAGAAAATGCGTTATATAAGACTACATAAGCATATTAAAGTAACGATTTGCAAAATTTATATATGCTGAAGGATTAAATAAATTACAATTTTATTTTACTACCATTTCGGTCGTATATTTTCTGTACATTTTGCGATGTCGCTATATCGGGTCGACATCTCTTAATAAAGCTATGAAAAGACAGCATAGGACGTCTTTGTACGCGACATAACACTTAAATATAAAGAAAGTGAGAGGCCACTTACACGAATTGGCTTTCTAGAGGTACGGTTGGACAAATGTAGTTTGGATGACGATTTATGAGTCAACTACTTTCTATGTATGCCTTTCTTATCTTCTTAATATATAAAATCCTTGCGTTACTGACTGACTGACAGACACGCTACAGCTGAAACTATTGGGCGCAGGAAGCTGAAATTTGGCATGTATGTTCCTTGTGGACCGTAGGGGTGCACTATGAAGGGATTTCCCGAAATTCCCACGGGATCGGCCAAAACGGATAAATTAAAAAAAAAATCAGGTGTAGCTGCTGGCGTCCTCTAGTTCTTTATATTTAGCCTAAATCGCTTGTAGCGTAGAAATATTTGATCTAAACTAAACGGTTACGTCGCCGTGTAAAATTGCACCAAGTGTTGTGGCTTCGAATAACATACGAAAAACACTTCGTGTGATCTACAAATTATTGCTTAAAATCTGGGTACAGTTCGTGTCCGCTGAATGAATAATAACGCAAAAAGTGTTATCTCGTGTGGCAATCGAATCCACGCAATTCGATGCAGTGTGAAATGCCTAAGCGATCGCTTGAACTCCTGTGCCATCCGGCTATTTCTAATTAAACTGAAATATTAAATAACATTAGAAGAAACAATATATTATGTGTATGTGTAAGTAGATTACAAGAAGTCCGAATTTATATGCGAAATACTCTCATGCTAGAATAAATATTCGTACAATTCAATTCTATATTCTCTAAATTCTATATTTCTAATGAAACAACCCTGTACTCCTAAATTTGACGTTAACTAAGTAAGCGGTGCCGCCGTTATTGTAATGTCGAGTTTGGTCGACAGCACATTTGTAACTGTTCCAGTTTTCTGCAGAAAACTAACGTGCGGTTAACAGAGTACTCCCTAGGTACTTCTACATCTCATCTTTCAAACACTGACTCAAATAACTTCTTTATTATGCCTTTTGATTATACGTTGTGTAAGTGAATAAAGGAATGGGCTGGTAGTTGAAATGAGTGAAGTGTATAACTCTTTTGAAGACCGCTATGCGGTGATTATGAGTAGCCGATGAGAGTAGGTTCTGCTTTAAACTTTGTCTTGGTCGTCATACCTGCTTCATCGTAGCTGGATCCATGGCTCTAAAGCCTGTGCGCTGTTTTCTATGCTAAGTGCAAAACGGACTATCTGCCGCCTGTTTCTCGTAGCCCTGGTATGCATGCTCACGAAGGTAAAGAAATATGCTATGATTTAGAGAATGTATATATTCATTGCAAGAATCATCTGGCTCCATTTAGCGTAAGATATACATTATCTGACTCGTCTCCACAGACATAAGCTGAGTCACCGCGCGAGCCCATAATCATGCACATTTGACGACCTGTTCCAGACAAGGCCTACTGGCGTTCGTGTAGCCGAAGATAGAACCTAAACTGTTTAAGTGTCGTCATCGGCACCATAAGAAGACCCGGCACCCGTTTTACGTGATCGTGGAGCCACTGAGAGATAGGAGGTTTTGTAAATAACCGTATAACCTATCTTAAACCAAATTGCGGAAAAAGGCGCTGCATACTTTGAATAGTTAGATTGGTGCAGTTATAATTTTTTCATGCGCTTTCACGAACTTCTCTCACGATTCTCAACAATGTAGAAAAATTCTAAAGTCTCAGCTCCATGTCAATGAGCATTTTAAATATAAAGGTACCTACTGTTAGGTAAAACACGCATCTCACATTATTACAGGGTATTCATGTAGTTAACGTTACAAAACAGGACATTGTAAGGTAACCGAAATTAACAGTGGACGTAGCTTTATAGTGTATGAGAAACATAAAACCAAATAGTACTACTGTATTTCCGTGGTCAATTTTGGTGCCAGAATTATATGAAAGTCCTGTATACTTCTACATTGCTATTCTGCTTGGAAAAAGCTATATAGCGGTGACATAACAACGAAAGACCAATTCAGCTTTAGCGCATCTTGAAGTAGTTCTCAACTTTGAGATTTTATCTGGCTATCTCGACGACGATCTAATTGATGCGTACAGTGGAAAATATATGATGTTATGCGAAGGAGAGGACTGATTTAAAAATCCAATAATAGATACTTTTCCCAATTTAGAAATCGAAACTAGAAGTTTACAATCACCCGTATGCACATTAACGTGCACATAAACACAAACCAGGCATAAGATCAAGGACGTTGTAAATGTAATGTCTATAATACCTTCTTACAAAAGCGAAAATAGTTTACGTTAATAAGATGCTACTTCACAATATCTAGAGAAAAATGTACTTCCTTATTTTTATTCGCTACTTAGTATACCTCGGGGAGGTGACCTCTTATATAATATAAAAGCAGTACCTACGATAGTTGTGCTATATATTTGCACATGCGCAACCATATAAAATAGTCGAACTGAAATAGTTATTTGTAGATACCAATTTCAATTTGTTCTCATTTACCCCCCGCATATGTTACCAGATAGGAAATTAAATTAGAATTTTATGATCGTAAATTATATTGCGAACTAAAATAAATCACGGGACATGCGGAATGCTCTCGTGTACCGTACGTTTTATAACAAATAATGCGCAAAAATTTGTAAGTTATTTTAACTTGAACGATAAAATTTATAGTGCGGTGAACACACGCTGTGGTAATATGAGCAGGCACATCACGATCGCTAAACCGAGATATGTAGTACTGAGTAAAATATATCAACAGGCTCGCTGTGGCGTATCTGTCACGGTCATAAGTAGTCATACCACATTACTGGGACTGTGCGGTTGGATTTCGAACGCAGAACTGTAACCGGCGCTACCCTTTGAAAACACACGGCACACTTGTCGGTGTGGGCGCGCTTTGAATGCATTATATTAAAATAAATGAACTACATTAACGTTCAGTGTGAAATAATACTAAATGAGTGGAGTGGTTATGCTGAGCTATTAGTCACTCGGTTTGACAGTCGACGAAAGCGCCGCACGCGATATCCTCGCACGGGTGACTGCGTACTTTGTAAAGTACTTGTGGCAACATATAGTGCACGTTATTGCACCCATTTATTTCATAAGAACTGTGCTTTTGATGATTAATGCGTTAGTTACTGGCTTAATCCGTGGTTTCACTCGCGTGCAATGCACGATTGTTGAAGGCAGGCCATTTTCTTGATTTAATGTGTAGTTTCTTTTTTGTTTTCAATTTATATGTACCATGCATTAAAATTAGTTTACTGGTACTTGGAGTTGATAAAGCATTTTTTATTTTGCTACGGATTTCACTGGTGAATGTATCAAATTAGTCTATTCACTGCTGATAGTGGTATTGTAAAAGTCTATCATATCCATATGACAGATTAGAATAATTGGAAGTATTATTATATTTTTTAGAAGTTTTATATAAATTTAATCTTCATTAAGATTCTCTTCTCTACAACCACCAACATACATTCAATGTCAGCACGAGTTATGATTTGTCCTACACTTAGCCTTTTAGAGAGCGCACACAAAAATACGTAACGTATTACACATATAATTTACAAAGCCGAGATAAGTACGCTCCACATTGATGCTACACTCATAGTCCTCTCATATCACACTGAAATCTCTCCAAGCCAGGGACTTTCACCCTTTATCCAACAACTCAAAGTAATATTTATATATCAAGATCAGACTTATTTACTGTAGTATTTTTGTAGTGTAATCAAATATCTCGAGTACAGAGATCATAGTATATTTACTTGTAATGTTATTCTTGGGAGTATTTACTCGAATATTGTTTACTTTAGGCGATATTTCGAGAACTATAATCCTTAGGCTAGGTGTATTACTGTCGCATGTTTACTTTATAAATACTAGAAGTAAAAAGAAACAAATATTACAAATATAGATACCTACGTGCTTCTCGGAACAAAGTTTGGGTTGTTTGTTTGTTCTGGGACGTTCGAGAAACTTCTTTATCGGACTATTTTGAATGGAATGTTTGTTTCGTGGAGTTGTTAAGGAGTGTATGGGATTTATAATGAGGTAAAATGTTGTTTATATTATTCCATTATTATTGCGAGATATTTACCTTGGGTTTTTCCCTCCCTCACTGGTAAAACACGAGGTGGAGTTATATTTAAATAACACATATGTATATTTATTATTTCGTATTAATAGATGTTCATATTATATGGGAGCTATCTATCGAGGCACTTGGCAACTTGAGATTATATTGGACATCCTATATTGTATGCAGTTTATGAAAAATATATTCCTCTTATAGCCAAATCTTTTGGCATGTAGTTTACTCTGTTTCGTCAGAAGTTGCACAGCTTTACTCGACGAATTATCCAAGAAAATATGAGCGGTGTATTGTAATTTACTTTGAACTAGTGATCGCTGTACTTAATATGAACAGTTGTGTTGCTGTGAAAACCATCAGATGTTCCAATGCACATATACACCCTTTTCCTCCGCAAACCTAACTTGTCACTACAGAGTGAATAGAACAAAGGAACTCTGGCAATTACTGGCATTAGTGGTAAGGTTATAATATCGACCATGACTGAATAATAATTTATTAAAGAACCAAGTGAAGTGATAGGCTGACGTTTTGGTCTGGTGGTATGAATTATCACTGTACTTGTTACGAATGATTGTGAGATCATGACCTTCAAGAGGATTCCAAGGAAACGGTCTTGGATCTAGGGATGATTTTGTTCCATATTCCTAAGCCTAACAGACGCTGCTTATGTTTACTTAAAATGTGTCTTATGGTTGGCTAACACACTTATATGCCTTATGAATTTATGCCATACTCCTGATGATCTACAAAGGAAATAACCTAAAAGGAATGTGAAAATTGTCTAAGTGAATGGAGTATAGGCCTGCTTTGTAACTGAATGGAGGCATGCCATCACGAAGCGTGTATTTTTTTAGATTTACTTACATACATACAAACATAGATTCACGCCTGTTTCCCCAAAGGGGTAGGCAGAGGCATATTAAACGCCCACTTTTCGCCAGTGTTTTGATCCCACGTAATAGGTGGCGAGCCTATTGCCGCTTATCGAGATATTTTGTTTGCCAGAGCCTCGTCCGTTGATCGGCAGGTGCACCACTTGCAGGTGAGGTTGGCTTGGGACCCTAAGTTCTTGGTGGGAACCCTATGCATTTTTTAGATTTACTTACTAATAATCAGGTATCAATCCTTTTCTTCTAGACCTGATATATAAATACATAGTTTGTGAATTCAGAAGCCGCGATAGCCCAGTGGTGTACGTAACAGACTGCCAAGTCGATGGTCTCGAGTTCAATCCCAAAGTACCCCACACAGGGCACACATCTCTGACTTTTCGAGGTTATGTTTGTATTAAAAATGTTAATTATCGCTCGCTTGATAATGTGCCCGGTAGGTGGCAATAGGCTCGCCTCTTATTACATTGCGGCCGAAACATAACTGGCGAAGTGTGGGTGTGGGTGGTAATACACCTCTGCCTACCCCTTCGGGGATAAAAGGCGTGAAGTTATGTTATGTGAATTCAAAATAACTATATTCATTCTCACAACAAACAGTTATTGCTAGAACGATTAAAAACGAAACAGAAACACGTATTTCATGTCATGTAATTTTCCTGACCTGTAGTTATTTAACAATCATAGATAATGTTACAGTCATGTCGTACCGGCACTAATTGGTGGCTAGGTGATTATAGAAAGCTATTAGCGATGGTATACAATTACGGAATACGATCGATGTTCTATGCGAGAAACACAGCTGAACATCGGCTGTTGTATGTATTTTCGATTGCATGTCAAGGTCTTTAAATTATTGACTTGAATGATAGGTTTGCATATTCTAACTCTGTATTCTATATGTTATTCAAAATACTATACTCAAAGTCCAAAAGGACTATCACACATGCAAGCTCCATATCATCATCAATATCATATCAATCGAAAGACGTCAATAATCACTTTGGTTTTACAGCAGTAGCAATATAGTACACTAATTTTCAATACTAATTGACGTCATATATTCTTTCGCGGGCTCAGAAGGTACTCGAGCATAAAAGGTATAAATTGGGTGGCCCATGGACTGAAATAGACCAACCGAAGCAAACCAAAGTAAAATAATAATAATATATTGATTTGCTAGCACCCACACTTTTCGGTGACGGTACCGAAGGACATCATCATTTCATCTCGTGGCCACGGTCCATGTAAGCTATACGGAAACGTCAGGGCAAAAAGAGAGCATTACGGAAATTAAGAGATGTAACCCGAAGATTAACTATTAAAACGCGGAAAAGTATGATATATGCTCAATCGGCTGCCAGTGTAGAAAAATTCAATTTTTAGCATGCCACAGCGCTTAACTTGTGAAATCTGTAAGTTTTGAATCACTTAAAACGTAGGTATCCTTAATCAAATAATCTCAGCATGATTGTTGTATCGGACCTATATTAGCAAATATTAAGCATACTCAAACCCGGTATGTCTCTTACCATTACAACACAACTCCATGCCACCAAATGAGGATGTACTTCAGCATAAAGCGAGTGTCACCGCATTGTCAGCTTATGAATAGAGAATCCAACGAAATTTCGCACAAGATGAAAAACCTGCATGACCTAAAAAGTCACTCGTTGGTTCTACGACAGAGCCTCTGCTAATTAACCATTTCACTCGTTCTTCAATAAAAATCCTGTTGAAATATCTTGCAGCTGTGTTTTTGTGCTGCAAGAATACGTGGTTTTTTTACAAACATTTTTTGAATTTGAAAGAAAAAAGCTTTTATTTCTCTTTGAAAAGACGACTCCAACTAGCTTAGGTATTTGTCGTAGAAGATTTCACAAATTTAAATAATAATTTTCAATAAAACCCAGAATCCGAGACACTATCGATATATCCGAGATCTTATGATCAATCTTATGCAGAGACCGAAAACAGAAAAATTCAGCGCGGCAGGCGGAGTCACGACGTGGCCTAAACTAATGCATCACCTATTTGTGCAGACAGGTGATAAATGGTTATTATAGTTGTCAGTCACGAAGTCAATCAGTAGCCTGTTCTAGTCAGGTATATTGTCTAAACACTTACACAATAGGATATATTTCAACCTTAATAAATATATTTCAATTATTTTCGTATCCCACCCTTACAACAAAAGCAGGCTTATTTTACATTGGAACCTATCTATTGGTTGTATAAAGTCCTTAAAGCCTACGTCATTATGTCTCACCAACTACATAACTGTTATATCAGCTGGCTATGCCGACAGGTGATATATGGTTAGGTAGTTGTCCGTCACGTTGTCAATCAGTTACCTGTTCCAGTTGTGACTAAATTGAAATCTATTGAAATCTATTGGTTGTACAAAGACCCTAAATCTTCACCTCTCATGCGTCACCATGTATCCACTCGTGCTGGCTCTGTTGCGATTCACCCGCACAAGCTCAGGTTGCAACATGTACCTAACTAATGAGTCGTCTGTCGCCAGCCTGAGTCTAATCTCACTGACCCTAATCTTATCCCAATATCGACAGAACCTTCGACCTTCAACAGAGATTTTTCTACGAAAACCATTTTGTAGGTGACCGCATTCTAACCGATATTGAATTATCGGTGAATGATTTGTGGGGTAACCTAACCATGCAAGGTGCGTAAGTGGGCGTCTTTGTAAAATGTGTTAACAATAGATCAAAATATAGCTCAAGATGCTTGTATTGAAAGAGCGAGTGATAAATAAATCGGCTTGCCTGTATAACATACAAGAATATAATAAATAAAAATAGTATAAAACCTGTGCTACTTAGAGAAGATTTGGACACAGATGTCTTGGAAATGAGGCCCTAACGACTCTGGGTCTGTAACTATCCATATTATTGTCTATGTCCCACTGGTGACGTGGTAGAAGTTCCCGCTTAGAATCGATTTACTCGGTTAAGTACCACCATTCAGTCTATTTGATCACCGAGCAAATTTGTCAGCACGTATCGAATTGTTGGAAACTGAGACCATACGTGCTCAGTTCATACGATAACAATTATTACAAGGACAGAATACCAATAATGTTTTACACAAAGTGTTCATCGGAGCAACGTCTTTGATTCATCGTCATCCACTGTGTGATATTCCGTCGTATTGGAATAGTATATCGTCTCCAATTCGTCCCTAGGGCTGACTGGAGCCTTTGTTTCCACCTAATGTTGTTCAAAGAAGACACTTTTTGTATACGACCCGTTTGAAATAGTTTCAGTTGATGTGTGGTCGCTCCCTTGAGGAACCTACGGCTCAAATGTTACTTTCACAATGTTTCTTCTCTGTTTTATTGCTAATACAATATATAAAGTATAGTAGAAGAAACTCATGTTGTGTCTTTATTATTTAATGTGGCAGATGACGTGTGATATTCCCCTGTTGTTACAGTTTTATTCGTTTCAGAATTAATTGTTAAAGTTGACATTGTCAGTATTTCATTGACTTCAGAGTAATGTTGTTAAACATATTTTATATTTTACAAAACAGTAAAAATAAATTTAATATTTGGTTGTTGTTGAACACTTGAATAGCTTCAGTAGCCATTCAGCTCTCTTTATACAATTCACATACCTAACTATTATTTACGTTGCCGGTAATTAAAAGTATAAAGCTGTATTGCAATAACCAAGCTCAAAGTTGAAATAAAACCCGGACCTGCTAGATTCTCTAAGCCTGAACAAGATTTAGACCACTTTTAGTCAATCCATCTATTCATAAATAGTGTATTAGACAAATAAACTTTCATCAATAAGCATACTATCCGTATTCCTGTCTCCTAGCATTCTCCAAATAAAGCTATAACCAATCCGCCAGCAGGTGTCGCTGCTATCGTTCCATTTCGTGTGTCACAAGGCTTAACGGCGTGACACGCTTTACAACTGTCACCTGCAAGGACAAATTACCTAGCAGACACTTACGGTAGCTAGCCCTAGATGGCGCCACAGTACCGTACTTTTGTACTTGCTAATTGAGGCGCTTTGTTAGCCAGTTGACATCAGAAGTGCGCCAACTAGTGCTTTTTACAGAAGGCTTTGTTAATCACATGTCAGATTGAATGGATCTAAAATACTATTGAACCAGTTATTACTAGATTGCTAGTTACCGTAAAGGGCATAACTACGCTGATCACTTCACTAGAAGTAAGACTAAATCGTGAAGATTCGTGACTATTAGATAAGCGTTCATCCATACGCCTACTTTAGCTAACAATAGCTCTAGGACATTGTTTTTCACGTAACTCGGTAAAGAAGTGCTGAACAAACAGCCACGCCGCGACAGGTGACGTCGGTGCTCAATGACTTAGCAACCGATCCTCAAGCCTGCAGCTGCAGAGACGTGCACGCGCCGCTGCCTTCACCCCCGTCCACACGAACCCTACTAGCACCGAGGGGGGGCAGCCACCACTGCACCCCTCCAGCCACTCGCCAAATACACTCGAACATTTCAAAGCGAATCCCTGATTTCGCACCTCGGATTTCCTTGGGCGTATTTTAAAAAATAAAAATTCTATTCCGAAAACGAAATTTAAACTGCCGTTTTGGATGCCGTGTGCAAACAAAATTGAAAATTGTGGACGCCAAAGTAAAATAGAGGGGCCCGCGGTGATTCCACAACAAATTGGATAACAGGATGACATGCTACGAATAGTTTTACATTTTTAGTAAACGCAGCCTCTCGTACGAGTACGTGCGCATTAGTGGCTCCGGACGTTTGTGTCCACAGATTTGGCTTTACTCATCGCTCGGGGCGTAAGCTTTTTGTCAAAAACAACCACCTTCCATTTACGTTTTAAAGGCCTCGTTAACTTTTTAATGAAAACGTAAAAAGAGTGATGTCGTTCTAAAACTTGGTTGTGCGCTGTAAATGTTGTCTATGAGTAATCGTTGTACTCGCAGCACTTGTGAATAATAGCTGTGACAGAAAAGGCACACGAGTGAGATTAATAGCATTCCAGTGTGTGTATATTTGGTTAGTTCACACAATAAGTGCTAATATCGGTATTATTAGCGGGGTGTGGCGGGCGTCAGTGTCATTCGGTCGAACGTCTGCCCTCCACTACATCATTCACGCACTCGCTCATATTGTCCAATAAGATATATCAGGTTTGATTACACAACGTATATAAGTAATCTGACGTATTATTGTGAAATTAATACGTATTAAAATAAAATATATTTGCGGGACAAAAATATGCTTCAAGTATTTTTGCTTCTATATAATAAGAAGAATTGCTTTAGGCAGATACTTGAGTTGATTCTCAATTCGAATCTCGAGAGCCAAATGCAATTGAGGCTTCTTAAACAAAAAATAAAGAAGCTGATAGTATCTATTGAAGTGAGGCTGAGCTCTGTTGGCAAATGATCGCACGACAGTGGATTTCTGACGACTGCTTCAGGCGTTTGAGCCATCTGTTTCTTTATTTACAAAAAAAAAAACAAGTTTCATTTTTGTAAGTCTTTGGAGAATTGCTTGTTCGTCTTCAGTATAATTTTAATAATGGATTTCCGAGTGATGTCTCATTTAATAAATTATTCTTTCTATAAACAAAAATACAGGCAAACTAAAGTACTGGCAGTTTATTTGAGACTTGGTAAATATAAACACTTTTGGGTACAAGATTTCCCTAATGGGTTCCAGGGCTTAAAATAAAAGGCACTAAAAAGTATCGCGACTTTCTAAAAAGGATTCGAATTTAAGATTATACGTATCTACATCGACTATTTTTCCCAAGCGTCTACATTTCTACAATGATTTTAAATAAATTCATACTACCTTCAAACGTCACGCTTGGAAGCTTTAAAGTTTATCGGGATAACATTATTTATTGAATCACCTGAGAGGCGGATTTTGTAACAAGATACATTTAGAAAAAATTCTGGTATTAGGTTTATAACATTTATAAAAAAACATTTTTTATAAATGCTATAGGTAAACCTACTATCTGAATGCCTACTTTTGACATTATTTTGTTACTTCAGAACAATAACTAGAAACCTTTATCGCAATTTTCTAGATTATTTAGTGTATCTTCTACAATATACATATTTTTATACACATATTTTTTACAAAATATGCACTACTTTAGTGTCCTGAAGTGATTCTGAACACCAAATAGCCAGGAATATATCGTGAGACGAGTACATAATGTATCTCAAAGTATTTTTCCAAATAAATATGTATTTAACAACCCATGTGTATTGTTTTGTACGGGAAAATAAATATTATGTCCAGTTTGTATATATTATGTTCGTGTAGCGCTTTGGGAATTGAATGAAAACAGTATTTCAACAGATTTTATGTTGATGAACGAGTGAGGTAGAAAATGGTTTATGTACAATATTCGTAAACAATTCCCTAACTACGGTGAATGTTATGATAATATTATCTCATGCTAGGTACCCATGCTACCACACAATATGGCGAATGCCATGTCAACCTTGCCGTAACCAGGTTTCCTGCAAGCGACCAAAACTTTGGCGTATGATAGTAAACAATGTAAATTCTCTTTTTTCTCTTTCTTTTAAGAGACAACTCCCGCATTAGGACTAAATCCTGTGTCGCGGGGGACTTTACAAACAACTAACGGACACAATGAACACCCAGACTCGAAAAAACAATTTGTGAATTACACAAAGTGTTGCCTCGTGTGGGGATCGAACCCACAACACTCGGCGAAGTGTCAAGTGGCTAGGCGGCCGCTTAAACCACTACACCAACCGTGCAGTCAATTACAACATTCGGTTTCAATAATCTTATATTAACTTACTATTTTTACTTTATCTTATGATTTGTTTAATTTTATTATATTTTAATTTTTTAATTATGTTTTGATTTGATTAATTTTAATTTCCTTATTTCTTTTAATTATGTTTTGATTCGTTTTTTTTTTCTATTATTATGTTTTGAATTGTTTAATTGTATTTAATGTTTATTCCAATTTGTTAATTTTATTTAGTTTGTAAACTCATTTATTTTCACAATTAGTTCGACTATTCTCTATTCTTACTTCCTAGTTAGCCCTTAATTACCTACTATTTTGACTACAAATGCTGTGCTCAACCGTAATCGGACTTCAAATTCACATGTATACATACTTTCTAATTACTATCACAATTCAATATTGTAATTTATTCTCGGTAGTTGTGCCTATTATTTAATAAATAAATAAATCTTAAAACCGTATAATTGTTTTAAAACGAAAGGGATATGTAGTTGTATTCCTAAATAATATCTCAACTCAGTTTTATATGGCAGAATGATCGCTTTTAGCGTAATTCGTCATACGCGCTTATATTAAGATAGACCATATAATTCTCCGCATCCTACATGTAATATAAGAAATTTACTCTATCAAGGGAATACAGTATCGTCTGGATACTGAATGGCAAGATTTTATTACATTATATTCTTATGTATATCTGTCACATGTCAATACACAAATTGCCTTAATAACCCAATACTCAATATACCTAAATAAACACCAATAGCCCCTTTTCACTGATATCTCAAAAGACCTAGGCGAAGATGGCGGGACCAGTTTGAATATTTTAAAAGGTTCTGGTCCCAAAAGGCTGAAGATTCATGGAAAGAGAGTGGGTTTTTGCAGTACTGTAAGACGTTACAATTATATTATAGTATTATAGTAATTATATTATATAGCTTAAAATTATATTATTATAAATGTCAGACGATATTATAGATATGAACATAGATGGAATTATAGATTTTGTTATTCTTTTACGCATAAATTATTCAACGATTTTTTAAGAAATTTTGTAGTAAGTTTATAGCTCAGAATACTATATGGCCTAATTTTTGTCCGGAAAACCAACACCAAGCAGGCGAAGCCGTGGTGAGAAACTAGTAGATAATAAACTAGCTTTCTTGAAGCAGATTTTGTTACCATATGTGAGTTTATTAAATAATGTGACGTTATAATTCATACGACTCGTAATGTAATTAAACATAAAATATAACTGTATACATAAGTGCACGTAATGAACGCCCATTTAATTAAACTAACTGCCACATGCTAATGAATATTATAAATATGAAAGTATATTTAATTATATTCTCATGGCAACAAGCGCAGCAACAAAAGTTTTATAAAAACACTATATTTGCATGACCTCATATTACGAGAGAGAAAGATATGATGTATATTATACCTCTCTCTTAGTTTATCCGTATATATAATTAAAATTATTAAACTGCCTCCGTGGTCTAGTGGATAGCGTATGCGCTGCTGATCAGAGGTCCCGGGTTCGATTCCTGGGTCGGACAAAAGTGGCTCGCCCCCTATTACGTGGGACCTAAAAATTCGTGGCGCTATGTGGGTGTAATATTTCACCTCTGCCTACCCCTTCGGGGATACAGGCGTGAGTCTATAACATAACCTATAATTTATTTCATTACTGTCTGACTAACAGACAACGCACAGCCGAAATTACTGGGCGCAAGAAGCTGAAATTTGGCATGGATGTTCCTTGGGGTTTAGAGGAGCACTTTATACAATTTTAAAATTCACACACTTAAAACTGTTTTCCGTGTGGTTGACGGCATAGAATACAAGTGTCACCACCCCCCCATCTTCCCGTGGGTGTCGTAAGAGGCGACTAAGGGATAACTCGATGCAAATACCATCTTTGCGTAGAGACGGAAAACTCGACATCAAACCCTATACGACTGCCTCGTTGGTCTCGCGGCATAAATGTACGCGTGGGATCAGGAGGTCCTGGGTTCGATTTCTGGGTCGGGCAGTGTTATTGGGTTTTTCTGTCACGAAATTCTCAGTAGCAGCACGGAGTCTGGAAATGTGCCCGGTACGGCAATAGGCTCGCCCTTTATTACGTGGGACTAAAGTATATCTGGCGAAAAGTGGGTGTAGAAATACACCTCTGCCTACCCCTTCGGGGATAAAAGGCGTGACGATATGTATGTAAAACTGTTTCACACGGGCGAAGCCGTAGGTAAAGTCTAGACTGACCAGCCTAATTTCGAATCTGTAACCAAAATTCTGAGTTGAGCACTGGACCATACTAGTGCGGGTATGGCCCGAATCCAGTCCCCTGCTATATACGCCTATGGACAGTGTCTTCAGCACGTTACAAAATACATGGTAGTTTGACATCATAGTATCAAACAATAACAATTTACACGCAGCCTTTCTGGTTCAGTGGTTGGAGACACTGACTGCAAAGGATGGGATCGAGTCGCACCCAAGTCTTTATTTACGATCCTTTGTGTGATGAAAACGATGATTTGTTTGTGCTATTTAACAATATTATGTATGTGTTTCGGTATGGTGTTTTAGCTATCTAGTAACCCTAGTTAAGGCTATGTCTAGATTGGAATCAGATACTCGTTAGAAAATTATTCTATTTTTTTTTTCTACCACATTCACACAACACCATCTAGTCTCAAACTAAGCAGAGCTTGTACTATGTACATTTTTTTTGTAAATACATACATTATACATAGAAACACCCAGACCAAGACAAACATCCATGTTCACGCACACAAATGTTTGACTTGAGCGGGTATCGAACCCGCGACCTTCGGCGTGGCAGTCGCTTACACTCCTGTTGCGCCTACCGGTCATTCTAAGATAATAATAATAATAATAATAATAAGGGGCAACACCGAAACTGTCAACGTGTCTATTCCTCCAAAAATTTTTAAATATTAATATTTTATAAATATCATCTCATCCACAGTGCAATAGTATATATAATCTGAATTATAATATAAAACACAAGCAACGTAAGAAAATACCAGATAAAAACCACCATAATATCAGAAATAGTGAAAAGTTTATACAATGACAGCCGTCACGCCAAGCAATATGACAAGTCAAACAATAAAAATATATACGAAAATGAAAATAAAAACGGAGTAGCATGTTGACGAGAGCCAAGAAACGTACAGCACACCCAACACCTCCGGACTCGTCGCTGAGCTCCGCCTCGCAGCCGTCGGAACCTGCACCAGTAACGTCGACAGCTGCAGTTGCGTCGAGCTCCAGCGACGAGTATTTCTCTCCGCCGTCGACACCGTCACCTGCGCGGCGGCGTGGGAGAGGCCGGCCACCAGCGTGCTTAGGACCTCGGGGCCCACCGGCCCCAAACAGGGTCCCCGCTGCCGGTGGTAATGTGCAGCGCATGAAGTGGACGTCATCAATAAACGAACAAGTCATGCGCGCATATTTTGGGGCGACAGAGGGGGGCACTAACCTCACTGCGTACCGCAGTCGCATGCTGTCTTTGTTTCAGGCCTTGGAACCAAGCATCAACGTCACGGCTCAACGATTATCGGATCAGGTACGGGTTATTCAGCGCAGTGGCAAGCTGGATAATGCCGTGCTTGATAGGATTCGCTCAGAGTACTTACCTTCGAGCCATGCCAATCCTGTCCTGCCTACACAAACATCTACGCTGAATGCAACGCTAATAGGCGGCAGTGCCGTTAGGGAGGAGGATGACATGGCTGATAATGTAAGTACCCAGTGCAATGAGGAGGTAAAAGACGCTTTGGAATGTGCTATTAGGGACTACCGGTACACTCCACTAGATATCAGGCCTCGTCTACCGCGGTTGCCTATGCATAGGCGAAATATAGCGCTGGTAAGTGCTCTTGACTCGTTATTGTCAAATTATTTAGATAATAGCGAGGATCTCGGTGATACGCATTCAATCTTGTACTGTACTGCCGTGGCAGCTTGTCGTATAGCTGGTGTTAAGCTTCTTGAAACTGACACTGCTGTACGACAAAGGTCTGCTGTACCGGCGTGGCAGTGCAGGATTGAGCGGCGTATTGCCGAGGCAAGGGCACTTATTGGCAAGCTGATCTGTTTTAGGGAGGGGAATACACGCCCTAGGGTAATGCGCTTTGTGAAACAGGCTTTTTCGGGTACTAATATTAGTCCTCAAGATTATATAGCCCGGGTCACAGAGCGCATTGACTACCTAAAACAGAAAGTCTATGCATGGGCAAACCGAATTCGTACATTTAGAAAACGTGTGGACCAGTACGTCATTAATAGTACATTCTAGAGGGACCAGAGGAGGGTATATAGAAGCTGGGAACGACCAGATCAATGTGTGACTAATGTGCAGCGGCCGGATGCGGACACCACAGCTACGTTTTGGCGTAACATATGGTCGATGCCCATTGGTCATACCGAAGGCGATTGGATGCGAGATGTCGAACGTGCATGCGAACATATTCCCGAAATGGAATGCGTGGCCATTTCTAGCCAGGACGTTACACAAGCAGTCCGTCCATTATCTAATTGGAAATCTCCAGGATTGGACGGGCTGCACAATTTCTGGCTGAAATGGCTACGTAGTTCGCATGAACGCTTGGCATCTCAATTCCAATCAGCCGTGGAATCTGGGTCGCTGCCAGCCTTTATGACGACTGGAATTACCCACCTGCTCCACAAGACTGGCAGTACTAGCGAGCCCGGTAATTATAGACCGATAACATGTTTACCATCGGTCTATAAACTTCTTACATCTATTCTGAGAGCTAAAATAGCTAAGCATGTTGAAGACTTTTCAATTATATCAGCCTCTCAGAATGGATGTAGGAAGGGGGCTCGTGGTACTAAGGAGCTCCTCCTCATTGACATGGCCATTAGCCAACAAGTTCGCCGTAACCGAAAGGATCTGGCGGCATGTTGGATAGATTATAAGAAAGCGTATGACTCCGTGCCGCATACATGGCTTTTGAGGGTGCTAGAGTTGTATAAAGTAAATACTACTCTACGCACCTTCTTAAAGTCATGTATGGGGCAATGGAATACGATTCTTTGCTATCCAGGATGCCGAAGGATCCAGGAGGACGGCGAACGTATTAAAATTGAGCGGGGAATTTTTCAGGGCGACAGTCTGAGTCCCCTTTGGTTTTGCCTAGCCATGAACCCTCTCAGTACATTACTGGAGGGTTCAAGGTTAGGCTACAGGTTACAGAGAGGCGGTCAGGTCATATCTCACCTGCTATTCATGGATGACCTGAAGTTAATTGCCCACTCTGATGCCCAATTGCTAGATTTACTAAACGTAACCCAAAATTTTAGTAAGTCTATCAATATGGAGTTCGGTGTGGATAAATGTGCTGTCATTCATGTGAAGCAGGGCAGGATGGTGGAATCTGAGGGGCTTCAACTCTCAGATTCCATTTACCTAAGATCGCTTCTCTTAACCGATACCTATAAGTACTTGGGTATGTCACAGGCTTTAAGTATCAATGAAGCTGACATGAAGCAATCGTTGCAGGAGCGTTTCTTTGGCCGCCTGAAAAAAGTATTAAAAAGCCTTTTATCAGGTGGCAACAAGGTTCGTGCTTGCAACGGTTGGGTCATGCCACTTCTTGTATACTCCTTTGGCATACTCAAGTGGACTCAGTCTGAACTGGACGCCCTGGACAGAAGAGTCCGCACATTGTTGACGGCATATCGTATGCATCATCCACGTTCATCCGTGATGAGGTTGTACATCCCGCGGAAGTGTGGCGGTCGTGGCTTTCTGAATGTCAAGACCCTACACAACCGCGAGGTGTGCAATCTCAGAGAATATTTTCTCCGGGCGAACGTGGACATGCATCGAGATGTTGTCACAGTGGACAATGGACTCACCCCGCTCAAGTTGGCTAAGGAGAACTGGCGCATACCTGTAGTACTCAGTACTGATGATCGCAAGCGTGTATGGCAGAGCAAGGAGCTTCATGGCAGGTTCCATCGGGCCCTGTATGGACCCGATGTAGACCTATTAGCCTCGGTGAACTGGCTACGCTTCGGTGACCTCTTTGGGGAAACCGAAGGGTTTGTTTGTGCAATTGCTGACGAAGTTATCAAGACGAATAACTACCGGAAATATATCCTGAGGGATGGCACTACCGATATTTGCCGTGCGTGTCACCAGCCCGGTGAATCTCTCAGGCATATTGTTTCCGGTTGTTCACGTCTTGCTAACGGCGAGTACTTGCACAGACATAACCAAGTAGCTAGAATCATTCACCAGCAACTTGCTCTGAAGTACAAACTTGTAGACATCGAGGTACCGTATTACAGGTATGTGGCAGAGCCAGTTCTCGAAAATGGTCATGCCACATTGTACTGGGATCGATCTATCGTCACAGGCAGGACTGTTGTAGCCAACAAACCTGATATTGTGGTGATAGATCGATCAGAGCACCTGGCAATAATTGTTGATGTCACTCATGACGAGAACCTCGTGAAAGCCGAGAAAGACAAACAGATTAAATATCTGGACTTGGCTCACGAGATTGTCGACATGTGGGATGTGGACTTAGCAATTATTGTGCCGATAGTTGTAACGGTTAATGGCCTAATAGCCAAGAGCCTCGATCGTCACCTTAAGAGGCTCGCGTTGGGTGCTTGGGTCAAGGGTCTGATGCAAAAGGCAGTACTTCTCGACACGGCACGTATTGTGAGGAAGTTCCTGTCTCTGGAGCCCTAACCACCGGCAGCTTGGACCCTGTGCCCGTTGCTGGTGGGACCCCACGGTTTTTTTTATATTTTTAAATGTATTTAATTTTTTTGTGATATATTTAAAAATGTAATTTAAATTTGATTGATGAGAAATAAATGAATAATAATAATAATAATTTATTTTGCGAAAAGGTTTAACAATATTAACACTTAATTAATAAGCAACAAATATGTGACATTGACAATTTCGTGTTTTGTTGGACTCTGGTACCCATGGTAAGATTTAACTTGTGTTATGGGTACCAGTGCCCTTCCATACAATGACAAGTCAAATGTGAAAACAATGATAGGAGCGATTATACATGGTGTTAGTGTATACTATTAATTTTTATATAGAACCATATGTACATATAAATTTAAAATGGTAAGTGCCTCATGAGTTCTGCGTTCAGCCTCATATGAATAAAAATTGTGTGTGTGTTTGCGTGTTAGTGTGTGTGTGTGTGTGTGTGTGTGTTTGAGTGTGTGCGTAGTTTAGAAGTGTGAGCATTACTGTTATAAAATAGACAACCTCAACAATTTTTCCGTTTCATCATAATTTAATGTTTGCAACCAATCAAAAACTTTCCTTTTACATTCTCGCCTACAAAGGGTATAAATATTGCAAGTTTTATTGATGTTGTTATACAAGTGGCTACTGATGATGTGGTAATGGTGTTGAGCAAGAGATGTTCGTGCGCTATGGGTATCACACACTTTGTATTGTCTACGGGTTTGAAGAGCTTTAGAGTCATACACTATATAACAGTGCTTGCGTAATATTGTTTGTAGTACAAAGAGTTGTCTAACTGTAAGTACCTTACAATCTGCATAAAGAATTTGAGTGGGATATTTAAAGGGTTTGGACATCATGACTTTCAGGACTGCTCTTTGTGCACGTTCAACTTGTAATAGATGGGTCTTATGGGCACCACCCCAGACTGTAATACAGTACGTGAGTAAGGACTGGCACAGTGCGTAATACATTGTCTTTAGAGTGTCAGTGTCTGCCGAATGTCTAACTTTCTTAAAGATATATATCAACTTACGAGCCCGGGAAGTCACGTTCTCAAGTTGAGGCTTCCATGTCAGTGAGCTATCTATTAAAACTCCAAGGTATTTTACTGTCGAAGTTCTTAAAATTTGGGGGCACGAACACGAGGAACAGGAGTTATTGAGATTACAGGTATGAGCCTTAAGTACGAAAGAGTCAAAGACCTGCGAGGGAGAAGATTTCAAATAAAAGGGAATATAAACAGTTTTTTTAAGATTAATTGTAAGTACATTATTTGAAAGCCAACCCATCACAGTTCTAAGACCCACTTCCGCGTTCCTTAAAGTCGAGGACCAGGTCTTACCGTGCGCCACTAGTGCCGTGTCATCCGCATACGAGTAAATAGAACAGTTTTTTAGAGGTAAATTACAGAGGTTGTTAATGTAAATTAAGAACAAAGTTGGGCCAAGAATTGAGCCTTGAGGGACGCCAAAATTCAGTAATTCAGTGTCGCTGATGACATCACCTATTTTGGTACACTGTGTACGATTACTAAGATAGTCCTTGATTAGTTTGTGCGTGTGACCACGAATTCCAATTGTTTCTACTTTATTTAATAAATGAGGAACAGACACAGTATCAAACGCCTTCGAGAGGTCCAAGAATATGCCTAGACATTTTGACCTGTCGTCAAGTTTCGAGACCACATGGTCTGTAAGTGAAGCAACGGCATCTTCAGTCGATTTTCCCTTTCTAAAGCCGAACTGATTTGGCGCCAAGAGTCTATTGGATTCCAGGAAACTTATCAAACGACGATTGATAATTTTTTCTAGGATTTTGGAGATGGAAGGCAGTACGGATATCGGCCTATAGTTGTCGACACTGTGTCTGTCCCCACCCTTAAGAATTGGGTGAACAATAGCCTTTTTAAGTGATGTAGGGAAGCAGCCTGATGAAAGAGATATATTGCAAATATGCGTTATAACTGGCACAAGCACAGGCAGACATGATTTTAAAATTCTTGGCGAGATACCATCCCATCCTGGCGCAGCATCTGTGCGAAGACCAAGAATGAGTTGTTGTACCTCTTGTTCATCTGTTGGTAAAAGCACTAATGAGTTGATTGGATTCGCACTCCTAGGGTGCTCATATGTTGTTTGACTGGAACTAAACTTAGCCGCTAATTTACTACCGACGTTTGCAAAAAAGCCATTAACAGCATTGACAGATGACATATCATTATTAGTAATGCATAAGAGTTCTTTGGAGGATGTGAAATTACTGTTAGCGTTTGTAATATTCTTTATGACTTTCCAAGTGGCTTTGGGGTTATTTTTGGCTTTCATAAATTCACTCTTTTCATAAGCTATCTTTAAATTTTTAAGAAGTTTATTACAGAAGTTGCGATATCTTGTGTAAGTGACCTTAAGCGTATAATTATTTGGGTCTTTCACTAAATCGGATGACAATTTATCCCTGTTTCGAATACAGCGTAGAAGACCTTGGTAATCCAGGGTTTAAGTATTCTTTGTTTACATGGTAAAATAACAGACTTTGAGTGATTCTTGATGCATGAACTAATAGTAGAAAGCAGAAGTTCTGTAGCGGAATTAGGGTCCTGTGTTTTCATTATATCGCTGTAGTCCATAGAAAATAGGTCTGAGATTATAGCACTGTAATCAACAATAGTTTTTTTAGCTTTAGGAGTTACGGGCATTCGTTTACAGTCAAAACTAATATAAGTAGGCTTGTGGTCTGTCACATATGTGTCGAATACCAGAGTCGTTGTTTTCAGGTTGGATTTGATCATAACGTGATCCAAACATGATCTGTCACGAGTAGGGAATAGATGAGAGGGTATCAAACCATGAGATGCGATCATATTAAGGTATTCGTTTGACTGTTGATTGTTTGTCGATATGTCTATGTTCATATCACCCATGATCACTATATTTTTCTGTTGTGATACAGATGTAAGAATATGATTTAATTCATTTATAAAATTATCGCAATTTCTCACCGAAGGAGAACGATATATTGCTACTACAGAAATATCTGGGTTTTTTAGATGACATATTAAGCAACTTGAGTCAGTAATTGACGGTTCCGTTATTGTATGTAGCAATTCCAATTTTACATAAATAATTACTCCATCATTTTGATTTTTAGGATTGCTCGTGTGATAGGAAAAAGATAATATTATAAGCGTGATGCCTATACAACATGTAACATATTAAACGCACTTCCTGAAAGTAGTTTGTTCAGAATCGGCTACTGAATCTATTTCTGACATTTTTATTATTGCTTTATTTTTGTTCTGTAATCTGTATATATAAAATCCTTGCGTTACTGACTGACTGACAGACAAGCTACAGCCAAAACTATTGGGCGCAGGATGCTGAAATTTGGCATGTATGTTCTTTGAGAACCGTAGGGGTGCACTAAGAAGCGATTTCCCGAAATTCCCACGGGATCAGGCAAAACGGGTAAATAAAAAAAAATGTGCGAGCATAGCCGCTGGCATCCTCTAGTAATAAATATAACGTAAATTATAGTCACTCATTTGTTTGAAAAGTTGAAATATACGGAAATAAACCTTAAGTCAAAGCAGAACGCCTTCTTTTAAAATGCATTTGTTTAATGGTTCCACGTGGGTCACACGAACGCCCACATGAATACAACACAATAGCGGCAAAAGACAATAACACACAATTTACCACCAAAATATCTACTATCTATCTTTCGCTTACGTAATAATCAACAGGCAAGAGTGAGACGTAATGTGTCGCCCGCGCTGGTCATTACAAGCGGTGGCGATGCGCTTAAACAAGTTATGACAAGTTCCTAGTCAGTCACCCATCGTGAATCTGTCAGTGAGAGTTGCGAAAAAATATTTTAAAAAGTTCACTTGTTTATTTACAAAATGGGTAATTATCAACATGACGGCGCCGGTGTGGAACGTTCTGCATCATCTTGATGTTAACTTGTCGCCCTCGGACTTTTTCACTGTGGGGAATATTAAATCACTAGTTTATTGTGTGGAGACAACAAGTGCCGAGGTGTTAATTAAGATATTAGCTGCTTTTGAAACAGTGGAATGATGTGATGTGTGAGGAAACAGTGAAGTGTTAAGTTGACTAAAAGAATGTGATTTTATCCTGTAAGTTATTTGATTATTCTATTAATGTAACTATTCATTCACAACTTTAAACACGCCGTTCTTGCTTTTTTCTCTCATTGATATTCTTTTACTTTATCTGTCAATAATGCTAACTAAATATGATTAATTTACGATAGTCACAATAGTCATTTACGATGTTATGAAACAATAGATCGTGCATGTTATTAGCAAACAATACATAATTTATACAAAGTCGACTGTCCACTCCAAAGCCTAAAAGTTTGATGGAAAGAAATAGTCATATCTTTGGAAATATCAACAGTAGCTGACAAATTATTCAAACATCATTTTTGTAAGCCCTACTCTATCAGAGTGTGGTATGAAGACTGAATTTGAAACATTTTGTTTATATCGTATCGTATTTCATTCCTATCAGATCGCTGTCGTTTGTTTGCCATAGCAACCGTTTCGTGTTCGTTCGTTTGTGTGCGTGCGCAGATTTATAGTGACCACGCTTTTCACTTTTAATCGAGTTTATACTTTCTTCAAAAACAATATTTACGCAAATAAAAATAATATTTCATTGCATGCATTATGAATGTAACAAGGTATTCTAATTGGGGTGTCTGAGGGTGTGCGTTATTTCCGTTACACGTTGTATACTAATATATTTTATTGCGTAGTTCTATTAGCTCACAAATTTAATTTAATTTCACCAGCAGTAGACTGCGAAAGGCTGTTTCGATGACGATAACGCAGCAACCTTCATACGTCGTTCATAGCAAATACATATGTAGATGTTTAAACACATAAAATAATGTCTCTAAAATTTCGGCTCAATTATATTCTCTTTAGACAAGGCAGAATACTTTGGTAGGTTTTTACAAAAAATCTCTTTAGGCAAGGCAGAATACTTTGCTAGGTTTTACAAAATATCTAGACACAAAGAGCACGTTCAATTTACTCCCCAAATATTCGTCCCACGAGGGGTAAGTAAGCGAGCTTATGTTGATTCATAGTTCTTTTGGATATAGCCCTTTGAAACTGCCTCGTTGCTTTCGTGAAAAGTATCTCATCTACACTCGGTCACAGTAAAATGACTGTAAGATATTAGTTTCAACTTAGTTTTGGCTTTTGGAAGCGCAATTTAGGCGGTGTGGGAGACTATTACGTACGTTGCCAATATTATCTATGCGTCTAATCCACGCGAAACAAAAATATTAATTATTATTTTGATTTATTAAGTTGCTTAAACTGGACTATTTTTACATTCATCGTGTAGTATCTATCAACATCCGCTAGTCACATTATAACAAATAACTTTTGTGTTTAATGTCAACTCAGAAGTATGTTGGTAATAAAAACACTTATTCCTTCCAAATATGCATAAACATGGTACATGGTATTGGTGGGTTTACCAAATGTAACAATTCTTAAAGTATTTTGCAAAACGATTTTCCACCAATGACCATGTTCGTAAATGAAAATTGTATGCAAATTGTGAAAATTGTACGAAAATTGTTCTATAATACGATACCATGAATATCTCATCTCGTATATACGAATAGTAATTTGTGATGACAGACGTCGATATTTCGCATAGAGATCAATTCACGAACAGTTTCACTCAAATGACTAGCTTATTCGCTTTCAAGTCAGCAGCTCTATCTCTTTATGAAAACTTTCCTTAAATTTCATTGAGAAGAATTCACTTTGTGAAATAGTTTCGTAATAGTCAAACTACTTTTATATTCAGGGTAGAGAGCTGATAGAAATTTTCGTATTATTGAGGTACGGCTTTATTGAAACGGAACTGGATAAGTGAAGTTAGAAGTGAATTGGACCCATGAAACATATATTCCTCCATTTTAGTATTACATTTACTAATTTCTGCAATCCTAGCTTCATTACTGTAATCTCAGCTTCATTTGATTGAAGGATGACCTACGTATATATATTTTACTGTCGATGTTACGGTATTCTCAATAACCGTTTTGTAGGTGATATAATTGAGTCTAGAGAGACAAATTGCCGTTGTTTAATATCGCACTTTAAGGACCTCACTCACAGACACTATTGAAATTACGGCGTGTCGTAATTGCCAATAAAAGGGTTTATATCAGATCGATGGACGTAAGTATCCTTCAGTAAATTAACTAGCATCTTACAAATTACGTCAATTTGTTAGTCGTCTCGGGAACATAGTTCTGCCTCTATATTTCTGACAGTCGTAGTTTGGGTGGATATTTTATATGAGGCTTTGCAAGGTGGTCTTTTTTATTTTATTGTTAGCACTTAAGTTCGTTCATAGCTACTAAAAGATAGTAAATATCTGGGACGTTATGCCCACTAAGTCACGATGACCGAAACTTGATAGAAGTCAATAGTAGACTCAGCAGCTTTTATACAATGACGTTGGTGTATACTTCAGATACAGGCACTTGACCCAGCGCAAACTTAAACTTTCGTATCTCTTGCAACCAGTAACATGAGTTATAACAGAATAACAAGAATGTTTGTTTCCAAAGGAGACACTTGTTTATAACATCTCCATTTTCCATGTTTCTAGCCCACTTTAGCCTTCTGTAACTTTGTCAGTATAGATTTGTTGTCTCAAACGGTTCATTTCTTTTTGGTGTGCCTATTTTCAGTGGTTAAACGTTTAAGAAGTCTTTCTTTTTATTTTGTGTCAGCCTCGCGCCAAATTAAGACAATAATAAATGATACCTAGACCCTACGGGCAATTAAAGTTGTTTTAGGCTGAAATATTCGACCAGCGTATGAAATTAGTTGCAGATCCAGATCGTTTCCTTCTCTGACACATTTCTAGGACAAAACAAAAAAATAATGAATTAAACTTACAATGTCATGTCTTAAATAACCAATTATTCTTGTGGATTTTTTGCGCTGCTGTTGTTTTGATTTCACTTAAAATATTTCCATTCGTCAATTTTTGCAATATTTCCACGGTTTTACCGGTCAGTAGTTTGATATGATCTTTTAGAATACACGATGGAAATAAAATAATGTTACTAGATTGTAAGTGTTTGTATTCTCTCTTGGAGAAGATTTGTCGATGAAATGAAATCTTGTTTGTGTATTCAAATAGCGATGCTGCATAAAATCTCGTCAGGTTAAAATATTCACGACGGGTGTAATTACGTTGTTACTAAGATTTCTTCTTGTAATGAGGGATCATTGAGCATGTCCGATGGGTCGACAAAAACTGACGTTTCCCTCATAAAAACAAGAAACTTGGACAATTCCTCTCGTCATCTTTTTTTGTACAAACGCCAGACTTTCCTCAATCAAGTGTTACGAGCTTACGAGAATATAATTATTATTCTCGTCTCGAACCCCACGGACAAATCAGCCCATTAAAATTTTAATGCGATAGATGACATGTCATGATTTAAGAGAACCAAAAAACCACTAGATTAACTTTGAAAGCTTCAATTGCCCTAGCGGCATTGAGTGACCGATCGATTTGAATTCAGAACTTGACACTGTTAATTTATGTCATAAGTTGCAAGTGAACTTTATAAAATATAAACAATAACTCTATTTTCAAATCTCTCTATAATTAAATAAAGTCTATAGGTAACTAAAATAGTCAATATTATATATCATAAAATATCAATAGCGAGGTCTCGTCCTGATAGGGCGGCGATGAGAGTGCAGGGTCGCAAATGGAAAGCCTCCGCCTAAGCCGTTACATGTTGCGGTGACATATACCCCCCCCCCCCCTCACCCCGCGCACCCCGCACCTTCCCGCTGTGTGGACTGCATGCAGGTGACACAGTAGGTCAATTTAATAGTGTCGTTGTTGGTAGTCATGAAGTGTATGTACAGTAATTGCCTAGCACACTGTGTGTTTAGTTAGTTGCCAGGATTTAAGGCGTCAATTATACATATAAATCTGTTGTTATATAGAATATTTATATTAGGGGAGAGTAACCTAATTAATATTTAGTAGGAAATAAAGACGTGGTACAATTTAGGAGCCAGCACAATATAGATTACTCTCCCTTATATTAATATTAGATACAAATGTTTATATTCAATATAATCTAGATATTATCTTCATCTTCACTATTATTATAAAGAGGAAAAATTTGTATTTTTGTTTGTTTGTTTGTAATGGATAAACTCAAAAACGACTGGACCGATTTTAAAAATTCTTTCACCATTAGAAAGCTACATTATCTGCGAGTAATATAGGCTATATTTTATTTTAGAAATAATAGGGGCCCGTAAGATATTTGGGTTTTTCGGGTACGCGAAGTAGTTCCCTCTGGACGCGGGTGAAACCGCGGAAACGGCTAGTATTTAATATAATATGTATATAATATAATATCTCTAAAGATACGAGCTCGTCAGACCTGTAAGTAACTGAAGAAATGTTTCCATCTAGAAATATGTTTGTTTCAATGGTAAACGACAAAAATGGGGTAACAAGAGTTTAATTTAATCTACATCTACACTAATATTATAAAGAGGAAATATTTGTATTTTTGTTTGTTTGTTTGTAATGGATAAACTCAAAAACTACTAGGCCGATTTTTAAAATTCTGTCACCATTAGAAACCTACATTATCAGCGAGTAACATAGGCTATAGTTTATTTTAGAAAAATATTGGTACGTAAGATATTTGGGTTTTTCGGGTACGCGAAGTAGTTTCCTCAGGACGCGATAATATAATGAACACGGAACGTGATCATATCATAGGTTATATATATTAGGATACGGTAGTACTGCATAATATATGTATGTTTAGCTACGAATTAACGGTTATGCCTATAACTTGTGAACGCTATGCATAACTCCATGAAACTAATAAGTAATACCTACGCTCACTCTGTGGCAAATTATCCGTGATTATTGCAGCTTATTTACGCACTTTTGGATAGTAGTATAATAATTAATATATAGAATAGTTCTTGAACAAAAATCAACAAAACAACGTAAATTATGTCGACGCATTAACAATAAAGGTCAGCGTTCAAAATTCCGTGCCGCGATCTATTTTATTTTTAGATCTTTATTACTTGCAAGTTTTAAGTAAGACGCTTACAAATCTTTTAAGATTTTTTTCAAATAAACTCAAACAGCTAACTCTTTGAAAATATTATTCAAGAAAAATTACCTCTATAAATATAATATTAAGACAACGCGCCGATTTCAGTTCAATGATTCTGATTCGAACCGAGTTCGGTGAAAGCATCGATGAATTAATTTTAAATGCAATTTCTGTTTCGCCAATAAATATATATAATTAGTTTGAGTTTCTATGTATATAGGTGTTTTATATTGGAATACGAATTTTATTGAATACTTTCTTATCTGGATAGCAGTACAAAAAGCTTCAGAAAAACTAATCATAAACACTTTATCTAGGGTTTGTAGTCTTGAAATCTATAATATAGCGGCAATAATTAGTCACGAAATAACTTACAAACAATTGTGTTCGCAATATAATGAATTAATACTAGACCATTTCTATTCTTAGCTTTATTTTTTGTGTCTAATCATCTAAAAAGTGACGCAATAAAATAATTTAAAAAATAGCCCATTTCTATTCTCTCATCTAAAAAAACGGATTATTTAAAATATATCAGTATCGCCAAGATTGACTCGGTGTCTTGCTCAGGATTTAGTTTTTATGCTGGTCGTCAGGTTTATAGTAAGCCAGGCAGTCACCAAGCCAAAATACAAAAACAACGACTATCTAGATATTCTTTGATTTTGTAATTTCGGTATAACTATAAAGATTCTTTAGGTTTGAATCGCATGAATAGGTATTTGGAAATTTTGTTCGACACTCACAGGATTAATTGTTTTTGCTTTTCTTATATATAAGGTCATTCACTATTTATAATTGCCACAAGCTCAAGTATAACGCAATCAGTACCTTCAATAATGCAAATGGGCAAAGGCTGATGATGATGATATAGATTCTTTATGTTTGAATGGCATGAATACGTATTTGGACAATTTGCTTTTCTTATATATAAGGTAATTTAGTATTTCTAGTCGCCACAAGCTCAAGTATAAGGCAATCAGTACCTTCAATAATGCACTAGGCACCATAAAATAATAACATTATCAAACGTGAGAATATTAATTTTCCATGTACCACACTATCAGTTGATCTTCTGCATCATCCATATAGGGCGCACATGACTTTAGGGTGTCCACGTCTCAGGTGTGGAGAGGCAGGATAACTTACAGGCGAACTATATATATACAGGGCCAGAGCTGGCTATAGGAATATGTGTGGAAATGCCATGTTGTTTTTTTATTAATAAACAACGATTTTGCGAATATCCTTCGCATTGTGACCACTATAATTATGTTTCTGTATAACAATTAATAGTTAGTAGCATAGATTTATGCAAATATGATTATCTCTATATCGCACTAAATAGGACCATTTGGGTTAGTTAGTTGTATGATTATTATTATTTTTTTTAATTTAATAATTGCACGCACTTGTTCTAGGACTTTACAAACGTTCAATCAAGAGACATAAAAACAAACTATCAAACTTAGTTCTGCGTTATACAGAGTCAAAGAAGTTTACCTGCTTTATAAAATAAGACACTATTATTATTGTGAATTTAAATTTATCACTTTTGAACCCCTATATTGCGCTTTATATTAAATCAAAGTTTAAAAATTGCGATCTCCTTTTATTTTTCTTTATTTACTTTTTAGTATAAATCATTAATTAGCCAGTCTTTTTAGTCTTTATTTATTTTATACCGAATGCACACAAAGCGTCAAAGAGATATGATCTGTTCAATGTAAAGAATCATTAAAGTAAACATAAAGTACAAATTTATTTAGCAACGTGAATCTGTGAATATAGAGGTACACAAAACAAAAATTAGAAAGATTATGAAAACAAAAAAAGGTTGAAGACGTTTAGATCAGTGTCTTGTGTCATTTGACTAGGGCATTCCAATCAAATAATTATATAAATAATATTATATCACGCTATGAGGCATGTGAGGTGCGGAGTGGTAGCCCTAAATAACTCGGGTGTAACCGCAGGCTCAGCTAGTTTAAATAATTAAAAAAATACAAATAATTTGGCGAGGCGATTACTATTCCTCACAATGAATCGATTTCTGTTATCAACTATTTACTTGATTTGCAGAATCGCATTGTTTATGACAATAACTTTAAAATGACTCAATGCAATATTAAATAAAATTTAAATATGTATTGAATCAATATTCCTATTTTCCAATAATTACTACAAGTAACTACAATCAATTTATAGTTTGTGTAAGGTAAAATATTACAATCTTTTACTAATATATGAAGTTGAAGAGTTTGTTTGTTTGGTTGAACGCGCTAATTTCAGGAACTACTGGTCCGATTTGAAAAATTATTTCAGTGTTAGATAGCCCATTTATCGAGAAAGGCTATATAACAACACGCTTTGAGCGACGGGAGCAAAGCAGTTGCCTTAAATAACGCGGGTGTAACCGCAGGCATCATCTATTCACTCATAATTGTCGAATTATCTTCGATAGTAGAAAGAAGAAGAGGAAAGATGTCTGGCCACCTTATACGATATGATGAATTTATCATAAATATACTGGAAGGTAGAATAGAAGGAAAGATAGGAAGAGGTCAACCCAGGAGAGCACACACAGATCAAATGAAAGAAAGAACAAAGATCGTGTCGTATAAGGAGGTCAGATACTGGCTGAATATCGAAATATACAAATGGTGTACACTCCACTGACAAGAGCAAAGCTCTTGAATTGAAAAAAGTAAGACGATACAATATGTATGTTACCAAAAATCATAACAAACGGATTGAATGTGTGATTTGGGTAGAGACATTCTAGTCAACCAGCTTTGACAGAATAGTAGCTTAGCAAGTCTTTCAAATCAATTATGATTCAAACCATAATCTTGGTTATAATATTCGTAGAGCAATAAATCGTTCAGTCTATCCTCGTAACTGCATCCCAGGTGGACGTCAGATAGTAATGAAATTCCGTGAGATTCTCTAGCCGTGCGCTGTCAGCTCTGTCAAGTGACGGTCGTGTCGGAGCAAATACATTACTGTTTTATTTGATACCAGTATCTTGCTGTAGTTTTATAGCATTGACTTTTCTTGCGCATGGCGTTTGAAGTTTATTATGAATTTTTAAAGATGTATTGTCCTTTAAAATTCATTTTAATAAATCTGTATTTTAAAGTATAGAGTGAAGAGCTTGATAGAGCTAAGTGGAGGAGCTATATATTTCACATGGTGGTGATGTGAAATATATAGCTACGATTAGAGAAAGAGTGAAGAGCTTTAATTGTGAGCAAATTACGAGTGTTATCAACATTATGCTACCATTGTAAGGGTTACAGTCCAAGGTCTTCGCTTCACAACCCAAGTTGCAAGAAATTCTAGACAAAAGTCACGGTTTTGGGTTTCATCTCTACTGGTAACGCTGCAATTAAATGTCAACTTCATTAATATAAAAAATATATCGCATTAGTAGATGAAAACTTAAAACAGTTGTCAATACATGTAGCATTTGTTTGGGCTTAGTTATATCTCGGATTATATTCTTAATAACAGAATTGAAAATTGTAGCTTATAGTATTTGAGTGGACTTTCTACTCTCAATAATCGGCTAGCAAAGCGGATTACTTTTAAAAGCGAACTAGAATTGGTGTCTTAAAATACTGAATATTGTAAATCCGATATTAATCCTTTAGTAGGTTCGAATTGGTGTTGTTGTTGCTCGCATTTTCCCCTCTAGCGATGTTAAGCAACCTTAAATTCTAGAGAAGGGTAAGACTGTTTTAAGAATGTAGGAATACAGTACACTGGGGAGTGTTTGCGAGAGATTCGTTGTGAACTAGGATAGTACACCTGGTCACCATCTGATTTACGTGTTTGTAGTTGTATGTGCGCAGTTGATTAAACAGTCTGATTCAAAACGTAAATAATTTAAAAGGAGAGTTAAGTATGAGATTTTGCGCACAGTGAAATATAAAAAACCGGTTTAGTACATCGAGCCACGCACAATGAAGGATTCCGTATTAGCCCGTACCTGTTTTAAGGATAAAAAGATTCAATAACAATATTTATTTTATTACTTTAGCTATTATTTAATATAACACAATATCATATATTTTGTGGACGGCAGTTTCTTTGCGCTATCTATGTTAAAAATAAAGAGTAATAAGCCAATATCCAGGCCATGTATAAGCTTGGAAAGATTTTTTGTGAAACTGTCAGTGGCGGTTCTCTTAAGACAAATGTCCTTCCGTACACGTGACTTAGTAAGGCAATATGGTATGTATTATATGTATTAACAAAGATTTATATTTGAATAATAATATGTTGGCAGCGAACTCTTCCTTTATTTGCTTCGTTAGTTGGCGCGGTGGCCATCTTCCAAATTCAGCATTTGGGAGTTTCTCCATTTTATTTGTCTTAACTATTACACGTCACAATTAAAACCGCTGGTTTACATGTATTTTATATATTTAACCTAGAGGATGCACAGCAGCTACCAGCACATTTTTTATTATTCAACCATTTCTTGCCGATCAGGAGATGGGAATTTCGGAAAATCCCGTCTTGGTGTACCCATACGGTCCCCAAGAAATATACATGCCTAATTTCAACTTCTTGCGCCCAATAGTTCTGGCTGTGCGTTGTCTGTCAGTCGTTCAGTTACCGAGTAATCTTATCCTAATATATAAAGCTGAAGAGTTTGTTTGTTTGGTTGAACGCGCTAATCTCAGAAACTACTCGACCGATTTCAAATTTTTTTTCAGTATTAGATAGCTCATATATCGAGGAAGGCTATAGGCTAAATAGCATCACTATGAGCCACGGGAGCGGAGCAGTAGCCTTAAATAACGCGAGTGTAACCGCGGGCACATCTATTAGTGTTATATAAACAGATAGTTAAAACATACATTGTTTTCACAAAGTATGACACAAAGAAGACTAAATATTTATAGTTCGAAGTTTAACGGTAGCCACCGGTAGTACATTAGCTGTGTATTTTTTATACGTAGATTAATATGCAACTGACTTTGAAAGTTAGTGGTACGCGCTATAAGCACTAGCGAGCTGAAATTTGGTATTTTATACATTCTGACCACGCGGGAAAACTACATAGTAAAATTTTCTTAAATGTATATGGAAAACCTTATATCTTGCAGTGAACGTCTTGTTCCGTATCCATGTTCTGTTTACTCTTTCAATGTCGATATAATATTTCGTGGTTTTCGTTATGTGGCCTTCATGCCTTCAAACTATACTACTCACTATTAAAACCAGTTATCATCTCATTTGTGATGCTCTTGAATCAAATAATTATTTTGGTAATTCTTTGGAGCTTGTTTCAAAGATGATGAATGTATTAAACCTAGATCTAAACTATTCAAATCAAATCTACAATAGTTCTAAACCTCAGACGTCAAGACGTCTCGAAGTAATCAAATAACAACAAACATTACGAGATTGCAAAACAAGCAATTTGATTAGATTACTTTTCTTTACCCTTAGACATCTCAAATGTAATTCACATATTAGTGATACAAAAATGAGATGTCAGTTTTTACGCAATCTTTAAAACAAAGTAATATGTTACGACATATAACTTTTTTCAGAGATTGTGTAGCGATATCTACATATATTAATTAAATTCAACAGTAGTTTTCAATATTTGTTTTACAAATGAGTAAAACACGATTTTACAGTCCTAAAACGCGAATGACAGTCTAAAGTAGCCTTACTTGAATTTGCGTTCGAATTTTCATTAAACCACTACCTGCAGTGATTAAACTATGACGACATGAAACAGATTCGATTCCTTGCACTTAGATTTGGCAAAACACACGTTGACGTGGCATCCCGCTATGGAGCACCTTATGAAATTTACAACAAAAGCAATAGCGAACAAGTAAATAAAACGGACGGGTGTTATCACCTGCGAATGCCTTAACCTCGGCAATAAACGTTAAGAGTCACATCTTTTAGCAACAGTGGCCTCTGGTGCTCACATTAACTCAAAACACCACTCATATCATTGAAACTCCTTATCATTTCGTTGTACCGCTCACAACAATATGAATATAGCTACCATATTATACATATTTTATCTTTCAGGCAATAAGGGATAAAAACACATAAAATATAATGCACCTATAATGAAAAGTTTAAAGTTGGTACTACGTTCGTTTAGTCGGTACGAGTTTCAAGTATTACTACCGTCCATAAAAGAACGTGTTATGCATTTACAGTTGTTAAAGATAGGTTCTATGTTTGTGTACGGGTACTAATATAGCTTTATGATGACTGTGTGTGAAATTATGAAAAGAGATACTTACTCTCTTTTACAGTAGGCAAATTAACTTGTAAATCAGATGGTTTGCTGCGAAAAACCGGGACGGACAGACGGACGGACGGACATGGTGAAACTATAAGGTTTCCTTATAAGATAAACTAAACCCAAAAAAGCGTCATTGAAATATTCACGAAACACAATTCAAGACAGCCTTGATATATAAATTGTCAGTATGAAATAATAATATACACACTCAGTTTCATGTTATTTTAAAAACCGTTTCGAATCATGAGTATGCGGGTTAATCTTATTTGTGTAGCGCTTCATACTGTGGCCTGTCCTCTATAAACAGAGGCACTGTTTATCTACTGTTTATTTTGTAATGCTCCAGCTTCCATTGAATTAAAACAGCGCTTTTTGATGGACCTTTGAATATGACGAAAGATCCAGGCTGTATATGTTATATGAACTACTACTAGTCCGATCCAGCAAGTAATCCGTGTCTAGTGATTTACACTCAGCAACGCACCGTTAAAAACCCTGCACCGACTTAGTGGGTATAAGTTAGTATGGCGGCCGTTATTTTTCGTCGCGTAAACAAAAACGTTTTATGGTGAAATTATTATTCTAAAGTAAAATGAGTTGAGTTATCTTTGCACGTTGTATATTGTTTTAACGTAATAAAGTGCTCGTTTGGTGATTATGTGTGGATATTCGATAAATTGTGAATTGTGATAAAGTTTACAATTTATACCAATGAAATTTCTCAAAATCAAAATATATTACATTGCTGCGAGAACAGGTCAGTTTATTTACATATTGAAATATATAACTAGTTAGATGAACTCGTAACGAAGCCAGAGAGGTATAATTCATGCCATATTCTTATATTTTTGTAGACGAATTTTTCGTTTTTCTGCAAGTCTACGTAAAAAATATAAAGTGTTTGAAATGTCGTTGCATTTCGAGCGTTGGGCAAAGCGAGCCTTGCGCAGGGTAGGGGATAAGTAACATAACTGTCCAACATACACAACATCACGAAATGTTGCGAAAGGACCTGTCTTGTCTGAGACTAGCCATCAATACAATATGCATACCTACGTCCGGGAGACGTATTCCAGCAAGAATAACGCACGAAAGTAATGGAAACCAAGCCTCAAACTCGCGGTCGAGCCGTATCCCGTCCATTAAGTATATAGACTGGTATCAATATGCGGGCAGGTCAACGACCCCGCACAACTTTTTGTCGTCCATATTTTGTGCCATTTGTCAATTTTATTTTATGTGCTGACAGTGTTTTTGCGCGATATTTTTTCAGTTTTGGACAAACTCTCGGATTGCCAATTTTCGCATCATACTTCGACAATATATTGGCTTTTATATAATATTGCTTGAATTTGGTTTTTACGTAACTTTTGAGTTGCTTTTTACGGTTTTATTTCTGTTATCGATATGACCATGGGGTGAGAATAACTTAAAAGTCGAATCAGTTTTGGAGGTTGTTCACTCGATAGTGCAACCGATTTTTTTAAAATGAAATTCGTGTGATTTTTATGATTGATGACGTTAGCTCCAGACTCTGTCTACTATGCTACAGTAAATTGTGTACTTGTTTATCCTCATAAAATACATCATTACACATAAAAATATTATACTTTCGTGTCTGATGTTTGGCTTTTGGCATTAACCTGTTCTACCGATAACCAGATTACTAGAATTATTTTAGTATCGCTACAATACTAAATAACCAAAAAGTCTGGTAGGTATCTAGTTACCTCCTAGTATTCAGTCCAGCAAGTATTATTAAATTACAAATATTTAATTGATATTAAAATACAAAATATCTAAAAACGGTTTTGTCCGGCATCGACTCATCAATATTCAATACATCTAGGCGTTTTGCATTCAAAGCGTCCATCTTTATAAAGTTCGCAATCAATGTAAATCTGTTGTCGCCAAAGAACAATAGTGCAGGATCTGTGACAAAGGCGCTCACAGTGACACCGTTCATTACAGTGAAAAACATCGATATTTCAGATAACATCAATTACTTCAAGAACGCTCTGGAGACACAAGCCTTTTGTTTCATTCCTTTGAAATACTCTAATGGATATCTCGTTGATTCCCGTTCTTCGTTCTAGCGCCTCTATTCAGAGGGTTGCCGTAAACATTTTAGTTTTGCTGTTAATTCTTTCCTTAGAACTCATATTTTCGTTTAGGTGGTAATTGGTAAATGTATCAATATTTTATATGTACCTCTTATGGCCAAACTAATTCTTGTTCCCGTAGGATTTTATATTGATTTAGTGGGTACGTAAAATAATTTCTTGTAAATGTGGATGCAATATGACAGAAGTAATAACTGTTCGGGGCTTGATCTTTTGTTTCAAAAATATATAAAGGTAAATACAGTAAGTCCAACTATCCCCTAAGTATTTTATCAATTTATTAAATAAAATATTTCAATACAATATTTGGAAACATTTCCGATTGACATAAGAAAATTCCCAATTGGAAATTTTTGCTACGAGGAAAATTGTATGGATTGTCGTGAGTAAATCAAAGTTCCTATTGTTAGTTCGATAAAAGATTTTACTTAGGTTGTGGTGATGTAAATCAAAACGTCTTCTAAATTGTGTTTAAATATTTTCCTTTCTGTAGCAGGTGCATCAATAAGGTGAAGATACAATTTGGATTAATACGTACAAAAATGTTCTAAGTTTTACTGTTTGTTCGATTCCTTTTAAAAAAGTATGTATAACCAGGCGCTACAAATACCAGCTGCTTTAAAAGGACAGATGATAACAAAGAACTCATTTAGCAGATTAAATCTCTTAGAGCGACAGCCTTCGTTAGTTAATTATACAAAATGTAAATAGCCTTATTTAAGATAACACGGTTGAAAAAGGAAAAGAACTCTCTGGATTTTCTTTTCATTGCACAAGTAATGCAATTTTAACCAAGAGCTGGCTGTGTTAACGAATCCCGTCCCGAGTACTGGCTACTGCAAGTTTACTCGCGCTTGGCATAAGTTTAAATACATACATATTCGTCACGCCTTTTATCCCCGAAGGGGTAGGCAAAGGTGTATTTCTACACCCACTTTTCACCAGATATACTTTAGTCCCACGTAATAAGGGGCGAGCCTATTGCCGTACCGGGCACATTTCCAGACTCCTTGTTGCTACTGAGAATTTCGTGACAGAAAAACTCAATAACACTGCCCGACCCAGGAATCGAACCCGGGACCTCCCGATCCCACGCGCACATTTATGCCGCGAGACCAAAGAGGCAGTCGTATAGGGTTTGATGTCGAGTTTTCCGTCTCTACGCAAAGATGGTATTTGCATCGTGTTATCCCTTAGTCGCCTCTTACGACACCCACGAGAAGATAGGGGCTGGAGACACTTGTTAAGTTTAAATATTTCAGCCAAATAGGAAATAATTTAAAAGGAGAATAAGTTAAACTTATTCTCCTTTTAAATTATTTACAATTTCAATCAGACATTTTTAATCAACTGCGCACATACAACTACAAATACGTCCATCAGATGGTGACCAGGTGAACTATCTAGTTCACAACGAATCTCTCGCAAACACTCCCCAGTGTACTGTTTTCCTACATTCTTTAAACAGTCTTACCCTTCTCTAGAATTTAAGGTTGCTTAACATCGCTAGAGGGGATATTACGAGCAACAACAACTCGAATACGAACCTACTTAAGGATTAATATCGGATTTACACTATTCAGTATTTTAAGGTACCAATTCTAGTTCGTTTTTAAAAGCAATCGGCTTTGCTAGCCGATTATTGAGAGTAGAAAGTCCACTCAAATACTATAAGCTACAATTTTCAATTCTGTTATTAAGGATCTAATCCGAGATATAACTAAGCCCAAACAAATGCTTCATGTATTGACAACTGTTTTAAGTTTTCATCTACTAATGCGATATGTTTTTTATATTAATGAAGTTGACATTTAATTGCAGCATTACCAGTTGAGATGAAACCCAAAACTGTGACTTTTGTCTAGAATTTCTTGCGGCTTTGATTGTGAAGCGAAGACCTTGGACTGTAACCCTTACAATGGTAGCATAATGATGATAACACGTAATTTTCTCACAATTAAAGTTCTTCACTCTCTCTCTCTGATCGTAGTTCATAGCTCTATCAAGCTCTACACTCTATACTTTGAAATACAAATTTATTAATAATGAATATTATAGGACGAAGAAGCGTAAAATATATATACAGATATTTACCGAACTAAGTTAGTAAAACCTTAATCAGTTCCGTGATAGAATTTACTATCAATTAAGTCTTCGATTCTACAGCTTAGATTCTGTATAGTAAATGATTGTACAAGTTGGACGCGATCATTACAACAAAATGTCAAACTACGTTTAAATACGTAAAAATTTAAAGCTCGTTTAAAAGTTGTACTGAACTACAACATCACCCCAAACCAAATCAAATAAAGAATAAATATAAAACTACAACATCAAACTCTCTTAGTATTGCGACACATCTACGTCACTTGACGCGCCGAACGTTCAGTTGAATACGCCCGTAGTATTTTCAAATCAACCGAAATTACATCACTTTCGTAGCAACACAGAACCTTCTATCGAGCGTTACATCGCGCGGAGCGTAACGCGACCGAATTTTAGCCACCGGCGTCACATAATGCTGACTGTGGTCATGCCAACTGAATACTACGACCGATAATCTAATCTGTATCTTCAGTAGATGTGTCGCTACACTTATTATGTATCTAAAATTATTAAAGGTGTCAGAAGATCTGTTTTGAATGTGGTGTCTTACCGCTAATCACACAAAATATCCAGAAAAAAAAGAATAATCAGTTTCTTTACATTCCTGATATTCATGCGTATTTTTTATCATCAAAAGTTTAGCGATTTGGCTCATTTCCAATGCTTTTGTCATAGACTTGGAGTTTAATAACTTCACAGCTGGTGGTTCTTACTGAAAGTTCATATTATTCTAAACCACAGCAAGGTTTAGCTGAAATATTTAAACTTAACAAGTGTCTCCAGCCCCTATCTTCTCGTGGGTGTCGTAAGAGGCGACTAAGGGATAACACGATGCAAATACCATCTTTGCGTAGAGACGGAAAACTCGACATCAAACCCTATACGACTGCCTCTTTGGTCTCGCGGCATAAATGTGCGCGTGGGATCGGGAGGTCCCGGGTTCGATTCCTGGGTCGGGCAGTGTTATTGAGTTTTTCTGTCACGAAATTCTCAGTAGCAACAAGGAGTCTGGAAATGTGCCCGGTACGGCAATAGGCTCGCCCCTTATTACGTGGGACTAAAGTATATCTGGTGAAAAGTGGGTGTAGAAATACACCTTTGCCTACCCCTTCGGGGATAAAAGGCGTGACGAATATGTATGTATTTAAACTTATGCCAAGCGCGAGTAAACTTGCAGTAGCCAGTACTCGGGACGGGATTCGTTAACACAGCCAGCTCTTGGTTAAAATTGCATTACTTGTGCAATGAAAAGAAAATCCAGAGTAGATGAAAACTTAAAACAGTTGTCAATACATGAAGCATTTGTTTGGGCTTAGTTATATCTCGGATTAGATCCTTAATAACAGAATTGAAAATTGTAGCTTATAGTATTTGAGTGGACTTTCTACTCTCAATAATCGGCTAGCAAAGCCGATTGCTTTTAAAAACGAACTAGAATTGGTACCTTAAAATACTGAATAGTGTAAATCCGATATTAATCCTTAAGTAGGTTCGTATTCGAGTTGTTGTTGCTCGTAATATCCCCTCTAGCGATGTTAAGCAACCTTAAATTCTAGAGAAGGGTAAGACTGTTTAAAGAATGTAGGAAAACAGTACACTGGGGAGTGTTTGCGAGAGATTCGTTGTGAACTAGATAGTTCACCTGGTCACCATCTGATGGACGTATTTGTAGTTGTATGTGCGCAGTTGATTAAAAATGTCTGATTGAAATTGTAAATAATTTAAAAGGAGAATAAGTTTAACTTATTCTCCTTTTAAATTATTTACAATTTGATTGATTTGACGCGATCTTTGCAGTGTGACATTTTGCGCATAGTAAAACATAAAATCCAGTTAAATGCATATCGAGCTCCGCATAATAAAGGATTCTTTATTAGCCCCTACCTGTTTTAATGATAAAAGGACTCAATAACAATATTTATTTTATTATTTTAGCTATTATTTAACATAACAAAATGTCATATATTTTGTGGATAGCAGTTTCTTTGCGCTATCTATGTTAAAAATAAAGAGTAATAAGCCTATTATCCATGCCATGTATAAGCTTGGAAAGATTTTTTGTGAAACTGTCAGTGGCGGTTCTCTTAAGACAAATGTCACATAACTTAGTGGGGCAATATGGTATGTATTTCATCTATTAACAAAGATTTATATTTGAATAATAATATGTTGGCAGCGAACTCTTTCTTTATTTGCTTCGTTAGTTGGCGCAGTGGCCATCTTACAAATTCAGCATCTGGGAGTTTCTCTATTTTGTTTATCTTAGCTGTTACAAGCTTACAAGTCCAACTACAGCCGTTGCTTTTTTAACGATTCTATATAATTATTTAAACTAAACCATGCTCGCAGATTCCAGTTCATTTTTTTATTTAACAATTTCTTGCCAGTCATGACCATAGGAGTTTCGGAAAATCCCTTCTTAGTGTACCCATACGGTTACCAAGAAACAAGCATGCCTAATTATAGCTTCATGCGCCCAATAGTTTTGACTGTGCGTTGTCCTTCACTCGTTCAGTTACCGAGTAATTTTATATTTTATTTATTTATTTTTTTATAATCTCACGCCTGTATCCCCGAAGGGGTAGGCAGAGGTGTAAATATTACACCCACATTTTGCCATGAATTTTTAGGTCCCACGTAATAGGGGGCGAGCCTATTGTTACCGGGCACATCACCAGACTCCGGGCTGCTACTGGGTATTCGGAAAAACCCAGTAACACTTTTGCCCGACCCGGGAATCGAACCCGGGGCCCCCGATCAGCACTCACATACGCTATCCACTGGACCACGGAGGCAGTAATTTTATATATATACAGATAGTTAAAACATACATTGTTTTTACAAAGTATGACACAAAGTAAGACAAAATATTTATAGTTCAAAGTTTAACGGTAGCCACAGGTAGAACATTAGCTGTGTATTTTATACGTAGATTAATACCAAATGACATTGAAAAGTCAGTGGTGCGCGCTATAAGCACTAGCTAGTGGTATAGTTACGCATTCTGACCCCGTGAGCAAAACTACACCATAAAATGTTCTTAAATGAACAAAAACCTTATATCTTGCAGTGAACGTCTTGTTCTGTATCCATGTTCTACCCACTCTTCCAACTTCGTTCTAATATTTCGTGGTTTTTGTAATGTGGCTTTCATGATTTAAACTATACTACTCACTTTAAAACCAGTTAACATCTCCTTTGTGACGCTTTTGATTCCAATAATTATTTTGGTAATTCTTTGGAGCTTGTTTCAAAGATGATGAATGTATTAAACCTAGATCTAAACTATTCAAATCAAATCTACAATAGTTCTAAACCTCAGACGTCAAGACGTCTCGAAGTAAGCTAATAACATTAAACATTACGAGATTGCAAAACAAGCCATTCGATTAGATTACTTTTCTTTACCCTTAGACATCTCAGATGTAATTCACACATTAGTGATACAAAAATAAGATGCCAGTTTTAACGCAATTTTTAAAACAAAGTAATATCTTACGACATAATAATATAACTTTTTTTTCAGAGATTATGCAGCGATATCTACATATTATATTAAATAAATTCAACAGTAATTTTCTATATTTGTTTTACAATCGACTTTTTCCAGTCCTAAAATGCGAATGAGAGCTTAGGCTCTCATTGCGTTACTTGAAGTTGCGTGCCAATTTTCATCAAACCACTACTTACAGTGATTAAACTATGACGACATGAAACAGATTTGATTCCTTTCACTTAGAATTGGCAAAACACACGTTGACGTGGCATCCCGCTTATCTAGCTATGGAGCAGCTTATGAAATTCACAACAAAAGCTATAGCCAACAAGTAAATGAAACGGACGGGTGTTATCACCTACGAATGCCTTAACGTCGGCAATAAACGTTAAGAGCCACATCTTTTAGCAACAGTGCCCTCTGGTGTTCACATTAACTTAAAACACCACTCATATCATTGAAACTCCTTATCATTTCGTTGTACCGCTCACAACAATATGAATATAGCTACCATATTATACATATTTTATCTTTCAGGCAATAAGGGATAAAAACACATAAAATATAATGCACCTATCATGAAAAGTTTAAAGTTGGTACTACGTTCGTTTAGTCGGTACGAGTTTTAAGTATTACTACCGTCCATAAAAGAACGTGTTATGCATTTACAGTTGTTAAAGATAGGTTCTATGTTTGTGTACGGGGTAATATAGCTTTATTATGACTGTGTGTGAAATAATGAAAAGAGATACTCTCTTTTACAATAGGAAAATTAACTTATAAGTCAGATGGTTTGCTGCGAAAAACCGGGGATGGGCAGACGGACGGAAGGACATGGTGAAACTATAAGGTTTACTTATAAACCCTAAAAAAGCGTCATTGAAATATTCACGAAACACAATGCAAGACAGCCTTAATATATAAATTATCAGTATGAAATAATAATATACACACTCAATTTCGTGTTATTTTAAAAACAGTTTCGAATCATGAGTATGCGGGTTAATCTTATTTGTGTAGCGCTTCATACTGTGGCCTGTCCTCTATAAACAGAGGCACTATTTATCTACTGTTTATTTTGTAATGCTCCAGCTTCCATTGAATTAAACCAGCGCTTTTTGGTGGACCTTTGAATATGACGAAAGATCCAGGCTGTATATGTTATATGAACTACTACTAGTCCGATCCAGCAAGTAATCCGTGACACTCAGCAACGCACCTTAAAAACCCTGCACCGACTTAGTGTGTATAATTTAGTATAAGTAACATAACGGTCCAACCTACACCACATCACGAAATGTTGCGAAAGGACCTGTCTGGTAGGTATCTAGTTACCTCCTAGTATTCTGTCCAGCAAGTATCGTTAAATTACAAATATTAAATTGATATTAAAATACAAAATATCTAAAAACGGTTTTGTCTGGCATCGACTTATCAATATTCAATACATCTAGGCGTTTTGCATTCAAAGCGTCCATCTTTATAACGTTCGCAATCAATGTAAATCTGTTGTCGCCAAAGAACAATAGTGCAGGATCTGTGACAAAGGCGCTCACAATGACACCGTTCATTACAGTGAAAAACATCGATATTTCAGATAACATCAATTACTTCAAGAACGCTCTGGAGACACAAGCCTTTTGTTTCATTCCTTTGAAATACTCCAATGGATATCTCGTTGATTCCCGTTCTTCGTTCTAGCGCCTCTATTCAGAGGGTTGCCGTAAACATTTTAGTTTGCGTGTTAATTCTTTCCTTAGAACTCATATTTTCGTTTAGGTGGTAATTGGTAAATGTATCAATATTTTATATGTACCTCTTATGGCCAAACAAATTCTTGTTCCCGTAGGATTTTATATTGATTTAGTGGGTACGTAAAATAATTTCTTGTAAATGTGGATGCAATATGACTGAAGTGTCCGTGTGGTGACGGATTAAGAATACGCCATATCACCACCCCATATCATCCCAAGGGTGTCGTAAGAGCCGACAGAGGGAGCATATTATGCAGAGAACAACACTGTAAGAGAAGGAAAACTTGATACAAACCCTATACCAACCCGTTTGGCCAGCGTGGCATAGTAGGCCAATTCCTCCTTTCAAAGGAGAGGCCTAGTCAAGCAGTGGACTGTTAAAGGCTGATGATAATAATGACTGAAGTAATAACTGTTGGGGGCTTGATCTTTTGTTTCAAAAATATATAAAGGTAAAAACAGAACCATCCCCTAAGTATTTTATCAATTTATTAAATAAAATATTTCAATAGAATATTTGGAAACATTTCCGATTGACATAAGAAAATTCCCAATTGGAAATTTTTGCTACGAGGAAAATTGTATGGATTGTCGTGAGTAAATCAAAGTTCCTATTGTTAGTTCGATATAAGATTTTGCTTAAGTTGTGATAATATAAATCAAGACGTCTTCTTCTAAACTGTGTTTCAATATTTTCCTTTCTATTGCAGGTGCATCAATCAGGTGAAGATACAAATTTGATTAATTCGTAAAAAAATGTTCTAAGTTTAAATGTTTGTTAGATTCCTTTTAAAAAAGTATGTATTACCAGGCGCTACAAATACCAGCTGCTTCAAAAGGACACATGATAACAAAGAACTCATTTAGCAGATTAAATCTCTTAGGCTGCCCACCCACGTCCGATAATCGGTGACCGATTTTTTTTAGGAGTAAAATAAAACACACTGATAGCAATAGTGCAACGCACACGTCCTACAAAAAGTAAGTCAGAAATAAAATTGGCGCATCCCGTCCGATCCGATTATCGGTGAAAAATGGAACGTTCGGAAATGTAGCGTAAAACGCACACTACTCACTGACAGTCGGCCGCGGCCACCGCATGCACTTGCAAGGGAAGGACGAGTGTAGCGTCAGTGTCATTGCTCAGCGATGGAGGTCGATATTGAGAGTTTGATAGAAGAAGAAGAAAAGCATTAGTACATTTTAGTTTGGCTGTTAACATTTCTCCTTTGCAAGAGTCTTTCTTTACATCAGATAGTGATATTTTCGTTTTGGTGGTAATTGGTACATGTATCAATAAGGAACAAGTTACTACTTATGGTCTTTCAAATTCGTGCTCTCGTAGCATTTCATATCGATTATGTGGCATTAAACATGGAAATTACCATTATTACCGTCTAGAATACATCTATATCTATTAAATATGGGTGCAATAATGATTCAAATAAACACAACTGTTAGGGGCATCTTTTGTTTCAAATATATCTAAAGAGAAATACAATAAGTCCAACTTTTAACCTAAGTATTTATCAATTTACAGAATAAGATATTTGAAATCATTACTGATAAACATAAGAAAATTCGTAACTGGAAATTAAATTTGTGATGAGGAAAACCGTGTGGATTGTTGAGAGTAAATCAAAGTTCCTATTGTTATTTCAATAAAAGATATTGATTAGGTTGTGGTAATAATCAAAACATCTTCTAAATTGTGTTTAAATGTTTTCCTTTCTATTGCAGGTGAAGATACGAATTGGATTAATTCGTAAAAAAATGTTCTTCTAACTGTTTGTTGGATTCCTTGTGAAAATGTTTGCATTACCAGGCGCTACAAATACCAGCTGCTTCAAAAGGACAGATGGTAACAAAGAACTCATTTAGCAGATTAAATCTCTTAGAGTGACAGCCTTCGTTAGTTAATTATATAAATGTAAATAGCCTTATTTCAGATAAGAGGGTTGAAAAAGGAAAAGAACTCTCTGGATTTTCTTTTCATTGCACAAGTAATGCAATTTTAACCAAGAGCTGGCTGTGTAAACGAATCCCGTCCCGAGTACTGGCTACTGCAAGTTTGCTCGCGCTTGGTATAAGTTTAAATATTTCAGCTAAACCTTGCTGTGGTTTAGAATAATATAAACTTTCAGTAAGAACCACCAGATGCGAAGTTATTAAACTCCAAATCTATGACAAAAGCATTGGAAATGAGCCAAATCGCTAAATTTTTGACGACAAAAAATATGGACGAAATTTCAGGAATGTAAAGAAACTGATTTTCTTCTTTTTCTGGATATTTTGTGTGATTAGCCGCGGTAAGACGCCACATTCAAGACAGATCTTCTGACGCCTTTCATAATTTTAGTTACGTTATAAGTATAGCGACACATCTACTGAAGATACTTGATTATCGATCCTAGTATTCAGTTGGCATAACATCGCAATCAGCATTTTGTGGCGCTGGCGGCTATAATTCGGTCGCATGCCGCTCCGCGCGATGTAACGCTCGATAAAAGGTTCAGCGTCGCTACGAAAACGATGTAATTTCGGTTGATTTGAAAATACTACGGACGTATACAACTGAACGTTCGGCGCGTCAAGTGAAGCAGATGTGACGCAATACTAAGAGAGTTTGATGTCGTCGTTTTATTTATTTATTCTTTATTTGATTTGGTTTGAGGTGATACTGTAGTTCAGTACAACTTTTAAACGAGCTTTAGATTTTTACGTATTTAAACGTAGTTTGACATTTTGTTATAATGATCGCGTCCAACTTGTACAATCATTAACTATACAGAATGTAAGCTATTGAATTGAAGACTTAATTGATAGGAAATTCGATCACTGATCTGATTTAGGTTTTATTAATTTAGTTCGGTAAATATCCGAAATTATATTTTACGCTGTCTCCAATCTGAAATCTAGAAAAACTTTTTCATTACCATCTTAAATGCGTTGCTGATACAGAATTTTTTCAGTCAGCTATTAACGATAAAGACAGAAGAAGAAAAATAAAAAAAGCTAATGCTGTGATAACATGTCGTGACATGTTACTAAATATAGCATTCTCAAACCCTACAATATACCGCAACAAAGAAAAAAAAGCATCTCTACTTAACAAGGACGTAACATGCTAAAAAACATACATCGGTTACATTAACCTACATCCAATCGTATCAAAGGTATAAAATATCGTTTCTCATACAAAAGATTGGCAACTATTTGTAGGGTACAAAGGGTTGGTTGTAACTCTGTTTATTTGCTCCGATATAAGGCTGCTTGCTCAGTAAAGATGCGAGGCAGTGAGGCAACTGAACGATACAAAACTAGTGAGGTTCAGAGTATTATGAAATACTTTTCACATTTCTGGTCGATACTGTCTTATGATGCCTATCAGAGATGATACCGTCAGATGAGCGGTGTATTAAGAAAACCAAATTTGTCGGAACTGCTCTCATATGCAGCTCTCGCCGATGTGAATATAATGTAATGCCTATCACATTTCTCATATTTTGTGGTATAAAATCTATGGTTGATTTTAAATGAATATTGTGGTATAAAAAATAAGGATGTTAAAAGTAGCTTAGTGGTGTATGTAACGGACGTAACACTGAGTCCCACACACATATGTATTGTAAACACAGTTTTATAGGGAAACCCATTATTTCAATATGAAGGTTACACCGTGACCATCTCTGCCATGTTCTTTACACTAGACTATAGGTAAGTTACACTCTCGAAAGGTTGTAGTCAGGAGAATTGGTGAGGATGTTAAGCATTTATTTTTATTTACATGAGACTATGTAGTCTTGTTACTAGTTAACCTGGCCACTCGTGGGTAATTAGTATTCCCGCTCGACTCTCATGACGGAGGTTCAGGCTTGTAGGTTGTTCCGATTCTATCTAAATCTGTTTTTATTCGAAATTATTTCGATAATTATGCCTATGGAAATTCGTTCATTGAATAATTTTGAAAGTGGCTAGACTTTGTATGACTCCTAACCACTGAAACGAATTTTATGTTTGCTTAAATAATAAACATTTAAAAACTTCCGCCTCAGTGAGACACACGTATGTATTTATTATTAAATACCTTGAATACAAACAGAGTACCTTACATACACTTCTTTGAAAGTAAAGTCTAATTGAATTTGAACTTATCGATTGAAGGGAACGAAAAACTTTACAAAAACACGGCTTCCATTTTACTGGTATGTAAGAATTTCCGCACGATCTCACACACAGAAAATGTTTGCAGCGTATTATCATTACCCTGCGAGAGAGCCTTAACAACATGCGCGTTCTGTGCGTAATCATGGTAATTCGCCGGCAGAGGGCGCCACACACCCCGTGGTTCCGCATGAATGTAGCCGCGACGCGTGGTTTCATCAGCACAATACATTCTTGAGGGAGCCGGCGTTTTCAAAGGGACGTTTCCAGGACGCAAATCATTTGTAAGGCGTTGTTACTCAACGAGCTGTGAGCCGCTTGATCTGAGGTGTTAATATGGTTGTACTTGTTATAAAAAGTAAGATAATGACAAACTCTAATCAAGCTTGGGCAATGTTCTTATAATATTAAAAACTAATGTTCAGCGATATATTGTAAATTTAGTGTAGTCAACGCTTTTGATTGAATTCTTTGCAGGTTAAGTATAAGACAGTTTATTTTTTTTTAATTCACTCGTGTCAATACCCGTCAAATGTTCACGGCTGTTACACCTAGCTTCACTGGTGATAGACTAGCGGGGACAAAGGCAATATAATAAAAAAACGGAAAACAGTGTTTTGCAATAATATTTCACAAAACGTGAGTTTGACTTGTATGTCTGAAGAGAAGATGGATAGGTAGGTATATATGTATCGTAATTCATTTTCTAGTAAGAAAATCCAAATGCAATCGCATGATCTCCCACAGTGGTGGGCCTAAAACTTAACATAATAATTACATAGATGCATTTGCTGTAGCGATAAAATCCCACTGTGTTCACTCCGCAACTAGCAACTGAAGCGTAAATGATAGTTTTTATTTCAAACCGCTGATTTTGGCCCGCAGCCAACTCAGTGTTCAACCTTTTAATGTCAAAATACTTGATTTCAAACCTAATCGTTACTTAAAACTGGGTCAGCTGAATGAAAAATAGGAAAACTGAATGCAGCAATACTAATTCAACATTGATTTTATTTGTTTGTGATAAGATTTCATTTCAAACGATGTGATTTTTGCATGTGATAGTAACATGTTTTCAAGCGAAAAAGTATTTCTCAAATATTAGCTGAGTAAAAAATACGAAAACTGAATTTAGTAATACCAATTCTATGTTGATTTTATTTGTTTTTGATAAGATTTTATTTCAAGCCATACCATTTTTGCATCTGATAATAACATGTTATCAAGCGAAAAAATATTTCTCAAATAAAAGGTGTGTTTTTTTAATGCTAATTGGAATAATATCAGTCAGAACAGTTCTCGTGAATACGTTTAGCCGGTGTGGTTACTTTCGTATTTGATTTGCACATCGGCTGCAATTGTAAAATTGTAAACAGAAAGAGAATTCAAGGAACCCATTTGTATAAAGGATTTTAGTGTCTGATGTTGTGAATTCTCGCTTGTGACACAAGTTGCTTTTAATGAGAAAACGGTTTCTGTTATTTAATATGCAATTACTGTGTGAGTTTTTAAATAAAAATAAAGAAATACATATTCTGTTTTACACTTTCAAGTTACAACTTCCATCAAAATAATGTAAGCTTCTTTTACTCCCATTGATTTTTGGAAACAAAACCGCACTGCCAAAATAATTTTTAGCAACGTGCTATTCGTAAAAATTTTTCAGATGCAATGCATCTGATAAATCTTAATCTGATGAAAAATATATTCATAAATAAGTAAAGAGCAAAGCAATCACGCGACACGAATTAATGAAAATCGAAGGCTACTTTGTGTATGAACTCTTTCAACTTCGACATTTGCATCCGTCGCTTCGCCTCGTGAGGCATAAAGCGTTCCGTTTTAATGCAGAAATGTTTCCAAGTAGGGGTTCACAAAGGACAAATTGATTCGCTTCCGATTCGTGCTCGAGCGACGTGAAACAGTTAGCGGCGAACACACTGACTTACAAACGTGACGCGCGTATTAATCAACTACGTATATCGCGTAGAGAACATTATGCTTACATACATTGAGTATGTAATCAGGCTGAGTAGTTGTGTTCGCTTTTATCTAGTTATTATTGTTTGATAATATATTCGATAGAATCAGAGTCAGCTAGCGAATAGTCATATTATTTTGAGACACGACGTAATAATATAAATAGCAAAGACAAATGTTCTGCTACTATATTTAATATACCAGAGGTATTTTGAAACGTGTATGGCTGACTGGAGAATGGTATGTCCACTCTATTTGAATTTCATAGCTTTAATTTTCTGAGATTGTAGATAACTGTACTACATACATCTTGAATTATACAATTCAAAAATTGTTTATTGACTGGGGAAGAACTTAGAATTCTTATATCTGCAATTAAACAGTCAGTAGATGTATGGGTTCCCTATAATTTATAGGATGCTGTTGCTGCAGTTTGCATTTCAAAATTACAGAAATATGTTATTATTTTTGTACAGTATTCTTGCTGACTATCCCAAACTGTTTTAAATCGAGTGTATGATGATGTGAATGTAACGATTGAATGCCTAGCTGCTGGCACATGAAGACATTTTCTCCTTGACGAAGTATAATGGTAACTCATTAGTTTAAGTCCTCGCAATGGTCGCGCCCGGGACATTCGCCTTTTAATATTGACGGATATAGTATCACTACTCAGTTATCAATTAAGTAAATTGAGTTAAAGCTTTTATCGGTAATTTCCGTGGGCTTCATGCTAACTCAGTATCATTTGCGTATTACCTGTGTATCATATTACAGCTTCTATGAAACGATAAATAGCTGGTGTGCTTATATTTGTAATCACTTATGGCTAGCAAATTGCGAGCACTATATCCAAAATCGTTTAAAAAAATATTACTTTTACTGTTTTTGCTTTGCTTGATAATAATTAATGGACTTCAATTGAATATTTCACCAAATATTGTTACAAACGATTCCTTTGTGTGGAGTAGTAGTAACCAAGTTGATCTAACCGATTTTAAGAATTTTAATACATCATAAAAGTTGATTTCATGGGTTTTAAAGCGTTAACGGTTAGCGGTTTAGGTACTCGTATAACCTATCGACAATTATAGTTAAATAAACTTGTATAATAATAGCTTATAATACAAGTTTCATTAACAACCCTCGGTGATAATATTACAACTTGGTGAACATATTACAGTGACAAAATTTCTTGCAATGCGTATGTCACCGTAGTCAGAATTGCCTAAACGCCGCCATTACACCATGAGACATATATTAAATGGCAACTATTACTGTGACAGTAAGCTAGCACAAACACATTTGTAACGCAAGTACAATGTAAGCGTCTCTGGCGAGATACGTCGATCGTTTGTCATGTGCACTGTCTCGATATCGCCCGTTCCCTGTGATGGATCGCCAGTTATGTTCGGCTACTATCGGCTATGGTCGGAAGTATTCGGCTAGTTTTGTCGTAAAAGTAACAGTGTTTTCCTGCTACGCGAATAATTGGTTGATGAGTATGTGCGGTGCCGAGTGTAATGTCGTTTATGTACAAGATACAAGTGTCGATATTGAAATGAAGCGTGTTTGAAATATAGTAAGGTAACACAAATCATACGTTTGGATATCACGCTCACGATAGTAGACGTATTGAAACTGATTATGTGACGAACAATCTAGGTACAATATCCATCCAGTTTTTAGAAATGGCGTGGCAGTCTCTCCGAGAAAAATTAAACATGCTCTCGGAGGTACGAAGCAGCGCCGAATGTATTATTATATGTAGACATAACTTAGAAGTCAGAGGTGTGTAACGTACGTTTGAATCTGAAACCCTGTACATTATAGTCTATTAGTCTCACTACCGCTATCTGAAATAATAGTACTTCGATATGATATCCATATCTAGACACATATGTATATTATGTGGTTGCGGTGAAACAACATATAATTTGTAAAAAACCATTTATCCACGTAGGGATACGTCTTAAGTTGACAAAATTCGGTTCTACATGGCGGTATAGTGGTAAAGTTGGACATAAAAAGCCCGATGGGATAACAACAGTAAATGTTGTTGATGGCCGCTCCTACAAATAAATTGTTTGAAAGTTCGCTCGTTTGTCCTCCACAAGGGATATTATGGGGGATGTATGGAAGGAACTGTCTGCAGTTACGAATATTTTTCTCTGAATTTTTTTGCTTCGTATTTTATAGAACACACTTCGCACGCTATGAAAATATAGAAATATTCTGTGTATTCGAAAACTTTTAGACGACGAAAGAACATAAAAATAGACCACACGGTTTTTACTTCTATGACGCAGACCACTTCAATCACTCCCCACACTTGTTTGACCCACACAGGTAAATAGTAAGTGAACGTAGGTCTAGTTATTTCAAGTACCGTTTTCATACAAGTATACTTGTATAATATTTAAACTTGTGTGATGTATAGAAATTGCGTTTTATACCGAAGTTGAATGGACAGTTGGTTAGCGAACCTGATTGTCAAGCCGGAGGTCCTAGCTTTGATGCTTAATTAGGACATTTATAATTTAAATTTGATATAAACATATCTAATTTAAATAATAAAAGAAATAAAAAAAATTAAAAAACAAATAGTGGAGCTAATATGGTATGGTCATCAGATTACTAGTAAACACTAGTAATCTGATTACCATACTTCACGCTCCACACACGCTCTTCTTCCTAGTTTGAAAAGGGATGTGTGGTTTTATACCTTAAGGATAGAATCCTAAAGGCTAAAAGTGGGTGTGTAATACACCTCTGCCTACCCCTTCGGGGATAAAGGCGTGAAGTTATGTTGTTATGTTCCTCAAGTTTATCAGCACCTATATATTAGAACTTGTTGGTTCAGTGTCCAATAATAATTCACAAATATTCAATGCATTTTAACACCTTTCACATTTTGAAGAAATAAATATCGGTAAACAACAAAGAGTGTGTTGGTTTCTAAGATTGTTTTTCCCAAACACGTCATGTGTACCGTGTGTATTGCTGTGTGCTCCTTGTGTTTTATTGTGTATGCCGGGAATTGAAGAAAAACATGCGCTGAAATACACAGCTAGTTTTCGTATGAGCAGAATCAACTTGGGGAAAATAATGGAATTTGGTAAGTAAGTGAATATGGAATGCTTGCTCGGTTGGGTTGTATTTTATTCTTATTAGGTACGTAGTACACCTGCCTAATATTGCACGATATTCATCGTCATCCAAGCAATGCCCAGAAGGCCAATTCTTGTATTTTAAGTGATATCGAAACTATATTTTGAACGAAATGAGATTAGATTTTGAATTGACTCAGAATCGATATTCTGATAATTTAATGTCATTGTTGTCTTATTTGACTTCTATAGTTCGAGGTTGACACATAGTTAAATTTACGATCTACACGTATATTACGATAACATTCCAATAACATTCAAACATCAGTTAGGAGAATACCATTTGTGACATAAGTGACATGACATATATCAAAACTGAATTTTGAACAATTATAATTAGGAGACTTTTGGGCCTCTAGTTGTAGTTCAACCTTTGAATAAGAATGGATATTTACCTCAATGAATACAAGCCTATTTTTAGAGCTATCACTTAGATAATTTCATGTCACAATTTTATACGATTGAATAATAGGACCATAATTTGCCTGTCAGACCAACTATACTTAATTTAATCAATTGCTGTTTATTCTGAACTCACAATGGGAGAATGTGTAAGGTTAATAGAACTAAGACTTAAAAATTATTTTAGTATTTATTCAGCATTAATTAAGGTACATCTTCGATTACGAATCTCGTGTCACCTAAATATGTAGAAAAATAGAACATTAATAGGTCTTATTTATTGCCACCACTGTCTAGTTTTCAAAAAAAGATAAATGGAATTATTTAGTTTAGACGTGCATACCAGACTAATCAGAACTGTCTGAACTTTATGAAAGGCACGTTTAATATCAATATATGAATTAAAACTTTCGTGGTATTTAGCAGTCATCATCACATATTTAGCATTCATTGTGTATTGGAAATCCACGATCAAGGCGCTTGCAACACTCCGCGAAAATCGGATACTCCAAACAAATGTAAGTGGTATATCTCCCGAAAGACAACATACAACCTTTATTATCACTTAAATGCTGAATTAAACTCGATATGGTAATATGTGTAACAACTTCCCACACATACATATTCACGTACTGAAGCGGAGGCGGTTCCACATGATAAGGTAAAAGGTTGAGATCCGATCACAGCCCACCGAAGTCTTCATATGAGATAATTACCGGCATAGTTACAAGTTTTGCTTGGTAAAAGCACATTTAAAGACAATATAGTATAGGACGTAACTTAACCTGTTTTCAATAATTTGAGACAAATAATATAATTACTAATTCCCAATTTGGCAGAAGATAGGGATGCTTGGAGGAGTGTAAGGGAGACCGTTGCCCAGCAGTGGGACAACATATATTAAGTAAAAAAAATAATATAATTACTAGAGGATGAGCTCGCCCTTTTTAGACAACGCACAGTAAAAACTATTGGGCATAGGAAGCTGAAATTTGGAATGTAAGTTCCTTGGGGACTGTAGGGGTGCAATAAGAAAGGATTTCTCAAAATTCTCACGGAATCGGTAGGAAACGGATAAATTAAAATAAAATGTGCGGGCATAGCCGCGGGCATCCTCTCGTTTTTTATAATTATGCAAAGGCTTATATTATACGGAGTCTGGTGATGTGACCGGCAATAGGCTCGCCCCTATTAGGTGGGACCTAAAAAGTTCATGGCGAAATGTGGGTGTAATATAACACCTCAGCCAACTCCTTCGGGGATACAGGCGTGAGTCTATGAAATATTTATATTGTTGGCTTTTTAACATTCGTATATGGTTTAAGCGGTCTCCTCAGTACTAGAGAACTGCAAATGTTGTAAGTTCTATCCCCACATAGGGACATATCTGACGTCATCCACAAATTATTGAGTCGGGTCTAAGTGTATTTTGGATCTATTGATTGAATGATTGGAAAGTTGCTCGCGGTACAAGATTTATTAGTATTAAAAAAAACAAGCTACTTACAGCCTACGATGAATATACTTCACTAAGCAACTGCCGCGTACTTGAAAATCATTTTATAATATTTCCCTACAAATACTTCCTTAATCAACCAAGCATGATAGTAATTTACGAGTTAACACACACAGATTCTAATGATATGCGCAATTCAATTTATACCTTGTAGATCTTGTCTCGTTACATCTACATATATTATATTATATTACTTATGTATATTATATGTTTAGTCGTGATCTAGAACCACACGCATAATTATTATTGTACGTAAATAAACATAATCATCCAATTACTGTTCGTGTAAAATTGGCACGTGTAAAGCTCCGTACTCACGTACAGTTTAGTACTCGATCGAGTCAGACTCGAAGGCTCACTTAGAGTAACATTAAAGTGTATTTGATGTCATCGAGCTCTGAGCTTTGCAGTCCACACGATTTCTACTCGTTTTCGAGTAAAACTATCGAGTAAAACCGTGTGTCAGTACTGAGCATTATATTAAATGTTCAAGTTTATCGAATAACTAGACTTCGAACGTGACTCCGGCCGCGTGGGAGTCGGTTATTGCGTTAAGAAGTAGCATACGTCATTCTCTAGGCTTCTAATTATACCGTGACATAGTCCTATTGCGACATGAATGTAACAAGCAAGATGCCACACGTCTATACAAAACTTACTAAAAATCATTGCATGCTATGCAATATTGTCATGAAATTTATGGGCTACATTTCGTCCCTGTGGCAATACTATAAGCAAAGCAGTTTATGCACCAACATCAGTCCAAACATAGGAACGTGGTATACATATATCCCATAGGAAAATGAAAAAGTGACAATCAGCCCTGTTCAGGCCGCATATTGATGATCCTAACATGTCAACACCAATAATTATTGGCTATTTGTCGTTTTAATTATGTACCGGTGAAATTCATCCGCTTTTGTTATTTCCCTGCGGGATGGCCGATGTTGCGATAAAGGATTAATGAGCCGTATCGTAAATCCTACATCAAATATATCGTGAACCAAGACTGACTGGCCATTGAGACTCCGACGGAAGTATTGTTATATCGCATCACATCGTTTGTTAAGTTTATGTGATGTATTGGTGGATTAAAATAGAATACAAGAGGATTCACGCAGCTATGACCGCACATTTTAATTTAATTTATCCGTTTTCCCGCTTCCGTGGGCATTTCCGGCAATCCCTTCTTAGTTTTGACTGTGCCTTGTCTGTCAGACAGTCAGTAAAGCAAGAATTAAAAAGGTGTCCCAATATGTAGCTATTTCTGAATGTATTTGAATCCAAGGTATATTTAATTATTCGATGGTGTTCGCAGCACCAACAACGAAGGTACAAAAAAAGTTATTAAGGTCGGAGTCCTCTCCATCCAAAATCTAGAGAGGTTTTTGCCTTTCTACATTTATAAGAGAAAAATCATCCACTGTTGGACATATGTCTTCCCCAACGCTCTCCACATAGCGCGATCTTGGGCCTCCCGCAATTATAATTCAAATACAACATAATCGCAGTTAGGAAATTTTGGTACTTAATCCCGTAGCTATAATTTTCGAAAGACCCTAAATAAGGTTGTCAACGTTTGCCCCTAGCAACACAGAAACAATGTCTGCGGAGTTTGCAGCTTGCATTGTATTAATCTTCTAATGTTCTCTGCGATATCCCTTACCACCCTTAATGGACCTACGCAGGTATTGTTATAAAGCTATTGTTTTGTAACCGTTTGTTTGCCTTCGCGTTTCTGTTCAATATGTGTGTGTTTTCTTAATATTTGTCATCCGATGCGAGTACGTTATATTTTTATACCAATGTTACAATGCTCACTGTAGCATGTGAAGCGGATGTTACGAATAGTGCCATCTATTGTATGAACGACGAACTATGAAGACTTTGTACTAGGTCGCGCTGTTTAAGTTTGCACAGGTGGATCAAAATGAATATTAATGCTTTATCAGGGAAGTACAAAATGAACATAAGTGCTTTAATTGATAAAGCACTAATGTTAATTTTGTATCTCCCTGATAAAGCATTAAGATGAACACTGTGTGCTGGGCATTAGATAAGCTGTTACCTAAATCCTTCAGATTAACAGAATGTTTAATGAGAAAATGACTCGTTTTGGCAAGCAGACTATGTGTACTACCGGATTTACTTGCTCGTATAGAATATTTCATAAAGAATGCGTTACCTCAAAAAAAACTCAGTAGTGGTGGGTTACTTTTCCTTCAGAAGCCAGCGATCGTAGGAATATGTATATTAGAATATTTTTGGAGTACGAGTTTCAGCAGAGCTTCACTCTTTGACCAGTACTCTATTACCGAATATACCATAACTGTAGATAAGGCGAGTACTCGACAGCACTTATTCGTATGGATTGTACTATTACCAGTACTTTTATCTACTTTGCCTCTCGTATTACCAAACAAATTTATGTCAGCACCACAGACACATTTAACATTTCAATAAAACGATTGTTACATAAAATTGTACATCAAACTTGCAGACTCGTTGACCCAAAAAGTAATTGAAAATTTGAATTGCTGAAGAGTTTTTCAGATTAAGATAGAATATGCTAAGAATTCTATTCAATAGATTCTTTTTTTTACATTCAATTTGTGATTGAAATTACATGGATAAGCTTGATATTTGCCTACAGTCTTGAATATTAAAGGAGGAATCGCATAAGGACCCGGGCAGAGATAAGCGAAGTCATAATTTTACACGCTACTTAACAATTATTGAAGGAGCACGTTACGTTGTCAACTGTATTGTGAAATTGGATAACAAGTCTTCGTTGGCGACGAAAGGCTTGTAAGACAGATGCGATACAATGGCGGAGCGGAAAGCGAAAACGATTTGACCGTTTGAAGATTGTTTGAAGGGATTATCTGGTTAAATTATATATGTTTTGGTTAACCTAGTGTGGAGACCAACAGACTGTTGCGCACAGGGCCTCGAGTTCAAATCCACGACCAGGATCAATGACATTTCAAAGGTGCGTGTTAAATTGTTAATTATTGTATGCTAAACGACTGAGAAAAGCATCGTAAGAAAATCTGCAAGTCTGATAGTTCTCCATATTTTTTTCTAAAGATATGTGAAGTACAATTGACTCAAATGTTTGCAACAGCCGTCATATTTTTGTGACTGACATTTGCATCACATATTATTACATAGTTATACATTTTTAGACTAAGCAATATAATTCCAAAAAACATGACTACTGCAGAATTGGTCATTAATTAATATCAATATAAAACAAACCTTATGACTCTCATTTGCCATAAATTTTACTCCTAGATGTCTTTACGGTATTTACAAGTTTATTTATACCTGCTACCTCAATAGACTTTTACAATTGTTTTGGAAATTAGAGTTTTGACCATTGGAAACCCTAATTGCTTCTTTTCTCCGTATTTTTTCTCAGTTTTATGTGAGTTGGTTACAAATAAATTCCTAATATAACTGCAATACCGTTTGCTAGTCTTATTAAACATATCGATACCGTACTGTACGCTCAACTGCTCCAAATATACAGCCTTAGAGATTTAGGCAGACAGCATTCGAGACCTGAAGTTGTTTCACGCAGATATATAGGATAAAATCTAGACGTTATGCCGTACCTGAGTGAATTGAACTCACATTTCCATATATCCTTTCAGAAATATTTTTGTATTCGGGCAGCGAAACTATTATATTGAATATGATTTATTTTGCCTTCTTGGCGTATTAGAATTACAGATTGAAACTGGTAGCGTACGTGGAGTAAGAATCGAGTTTGTTATATTAACCATTATATAAAAAATCTACTCTTACGATCTTATTATAAAATGTGTTAATTTTTTTTTTCGTAGTTAATGCTTAGCGCAATAAAATGGTTTTTATAGCAAGAACCAATGACAAATTAAAATAAATGGCGAGCTTGGTGGAGATTTGTGTTATGGTGACTTAAACTATTGGCCATCCATCAGTCAAACGCTTTATGAACCATTTCCTGTTTGAGATAACAATGCCAAAAACGCTACAGAATATGATTCTATATTTATAATAATTAGTTCAATTTTAGCAGATAACACCAGAAAACTCTTCGAGAGCTTCTATGAATATTTTGGTTTAGATTTAGTACGTGTTTTATTTTCATACTAGCTTTCGCCCGCGGCTTCGCCAGCATGATATTTTAATAAAGAGTGGCCTATGTACTTTCCCGGGTTTCAGACTATCCATGTCAAATTTCATCACAAACTCTGTAGATTAGCCGTGTAGCATACATATAAACAGATTTATTTCCGTTGTGTCAGCATAAATATATTTATCTATATCTTTATTTATATACACTGTATTCATTTAGGCAGAAGTCGTATAAGACGGATAACATCCATACATCAAATGACGATTTCCCATAGCAATACCGTTTACAACCGAGTTATAACTTATAAGGATATCAGTTTATGGCGAGCGGAACCGCGTCGCGCGATCGTAAATGTTATGGTGATGAAATGTGTGTACTACATGGGACTATGACCGTTCTATGACACAGACAATGCTTTGTACCCTCGTTATTCAATAATACAATATATTACAACTAATATTTATGTTACGGAGCTATACTCTATATTATTTGAAAAGAAAAGTGGCATACCTATATAAAACTTCTATTTGTGCCGATATTTCGGTCATCTCGTAACCACGGTCGAAAAGTCACCTTTATTACTTTAGAATCTTTGTATCATCATGTAATGACGACACCATTCCCACCCGCACGCAAAATACACGCCAAGACGTGGAGTTGCGGAAACAGCCCGTGCCATCAAGTATCATCATGTAGTATTCCGCAGTCCATTCCTGGACGTAGGCCACTCATTTGTACCACAATAACATTATATGTCAATAGGAAGATTTGGCCTAGGATAGCCCCCTGGTCAGACGAGTTATAGCGTTTGATATCGAGTTTTTCGTTTCTTCATATATACATAATTATATTACTTGCTTTGTGTGTTTTCCTCAGTCTCCTCTTACAATACCCACACGGAACATACATAACAACGAATACATACAACATAACACGGAATGTACATATGTGTCACAACCCCTAATACAATAAAGCCTTCAAGGTATTATTGGGAATGCCGCGCATCTGTAACGCAACGCGGATGTTAGCTGTAGTACGTTTGCTATCTTGCAAAATAAGGTAGCATCCTTGATGTGTTACGTGCGCGAAAGCTCTAAGCTCTAACACCCGAGTTTATACAATGCTGAACGAGATTCAGTGCTTATGATGGGGTATTAGATCACTAATCATAAATCAAATTCCTTAAAATAATTGATAAGCTTAATATTTATTTGTACTGTGGTGTTATCATTTCAAAGTGACATATTTCATATAACTTTATTATCTTATATAATTTTGGAAGATAATTGGCTTCATAATTTGTAAAGCCCATGTTTCCTTATTCTTGTAATTTTGCCTTTCAGAGAAGACGCATTAAATAGGCTTTGGTATTGTCTCAAATGGCAGCACATACATTTTCATAAACAACTTTTCCCTTGTAACATGTGCTTGAAGGTAGAAGTTCCTTACGAAAATGGTAGATGAATGTTCATCGGACGAAAGCATGTTCATTTTTAGGGATGGGTACTATGATTAGTTAAGTTACCCCATTACTACTGGTATATTACAACTTTATTTTCAAATAATTACGCAATTGGAACTCGTTACATAAATAGCCAAAAAGAAATCTGTAGCTAATATACCTCTTACAAAAGGTACAATTTTCATGGCAAATGCCGTCTGGATTAAAAATAGTTACTTCATCATTTGTCTCAATTATATTTGGTTCCAGTAAAAGCGCTCGATTTTCCTGTGTTGTTCAAATTACGACGTTCATTAAATAGAAATAGAGCTTCTTTTCACATAATTATGTCATATTTTATCTATAAGCTTGGTAAAACCATTATTTCTTATTTTTCGTAAGATATTGTTATTATGTCAACAAAAATTGAAAACAAATTCAAATAAAATTTACTCTTGAAGAAAAAATTCCAAATACCTGTTTATGGTCCGAAGATTGCCAACGATATTCGGCGAATCATCTTCATTGAAAAAGTTAAAGTTGAAGGGATCATTAGTAAAGAAAATTATAAGAAAAGCCCGAAATGTTAGAATCGAGATTTTTATATTCATAGGGCCCAAAAAGTAATATATTTAAAAGGCAAAGTTCAAAGTTTATTTTAATTTCACGTGTATTTACCAGGTAGGTATATACCTACTCTAAAATTTCTCTGAGTTGTAAGTTGTTGGAGAAGAGTTCGACAAGAAACTAGATAGAATTGGCAAATTGTGTTATGGTAATAGATATGCATATCTATTATCATAAATTGTGCTATGGTAATCCATAGCACAATTTTCTGGTAACTCGTACAGGAAAGCAAATGAATCTATTTTGTTGAAATTCGCATAACTATATTAATACAATTATAACCAGCAGCAAAGCAATACTAAATAATAAGTTGATAGTTCACGTTATTTGTTGATTTCACGTTATTTGTGCAAAGATATGAGTATGTTCAATTATATCTATTGACAGAAATTATTAGTATACACGCTTATACTATTAACACAATTCCAACAAAATGTTCCAAAATTTTACGGGGAAAACGACACAAACTACTATTATTATTATATTTAACACCACTTATTCGATCAAGCAGAAAGCAATAATATTCCCTATCGTTACAAAATTTGTCTATGACTATCGACCCATACCACAACTTTCTGAAACTTCTTTCTACTTTACATTCTGATCACAACTAACCATTTGTTACCTGAATTGACATAGATATCTAATATACTAACAGCCTTTGCAAATTTACTCTATTCATCGCTTAAGAAGTAGCGCTACAGAAACATATCGACGCTTAAAAATATTGTGTTAGGATAACTTTGTTACGGGGGTAGTGGGTTCGAAGCCCTTCCGGCAACATGGTGAATTTTAAGATGTATCCCATTCCCTCCTAATCTGTTGAATAGGAGGATATATTTTTGTTGGATTTGATTCAATATTTATTTTATTTTACATAATGTTGTTTGCCTGATTTTACTGGTCCGATGACTCGCGGTATAAGTTTTCGTTTGGTGTTTGTGAAATACTGGAAGTAGAACAAAGAGTTACTTGGTTAAAATAACTTTTATGAAAGTCAACTTAAGGAATATTTACTAGACCACAGTAGCGCTCTCTAACGAATACTCGTACTAGTACAACTACCAGTTTATAACATATATTGTTCTAAATCTAATTGATTATAATATGGTCAAATGAACGCATCATCATCGCCCTAGCGTGTTCCCAGTTGGATCTTAAACTTCAGTTTGAAGCCAGATTTGACAGAATATCACATAGTATCTTCTTGGTTTTAAGCAAATGTTACACATTGAAATCAAACTACGGTTTACTGATTACTTACAGTCTGCCGTGACCACGGTTCCTGTAAATAAACTGAAACGTCGGCTAGTAATAATTAAAAAATGTAGTTCTTGATCATTCGGTTTAAATGTAATTTAACTAAAACCAATATATCGCGATAGAATCATTTCAAAGAATAACACATTTTTAACAAAGTGATTGTCGTCTGGCCACGGTAGCTCGAAAGCGATTTGCTATGGCGTAGACTAGTGTCAATATATTTTAAGGGAACCATAGCGGGTGTCAAACATTTTCATGACAGCTGGGACCCCCGAGTTAACGTGCTCTGTAAGGCACAGGCCAAGCAATAATTAACAATGATTTGATCCGCACACTCGATCGAAATTCTGTTAAAATATAAAATACTATGGTGCGCACCGAGGGTTTGACTACAATACTACCCAACTTGACGAACCATTGATACTCCGCCTTTGGATGTGAATAATTATCAAAATATATTTTCAATTGTTTCTAAAAGTCTAATTTGACTGCCTCCGGTGGTCCAGTGGATAGCGTATGCGGCCTGGTTCTCGTGTCCTGGGTTCGATTCCCGGGTCGGTCAAAAGTGCTACTGGGTTTTTCGGAATTCTCAGTAGCAGCACGGAGTCTGGTGATGTGCCCGGTAACGGCAATAGGCTCGCCCCCTATTACGTGGGACCTAAAAATTCATGGCGAAATGTGGGTGTAATATTACATCTCTGCCTACCCCTTCGGGGATAAAGGCGTGAGTAGCTAAAAAAAAATCTAATTGTACAAAAGTTTATGCGCAATAAATAACAAAAAAGGCTCTTACAAAAGTGTCCGTGTCGTCTGTATTGGTTAAATATAATCATTCAATTAATTATAAAAGCGTCGTTGTCTCATAGATACCCATGATGGAATATTCGACCAAGCAAGGCCGTGCATATGTTTAATTGATAAAGTGGTGACACGGCTTGTTGGAGTCGAGTTCTTAAATTCAGCTTCATGGTGTTGAATTTCTTCATTATATTGTTCTATAATTAATTGACATCTAAACACTTTACTGTTAAAATTATAGCATATAATGGTTTGAATGTAAATCGCCAATTCAATGTTATTACAGGTTAACATTGCATTGAGATACTTATCGCTAGAGTAAAATGGTCTAAATTCTTTATCATGCTAGTTTATATCGACACGGATATTCAATTGTAGCCTTTATAATTAAAACTGATTTCGGAAATTAATGTACCGATTTGACAGTATATAATGGTACATAACTGAGTAGATTGTAAGTTAATTGTTCACAAACAATTAATTATGGTCGACAGCTTTACCCAAGACGACACTAAAAGTGTCCACGGACTTTACAACAACATTTTTGATATTCCGTCGCCGCACCTAAGAAATTTTTCTTATAAAAATTTCAACTGCTTCGCTGCGAACTTCACAATTTCCTGCATGAAAACTTTTCGTGTTTCACGATTAAAAAACTGTTCTGTACAGTAAATTTTGACATCGACACCTCTCAGCCAAGCCTCGGCCACTGATATAGGTTACAAGGCGAGTGCATGTATGCAGGGAACCAGGTCGCAACACAGACTCTGCGGCCTTATCGATTGCCGGCGCGCGCAGACTCACAGACCGCCGATGAATCCACGCGGCGACTCTTCCATCGCTCTCTACACACCGGCCGCTCTCGACTGATCTGATAGCTAACGCGCAATGTACTTCGTAATAGCCGAGCTCTGATTGCGAGAAGTCCGATCGGGTCGGATCGGCGGGTGGGTGATGTAAAGTGATTGTGTGCGGACGGCGAGGCGGGCTGGCGAGGCGGGCCGGCGAGAGCCAGCGCCGGACGCCGTGTAAGATGAAATAAAATTAAGTTGGATGTAAGTCGGGCACTCGATTTGCATCGGAATCGAATGTTTCTAGTGTCGATTACTCGGCGAGCGGTGTCCTCGAGCCGCTCAGCTCCACTATCGACTCCTGATGTTATGTCTGAGTGATGATTGTGCAAATTGAGCTAGGATTTGTATGAAATTGATTCTGCTACTGAAATGTTCACTCTTTCATTTTAAAGCGTTAGAATTTGCTCGCAATTTTCTTCTACTAGTTGAAGATGTTGTAAATAAAGTAGTTTGTTCAGAGTGTTTGTTGGCTTTGGTGACTGCAATGCGCTTCTGTGCTAGATTGCTTAGTGCACTATTTGCAAGTGCACCTATAAAACATGTTCCCAAGCCAACCCTCAGCGTTACACCGGCGCAGGGAAAATATAAAAAATATTGCGACATTTTTACAGTATCGCGAAAATAAATCGGAGCACGTAAGACACATTATCGGCCACAAAAAATATTGCTGTACTCAATGTGGAAATTAATTTGACTGCACATTTACAATAAATGGTCGAATGAAGCGAAAAGTACGGGGCTCGTACAAAATGGTGTTTCATTTTCATTTTTCCTCCTCCTCTGAGTATATTGATGAAAAAGCCGGGTAAGTTACTGGGCCACTGTTTTTATTTATGGAATATCAATTTCCATGATCTACGTATGAAAGAGATATTGAAATGACTCGAGAGGGAACTCTATACAAAAAGTATGTGTATGTGACATTTTATTTGATATGTTTTTGATGTACTTCGTTAAAGCGCGAGTTGTTGTCAAAATAGCGCTTTTTAAAATTTTCTGCTTTGATAAATTTTGATGACATTACATAAACATTTTTCCAGTTGAGTTTTAAAATGTTCAGTATGTTGTTTTAAAGACTACTACACTTTTATGCGTTTAGTGTTATCTTTCAATATTGAAAATGAAATTGATTGTTTACTGTTTCGGTTTTCACTAAAATGTATTACGCCACTAAAGGTCCTAGGCATATACGCTACCGTTATAAACACAGTATAACCAGCAATTTAGGCAAATCATTCAGTTGCCTAGTAAAAGTTATGTCGACCGTAAAATAAAATACCTACACAGATAGATTAAATGACTAACAATGAAACCTTTATGTCGTGTGGATCTCAATATACTTATGTCAGAACGAAAATATTGTATATTTTAGGGTGTTCTATAGGGTTGGTGTGGGTACTGGGTATATGTATAAATAAGTTCTATTTTGGTACATCTGTAGTACATAGTCTGTCGTAGAACAGACCTTTAGCTGCCAACCAATTATTTAGGGGACGGCGAGTTAAGGCATCAATAAAGAGCTTGAGTACGGAGAACAATATCGTCGATATCCACTTCCCCAGTAACCGAATCGTCGGTGTACCTGTCTGGTTGCTACCTACGCGATTTATGGACTCTATATAGCAGAGTCTGGAATACTAGGGTAAAGGTTGTACGGGCTATGTATTGTTAAGGAAAGGTTAGTAATATGGATTCTGCTGTGAATGATCTAGAGTTGTCGATTTATATTTTGGGTTGCAAATGGCAATATTGCTTGGTTTAGACTGTTAAATGTTTGAAGAAAAAAACTAAAGTAAAATAAATGTATGTTTATAAGTGACAACTGTAAAAAGATGTAGTTTTCTAATAAAAAATAAAAGTCATGTATACATATAAGTATACAAGTATACTTATCAGGTTAAAACATCAAAATATAGATTAAATTAATATGACTTGCGCTTTGGGTAACATCTAATTTATTTTAGAAGTTGTTAATGGTATTATCTATTTTATCACATTAATATTGATATAACCACCAGTACCTTGGTTCCTATGTCCGATACTGGGCCAATGTTATAATTGTTAATTCCAGCTTGTGAAATTTCATACTAAAAACGTTTTAATAAATATAATAAAGTAATTATTTATGTCATAAATATATTCATGAAAAATACGTCACTGAATCTCATACAAAATGAATGAATATGTGTTTTGTTTACCCTGGCAGTTTATGAAAACAATTATTCCAGGAGCCGTCTCAAACACGGAAGTCCATTTCATTCATACACTTGTATGAATTAATTGAAATCGGTTGACGCTGTTTAAAGCTTCTTATAAAACTATTCGTTCCCAGAAAAATGCCTTTGTATACCTCTTACTATTTGTGATGGTTTAGTGTAGGATCCGCTTACCTGAAATAAAACAAATTTCATTTAATAAAGTACAGTTATGTATTTATAAACAAAATCGAAAATTAAGTAATACAACTCCTTTTTCAATCAGAAAGGACATCTTAGTGTTGCTAGGTCAACATCTACCTATTTTGATTTGACATTGAAATAGTTCTCTATGTTATGGAATTTGCCATACTTCTTTGATAATATATAAAAAACTAATTCGTCTCAAGGATTTAGTTTCTTTGATTGCTCGGCATTGAGACGAGAAAAACATTATGATGAAGATGGACCGTGATTAATTTGCCGTCTAGCTATCTAAACATGATCGTTTTTCATTTTAAGTATGGAACAGTTATTTTTATGTACATGTTACTTACCCACTTAAACCTGCCACTAAATGTACACGAATTAAAAAGAAACACACATATTGGTTAATCGTAGCATAGCTCTACGCCGTAGAGGGTCTACGACGTCTACATATAGCATGTATGCCGTGAACAATACTAATATCAACGCACGGTTACAAGCCCACAGGGGTACGTCCGGGTCAGACCGGGTGCTAATCGTGCCCGGACTTACCCACACACACCCGGACGCACCCGGACGCGTCCGGATATTAATATTGTGCACTCTCACGCTCGTCTACAGGCTAATCGCACCTTCATGTTACATGAGGGATTAAAAAGGAGTAACTGATTTAGAATTCATATGACCTCATTAGGCTTTAATAGGTACATAATGTCTGTGAGATTTCCTGTTCTATATTTTGAGGTATTATAATAATTGGACGGCTCATGATAGATTTATGTAGAATGTTTAGGGCCCACGTCTAGTAGTGGCCGTATTTTGGCTTAGATGAATTAAGTAGAATTATTTAGTTCTGATATTGGAGGTACGCAACACGAACTATTATTTTGGTATGATCTAATTCGTCCCGATTCGTAAGAATATGGGGTACTGTGTATCATATTCTTATGGTATTTCAAGTATTTAATTAGATTCCCATACGAGACACAATATGTGATCGACAAATTGTTGAATCTAGTTTGAGTTTTCTTTTTTATTCCTTTCGTGATATGTCTGTATGTTAAAAAATACAACATTACATACATCACTTTATTAGACAAATTACTAAGCGGTTACATTCTCACGAAATGCGTTGCGATATAAAAAACCATGGCAATAAGGTACATATTATCGTTTACCAACTGCTTTAATAATACACATACAATTTAAAACTTTTTGATGATGTATACAACTCTGAACGTAACACATTAGCTGTCTGGGGACTCATTAATTTATTTTTGTTCGAGAATGGAAACAGTTGCAATTTGTACTGGTTATAAATTAATTTATTCTTATTATAGGAAGAAAAGTGGTTACGATATCCTAGTGAGAATAACAACAGACTGCCACGCAAAGAGTATCGAGTTCGAATCCACGGCGCGCATCAATGACCTTTTGGAGATATCTTGGGCCCAATTCTCTTAAATAAATATATTTTCGATATCATGTCAGTGTCATACTTACGTCACAAAAAGCGTATTCTTCTAAATTATCTGATAATTGAACGAAGTTGTAACGAGATCGTAAATTGAAACAAGGGTCAAAATATGTGTCAGCGAAGAACTGTTTATTTCAAATTATACGATAACGACATTAGGTTATCAGAATACCGCTTCTTATCTTAATATATAAAATCCTTGCGTTACTGACTGACTGACAGACACGCTACAGCCGAAACTATTGGGCGCAGGAAGCTGAAATTTGGCATGTATGTTCCTTGGGGACCGTAGGGGTGCACTGAGAAGGGATTTCCCGAAATTCCCACGGGATCGGCCAAAACGGGTAAATTTAAAAAAAATGCAGGCGTAGCTGCTGGCGTCCTCTAGTACTAATATATAAAGCTGAAGAGTTTGTTTGTTTGTTTGTTTGAACGCACTAATCTCAGGAACTACCGGTCCGATTTGAAAATCCGATTTCAGTGTTAGATAGGACATTTATCGAGGAAGGCTATAGGCTATATAACATCACGCTATGAGCCACGGGAGCGGAGCAGTAGCCTTAAATAACGCAGGTGTAACCGCGGGCATCATCTAGTTGTATTATAAATTATATTATATTTAATTATAAGTTATGTAATAGCTTGCCTAGGGCCCGATTAGACTAGTCTAGCCAAAACTCCCGGGTGTAAAAAAACTGAAATTTATCGTGCATAGTTTGTCGAAGTGTGGGGGAGCACTAATAGCAGATTTTTGGAAATTTCCTACCTATGAGGGTTTAATATCCTATGTGGTTGGCGTGGGTTTAGTCTAATCTATTATAAATATTCGATGAAATACAAGTCACAAAACGAGTTGACGACGTAACGCACTTAAACTTATAATCGTATTATATTCGACAATACAAATACTACAAGATTGACATGGCCATTATCAATTATTTATTACGCTTAATTAAACTATTTAATAATTTGGACGCCGTAGATGGTAATAAATTTACCATCTAGGGCGTAAGGCGGCGGCATCTAATTTAAACCAATAAATACATACCATTACATAAATACAATAAATACATACGTGGACTTACGCCGACTAAATTGGGGACGTACTGCGAAAGGGCCAAATCAAAAGTACCCATAACCGACGAGCATGCATGACGAGGTTAGTGAAAAAGAAAGAGGTATGTTTTAACCGGCATTTGGCGTTCCATAGTCTCTGCTTACGCCAATGGAAGACAAGCGTGACGTTTAGATAGATAGATAAATACATACCATTAACATAATTATAAAAAGTCTACAATCAATAATGCATTAACTTTTTGTATGTAAAGCGTGTCAAAAAGTCAAACAAAAATCATAGTCCTGTCTCTATTATATTTTTATTTACAAGCTTCTTAGGCGGTGCTCAGCGCCTTTTACTTTTTACATAAACAATCTACTTTAGTAGAAGAAATGCTCAGAATATTTCTAACGGTACTTGTAAAAGTAATCTTTATTTTAAGCTACAAAAGTTTGAAGAGTGGTACTTGCCAATACTGGATGTATAAGTCATGCATAGCTGTTCGCTCACCCGTGACGTTGGCGGTACACAACTTGATATTTGTTTCAGCTTTGAGTTTGGGGCTACGTTTACAAGAGATGAACGAGCAAGCTAAGCTGAGTGAGTAAAACATACAAGGATGGTATCAGCTGGCTGAGACAGGCTAGGCAAAAAAGGTCCAAAATAAATGTGTTTTGTATTTGAATGCGTCAACTGTAGCGTAAGGAGATTTATAGACTAATACGAAGAGGATCAGTTCAATTAGCTTCTGTATAGATGGTCGTCGCGACACATGTAGTATATTTGCTATTCATGTGTATAAGCCAAAGAGATTGGATGGTTTAGACTAGAGAGAACATGCCCTATAAATTTCCTTATACCGAACGTGCAACATGTAATGTCAGTTGGTCTTAGTTGGTTAATCATAACGTCAAATTACGCGTCTCATTTAAAGAGGCATAGACTCTTTACATACTCATATCTTTGACTACATTCTCTAAATAGCCGTGCTGTGATCTGTCATCAGTGTAAAATTTGTTGGACAGTTGTGTTTTCATTTTTAATAACTTTTTTGCATTTAAATAGTAAGTATGCTTATAATAATTAAATAGTGTACTCATTAATTAATACACATCGTGGATGTGATATCGGGATGTGGATTCCGCTATTCTCGGAACGGAAATAACAGGAGAAACTTTACCTTCTAGCAGTGAGTCAGAATTTTCCAACAAATTGATTTACTTTTCTCGTATTAATACTATAATGAGTGTTTAGTTTACACAATATAATTGTATTGCAAATCAAAGGAACAGCTTGCATACGTATGTGTTATGAATTTAACCCACAAATTGTTATTTTGTACATTTATTGATTTAATAGCCTTAGTGATGGGATTTGACAGTGAAAGGAGATATCGATGTTTTTTGAATGAGGGATAAATACGGAAACTAACTATCGGACATGAATGTAAAACTGCAGCTGGAAGCAACAGCGGGTAGCCGCGGTTGCTAAGTTGGCAATAAACAAAGACGTCCAGCGGTCTAATTTTCTATCGCGCGTTTGATAGTAAGCGCAGTTTAATGTACATAATTTACTTAGATACCTACCTTAAAAGTAGCGTCTATTAACCTAAAGCCAAGTGTTCCAGTGTACGCACGTGTGTGTAGGCTTACATTTTTGCAACTATAAAATAGTAGATGGATTAGGGATGTGAGTAGCATGTTTTATTATTAAGATGGTGTTTTTTATTACAGGTTGCCTATTAATGACGTCACAAGAAAACTTTGGACATATGCCGTCGGACGGCCTAGTTTGATTTAGCAGAAGTACCATCGTATTTGTTCACGTCATTTTGAGAAAGACTGTTTTTTAAAGACAGAAAGCACCTGGCGTCGTTTAAAACCGAAAGCTGTGCCTACATTACATTTGCCCGGACATTGCACACCCGGTAGAATTATTTATCCAAAGCTAAACAAAAAGTGTGTAATTTTAGTTTGAACATATTAATAAAATATAATAATTACAACGATTTTAATTAATCTACCTACTTCTATATTATTTATCATATTAGTGCTATCCTGACTGATCAAAGACGTCTTGCCTTGTAGTCCGCTACATAATATTCTACCATAAAATATAATATTCTTTCTCATTCACACAACATTATCTGGTCCCAAACTAAGCATATCTTGTACTACGGGTACTAGACAATCGATAAACATGCATATATACTTTTTCTGTAAATATATTACATATTATACATAGTACCATCCAGACCAAGACAAACATCCATATTCATGCACAGAAATGTTTGACTTGAGCGGGAATCAAACCCGCAAGCTTCGGCGTGACATTCGGATTACCTACAACTCTAAAAAAATCGAGCAGTGTCGAACTTTAGCGATAGCAAGCAACGTGATATGATGCGACGCAAACAAATTGCCAAAGCCTGCCGTGCCGCATTAGCCAATCTGGTATAATTCGTACAATACATAATCTAAGTGACAGTTTCTTAGCATCGCATCGCAACGCATCGTTCATTAGTTTATGAATACTTTTTGTCAATAGATTTTATGGCTAAAACGAACAATTAAACACGTGATTTTTTTAGTACTGTCTGTCTGGCAAGTCTTTGCAAAGCACTGTCCGGCGTCAACAGCAAAAACTACAATTTCAATATTTTAGTTGTTTACTTCTACGGCTTAAATATATCGACACATACTGAAGTTAGACATTTGACCAAAAATATTTATCGATAAATCATCACTGTTACGAACAACACTCGGTTTAATAACTCTATGTTTTGTCTACTGTTTGCCTACCACGATGCTGCTATAAGAGCGTGCTGCTAAACCTATCGACAGCTCTTTCTATCATACTGCATGTGCCATTAGAAAGAAGATATCAATCATAGCAACCGCTGTTGTTATTTAGTGTTACTTCTATGCCTTAGGTTATATTTCTTTGGTATAAGCAGAACAAAAAAACTAAAAAAAAACTTTCAGTAAGTAGGTTTTACTGGAAGACAACGAACATCTATTCTCACATTTTTTTTCCTTATGATAGTAGGGAATATAAATAGAATTAGGCTTATATTATTTCTTATCGTCTGATTGGTGCCTCTGATTGGTACTTCTGTCATTTTCTACAATCCTTACTAACGGGGACAATGCTAGCGTGACAATGACAAATAATAGGTAATCTCCACACGCACCGCTCAGCTTCGTTACCCATCTTCAATTTATACGCAGCCTTAAGCCTCCGCTCCACAAACGACGGCACAACTTTCACTACAACTCGTATTTTCATTCGCATTCAAACCAACTCAATTGCTACTAATTATGTTTGTTTGATTTTCAAGTCTATCATTTATAATACCGTTTGAATTTTGTCTACATTATTTTGTTGAATATTGAAACTAATTATGTATTAATGTTTTGAAATAATATTGAGTAACTTTAAAAGACTTTAAAATTTAGCTAATTTTACTAGCTTTAAGTAAAGGTTTTTATTTTGTATTTATATTTGGAAAAAGGTTCACTATGTACTAAATAATTCTATGTTAACAGAATGCTGTATACATGGATAACTGATTATAAACAATGTATGATATGCTATGGAAAAGTTAGAGCATAATATTTAATTAAAACTTTAAATAAAACATCACTAACAAAAAATATCCACTCATAACATAACATCACTTTACGCCTGTTATCCCCGAAGGGGTAGGCAGAGGTGTATTACACACCCATTTTTCACTAGTTATTTTTCGGTCTCAATGTAATAGGGGGTGAGCCTATTGCCATCTACCGGGCGCATTATTAAGCGAGCGGTAATTAACATATTTAATATACACATGGGTTCGAAAAGTCAGAGGTGTGTGCCCGGGGTACCTGGGGATTGAACTCGAGACTATCGTCTCGGCTGTCCGTTACGTACCACTGGGCTATCGCTTTACATCCACTCCCATAAATCAAAATTCAATAACTACAAAGCCTTTACAATTTACCGCTGAAATTACATCACAAAATGTAGCATAGCAGCAATCGTATTGAATTTCTAACAAATTCCAGTAATTTCTGTAGAGGATTTTCATCCCATAAATTCGTTTGAAGTCGTCTTAGTGTTTATATAAAATATCATCAGATATTAGGTGGAGTACGTCTCAATCCCGCGCCATAAATCGGCTCACATGTGTCGCTTGTTTTAAACGCCCATCTAGATTAATTTTGTCGCATTAAGATTGCGTTAGAGTGGCGGTGGCGTGGTGGCGCTGTGAACGCTTTTCGCTTGACATTAGTGGCGCGGCAAAGGCGCGCGTGTGCGGCGCGCCATTCGCCGAATATCTTTCCACCTCATAAACTCAGTAAGCGAAGTAACGCCACAAATTGAATTGCCGGGATGTTCGCGCGCGATTATGACGTCAACCGCACGTGCAACTAACACGACCAGCCCCGAGACAACACACAATACTGCACTGACTATGTGCAAATTGTCTACATAAACATCCGCCAACGACTTAGTTTATTAAATGAAACAATTCACAACGTATCGCCTGTCACGAGTACGCACAATTATAACTGGTGAATGACGCGACCCTTGTTGCACCGAACGCTTTGTAAATATTGGAGTCAGCACGTATTGGAAATTGTAGAGTGACTTTTATACTCGCAATACCGACGAACTCGCTCCGAGCAACACGAAGCGGGCTTGTTTAAAAGCTGAAACTTTGCCTCGAAACTCATGAAGTCATTTGTCAAAAAATAATAAACGTCACATTGTCCTTGGGATTTATAATTTGTTGAGTCGATACAAATTGCAATTTCGTCAGTCGGTGGAACTTGTCGAAACTTGGGAACAACTTATTGGTTCGGCGTAAACTTATGTTTGGTGGTCCGTTCACACCGCGCCGCCTACTCGCGCAACTACTCTACTCGACTGTTCGAACCACTTGATAAGTTTTAATTAAATAAGTTTTTGAATGGCGAGATTCTTGCAAATCGAATTTATGCATGCAGTTTGCCAAATAAAAATTGAAATTGGATTAATTATGAAACACAGTTGACAAACTATTTGGACGAGCTGTATAACTCTTTTATATGCACAAAGCGTTCTACTGCTGAAAGTAGAATTTAACACAGGTAAAATATAACATTAAATAACTATCTGGAGGCAATACCATGAAATAGTAATTTCAATATTTCGATGTGCTTTGAATAACTATCATACATAAAGTATGCTAGTGAGATGTTAATATTATTTAATAATAAGTTTGTTCGAGTGAGCGAGCTGAGTGTCCGAGCGCATTGCAGATAGCTGTGTCGAGCGAGTAATGCAGTACTCCCGACTCATTGAGTTATGACAGCCCGCGCAGGAATTTCTTCAATGGAGCGAACACAAAATTAAATTCGTAAATGGGACCTTGATTTTAGGGTTACCACTTCAGATTCTGAGATAATTAATAATATTATGGCTATACCTTGTTCACTTGTGTTTGAAAGAAATTAGTCTTATGTACCACTAGCCAATGTAAAACGTTACACAGCACCTTTGGACATACTTTATGAAGTCTAAAATATTATTATATCTGATAATAAAATATATACTTTTCATCGAAACGCTGGATTTCATTAGAGTAAATCTAATCAATCACTCTAAATTCGATTAGTTATTATTTACCCCGTTCAGTTATGAGTGCGGGACAGCCCTTAACGCAACTCAGGGCTGTTATGTTTAAACGCAGCTGTTTACTTATAACAATTAACAGCCGCTAACCGAATAAAAAGCAAAGAATCACGGGATAATTCAACTTTAGTCGTTTCCTCTCCACTGTAACGATATTAAACTGTTCTCAGCTGAAAACAATTCCGTTTCATGTTTCAGCGGTTTTTTTTTAAATGAGGTACGTGGGTTTGATGTGGAAATGAAAAATATATTAGTAGGTTAGTTTTAAAGCTACAATTAAGTTTAACGAATGTTTTTATGTTTGAGTAGGTACATTTGATTCTTTAACTTCATCGAATGATATTTTAAAGTAGTCTGAAGGAGAGCTTTAGTACAAGTTGCATTCGGTACAGCAACTTGCTTTTATGTTTCTATGAAATTTTTTCGCGGTTTCGCATGCGCTATATAACTGTAAAGTTTCATGACAATCGATTCAGTTGTTTTAGCATGAAGAAGAAAAGTCTATTGCTCTATATTATTAAGACTTATTGAGGTGACGTGTGTTATACTGTGGCTCAATATTAGTATAAAATTAAACGTAATAGTTTCTATTTATTATGTTTTGAATTAGTGCATCCCGTTTATTTCAATAATACATCTAGTTGATTGTAATTGCAAAGTATGTTGCATATAATTATAGTATGTCCATTGTCTAGTACCCATAGTACAAGCTCTGCTTAGTTTGGGACTAGGCGGTGTTGTGTGAATGTGGTAGAATATTATTATTATATAATTAGTATAAAACAAACCGATCATTTCTAACTTTGTCCACGAATATAAAATAATTACTGTCTCGTATAATTATTATGTTAAATTGACAATAACTACTAGCACACTACTTTGTTTATTTGTTTATAAAATAAAATTATGATATGAAATTAATAATAATAATAACAATTATTGGAACTAAAAAACACAATACAAATAAAATAATATACAATGGTAACTGCTAAAGTATTAAACTGTGTCGCAGCTACCATATTAAACGAGCAAAATTCTCGAGCAAGATAAGTATTTATACTCTTAGAATAAAAACGACTTAGTGATTGAGACAAGCTGAAATACTGTACAATGTATTCAAGTCGAGAAAGTTTACATTCATCTATCGAACATATATACTTTCACAATATATTGGCAAAACAAAGATCCTATTCCACAGAAACGATAGAAAATATATTATTACATGAAGTGGGGTTGACTGAAAATTGAGTTTCCTCCCGAGAAAGAGTTATGAAGATTTGGGAGAAAGTAAAGTGCCTGCGTATTCTCTTGGGTTTGGGCGATCAAATTATAGTCGGTCTATGGGTAATCTGATCTTCAGTCGTTTGTATGACTTTTATACTTGAAAGCCGCTTCAATTTGCCGCTAGCTACTACTTTTTGTTGATGTACTTTCTGTCTACTAGGGACTTTAATGAAAATTACTACTACTTTTATATATATATTATATGAAATCAAGTTAGGTATTTTATATTGAAACGAAATTTAGAATAATAACGATATTTCAACTTATAAGAAGGAGACAATTTTATTTATAAGGAGGGGACGAAATTATGAGAATGGTGTATTGTGTTTATATTAATAATATTGGGTGATTGTATAGGTAATAGTCCTAATATCACTTATTGAACATGAGATTCATCTCCTTTATAGGGTAACTTAAAGTTGAAATAAATTCATTGCCGTGTTGTCAATATTATCAATATATCCGTTCAGACTAGAAAGCCACACAACTCCAAGGTAGTAGTTTTACATGCCGCTTGTATAGCGCAGATAGAATTGATGAAACAACAATTTGTGAATCACGGCGATGTTATTCTGAATGGTGATTGATCCCAGAACACTTGGCGTGATTAGGTGTCTTTTGAATCCACTACGGCGGCGTATGTGCATCTCTTTGTAAAAAAATATAGGATCACACTGATATGGAGAATGTATAATTGTGTTTATAATATTTTATTATAAAATCATTTCTATACAAACATAAGCTTATATTCATACTAAAGGACTAAATGAACATATTATATAACATTACGTATTCATTGTTGCACTGTTGACTAATGATCGTAATCAATTCCCATCTGCATGTATCATCAAACAATTATGCCTACTCTGCTTCACATATTATTCAATACACGTGGTAGCACGATCTCATCGGCACAGATAACAGCGCTACACTACAGGTCAGGTCATAGTACTAGTTGCAGTACGAGATAACGCATCGAGTACAACAATACCTAGTTAATAAGCTGTTGCAATTCAATACACACAATAAGGGTTAATTGCAGTGAATTTGGCGAATGGCTGAATCACAACACGCGAGAACACGATCATAAATTAAAAATGGTTTTATGGTTTTTCATTATTGGTTGATACGCCGCTCACAGCATCACCGGTGTTCGATGCTCTAGTTCGAATGCTACGACGCCAACCTCAGCGCTCGCAGTGTTAACTTTCATTGCTCATTTACCGAATTGAGGGCTGTTTTACGACGCCAGCCGGAATAGCTGCGCACCTCTTACGCCTAATCTTTATGTTCGTATAAAACGAAACACTAAACGTGCGCCTTGAATAAATACGAAGCGAAGGACGGACGTAAAAGGGCATTCATAGATCAGTCCGTCCACGCCGATCGGCATTAGTCGCTTTATGACCCGCTGGTCTATTGCCCCACAATTAGATCACTCGAGATTAGATTGTTTATTTGAGGTTCGCACTGAGACTCGGAACTTCGGCCAGTAAAGAGTTGTAAACTTAAATCGAAAAGACACAGTCGCGTGACAACAGCAATGTTTTATAGCGGCACGTCTGAGCTAAACTCGGCGAATCTAGATGAGACGCGGGCGCGGTCGATATTTCGACGTCTCGCGTCTAAAGTATAAATATTTGTTGGAGCATAACATTTTTGTAAATTGTGAAATATTTGTATCGTTCTTTGAATACAAGCGGCGACGTCGTAATTATTTGGAAACATAACTTTTATTATTACGCTGTTGAGATGCTGGGTGTGCTCGAGTGTTTTGAATGGGCCACACATATTTTAATGTTTAGTCTGAATCATTTATGTAACGAGTTATCGTTTAGACAGTAATTGATATCTCAAAATTATTGTCGACGATATTAAGAGGACGAGAACACTTAAATTTAACGTTTATTTTTATGATGCTTTTAACTTAGCTGGATGTGTTTGAGAGCTAAAGTCTGATCAGACCGCGTATTTTACGATAGCGTCTTATACAAACATATTTATTTTTATTGACTCTGACGCTTATAGTTTTAGTTACTTTTATTCGAAGATAAAATTTTACTGTATGAGTAAATATGGAATTATTGTATAACTTTTTCTTGTTATCCATCCAAACTTTGGTAAGAATGATATGAATTACTCTGTAATCAATTATTTATCTATCACAATAGCTGTCAGCTACATCAACTCTTATTATGATAAATTCGATAAAACTTATGACTTACTTTTATTTAATTCATTCTGATTATAAGTACAATATACAGAGTGGGGTTTTGTAAGTAGTTTATAGGATAACAGCCTTGTATGGTATGTATTATATGAATTTCATAAATTTTGCCGATTTTGGCATTGCTTCAAAAAATATTAATATATATTTTATTTTTGTTATTCAAACCTGTTTTAATAGTCTTTGCGCCACCAATCAAAATTGGAACTTTAGAGTCGTCAAAAACGCAGAAACCTTCTCCAAACATATTTTCAGTAAGTGAAAGCAGGACATGGAGTCAACACGATTGCCCAATCTACGCTAATGCAACACAGTCCATAACTTATAAACATACAGCAATTATCCACACAGAAAGCATATTCTAATCGTTCAGAATTTGATATCTTACGATCATCAAAACGAACACCCCGAGACGAACACAAATATTAAATAAAAGCCAGCGGCACCGCAGGCGAGAGTTACTCGTCAATTTACGATTATGTCTGACTCTTAATATAGCGATAATTTTACATGAAGTGTACGTAAGACTGTTTGAAAGACGTTTGTTATGTACGTTGTATCCAGGTGTGGGACAGATATGATGTTACTGATTGTTGAGTCCGTATATTACTAATGACGTAATATAAGTTATATCTCACTCTGTCTTAAAGAAATACAATTGCAGCTCGAGTTATAAATCTGTATTGCACCGGCCCTAATAACCACCCAAATTTGAATAAAAATCCACAGACCTGAGACAACAATTTTGTAGAACAAAAAATATCACAACTACATCCCTGCAGTTGAAATAATATCTCCCTGCACTCTCTACAGATAGACAAGGAGACATTTCTTTCATAATACTGATCTCAACTACTCAAATTACAATTTGTGTAGAGAGCAACTGTACTGAGACTGCCTCCGTGGTCCAGTGGATAGCGTATGCGACTGCTGATCGGAGGTTCCGGGTTCGATTGAGAATTCGGAAAAACCCAGTAACACTTTTGCCCGACCCGGGGGGCAAAAGTGTTACTGAGTTTTTCCGAATTCTCAGTAGCAGCACGGAGTCTGGTGATGTGCCCGGTAACGGCAATAGGCTCGCTCCCTATTACGTGGGACCTAAAAATTCATGGTGAAATGTGGGTGTAATATTACACCTCTGCCTACCCCTTCGGGGATACAGGCGTAAAAAAATTAAAAATCAACTGCACTTCGATTTAATCTGCATCTGCACCTCTGGTAGTGCAAAAAGAACTCCTTTTGTGCCTTGTTCTACAAGCTTCATCGTTCTCAGCGGCCGAACTTTATTACAGTTGCATCCAAAACTTTCACCGCGGAGTCAGCGGTCCGCTTACTAGTCTAGCCAGATGTGTCAAAATAATAGCCTTATTCTATCGATATTCACCTATGGATATGGACATCATGGACGTAGTGATTGGTTTCTAAAGTCTATAACATATTACTATTTCACCTGCTTTTAAATTTTAGCCAAGATTTTTCATTAACTAAACATTGGCACTTAAACCTCGTCTAGTGTCTAATCTTTTAAAATTCTTCAATATTAAAGAATATTTAAGAATCTGATATTATCTTTTGTTCAGTCAGATGTCACCCTAATATCTTTTAACTCATTAAATTCTTAATTTCAATGTCATAGACGTTAATTGATACCGGTAGCAATTAATTAAGCGACATCAAGATCCGGTGTTTCCCCTCGTGTCAGGGCTCGAACTCGCAACGCTCCCCTAATTACTGTAACTGGTGTATAAACTTGGTGAACTTGTCACATGCAATCATTTTATCTGAACACCATTCATATTTTACTCGTAAGATAAACATGTGTTTGTATATCTTTAGGATATACATACACATGTTTATCTGATGTGTATATCTTTAGGATATACATACACATGTTTATCTACGTCAACATTTATTTAAAATTAAATGTTGAAAATCTCACTACTATTAATTATAAATCAATGGGAAAGTTTGTGATGATGAAATTATTACAGTTATGTAGCTTCAACATCAGAATAATATATAGCAACATTTTGTAGCGATAACCGATACCGAAATATCCTAAACTAGTATGCTGAACATGAACTGAATGAATATGTGTATGAAAAAAGAAATATGTTATGAAACATGTCTCATACCACAAACAGATGACCTAAGCCTTGATCATGGTCAGTGATTTTGTTTAGCGCGTTAGCAGCATAGGTACTACTTTACAGAAGTCAAAATTAATCAAAGCTTGACTGCGTCACAACAAAAGATAACTGCAGTAAAAAGATTAACAATAAAACTAGAAATGATAACCTACCTGTATGCATAACCATTAGGTACATAAGTAAAAATTACAAGAAGCTCATAACTAAACATAAAATTTAAAGGCCAATGAATTCGTTCATTAAATCGTTTATGTTCGATAAACTTTTACACAGAATAATAACAATAAAACTTTTATAAACATATAAATATAAAATTGCTAGTTTCAACGTTGAGCGTCCTTTACGAGTTAATTCATAATTTCTTACAGCTCGACAATTTCTTGAATAAAGGCGTTATGAGGCCAAATTGTTGCCTTAGTACGCAGCTGTAAAGTTTCATGCGTCATAATTTAAAATAACTGCTTCGACAGTAAGTCATTGCTGTTCATGATTGTATGCGTGAAAACCATTATGTGATAAATACAGAATGTGTACTTACGGTACAGCGAGATGGACGATGGACGGATGGTAAGGGGGTAGGCATTGGATGCAAACAGTTTAAAATTTGGTAAACTCATTCGGTGTTGGAAAGCCAAATGATCAAGGAAATGGTGTTGTTTATGTGTTCGCCTCATAAGATGTTTGTACAGTGGTATGAAATGGAAGTATTGAAATACCGATGGGGTCGCGCGTTCACTAAGAAGTAGATTCGTGTGAACTTAACATTAAGGGGACGGTGGAAACGCCGTCGTGGTTTCTGTAAAAATGTACCAAGCCACAGCCTACCCTGTTAGACTGAAGAAATATCTTAACATTGATCTGTTTGTAGGTAAACCTCGGCAAAGGCTCAGATCAAATAGATTAGCATATTTTAGCTCAAATATTGGATACCTCCGCTGAGAGAACGTCTATCGATTAAATTCAATGTATTCTGTTGTTGTAGGCAATGTCAACACGTACATTATAACTTATGGCAATATTATCAGACATATTAATTATGGAATTATAGCTCATAATATGTTGATAATTAATCTGAATTTTAAGTTTATAGATAAAATACACAACAGGTTCTTTTGAAACTAGATTGAACTTATAAAACGTCTTTATTTAATAGTGTCCAATATATTGTGATATCGTAGGTAATTTAAATAATTTAATCAATACTGTCAAAGGAAATTGTCGGGCTAAACGGTATCTGAATGTTGAATATATGAAATTGTATCCAACACGTGTCAAATAAATGTATGCAAATTAATTTATATACTGCACGTTATTGTTTAAACTAACAGCCTCACATTGTGAGTGTTGAAGATTCGATTCCAATAAGGAATGACGCTTTATGTGATCTACAAATTGTAGTTTCGAGTCTGGTTACATCTTTGTCGATTTTTAGAAGAAGATTATTTATTCATAGAACTGGAAATGTCTCTTTTAAAATTCAGACATAGTCAATCATGGCTCGAAGTCTCTTAAAATTAAGATCTCCATAACATCCTCTACTCAGTGACAACCTAACTAACTTAACAACTGTCCAACTATGCAGTCAAATGTACTTTATACATAATGTTATTGAGATTAGTTACAGCGCTGAAGTACAATGCTCAGGGTCACCGTAGTTATTAGTTTAACGTGAATAATAAAAGGCTCGCGAGACGTCATTCTTAGTTAATGGCGGTGGGCAGGTACTTTGTATTCAGTTTTATGCTGGCTTGTAAAATAAATAGGGAAATAAACTTTGTTAATAATGCGGCGACGTAATGGGAATTATTTACAGGTTTTCTGTTATACTTTTGGTATATATCTGAGGATTGTTTAGACAGCGTATATTAAAGTATGCACCCTGTGTCGCGGGGGTTTTTACAAACATTCAACTAGCAGATACAAAGAACACGCAGACTCAAAAAGCAATATGTGAATCGTATAAAGCGTACCTATAGTGGGATTGAACCCACAATACTCAATACAATGTTAATGCGGTTGCATAAGCTGTCAAGATGCCAGACAATTCACATTTATATTATTTGTAATAAAGTGAAGTATTTTCATCTTATACTAACATATAAAGCTGAAGAGTTTGTTGTTTTGTTTGTTTGGTTGAACGCGCTAATCTCAGGAACTACTGGACCGATTTCAAAAATTCTTTCAGTATTACATAGCCCATTTATCGAGGAAGGCTATACGCTATATAACATCACGCTATGAGCTACGGGAGCGGAGCAGTAGCCTTAAATAACACGGGTGTAACCGCGGGCTCATCTAGTAGTAGGTACATAAAAATGTTTGCGAAATTAAGGCTTGACTTATGTAGTAAACCATAATTTTCAACTGTCATTGGTATCTCAGCTTTTCTTTATTGGATTTCAAAAATAACAGCAACCAATATGACGAATAGTTTATAGATTACGATATAAATGGGAATGCTATAAAAATGCAGTATATATGAAATGCACGAAGCAAGCACCGATATTTTGAAGCTGCGATCTCGGATTTATATGATTCTAAGATGCAAAATATAAAAATACGCTCCATCGGAATTTTTACTTAGACCTTTCAACTGCGATTCTACCAGCTTATGTTTGCTAAGCCACATAGTTTCAAAACAAAGGCAAGGCTTAAAGAAATATTATTGATAGATCCTACTTATATAAAGTTAGAAATGCGAAGCGTTGAGATTAAGGCTTGATTCACACATAACATAATTACTCCGTACCGTCGCCGTGATAAAATGTGATCGTGGTCAACCTTTGAATAATGTCGCTGCAGCTTGTTGCGGTTGCGTGGTAGAAAATCTTGTCGATGCATTACCGCTTAAAGTAGCGTAAGCGATGTGGTGGCTGGCGTAGTGTACTCACAGGGAGTCAGAGCAGACGTGCAGAGTCTCGTCGCGTCGACGCACATTTATGCGGTGTGCTTCCATCGATGCAATTACTAGGCATGCCTTTTAAGTTTATGTGGTCGATACCACATCGACCGTAGCTATCGACCGCATAATGAATATGAATTTAACTATTGATTTTCATACAAATGATGTGCTGTGTGGTGGTTGCGCGTACGCAAGTGATCTGTTTATCTGTAGGTGCGCTACCCAATCAAATGACAATGATTAGTGGCAACGCAACCTCTTGTTGATATGATTGAAGTACTGTGAATCAAGCGTAGTCAAACTTTAGTCAAAGCGAGATTTAAAGCAAAGCGCAAAAAGTACAAGTTCGGCATTCTACACGCTTTGATGTTAAAGCGTATTATTCCCATAAACTACAATTTTCTTTAAGGTGTTTTCCCTGTCGGGTTACGTCACGTATCAATGGGGCGACAAACCTACTTTCTCCTACAATATTTTTCTCAATTTCATGGGCATGTTCGTTTTAATTATGGTCGTTCCCATATTTGAACTGCATACAGTTTCCAATAAGTGAGCTGAGTGTGATAAAAGGTACTTAGTGCATCGTATCACGATCGACGTTCATTAGAGACGTCGCATCCGCTCCAGACGAGCGACGAGACATGTCGATGAACTAGGGTTGCCATGTTCCACTTATTTCTTTTCTTTTTCGTGTATGTGAGTGGCTAATTGTGGTGCTGGAGTTTAAAGACCTCCTGAAAGCCACCACTGTCCACTGATTCTTGACGTCGATTATCAAAAGTGACGTGCGAAGCGAATGTTAATGCCACAATAAAGATTATCCATTCAAGTGGTGACCTCATCATTAGATTTTTGTGTGATAATTATCATTAAATTTAATGCAGTATGTATTGCCTACCCTATTCAACCCTAGTTAGAATAAAGCAGGCCTCAAATAGCCTAGCCTAGCTCTTGTAAATCTTGATTTCAAATTAAAACTATTTCAAGTATAAATACAAAAAGTTTCTTTGGGCCGACCCAGCCCTATTGTGTGAACTAAAGAGCGCAAGAAACGATGGCACACTGAACATGGCTACAGTCCCGGCAAAAAAATATATTTGAGGCGACGGATAGTGTTAGGTTGCGAAATTGCTTTTACTGCTTGGATATCCAAGGAACATATTTTATATTTATTTTTATACTCTTTAAGTTTGGTTGAGTTGATAAATTTATGTTTTATTTAAACCATAATTTCGTCCTGCTGCGTGCTAATTTATATGTACATAAGTTATAGTGTATTTTTATTTACAAAGAACTAAAGAAAATTAAGATCACAGATTATCTTGTAATTTATCATTTAACATGGGCTTTTAATTTGTTCGAATAAATCTTATTTAAAAGTATTAATAACTAGAGGACCCCAGCAGCTACGTCTGCTTTTTTTTTTAAATTTACCCGTTTTGGCCGATCCCGTAGGAATTTCGGGAAATCCCTTCTTAGTGCACCCCTACGGTCCCCAAGGAACATACATGCCAAAATTTCAGCTTCCTGCGCCCAATAGTTTCGGCTGTAGCGTCTCTGTCAGTCAGTCAGTAAAGCAAGGATTTTATATATTAAGATTTGAGGCGTTTAAAGCGTATGTTTGTTTACAAAAAAATTGTGTCTGGGATATATAAGAAAAATGTATTAGTACAATTGTTAATGCTAAAAAGATAAATTTATGGCTTAGCTTATCTTATTTAATGCTGTACAGAACTTGATTGCAATCGCTACCACTATGCCAGGCTGGCTATTTCTTCAGTCAGTACTGATTTATATACTTCTGTTTATATACACACGCAGAAATTCAAAGGTGGCCATTATTTTATAATAAACTACCACGCTTATCTTGTGGTTCCCAGCCTCTTTGGCATGAGCAGTTCAAATATACGATTACCAAGACTGATACCATAAACACTTACCATCATCCCGTATGTCCCATAAAAAGGGGTCTGTCTCCCTACATAACAGATAAAACTAAACTTATACCCGGGAATGTGACTAACGGAAAATGGGGATCCAAAATTACAATAATAAAAACGTTTGTGAAATGGAGTGAAAAGTCAAAGCACTGCATTAAGCAAAGCTATATATGCTGACAATGTACGCAAAAAGTACTCTTATTTTTATATGTATAGAGTTTATCGCAGCTGCATGTAGTTTGGCAAGGGGCGGGCGGACGGGGCGGTTCGGAGCCCGACAGAGGCAATTCATTCCACATTAGAAAGGCGAAGGGCTTTTTTATATTAATTGCCGACGCCATTACAAGGTCATCGCCAGAATCCTGTAATATATGGAAATTATTCGGCTATGCTTCAGACCGTGATCCCAATATAAGCTGCGTACATTGATTTTCGCAGCCATCAATTTAAATTGCATGGGATGTTTATTGGTTTTGAATATGGCAGTAGCCGGTAGCACATTATAGGCCGATGCCATTCACTATGATGTCAAATAGCAATATATGGGTGAGCAAAATTTATTAAGCGAATTAAGCGTATGAAATGGCATCCTATGTAATAAGTACCAAGTGATACAATGCTACACATTCAGTGCATATTACATAGAATGTTCCATGTAGCGAAAAATGTTACCAAAACAAATCCATATGGAAAATGAATTTTATGAGAAACTAAGCTTTATCCACGGCCCCGCACGCGTGAAAGGTTTTTAAAAGTTTTTAACCGGTTTGGGATTTTCAAAAATCCTCTCTTAATGCTACTCTAAACATAGATTCAAAGGAACATATACTCCAAATTTCAGCTTCTCGCGCCCATCACTTTCAGCTGTGCGTTATCTGTCACTTAGTCATGCAAGAAGAAGATAAACGACTTCAAGATGAAAAGCTTTGTCTCTCAACAATTTTGCCTACAAACCGCTATTAAAGATTGACACTTGGATGGGTGACCAAGTGTGGCTTTTACATCTGAGCGCTACCGTGCTTCGGAGGGCACGTAAAGCTGTCGGTCCCGGTTCTTGTCTTAGGATAAGAGTCATTAGGCCACGTCGGAGGCCTTCGGATGGTCATAAAAACTCCGACACTGGAGTTGGCCACACACTTACACGAAAAAACAAACAAACTATAAAAGATTAATTGCTATACTTGAGCTATTAAGTAGGCTAGTAAGTGTGGCTATAAAGCACCGCCGTTTCCTTCTTTGACATAGTTATGCTGATCAAAGCGACTGCGGTGTGGGATCTTGCAAACCCCCTTCGGATGTGTTCGAGTTTTAGCGCTCAGCACTTTGTCAGTCCACGTTACTCCGATGAGGTGACGTCATGACAACCTACACATCACAAACGACTTTGAGGTTGACGGTATACTTGCGTGATATAAAGTTGAAAGACATGTGCCGACAGACCTCTCCTTAGACAAGGCATTAAGTCAAACTAAATTTAAAATATTTCTATCTCTCTAAATACATACATACATACATAGACTCACGCCTGTTTCCCGGAGGGGTAGGCAGAGACTACGGAACGCCATTTGCAACGATCCTGACATATCTCTCTTGCTTCATTCACTCCCATCAGATTCCTCATGCATGCTCTTCTGTTCAGGGTGCTTCTAACCTGTCCTGTTTTTAGGACGTCTCCAATCTGGTCAGAGAACGTCCGCCTAGGTCTTCCCCTTCGTCCAGTCCTTTCCACACTTGCCTTATATATCTGCTTGGTCAGTCTTTCGTCATCCATCCTCTCCACGTGCCCAAACCATCTTAGCATGCCTTTCTCGATGCTTGTCACTACATCTTCTTTTACCCCACAACACTCTCTTATCACACAATTCTTTACTCTGTCAGTCAAAGAAACACCACACATACTTCGCAGTGCTCTCATTTCTACAGCATTTAATCTACTTTCATGACTCTTCTGCCATACCCAACTATCACTACCATACATAAGAGTAGGTACTAACACCCCTCTATGGACAGCCAAACGTGCCTTTTTGGACACGTTTTGGCTATTCATAAACGCCTTCAGAGCTCCATTCACTCTATTACCTGCATTAACTCTTCTTTCAATATCTTCTACATTCTTACCATCTCTTGTAAACAGCGTACCTAAATATACAAACTCATTCACTTGATCCACTCGCTGTCCATCGATCATAACATTACAAGCCGTAACGCATTCCTCCTTTTCAAAAACCATAACTTTCGTTTTACTTACATTCACTTTCATTCCTTTCCTCTCTAACGCACCATGCATGATTGTTACCATCTCCTGCAACTCCTCCGCTGAAGACGCAAGTATAACGTGATCATCAGCATAAAGGAGGCATTTGACAAGTAACTCATTCATCCTTAATCCACAGTCACTATTTTTCAAATCTTGCAAACAACTGTCCATGAAGAGGTTGAACAGCCACGGCGACGCTACACATCCCTGTCTAACACCTGTCTCGATGGTAAACCAATCCGTGGACGACCCTCACACAAGCTCTAGAATCTTCATAAAGGGATTTCAGAGCTCGTATGAGGCTGCTGTTCACCCCATACATCGACAGTACCGACCACATTTCATTCCCCACCACTTCATCGTAAGCCTTTTCCAAATCCACGAATGCGCAGTAGACCTTTTGACGTTTGGCCAAGATTTTTTCGGCTACGCACCGCAAGAAAAAGACTTGATCCGTGCACCCCATACCCTTTCGGAATTCTGCTTGTACATCCCATATTTTCTTGTCGGTTACTTCCATAACTCTTTCAATCAGTACCTTCGCATACAATTTGCCAACAATGCTGAGAAAAATCTCTCTAAATTTATCAAACAAAACAATTATAGGCCTATTTAACTTAGCCATGCAGAAAAAAATATAATACCTAACAGAACTATAGGTACCAATCAAATATTTATTTCCTCAACTTAGGTATCTCACTCAAGTGTCAGGTTTCAATAAATCATTTTGCGCGCCTCATCAATATACATATTATCGACTTAATTCACTCGTTTTCACAACTTTTCTTACTCGACACAATTTATTGTTTACACTCGAGCACTCAGGTGTGAACGCGAGACTACTCGTGCAAAAATCTATCGCGTTTATATAAAGGAAATTAACTACAGTTGCCTTGGTGTATTTATTATTAAATTTGACGTTATTTGGATGTGCGAATGGAAAATTTGCTGCCAATAGAATATTGTGCTCAAGATCTTCAGGTATCAAGTATTATACGAATTTTGAGCATAATAAGTGGATGAAATGTTATGTGAATTTATTAATACAAATGTAATATGTAGGTAGGTATACCTTTATTAGCTGGTCGGATTGCGAAATGGTTTAGCTGCCAAGTGTTGTGTGAAGTTCGTGACACAGGCTACAATTTTGTGTGGTCTTTCGGATGGATGGATGGATGGAAGGATTTCTTCCGAGTCTGATTCTTCTTTATGTCTGCTTTAAGTAGTATCCTTTTCAGGAATGTCATAGAAGTAAAAGAAAGTGCTATAATTTTATTATCAGCAGCTACGGACGAGAAACGTATCTAAATGGCATCGTTTACCGTTGTCAGCCGCTGATTGTACGCCGTTAGTTCCATGCTCAAATTGATTTATTTACCAACATAAAAATAATAAATTTGAATAGAATCAAACTTATGTCTTAAAAAGCAACATAACAATGTCTTAATTACTATTAGACCAAACTACAAAAAACACACGCTACGAAATACACATAATCTGCAAGCATCTTTTTAATAACACGTCAAAACTTATGATTGTAGCTTCACGTGACCTATAAAAAGCACTCGAAACTGCTCTTGGGTCAAAATTGCAGTACTGCCAAGCAATAATGCGATTGTTTACACTTTCAGCGGGAGAACAATCCATTATTGTTGACGACCAGGTGGCGTAGTGGGAATGTAAATGGCTGCCATGCGTTGCTCGCGGATTTGGTTCCCGCTCAAGTCAAACATTCGTGTGCGATAAAATGAAGGTTTATCTTGGTCTGGTACTATGTATTTACAAAAATAATGCATATTGTATGTTTATTCAAAGTCTTGTACCCAAAGTATACGTTTTGCTTAGTTTGTGACTAAATGGCGTTGTGTGAATGTGGTACGATATTACTATATTTTCAATATTTGATAGCCATCTCCTCATGTTTGTTAGTAAGTTTCACATAAGATAGGTATCATACTCCATCTTGCACATAAGATAGGTATCATACTCCATCTTCCCTTCATGTTGCCAAACTTTTACTATATTCACGATAAAAATAAGTTATGTTCTTCCAACGGCAATAGGCTCGCCACCTATTACGTGGGATCAAAACACTGGCGAAAAGTGGGCGTTTAATATGCCTCTGCCTACCCCTTCGGGGAAACAGGCGTGAGTCTATGTATGTATGTATGTATGTTCTTCCAAAAAATATTAGGAGAGAACCATTGAAAGCTACATACGGCATCTTTGAATGATTCTCAATAAAAGCTTCAAGTTTATTTTAATATCAAAGAAAAATACATAATCACTTCTAACCCCAACAGGGTATACGTATGTTTTCGATTCCAAATCATAAGGATCAGTAATGCACCCATAACCATTCAGGATTTATTTGATAGGAATATCTATAAAATAAATACGAGATCTCTTTCAGTGCTGGCTGCTTTAAATCGGTCATAAACGTCAGTGCAAACCTAAGCAGCTATGCATTTCCATTTCCATTAAATGAAACATTCTGAGACAGACTAAATACTACTTAACCATTTTAATGAACCTTTTAAAAGTGTCGCAACACTCTTAGTAATTGAGGCGGTAGTATAGTAGTAACTGCCAAGTAGTCACTGTGGTTTAACACCAAACAAAGTATTGGCCTAGTGCCCGGCACTCGCCCGCCAACTGCCAGTAAAATAAACACAATATATCTGTTTAAATTCAGCCAAAAACTGCTACAGAAGTTACACTGAAGTGAACATTTATTTTTATGTCATCTCTTTATCAAACATACGAGTTACACAAGGTCAGAACAACATGCAAAACTGTCATCTGCTAAGGAAAAACATGCAGATTATACGTACACACGTAGAACGTTCCGTCTTCATGTCGCCTGCCAGAAAGCACCTCTCGCCATTTATTACATCTCGCACATTACCATCGATCCGGAAATTATTGCCAAAGAAAAAACAAACAACTCCGACTTTTGTCGGCACGTAAACACTTCGCCTAACCCCAACTTTCACAACCCATCTCCTATATCAACTGACAACCGAAAATCAATCTTACCACAACCCAATAAAAATGATATTGGTTCGTACTAAAGTGGCACGTTTGTCTCTTAGCAATGGGCACAGATTTATATTTAAGGGGAGCTACTTCAGTGGCTGTATTTGCATAAGTTTGTTTATGAAATTCGCCTGTACTTTGTCAGTTGGCGCGGCGACTGCCACTTAACTGGTTATCATCTGTTTATTCAAGGGAATGGAATGCAAACAGACGGGGTGCAGGTGCTGTCTAGTATAAATTGTTTTAATTTTACTTATTCATAGTTTTTTGAAGTGGTCACTGAACTGGTAAGGTACGCAGAATAAAAGGCTCCGCAAATTTACATGTTCTTTAATTTTATGATACAATATAATTTTATTTTCTTTTTCGTTTCAATGACTTTTATTACCTGAGGGGAATGATAAGTAGAGCAATATATGCGGTACAATGTACGGTAATTCACACGCATTTGTTTCGTACGAGTATCGCATTCAAAGTTGTGTACATTCGCGAGCCCTTACAGCTGCAATTTAAAACTATGATTAAACGCGCGGAAGCTCGTTAAAAGTTTTGTGCAGAACGGTGGGTAAGCGTTTTAAAGTTGTCCGGGGGTGGACACCGCGACCGGACGCGGACAGACGGTACCGGACACTCCGTCCGGTAAATCTCGGTAGAACAACGTCACGCCGCACAAATACGGACATTTGAATGGTATGCTAATATTCACGTGACATGGCGCTAATGAAAGTAAAACGAACCAATTTGACGGTCAGCAAGGGCCGTCGGAAACTTTCGATAATGGCTTTAAAATGTTCACCCTTTGAATTTAATTAAATATAAACGATGCTTAGTTACACTGTTTTAATTGTGCTTGGGAACAAATTGGTATTGAAGTGGTTTTCTTTAAGTGGGTGTGTTTGTTGAATATACTGTGTGGTTTGCTGTAATGTAACGACTTGTAGCTCGGGAATGTTTCATTAGAAATGTATTTTTTTTATCAAACTGCCCAGAAACATTAGAGACAAATTGCAATATAATTTTAGGTTAAGATAGGGCATTGAAAACGTTCTGAATGCATTGTTAACTACAATTCTTAATAGTGTTTATAGACTAAAAATCATGTATAAATCGATAGGCTATATTATATTTGTGTCCTTACGTATTCCAATTAGACCAAAGACCCAATTCCAAACAATGATACACGAATTGCACTCACGTTCTGAAACCACATATTTGTGCAAAAAGTCCAAATAAAAAGCCTCTATTAATAAGGATTATAGTGCAAACGCCGCTAAATAGGGCCAACATTAGTTTTTACAAGGCCGGGGTTAGTGCTCGAGGCCATTACAGTTTTTTGAGGCCGCAATCACACAACACTGCAGTGTGGAGTAATGGTGCTTTTTGCGGTCCGGTTTTATTGTAGTGCTATTCGAGGACTGGCGCGTGATGTGTGTCAAAATCGTGGTTTGTAGTGGAACTTACTGGAACTGTATTAGTTTGGTAGTGGTGACGGCTAGCGGAATGTACTGTTGTACTCCACAACACTTCTATCTATAAAAATATGTATAATAGGTTCCTCGAATGAATTAAAAATAAATTCTAAGCGTATTCACCTTTAATTAGGCGCACCAAATCTAAGTATCTTTATTTGCACGGGTTCAATAATTAACCTAATATTAAGAATATAAAATAAACATTTATGCATAATGTTCACCAAACACATTCGTTATAGCCATACTAATGAATCAAGCATCTAAAAATAATTTCGCATCACGAAAAAAAAGGCATATTTATTATCATTGCAGGCAGATCTGCTACGAGATTAGTTAATCTACGTACGTAAGTCACTGGCACACTGAAGGACCATCATGATTAGATCTCGAACTTGTCTATTACTCCCGAAGGGCTACTGCTCATCTGACCACTTCCGCATAGCTTGTGTTACGAAGGCGGAAATGCCTTGAAGAGCTAACAGAAAGTTTGAGACCCTAGTGTGAACAACTAAAAATGTAATTTCACTAAAACACTTAAGTTCAGATAAATGAGCCTGCGCACCAAATTAAAGTTTGAAATGAATTTATCTAACAGAAATTTTATAATATACCATGAATATTCTAGGTCCCAAGATACTCCTGGAATTTTCTAAGTGAACAATTTAAGACCACTCTGCTAGCTCGGGAGTCAAGCTCAGGACTTCATGGTCGGTCGTAATCTCAACCTCAAACTAAACCACGGGACCAAGAAGGCACTAAAATTTGAATATACTGCTATATACGCCAGTATTTTTGTTTCAGAAACTTACATAACCTCGGTATCAAGGTAAATGTAGACATTAACGAGCATACTGCGGCTGCCTAAATGTGAGGCCTACTCCGCATAAAAAGAATATATCATCATAATTGACACCAGTAAAATACGAGCAAAGTAAAATGCTTTAACCGTAAAGAATGTTCGATCCAAATATACCCGTGAATCAGAAGAAAACTATCGAACAAATACGAATCGTATTATGGAAGGGATAAATTTCACATACAAAACTTTTTCCATACCAATTCAATAAGTGGGCTCGCAGTTGTTTTGTGGAGGAGTTGGCTAACAAGGACCCTTTTTGTAATAAGATATTCTTTTCACAACACACACAGTGTTTGCAGTTAGGATACACAGTCGATTCTTTGTACCGGAATTTGTTAGTGGCCTCATACACCCCTGTGTGTCGTGCACAGGGACGTATTCAACGCGATAATGTGAAGTAGCCTCGCGCATTACCGCACATGCTGTTCACCACAATAAACGTATTTCTCTCAGTTATTGCGATAGGATTCTATGTATTATTGTACTGTTATGGGTTTCGTGATAACTGCACGCCTTGAATATAAGTGCGAGAGCAAATATTTATTTCGTTTTCAGTAACATTTTTAAATTGAGAGTTAATATGTTTTTATTTGTGAACACATTTCTGAAATGAGACCTCACCACAATTGAATTACTTAAATGAAACGTAAACATGTGTTCTAGCTTTGACGTATAATGGGCGTTATTTTTATCTTTAAGTAATGTTTGCTTCAGTTCTTCGTAAACATTTTCGTTTTATTTGACATAAATCGCGTACATTATCTTGAGAATATCAGACAGTCGCAATGAATCGAACGATCTGGCATATAATTACCAGTAGGTAATTATATGCCAGATCGTTCGTTTCAATCAATTAAGTATTTCTACCGAAAGTAGTAACTTTCGGTAGAAATACTTAATTGATTTCTTTTCACAAGTAAATACGTGTGTATTGAAGAGAGCAGTAATTGAAATAATGTAGACGATAGCTGAAGCAGTTTCGTCACGAACTATTAGGAAGCAGTGAGAGCAAAATCCAATTGAAAGAAATTGTTATCAATTTTCCGGTACTGAAAAACTGGGCGGACATAGTTTTTAATAATATTGAGGATACTAAAACTTATGAAAATGAAAGCAAAATAGGAGAATATGATATAAAACGCTAGCAATCATATAATAAACGCATATACATTTTATTTATACAAAACAATTTGCTGAAACAACTTAAAAGGGCAAAATAAAACAGAGTTAGTTTCGGTTTCAACCGACATCAAATCCGAAAAACGGGGCAAAAAAATAACACTACACAGAACTTCGTCAATTCATATAAAGCTTTGAAAAGGCTCGACAATCTTAAGTCCCGGGACACGATACAACCACAGTCCAAAGTCCTACGACTTCTTGACTTCTCTGAACAAAATAAGTTTCGAGTTTATTTTTAGGGAGTTGTATTTAAAACAGCAATGTTATTAAAATTTTCAATCTATAGAATGTAATATTTATTTCCTATATAACATTAATATCTTACGTGGCTTAAATAATAAATGCCGTTCTAAAATACTTCCGCCCTTGTCTTACCTGTTTTTGATGAGAATTTGGGAGGTGAACATGGCTACGTTTTCTTTTGATTTGATATTGATAGTTATCATCGTCCTTTCACGTTTAGGCGCATTACAGTCCTGTAGTTAATCTATTCTTTATAAAAATCTTCTAAGAGCAAGCACATTCCGCTGTTACAGTTAACTGGAAAAGCTACCAGCATATCTTGTCTTGGGTCCAAAAGAAAAAAAGACCAAAAAGTCTTGGTTAAAACTCTATGAGACTTGTGATTTTGTGATGTACCTAGATCCAAACTCTACTCATGGTATTGACCAATGACAGTTGGAATAAAAAAGGTGTCCAGTATAAAAAAATACAGAACTAAATGAGCAGGAACTGACATAGCAGTTCACGAACAGAATTCAAACGTAAATTCTTTGAACTGAATGGAATAAAAAAGGTCAGGTTAGAAGCACCCTAAACTGAAGAGCATGCATGAGAAATTTTATGGGTTTGAATGAAGGAAGAGAGATTTATGTCAGGATCGTAGCAAATGGCGATCCGTAGTCTCTGCCAACGCCTGTAGGAAACAGGCGTGAGTAGAGTTCTCCATAATGTTCTTGAAAGACATGTGAAGTCTGCCAACCCGCATTTGGCCAGCGTGGTGGACTACGGCCTTACCCTTCTTATAGTGAGAAGAAGCCTGTGCCCAGCGACAGTATAGGTATATACAGTACATATTAGTAACACTGGTGTAAGACATATCGTTTCTAGACTATTTTTATAATGCATTTGCGATACAAGACTCTAGATATCTGTAGTTTAAATTTACTATTTAATAAAAGTGCTATATTGGTGAATTACATGATCCGCAGGTGGTAGGATCACTGCAAGGTCGTTCAGTAACAAATGGGAGTAAAGACTACTTAATGTGAGCTTGCTCGGCATAATTTCGCCGGGAGACTCCCATGAGACCATACCCTTGAAAACCCTATTCGAGCACGGTGTATGACCACCGGAATAGATTTACTGAATACAAATCTCACGCAGACCCATCTCTATTCCCAAAAGATAGAATATCTTTTCGAAGATCCCTTCGTATAACAGAGTTACCTGTTATTTAATTACGAATAATCCAAAACCAATCTAGTCTCATTCCTATTACAATACACTGATAGGTATTTTAAGGGGAATTTCAATACAAATTAGCATAACTGTTGTAATCTTCGTTTATTCAAATGCAGATTTTAGTTGAATACCGTTTATATCGCAGCAGGCAGGCGCGTATTAGCACATCAATGTTGATGGATATCGAGGGTTTGGGGCAGTCCAATCGCAACTGAACAAAAACATTGGATTGGTGCTCGATCATTTGTGGATGGGAGGAGGCGCGCCGATGGCTCGTCAATCACGGAGACAAATAAATTGATTGTACGTACGTACATAAATATACTTGGAACAAACGATTGCATTTTTGACCGCCGTTGACCTTTCATACGTGGCAATACTGCGTGAGGCTTTGGCACCTGCATCGACGCTGGTCGCTGACTAATTGCTACGCTGAGCGAACAAAGCAAAAGTTCCAAGCGTTTCTCTAGATTTTTGAGTTGGCGAAAGTGCCTTCTTTATGTTTTTTTTTATTTCTATGTCTAATTTAGATGTAAAAGTTACAGGTTTTCTTAACAATATAATATTAATTTTATATTGTCTTTACAATTGATGTACTTTCAAATATATTCGAGAAACTGGTAGAGTCAAAACATTGATTTAAATTGACTGCACGGTTGGCGTAGTGGTTTAAGCGGCCACCTGGCCGCTTGACACTGCGTCGAGTGTCGTGGTTTCGATTCCCACACGAGACAACACTTTGTGTGATCCGTATATTGTTGTTTCGAGTCTGGGTGTTCATTGTGTCCGTTGGTTGTATCTTTGTAAAGTCCCCCGAAGCACAGGATTTATTCCTAGTGCAGGAGTTGTCTTTTTAAAAGGGAAAGGAAGGAAAGGAATAGATCAGACAAAAATATAGACAATATATTATAGACACATTATTTCATAGGCTTTTGTACAGAATTCAAGTCGGAAACTAGTAATATTCTATAAATTTTAATTTATTGTTCTAGCTAACATCGTTATTTTTCTGCTTATATTTTAAAGTAACAAACGGGTAAGCCGATTTAACCATTACCACTATGTAACACACTAAAAGCTACTTAAGAGTGTTTTCCCAGTAGCGTATATTTTAACGGACAACACAGAAAGATTTGTCTACTACAGCTTATATTAAACTAAAGGACGCCAGCAGCTCCGCCTGCATTTTTTTTTAATTTACCCGTTTTGGCCGATACCGTGGGAATTTCGGGAAATCCCTTCTTAGTACACCCCTACGGTCCCCAAGGAACATACATGTCAAATTTCAGCTTCCTGCGCCCAATAGTTTCGGCTGTAGCGTGTCTGTCAGTCAGTCAGTAACGCAAGGATTTTATATATTAAGATATTCTTTATATTGTAGGTATAAATAATATAATCAGCTTATACTAAATATCAAAGACATACAAACATAAGATGACAAAACTCTTTAGAAATCAAAATAAAAACTTCAAAGTTCTTTGAAATAAATTAGTAGCTTTGAATAACTCTCTAATAAACAACTCAATCTGTGACAATAAAGGATTTCAAACCTAACAGCATTGCACCGGGTCTTAAAGCTAACGATATTGGTTTTGCAAGTGCACGTTGTATGGATGTTGAATGGGATGAAGACAGTACATGCGGGTCCAATTTCCCAGTCAATGGATGTATGATGTGCATAGAATGATGACGTATGGGCGAATACTTGATTGCGGACGGCTCTCCTTGCCCATTCTGGTTTGTGCTCTCACTCAGGTACAGTGATTATTCATTGTTCTGGACATACTATATTAGTGTGGTGAATGTGTAGGCAATCGTGTGTATGTTTTATAATAGTTTAACGTTTGTTTATCCCTACGGCATTGTACAGAAAGGTTTAGTTTGATTGTGTTACTTGTTCATTGTATGATATATTGACAAAAGCATAATCATCTATTTCATTTAATTACATTTAATGAAATAGAGGATTATGCTTTTGTCTTTTGAGCTTTTCGGGTGCGTTATTTTTACTAGCTTTTATATAATTCCTGGTTATTTACGTGTAGATCATTTGCAAGATTTTTTTATAGCATTAGAGGCGGCCTTTTAGAGGCGGCCCATTCATGCTGAAATCAGCAAGCTCTCCTACCGTAAGATGAATTATCACGACCGCTCTCTGACATGAAGTTGTTATTTCAAAACTAGGAACTTCTAGTACAAAATCAATAGGGATGTAAATTAAATTCGACATTTTCTTTCACTTCCAAGAAGATATTTACATTTTACAATCCGATTGTAAGGATGTCTCGTCTATATAATGACTTACTACCTAAACACAGTTCCAAATTGGATATATTTAACAATCAATTCTTAACTTTTAAGAACGATGTTCAACATATTATGTCTAACACGTGTAGCTACATAAACGTAACGTATGTTACACAATAAGTTTATTTTTTTCTTTTTATTATTTAACTTTTTCACTCTCCTATTTTTACAGATCATGATGTAGACGCATATTTAGGAACCTAGTTAAGTTTATAATTCTATTGCATATACATATATGTTTGCCACAAATGTACTAGATTCTGTCATATGTGATTAAATAAAATAAAAAATAAATAAATAAATTTACAATAATAAGATAGCAGCATTCACAAATGGCTGTATCAATCTACAAAGTTAATCAAACACAAACCACTCAACTGAAAGGTGAGATACTAAACTCATTTCTTAGCAAATACTTACAATTGTTGGTACCTAATAAAATTATATTACAGTTTTACTTTGAAGATACAGATCTTAAACGTTATGCGTTTAAGTTCGTTGCTACAATATTTCTCATAAAGTTCACAACATCAGTACTTAATAAAATAAACTTACGAAATAACTTCATTTTATTTTTGAAGCATAATTGAAAGCGCCTTTAACGTTAATTAATTATTTGCAGTTAACAAATTGCACGTGAAATAATCACTGTGTTTAAAAGAATTAAAATAATGTTATTAGTTTGCATATTAATATCATATGTATATAAAATTGATGCGACACTGACCTATGTGATGTCAAGCGAATAAAATTATTGTAACCATTAGACTCCACGTGTAAACGTACATATTATGCGTACCGAATTCCATGCGCGACGCATGCCATAACATATAGTGGTAGCTTCTCGTGACTTTGCCGCTAAGCCATAGACACCGTGGTGGTTTTTAGTGCCAACATGTTTCAGTAGTCGTACATACTTCTTTCACGAGAATTGAAACGCATTTATGACTGGTGGAGGAAACATGCAAGAACAAGAAACAAGCCACTCATGCATTGCCAACTCATAATCAAGGGAATCGACGGCTAAACTATCCTCTATCACCCCTGACAAATTCTCCTCCTTTTCATTATCACCCTTATAGAAAAGGAGGGTACGATAGGAAAATGAGTTTGAGCTTGTTTTTACTCATTGAACAAAACGCAATATTAGGAATACTGCTAATTTGTGTCCATCTCCTGCAAGAAGGAGCTACGGCTCATTTGTGTTGAAAGCACCGAGACACTAAAAGTTATTTTTTTACGGGTAGTATGAAATTGCCGATTTTTACTGAAAAGTAAAATTGTTTATTTTTAAATTTTGACCATATTTATTTAATTAAAATAGTTACCATTATTATCTATACATTGCTGCCATCTAATAGGAAGGTCATTTATGCCTTTGCGATAAAACTCTGAGGATCTAGACTGCACAAACTGTGTGAAAGCATTTTGTACTGCCTCCTGGCAAGAAAACTTCTTGTCACGTAGATAATTGTCCAAATCACGAAAAAAAAAATGGTAGTCCGTTGGAGCAATGTCTGGCGAATACGGAGGATGACGAATGGTTTCTACCTGCAGTTCCTGAAGGGTCAAAACGGTTTCTCGTGCTGTATGAGGTCTCGCCTTGTCATGGAGCAATAATGGTGAAGATCGATTCATGAGTCGGGGCTGTTTTACTGCCAGTTTTGCCAACATTGTTCGGAGTTTGGTACAATAGACATCTGCCGTTATTGCTTGACCAGATTGGAGAAAACTAAAGTGAATAACACCATGTTGAGACCACCAAACAGTTACCATTACCTTTTTATTGGTAAGCTTTGCTTTAGGACACTGTTGTGGCGTTTGACCTGGGGTCAGCCATTGCATTTTTATTTTACGGTTATGACAAAGAATCCACTTTTCATCACATGTCACAATACGATCCAATATTCCTTCATTTCTGTATCGATTCAACAAGGCAACACAAGTTTCAACACGCGTTTCTTTCTGCTGATCTGTCAAATCATGGCCATATTTTATTGATTTGACGAGTCAATATTGTGGATAAGGTAACGTAAAACCATGCCGCTAATTCCTGGGTAGTTTGACCAGGATCGGCTTCCACCATCTCTCTTAATTCATCGTTATTCACCTGTGTGGGCGGTCTTCCTCGTGGCTCGTTCTTCAAGTCGAAGTTTCCATCGCGAAAGCGTTTAAACCAAAATCGCACGGTGCGCAACATCGATATTGCGAGCTGTTTCTGCCGCGTTACTTCCGCGTCGGAACACGTAATCAAAAATCACTCGAATTTTCGCAGTATCCATCTCTCTTGTCTAAGTTGAGTAACAAAAACAATTAAAAGTCGATATTCAAATGTTTCACATTTTTAAAAGAAGAACCTCATAAAAACCATGTGAAAAAAGTTTCATTCAAAAACCTCAAGCCATGAAGATTCTATGTCAATTCAAAGTACATATTAATACATGAATGTTATACTGCCTGAAGATATACTGTTTGTTTTAAAGAGGATATATTATAGTCTGAAGCTTTGCCAGTTATGTCTTAGCTTTTGATATTATTAGTATCTGCCAGGTACATTTTCTGGTTCCTTAACTCTAACTTGCCCGATTATATGTAATATCATAGCAATGGAACGTTTGAAAGCCTGGTCTTTAAGAGCCCAGTCCAAATATGATATCAGGAATTTCACACCAATGAAGCTAAACGATCCAATCAAAAGGTGAGGTTTAAACATCGCTTGTGTTAACAAGCTTTTTGCGCTTTTTGTTTCGCAGTTAAGCGATGGATGGATGGCGGTATGTTTATTCCATAGTTCTAAACTCAGCTTCTTATCTGTCTACATAAATACGTAGCCGTAAATCTAAAGCTTTCTGCAATTTCAATAGGGACAATAAAAGAAAAACAACTCCTATTTTCAATTCAAGTCCATTCGCCATCGTTGATTGTAGCAAATTATTATCACGGGATTGTCACTATTGTTCTTCGAAATAACAACTACAAAATCAATAAAATCATAATTGAAGAAGCAATCCTATTGGTTACAAAATAAGGTTTGAAATTGAATAAACGCGATACTTCATTATTGAAATGTAAAATGAATAAAATAGTAAATCACCTCTCGTCTCCATTTATGTTCGACTGGAGGACGATCACAATTTACCTTAATGTTGATTACAACTGGTTTGTCAGGGTTTTGTAAATGGGCGAAAGCAAAAATTAATGTTATATTAATTTGTTGCTTGCGTAACAATTTTCGGTCACCTAATTATGTATTCATGGAAAGTATGTGAGGTTTGATCTATAAAGTTAAGTTTGTTTACATATAAATAGGTACATTTAAAATAGATTCAATTATGGAGGAGATTTTTATAAAGAAAGATAAAAATAATTTGATATGGCTTTCCACACACCTTCAAAATGTAATTTTTAGGGGCACAGTTATGCTCAGCACAGGCACATCATATAATTTACTAACTTCAATCCTAATTACTAATGTTAACTTATTTATGTTATCATTCAACAATTGCTAATTACAAAGCCACTTCACGTTGCAACTGGAATGCTCAGAAGGCTGGCAGCATTGCCACATTAGATTCGTTATTGGTGCCAGATAGACGAATACATTTATTATACAATACACTGCATCCGAAGGTCTTCACAACAAGCGTTTCTAAGTTGTCTACGTTCAAGTTATTGTACGAGTATAATATGTAGAAGTTTGCTTTGCGTGCTCTATTCGGAAATTGAGATCATTATCTTCCTAGGAGTATATAACAAAGTAGCAGTGATCACTTATTTAATAGCAAATTAGAATAAAGACTGAGTATAATTAAAATAAGATGGCATGTTAATGATTTCTATCTTTAAGTAACTCAGACAACTAAGTAGATTATGTTCAGAAACTAGCTGGTTGAGGAGCATGGACTGCTATAATAGCATTGTGTGATTGTCGGCTTCGCTTTGGCACGGCAAAGGAAAATTATGGTGTGGAAGACGCTATAACTCCCAGAAATATTTGCACTGTTCCGAACTTTACAAACATGCAACTAACGAACACTACATCCAGACTCGACTAAAAAAAGGATCACACGAAGTGCCGTATAGGAATTGAACCCATAACCTTCGCCTGGAGATCAGTTTTTGAACTGATCCCAAAGTTCTATTTAATTTTAAGTTACCTGTTCGGGTTTTGTCCACTTAGTCTGCTGTATAATTTGATCACTTACCTGTAACAACAAAGAGAAATATATTTAGATCACATGTTATATTATAAAATTTAATGTACATATGTCCAATAATTATATTCAAGCTAACATAAGTATCTTATTATTATGTAAGAGTATATATTTATTTAATTTGGAACATTAGAGAAACATAATTTTATAACTGAAGCTTAATCTAATCTAACCTAATTACAAAAAACATAAAACAAATTTAAAAAGTGAAAATATTTTCAAGGTTTAGGCGTCGTAAAATGCCTCCGCATCAATGTAATTATTAGACAAATGAGATAAGTTTTCTACATTTGTGGCTTTCGCAATTCAGAAAATACGGATATATAAATAAATGCAATATAATGTATCTGTAGGTTTATGATTAGATCGCTATCTTCGAATATGCAGCAAAAGAGTATATTGTCGTATCCTAAAGGCGATTATCATACAGTGTTGACGTTGACACAGAAATGTGATTTGTTGTAAAAAAAACATAATATGCCGTGTGGTTGACGGCATAGAATACAAGTGTCACCACCCCCTATCTACCCGTGGGTCTCGTAAGAGGCGACTAAGGGATAACACGATGCAAATACCATCTTTGCGTAGAGACGGAAAACTCGACATCAAACCCTATACGACTGCCTCGTTGGTCTCTTGGCATAAATGTGCGCGTGGGATCGGGAGGTCCCGGGTTCGATTCCTGGGTCGGGCAGTGTTATTGGGTTTTTCTGTAGCAGAAATTCTCAGTAGCAGCACAGAGTCTGGAAATGTGCCCGGTACGGCAATAGGCTCGCCCCTTATTACGTGGGACTAAAGTACATCTGGCGAAAAGTGGGTGTAGAAATACACCTCTGCCTACCTCCTCGGGGTTATAGGCGTGAGACTATGTATGTATGTATGTAAAAACATAATATACAAGTATCATTCGCACTGAAGATAACTAATTGTGAGTAAAAGAAACGCTCTTGATAGGCTTCGATATAAACTATTATATTTCCATGTGCACGTCTCTTTCTTTTGATGCCATGGTGCTTTTGAGATTTTGTAGTGATGTGTGTAAAAATATATCACTGACTTTATTATATATCATCATCATCATCAGCCCTGCATATAAACTGTCCCACTGCTGGGCCCGGGCCTCTTCTCACTATGAGAAGGGTAAGGCCATAGTTCACCACGCTGGCTTAGTGCGGGTTTCCTCACGATGTTTTCCTTCCTTGTTATATATCATATCTAGTTGAAACTTTGTATTCCTTTCCGTAACTATATATGAAATGAATGCTCTGGTAAACAAAATGTCCTAATAAGCGGCAATAGGCTCGCCACCTATTACGTGGGATCAAAACACTGGCGAAAAGTGGGCGTTTAATATGCCTCTGCCTACCCCTTCGGGGAAACAGGCGTGAGTCTATGTATGTATGTATGTATGTAACTCTATATGAAATGACGACTGCACAAAGATCGTTGTGAAGCTTATTTGTTGGTAAGTAAAGCGTAAATAAGTACGAAACAAACAACATTACTCTCGCATTCAGAATATTATTTTATGATGTACAAAGATAAAGCACATTACATTTGCCAGTCTAGAAAACCTTAGAGAAAACCGATGATTTGTTGCGAAACAAGATTAACAACAATAATTGAGTACATTCATCATCAAGTTTGTTGCCAAAATATATTAATCATATTTTTACTTTCGCCAAAGTTAACAAAGTCATATTAATTATACTCTACCTTTCATATAAAAGCGATACTTCATGATTTTATTACCTGGGAGAATATATTCGTGGCTGAGAATGTAGGAAACTTTTAGGTCTTTATTTTCAGCCTTATTTTCGCAGATAAGTTTATTATATCAGAATTGAAGGCCACTTTCAATTAACCAATGAGTTGGGTGATATTGGATGTAAAAATGATGCCATTAAGAACCTTCATTTATAATAATTAGCTAGTATTAGATCAAATTTACTACCCCGAAGGGGTAGGCAGAAGTGTAATATTACACCTCTGCCTACCCCTTCGGGGATACATGCGTGAGCCTATAAAATAAAAAAATAAATAAAAAAATATTAGATCAAAATAAAAATGAAGAAATTAATAACATTTATAATATTTTTTTTCTTTCTAGCAATTTATTTTTAATCTCTCACGGATATTTTGTTTTAGTCTAACTGTATTAAGATATAAAATCAAAATGAATTGACTGCCATTACTTTGCTATAAGTAAAATTGTTTAAAGAAGATGATATAACAAATGTTGTGCCCTCCCTAGCAAGCAGTGCAACGGTGATACAGTCACACGATGACATGGGGAATAAAACCATCGGATAATGTCCCTTAGTTGAAGCATATAATAGTTTATACGTGAAATCAGAACTCTTTAATATTCACTGCTCTAAAGCCAAAATAAGGCTTTCCCTTTGTGCTGTGAAGGCTGAATAATCACTCTAAAAACGATTCGGTAAAATCCGGTTGGTATAGGAAGCAAACCATAGGCTCCAAGGTAGTCTTCGATGTAATGGGAACAGTGCAAAGATCATCATACCGTTGGTAACATTATCAGATGCTCATGTTATGAACTTACAAATAAAATATAGAAGAAATATCTAGAACTCTGTTTTGGACTAAAAATTAGCATAAAAGGAATAGTGCATCATCATATAGATTTAAAAGAGCATAATTAATGTACGGAATTAAATTAATAAAAATCTACCTGGTATTCAGAGGCTTCAATAGATGCTTGTATATCATGACCTGTATCTAATAGTACTACAGTATCTGCTTTGATGTAAAATAAACCTTATATAGTTACAAAACAGGGGCTAAGTATTAAAGGTTACTGTTACAACAATGTTCCCGTCGGTTCCAGCGCTCTTTGTGAACTTCAAAAGAGTTTATGTTGTTATAATTTTGACTAGTTTGTTCACGTTTGTGGTGAACAGATTTTGTTTGGCGACTTTTGGAAATAACAGTAGCTTCAGATATTGTATATACTTTCTTTTGTTAAATATTTTTGCGGTTTTCTGTATCGATATTTAATTCTATTTGTGAAACTGTTATTACTTTTGTAACCGTCGGTCAGTTAGCTAATTTCTCCTTTATACCGAAAACCGAAAGTCATGTTAGCGATTTATAGAAAGGAAACATGCTTTGTGAGGTCAGGTAGAGCAATGCTTAAAGGCATATTACACCCTATTTTACACTATAATTTTAAATATATTAAACATTTTAGCTCTATGCACCACGGACGACAGTACGCTGCAAATTAGATGCTATTAACCAGATATAATCCAAGTGAACAGTTAATTCGATAAATCTCAGTTTTCTTAAGTAAGTCTGAAATAAGAATTAGTATGTAACTTTATATAATATTTCGTTATTTATTTTATTAGGATATACTGGTAAAAATATTGGATGAGTTAAACTTTGGAGGACGGTAAACGCCTGTAGGCATCGAAACAATATAACTTCTATTGTGCCTCGTTTACTGTTTAAAAGTGTCAACTTAGCCAATATTTTATCGTTATATTCAACAGTGAATATGTATGCAAACAAGAGTATAACTAAGGTCAGATACTAGTTTTTATTTCAGTGACTCAGTTTCAAAGAAGTGTCGTAATAGTTCCCCAGTCGTAGAAGCACGCACGTCACTTGCCGACGCTAAACAAATAACGGTCTCTGCGGACCAAGAGCTCTGGTTTCCTTTGAAACTAGCGCTTATTTACGTTGCAAGGATGCTGCCTCCGAGCGGGGTGAATTGCTTACATAAATATTTGGATGTTGGAGGAATTTCACAGCGTTAGCGTCAAAGCCTTGGACAGTTTTGGTTGAAATCCAGCTGTCTTACATGTTAAAGTTGAAATGCATTGCACTGATTTATTTAAAACAGTTTTGAACAACGCTTATTTGCATTAGTTTAGCTATTTAGTCTGCCTTAGATAGAACTTTTTCAATAATCATCATACTAATGTTGTTGAAATGTTAATGTATATTTAAGAAAGTATTAATATTTATTACTGACGTGATAATTAATCACTTTACAAAAAGAATAGCATGAAAATGATGATATATTACTGAAGTATAAAGCCTTTAATGCATTATTTTATCTCATCTGATTGACGAAATCGTTTAATGACGCATCAGCGTAAGTCGTTTTATATTATTTAGAAAGGCTTATCGTGAAGGGTCGAAATATAGTCATGTTACGTGTACCCTGTGTATGTTTTGTCTATTGACACTAAGAAACTGTAGGTGACAAAATCGACCTGTCCGCAGTGCTAATATTTACGCAACTCGTTCCGTCTATACGTGACTTATCTAAACACTTTGCATAAATTTGCTTTCAATATTATAATTTTTGCGTTAGTTAAAAATACACCTGTTATCGTATAACAAGCATTTTGACATAACTATCGGTGTGTCTAAAGAAAATGTATATAGGTATATGTAAAACTTATCAGACAGAGAGCTTTACAATAAACCTAAATTCAATTTTTTACCAATTTCCTGATCTTCCTGTTTTCCAATGCTATAATTTTCAGAAGATCTTTCCTCCAATTTTCAATTAAATCAACATGAATTTATAGAGATAGGATCTATTTGAGGGCGTTATTTGAAGCACACGTAGAGGGAGAATGCTGGCAGCCAGTGGTTTGAGTAGTCGGACTCTTCAACAACTTCAACAGGTTTTAGCAAATGCACGCAGTTTGCAAGTGCCGGGAATCGATGAAAGGAATTGCATGAGCTTGGTTTTGGTATGGGTCTTTGAAATGCTGAGTTCCGTTGATTTAGAAACTGCGGTAAGAAAGAAAATTGTTAGCGAAGACATGAATTTGGGACCGATTTTCGATTTAACTTCGAATGACGTGAATGTTTGGATCTCTTAAAATGTATCTGAGGACGTTTGGTGTAAAGTATTATTTACACGCGACAGTCCATCTGATCCACCATCTGGTCCACTGCGATGAGTCTTATAGACTCAATATCCACGAGAAATAATGCTTCCTGTGATCGACATTCAATGTTTTGTTGTTACATGCTCCCACCTTCATAAATGGAATAAATGAGATTAGATTTTTTCTTTTTGTTAACAAATCTTATATCATTCGCCGCATAACAAAGACATTCGCATGCAAGCTTAGATTTGCCGCTGTGAAGTGCCTGGACAGTTATACACGCATTTCGGGTTCGTTAATCAGTAGAATATATATTCTATATACACTATATAAATTATACAGAATGCTGTTTTAAATCAAGGTTAAATAAATTAAGTATTTTACTCAACAATTTATAACGGTAAAAATATACATTGGTTTTTCGATGGAAAATAATACAAACGTAACGAGTACGTATTCTTTACGTGTTGAATTTACTGGTCATTAAACGCAGTTTAATAAATGAATGTATTTATTACTCTTCATTATAATGGTATTTTTACACGATTAATAATCAAATGAGCACTTTATTACTCTATTGGTGAAATCGTCGGCAAAACATGTCAATGAGAGCAACTTCTTTTCATTTTTCTAGGAGGCGGCAGCGGCCCACTTAGTGGAAGCTAGTGGCAGATCTACGAGCGGGGTATCTACTGCTAACCGTGGCACTTGCTCCGGGCGGCAGCGTCATGGGGGCGTCAAAATCATGTCACGGCATATATCGAAAATTCTAACTCCTTGGAAAACTGTTGGGAGGGAGCGCCATTATCATGACTTGCTCCGGTTCGAAAAAGACGTAGATTCGTTACTGGAAGCCTTAAACCTTGTTACCTAATTAATGTCTGCTGATATAAAAGTAATAGTACAGAAAACATTGAAGCTGTCGACTGCCATATTAAAAGCAGACGAAAAAATAGGATAAAATATGATATGAAGTATCCTCTGATCAGTTTAGGTGAGCGTACTAGGTGGACCGCGGCGCGGGTGTTGTGGAGCAACTTATATAATTGTATATGTATACATATTATAGTGACGACAGTCAACTTTTAATATCGCGTGTATTATTATATTTATTAGATGTTCAATTCTGTGATCGTGGTTATGTCGGTGATTATTAGATCTCATCAGTGTTAGTGTCTTCTCCTTTGTATGATTTTTTTATGTGATAGGAGATAATCGAGCTCTTTTATCGCGACTTTAATGATGCGTGATTTTAAGCGTTTACCGCCGCCCATGAATACAAGCAACACCGGCAGAGTGACAAGTGCGTTGACACTCTTTGGGATGGGAAAAGGAAAAGGAGGAGTGGGATGAGGTAACTGATCGAACGAAACGCAACAGTATAGATAGTGTTACTTAATGTCAATATTCTGTGAAAGTGTTGTTAAGTAGGCCCAAGCTGAAATCAATAAGGCTCGCTGCTGCTTCAGTAGTAATATCTTATTATCCTAGCTTCGGTGTAACTGATACTATTGGCTGATATTGAAGTTAACAGTTCCGAGTAGAGAGAATAATAGCGGTTTGCTATTTGTTTATTACCTGGAAGGGCTAGCTGAGGCGTCTGGTAATGACTGAGATCTCAAAGTGAAAATTTACCCTTACTGAACAGGAGCAATTCCTAGTAGCTGCAATACGATATCACAAGTATTCTATACGATATAACTGGTCTGAAAATCTAAGTGGCACTATCATGACTGTATCTGTATATAAAAAAATATTCCGTTACTGACACACTGACAGACAACGTACAGCCAAAACTACTAAGAAGCTAAAATTTAGTATGTATGTCCCTTGGGGAGCAGAAGGATGTACTAAAAAGGGATTTCACAAGTGCCCACGGAATCGTGTAGAAACGGTTAAATAAAAAGAAATATATGCGGGCGTAGCTGTGGGAATCCTCTTGTTATTGATGTAACGAAAGCTTATCAAGGCCTAATTTTGGGTTATCATGATGGTGAATTCGTGCATAGTTTGAACGTATAAAAATAAAACAACATTGTTAAAATTTTGACATCGAATAAAACTTCCATTTTATGAATAATAAAAGCCCTAATTAATTATTTTAGTTTATTTTTATAAAGAGCGATAAGCGGTTAAGCGCTTGTAAGTTAAATATCAGGTAAACATAAATATTAACCATAAACCACGTTGATAACGATCTACATGCTTTAAAACTGTAATATTTTCTTTAGGCTCGTAGTTCAATGTCCTGAGACAATGACAAACTATTTCGTGGGTATTGTTTAAAAAAGAACGGCTTTGACGCCGCTGTGCACGCAAAATTGAAAATACAGAGAACATTATGTGTTGTACACACAGCTAGGTAGACTACACACAATACTTCGAGTACATAGATCCACAGTACGAAGCTGATTCAAATAGTCAAATCTCAACTCCGTATTTACAATAGATTCCAATATAAAATTCTTTGTTGATTTTTTGTGGACTCCAGCCTCTGTATTGCCTATATTCGTAATCCAAAACCATTGTTACGAACCCAATATGTATGGACAATGTACTTGAATTCGAATGCGTAAAAAAATTCTGTAAAACGTTTGACTATACCACTCAAGTAATAAAATTTGGCCGGCACAGTTTTATGCTGATGTGAAAAGAAATCGAATTTGTAATGAATTTGAACACATCTACAATTTATTCTTTTTTAGCTTCATTACTTATTTGTTTACTAGCCAAAAAGATAGATGACTTCTCAGTAAAAATGCTTATGATGAGTATATATTGCTCACAGAGACCTCGTATTTCGGATGGTATATAAAACCCATCGGTTATAATTGTCTGAAACTTATTACTGTTACTATAACACGGCAGTAATCTCAAAGATATTGTCGACAAGACCGGTCAATGAACCACGTTGGTGAACTTACGACCACATCGAAGATCTCTCCGTAGCTTAAAATATCCACTTAAATTAAACAGAAAGATATTTAGATACCAATCTTTTGGGAAGCGTGGCAACCAGTATCTTGTTTCATTATTAGTGAAGGCCCTGACATAATTGAATACGATGATTCAATTCCAATTCGACTAAACGACTGTAATCTTTTCAACAAAAACAATTTGAGTTTCCAACGCGATAAAGATCTATCGAAATCCCTTATAACTGATTAGCTTAATTAAATTCGCGAAACGAGATTGGAAATACGAAAGTAATTCATTCAAAATCCAAATATTCGTAGCATTGAACATTGAAATGAATTAATTTGATATTTTAATGAATGAAGTAATTCTGAATGCTACATACCGGTAGAGTGATGATTTGGTACCATTTAGTTAATAGGATGGAGATTGTATTTGGTTCGTTAATTGGCTGTGCCAGTTACGCCCGGATAATACCCGGCCGTGTACTAGTTTTGTAATGAAGTACTCGAATAACCCGCTTCTTGTGTTTGTTTTGTCGGAATATTTTGAATGTTTGCTCATTTTTAACTACAAACTTTGAATGAATTATAATTTAAGCGTATGTTTACACTCATTTGTCTTACATAAAAACGCTTTTCATTATTTGAATTCTAACGTGAGTGATGTAATACTCGGCTAGTAAACACGCACGAATATTAAATCTTATAAAGGTTGATTCGATCGACAAAAGAATGACTGTAAAGAAGTGATTGTTACTCTGGTAACCTATATCTTATACATATGGTTACTTAGTTGAGATTTATTTAGTGTTTTGTTGAATGAAATAGCGTGACTGAGTTTTAAATTATGTCCATTTCTTACCATTGATCTAACATGGTGACTTTGCCAACCCGCATTAGGCCAAAATGATGGAATAGCTTTACCCTACTCATAGTGAAAAGAGATTTGTGGTCAGCAGTGGTACGGTACATATATAATGATGACAGGGCTGATGATGATGATGAATCACATAAAGCATTTGTTATGTTTCACTTTCTGTATCTATAACAATGTAAGTCCACTGTTCTTTAACACTTAAATTCAAACAGAACTTATTTTGCAGCACAATAGACTAAATTTACTTTTGAATTAGAATCAAATGATTAAATATGGCAACAGTTTCATAATTCGATCACAACTAATTTGAACGCTCAAAGAACTGGCTGTTTAGCCAAAGGCCATCGCAAACAAAATATTCAGATTGGATATAAATTATTATTAATGTCGATCAATGACACCACGCGTCCGATCTAACAGATAAATGCTAGCGATCAGGATATCAAATATTTATTGAACCGTTTTCATTGAATATATGTGGTTTCACTAAAATACGTAATTGTTCGTTGATTGGTGTACAGAGATTAGCTTTTAAGTGATACGTGTGTTTGTCCTGTGCTAGAATTTTGTTGTTCCAGGTTAGTAACAGTTGAATATTCGAAGCATTGTGTGCTCGGATTGCAATTGAAAGCTTAGAATTGGCTGACTGCGTGCTCAGTTACTATATGAAGTACTTGTTTATTTCAGGAGATGTTTTTATCTACCGTACGATATGTACAGTTTATAGAAGATATTTTATTTTATATATTTTTATAATTTTGCGTTTTTGTTTAAGGTAGTATAAAGTTAGTATAACCACTTCAACGCCCAGGCCGTTCTGATTTCTCAAACAAGGCAATATAAAATGATCTACTAATTGTATCGGCATTGTGGACAGTTGCTTGCAACACTAATATAAATTTCTATAAAATTCATGGTGCTTTTCACAGGTAAAGTAAATTTTCATAATTCATCCCTAATAGCGTAACATAACCTATAGAGGTTATGTTACGCTATCGTAGCGCCATTACACACTAATAACACAACTTTTCGTATACGTTTACAACGAGATTTGAAATAAAACGGTAACTTTTATGTAGGTACCCATAACGTAGTGTTGTTGAGACTAGACAAAATTGGTTAAAAATTTGAACTACAAATAACAAAAAAAATAACAAAGGCGCCGTAAGTTTTGTGCCAGTAGTTCAGTTCAGAGTAAATAAATTCCAAATTCGAAAGTTAGCAAAGTTTCCGTTAGTATATCCCTCAGATTGTGTTTGCCCGCGGGGCCACTCGTACAATAAGTCCGTAGCTCAAAGTTGAGCCTTTATGTAAATGTACGCGAGAAGGTTTTACGAAGTTTACGAGCACTGACCAACGATATACTAATTTGTGTGTGTATTACTATTTTGATAAGGTCAGTTTAGTAGGATAGATACACCTAGACATAGTAGTAGGTACTAGATATAGTATAAATGTGGCACTAGAGATATAACGGTAGTATTGGATTTGTACCTAAATTAAGAAATGCCTGAGTGGTAAGTCCTCTCTTAGAGCTCAATAAACTTTCTAAGGAACAAACATGACAAGTTTCAGTTTATTGCGGACAATAGTTTCAGCTGTGCGCTGTCTGTAAGTCAGTAACGGATGAGTTATATATTATGTATATTGGGTTCTGGAGTGGCCACCACGTACCGGACGACGCAGCAGGGATAGGCCTCCCGCAAGGTGGACCGACGATCTGGTTCAGATCGCGAGAAGGGGTTGGATGCGGGCGGCTCAAAATCGGTCTGTGTGGAGAACCTTGGGGAGGCCTATGTCCAGCAGTGGACGTCTCTAGCTCTCGTGCTAGCTAGGCTGACATGAGGATGATGATATATTAAACATATCTTAATAGCCATACAATAGTAGCAGTATGTAGTATGTATATTATTTGAGAGCTTACGAGCCGTGTCGGCTTGTCAACTAGACCACACTGTCAACCGTAATGCATACAGTAAGGAAATCCAGTACATTTGATGTAACCGCCATATAAGGTACATTTGGATACAATATTGGTATGTTAGCAGTCATTATACAATTACCAATAATTGTTCCCTGTAATTTTATTAGATCTCTACTAATTTATTGTCTAATTTAGTTTAATGTTTTTTAAACCACCTCACAAGGACTGAATCCTATGTAACGCAGAACTTTACAAACGCTTCACAACTAGTTAAGTAGTTTATTGAACTCAAAATACTGCCGAAATTTTAAAATTATATGTAATTAGAATTCCGACAACGTGTTCGTTACGTTTACGTCCCACTGGTTCAGCCTGGTACGTCATTAAAACAAATTCTTGGAAATAGTATCATCGCATGTTTTCATATTATTGTTTAATTAAAATACTCAGTACATAAAAATTCATATAAAACCACGGGAATAGCACAATTTCGTCAAATAAACGTGGCAATGAAAACAATACAATGTTTATTGTCCTAGCGATATCCCGGCTGCATTCAATCTGTGTCTACTTTCAAGTATAGCCAGTTTTTTTTAAATACAACTCCCGCACTAGGAATAAATCCTGTGTCGCGGGGGCCTTAACAAACATACAACCAACGGACATAATGAATACCCAGGCTTGAAATAACAATTTATGGATCACACAAAGTGTTGACTCGTGTGGGAATCGAACCCACAAGACTCGGCGCAATGTCAAAAGGCGAGGCGGCCGCTTCAACCACTACGCCAACCGTGCAATCAGTTTGACAGAATATTAAGCATAAATATAAATTGCCAAATAATATTTTCTCTTGATATACTATATATAGAACTTAAAACATATTTAGCTGAAACTTATTATATTTAATCTGTTGATTAGTCTGTTGAAGTCGTTGAATATTATTCATTAAATGTTATCAATGCCTTGTAATTATTTCAGTCTGATCGCTTTTAATTACCAAACTAAATACTGACGTTGATCAGATTAATTATTTAGCACAAAGAGATTCTCTATGAGTTCCTACGTAATGAATATCATTCATACAAGCTATATTTTGCGAGATTAATAGTGTTACCGTTACTTAATCTTTTTCTCCTCTACGAAACACAACTCCCTACGGTACGAATACGGATGATATTAAACATGGCGCAGGTGAGAATAAGTTACTCGCTCACCTTTAGAACACCATTAAATAGACCCTTTCCCTCGTGTAACTCGCCTTCGAAATATCCACCTTTCTTACTACTAACACCTGAGCAAAACAATCTTTAACATTCGGAAATCATATGAAATACGATTTACTGTTGTTGAAGTAAGAAAAGTTTCTTTCACAGCTAACATTGCAATACGCTAAACATAAATAAACAAAGGAGAATAGGGAGATATGTCAATGTAATTTGGAAGTAGTCGTAGACGTACCGACACCTACAGCATTAAATATCGACGACTCTACATCGGGCTAGCATGAAATATTCAGCGGTGAGCGAGCGGTGACCGCCCTTCCCCTGCACCCGCCTCTATTCATTGCTCTCTTGAGCCCCGAATTCTAGAGTGGTGAATCTAAAAAGCGATGTGTAGTCAGGTGTGGTGTCTCGATTTGAGTCCGAATATTTTATGTGTCACTGTCAGTAAGCGCCTGATTGTCGCCCGTCAACACCGCCGTATATCCTTCGCTTTACTGACGCTTCGTAAGTGGCCGCTGTTCTTTATAGCCAGCAAAGGGTTCACCGATATTGACAACCTTTTGGGGAACTATCTACTCCAAATATACGGAGCGATTTGTCGGCCGCACTGAAATAAAGGGTCCGCGGGATCACCCCAAATCTTGGCAGGAAAACTCACTTTTTTTTACTTAATCAACATCATCCCATTGCGGCGTGTTTGCCTACTACGGTCTTCTTCCCAACAGGAAAATGCTCAGTGAAAATGAATTTTAATATCACTTGCGAGGCATACAAATTCGTTGTCGGTCCTCGAGTGAGTTCCGACCACGTGTCATCGAGCATAACTTTACCCATTATTAAATTTTTGTGACCACGAGGGAGCTATGTAATCTTTTTTAATAGAAAAGCAGCATATGAAGCATATGTTGTTAGGTACAATTTTTTGGAACGTAGATAGAGTAAATCCAATAGGGGGCGATATCCTGTGCGTCGGTGACACTGCACAAACATGATTAGGGACGAGCAAGGGACGGTAATTGATGCTATTGGCCTAATTTGGTGGTCATTACTTTAGTTACAAAGCACATTTCCACCATGAATTGTATTATTTTTATTCCTTCTAAGGAAATCAATGCAAAAGTGTGCCTATTTGTTTTGCTTTTGCGTGAAAAAGGCTGAGCCGAAATCGAGGAAGTTTAGTCAACAAAAAGTTCAGATCTTGGGGACGGACGTAAGATAGCTTTGTTACAAAATTAAAACTTGAGGTGATTGAGATAGAGGGTGAGAAGTATAACAAGGAAAATATGTATTTCTTAAGTTGGGCATTAATTTGTCTATATATTTGGTTCTTTTATGTAATTTTGTTTTTCATTCGCGTACAAAACCACGGGCAAATGCTATTACTGTTATACATCACTGCATTCGTAAGTGATATGCTTGTCAATGTACCAACTCCAATCTAAGACAACATATTCGTAGACAAATATAAAGGCATGTTAGACAAGTGGGAACGTATATGAGAATGCATATCAGCAGAATTAGCATACGACTATGGAAGTTGGGGTATGCATACAAATTTAAATAATTAATCTACAGTTCCACGTAATTTCTTTACGTTGAATTAATAAGTTTAAGCAAGGCGTAAGCGTTTTAAAGATTGACTTTAGGAGCTTTGGTTTTGCGTCTAAACTTTCTTCGATGTAGTCAGCCATAAATTTGTTTTACTTCTTAGTGTGCGCAAAAAGCTGACAGTATATAGGACAGCACACAGCAGCACAGGTTTTTCACTTTCAAGCTATTATCGCCATTGTTCTCATTTTGAAATAGTCCAAAATTAATTATCACACACTATTTGAAAATGAGAACGATTTATATGCGACGTTTCTAACAATGTACTTTAAAACAGTTACGAGTAAGTAAGTTTGCCAGACTCACTTGCATTCTGAAAGTTAATAGTAAATGAGGTTGTAGGGACCATGTTCTGATTTAGAATGCATCAATAAATTGTACGCTACTTAAAATGAAACTGGGCCACAATCACCAAAAATACTATTTTGCGAACCGCGAACTCAGTAAGTGTATAACAACCATACAAACATTAACAAAACAAAATACTCGTATACGTCGTTAAGTGGTCTCACAGTACGATAGATTTTAATGGCGTCCTTGAGATCGAGAGGCTTTCACTGAAGGGTGCAACTAGTTCAAGGTCAGGGGAAATACGGCTCGTTGCATCAAGAAAGGGGAGAGAGGGGAACTGTTGGGAGGAAATCCCTTTGACGTTACCATGCGGGTCAAGAGGGTTAATTGGTTTTGTTGGGCACAACATATTGTAATACAAATGTGAAGAAAGAGTTGAGATTGTGTTTTGACTTGCAACCTTCTTTCGAAGCCTGCTTTTTTATGGACAAGTACGCAGCAAACATGAATTAACAAAATTATCTAACATCTTTGACTTCTAATGTCACAATGATACCGTAGGGAGTTGTGTTTCGTAGACAAGAAAAATAGTAAGTAACGGTAACACTATCAATCTCGCTAAATATAGCTTGTACGAATGGTATTCATTATGTTCGAGCTTATAGAGAATCGCTATGTAAATACATACGTATAATACATTATATGTATGTTTTTACAAAAAAGTATATATGTATGTTTATGCATTATCTAGTACCCATAGTACAAGCTCTGCTTAGTTTGGGACTAGATGGTGTTGTGTGAATGTGGTAGAATATTATTATTATAGTTTTAATGGTTTCAGCAGCCTGCTTACCGCTCAATACAGGATGTTGTAAGTTCGATCTCTACAGAACAAAACCTCGTGTGGTTCACATATTAATCGTTTCTTTTGATATATCCACTGGTTGAATATAAGCATTATCAGCTAAACAGATTTGTATGTACTTATGTTTCGATATTTCCGTCAGATATTTTTTACTCTTAAGTTGTACTTATAATGAAAAATAATCCATAGTAATCTGCGAACATTTAAAGCTTTCCCATTTAAATACAAATTAGGAATTTCTCTTAATCTTTCTTATTTGTATAGCACCATTCATAGCTTCTAAACGCCTTATTATTACATTAAAGGGGAAACCGCCTCAGAGCGGCGGCTCAAGAGAATTATAGAGTTGCTTATCGGAACACGTTTAATCGCTAAACTTTACAAGTTATTCTTTGTGCGTACTTTATCTTTTGCTTTCTGACATTCAATGCCCTTATAAAATACCGCAACTTTTTAATAGAATACCTTTAAGAAAGTAGCAGAAATTGTTAAGTGTTTATGTATTTTGTGAGTGAATAATTATAGTATAAAAATAGAGATTGAGTTGTTGAATAAATGAATTGTAGACCTTTGCTTATTTTTGCTGTCAATTTCTCATAATTATTTAAGAAATTAATTATGCTTTTTTGTCGTAAAATCTAGACCTCACTCATATACCCTAGATATTCGATACACATATCTATACCATCATTATCAACCGTGTATATAAACTGTTTCACTGATGTACAAGGGCCTTTTCTCACTTTTGAAAAGAGTAAGGCCAAAGTCTACCACGCTGGACAAGAGTGGGTTGGCAGACTACACTAATACTAAATTTAATTTTAAAGCCTGAGAATAATGTTAAACATATATGGAGTGTCCTTTACGTTTACGTTATGCATTGATCATGACGTTATGTCAATCCCCTTTCCATACAAAGTAAAAACCTGTACTAAGGGCCTTATCATACTAGCGGTTTGGGAGCGGTTGCGGGGCGCAGCGGACGCGCAGCGAATGCGTCGCGAACACGCCGCGGCTGCGCAGCGAAGACGCCGCGGCTGCGCAGCGAAGACGCCGCGGACGCGTGGCGAATACGTTACGTTTTTGTAGCAAATTATCGACGTACAGTACATTCAGTAACTGTACAGTGTATGTCAAGTAACTGGATGTACTGTACGTCGATAATTTGCTACAAACACGCGACAAAAACGTAACGTATTCGCCACGCGTCCGCGGCGTCTTCGCTGCGCAGCCGCGGCGTCTTCGCTGCGCAGCCGCGGCGTGTTTGCGACGCATTCGCTGCGCGTCCGCTCCGCCCCGCAACCGCTCCCAAACCGCTAGTATGATAAGGCCCTTAGGTATCATATAAAATCAGTTTCAAATCGATTCTGTACTAAGGTAACCAAAGGCCTGATTAACATACATAATATATATTGTAAATACATACCTATAATACACCCAGCCAGAGAACAAATGATTTGTGTTAAAAGCTTTGTGTTAATTTGGAATTAAGTCCACGACGCGCTAAATACGGCTTAACAGATGAAGTCACTGACCGCTAGACCAACGAGCCAGAAATTAATTAGTAAATTCGAACCACTTGCATTGTACGGGTAAGGTACATAGAAATGATACGAATGATGAGATAAAGTTAAAATGATATATTGTATAAAAACGCAAAATTACACTAAACACGAAAATATGAATAAAATGATCGACACGCGGCGAAATGCTAATTTGATTGCTAAGCCTGACGCGGTCTTGCAACTACTACTGTAAAACTTATGTTACCGAAATGATATGCGTTTCGCTGCGCGTCGATGTCAGCATAAAACTTAAACTATTGCTATGTACGGGTTTGCTCGTACATGCATAATATTAACTCAAAGGACCTTTGGACGTTCGCAATCGCTTTTAAAACACATACAATTTTGTTTAACCAAAATATAATTAATATGACTCCAATTTATACCTTTGTCAACATGAATTCTATAAGCCTTTGATGCCCCGTCCCTGACTAAATTTGAACTGGTTATCAGCTTATTTGCTTTGGCACCCGTATGATGCTACAGCGCATACATCGTTTAAACGTCCAGTGTATACGGACTTATCAAAGCGCTGAATGCTAGTGGCAATACGTTTACATACTTTTGAATTATAAAGATTAGTGCAGGCGTGCGGGCCAGCAGTTTTACTACAGAGAACTTTGTAGGTGTTCCGAGGTTTGTATTCAATGGATCCGTTTCACAGTTTTAGTGGTTAGTCATGAGTGTAATGTGTAATGGTGACAATAAGCATTACAAGACTCCGTGATTGGTTTGACTTGGTGTGATGTGTGGTGGGTTTTAAGTAGGCCGTTATTGCTTTATTGAAATGATTTTTACTAGACACCTAAGCTTTGCGATCGACACAAATTTACAAATATTTTTGTGAATAACGCTACATTGAGAGTATTTCTCTCGTTGTGGGTGTTTTGCACGGGCCAGAAAGGGTTGTCAGCTGTTTTTTTAGTTACTTAAGCGGTGTTTGAAGTAGAGTAGTAACATATACGCCCTACCTCTTCGCATCTCTCAAAACAGCACTTGGAATGCAAGCTCCATTAAAGGTTTTTGAAGACAATGTTTGTCTAATACACGCCCTCTATATTTGCATGCTTATATTCTGTTATCCTAGTAGTAATATGTTTAAGCATATTAAACATAACATGTAAACACTACAAATAAAAAAATAACGTATTTTGTAAAAATCCTTGAAACATTTTTGACGACTTTTCCCAAGAGCGTATGTGCCTTGCATGCATTGACACATGTTCTTGTACTTGTGTAATGTGAAGAAAAAGAATAAATTATTCATTTATCCTAATCCAAATTTATACGCAGTTTGCGTGACCAATGGTCAACATTCCATTGTAAGCCGGATAATCCCTTCTTGTACAAATGTATTACAAGAAAAGCCTTTTACCACAATTAGGTAATTATAATAAACCTAAAATGGGATTCACCGCCTATTAAAATGATCGCAGTATACGAAGTAATCTGGCTCAAACCTACACGCTTCAAGTATTGTAACTATAGCTTATGAGGTACTTTGTACAAGTGACGACTAATAATTTAAGTTCTATGGTGCGAAACTATGGGTTCACATCACAACCGTTACTATAGTCCATTAGGTGGATAGGTCATAGTAGCATATATCAGAGGTTGTAAGATCGATTCTCAGCCAGGACACCACTTTACGTGACGAATACGATTCTTTTTATGCATGTATTTCATGCATTTTGTAATTATAACAATATAATATTCTATCGCATTCACACAAAACCATCTAGTCCCAAACTAAGCAGAGCTTGTACTATGGATACTAGACAATGGATAAACATACATATATACTTCTTTTTTGTAAATACATACATATTACACATCGAAATTAGTTTGATTCCGATAATAATTAGTATTAATTATTTATTATTAAACACATACCACCACATAATTTGAATAATACATATATCGAATGTTGCACAAGTTCTATGTCTACAATCAAAGATTTTCCAAATCGTTTACAGTTTAAGCGCGCACTTGGACTATTGACTTTCCTTTTTAGCCTTCCAGTTTATTTAACGGCTCTTAATCTCGTTGACTTAGATATTAATGAAGGTATAAGTATCTCTTGTTTCCACCGGCTTACATTTGTAGTCTTCATATTATATAAGTTAGAATTTATGTTTTGTTTCCATTTTTTGTTGTTTTCTTTTTTACTATAATATTATGTAGCATGTTATGTGGTATTTATAAATAGATAATAATAGCGTATCTCGCCAACAAGCGAATGAGCTTGGCGAGTAAAAACAATATTGTTAAAAGTGTACAATACCATTTATATATAAATAAAAATAAAAAAAGAACATTGGCCATAGTCACGGATACATATAAAATCTTTTTGTTAGCAGCCTAACTTCACTTCTAGTTAGGTATAATAGAACGCTCCACCCTATCGGACATGATAATATAGTATTTTTATCAAGACAAACCAGCATTTTCAACCGATAACTGTAGCCATAAAATCTCTTTACCGCGCCACTCGTCAGCGGTGGCAGTGGCGGCTATACGTTTGATGTTATCTTACGTGAGTGATGTTTGTATCACACATCGGGAAGCTGTGGCGACTATGCGTTACGCACCTAATACCATCATCAATTTGAGAAGTGGAAGACTTACGGTAGGGTTGCTACTGAAGTGCTATTGAGAAAATAATGGAGTGGTGCGAATTCAGGCCTCCTTCGAATTGTTCATGAGCGTTCCTTGAACGTATCCTCGGCGTCCGTTCGGCGTGCGCCCGGCGTTCACAACTTTTACAATGTTTAAAAACGCAAGACGGCATTTTATGAATTTAAAAGCTGGATTGACGTGGCGTGTGAACTGTGCGATGCTTCGCAGCGCACTGAGCCGAGTTTGTATTCGCTTTTCAATTTTGTATTTGCTTTAGTGGCTTCACGCAAGTGTTCCGTCCGCGCGCTCTGTCTGCCCTTTGATCTGTAGTCTTAGGTATAAACGACAAAGTTATATTTGCGGTTGATTACAATTAACTTGAATTTTAAAATATGTACTACAGAGTGAACGCCGAGCGCACGCCGGGCGTACGCTCGAGTAACGTTGTCGCCCAATGTACGGTCGGCCTTACAATTTTAAGTTTTTCTCTAGTACGCAGCGATAGCCTAGTAGAGACAAATAGACTGCTACACAGAGAGTATCGAATTCAGATCCGCGCGACACGTACGGTTCGAAGTCATGTGCTTATTAACTTTTTATTGCTTTCTGGCAAACACAGCGTGAGAAAACGTGCATGTCAGTGTAGTAACAGCATGAAGTAAACTGAACATTACGTCAACAAAATTATATAGAATAAAAGCTTTGTTAAATACCGAAAAAAGCGTTAACACCTTCCATTTAAAATATTTAAATATTGTTAATCATGACGTCATTTCATACTCCTTGCATATAAAATGTGGCTGCCACACAAAAATTATCGTTTCGCATTTCAAATGCTTGTGCCCTTTTTTAATATTGTATATTTTGACTAGTTATTCCAGGGACCTGCTAGTAAACTCCCGCTCTAGGAATAAATCCTGTGTCATGAGGGACTTTACAAACATACAATCAACGGACACAATGAAAACCCAGACTCAAAACAACAATTAGTTGATCACAAAAAGTGTTGTGATCAATGTGACGAAATCGAACCCACGAAACTCAGTGCAGTGTTAGGTGGCAGCCACTTATATTACTACGCCGACCACGCAGTCAGTTGATATTATTATAACGCATCCATATTTTCTTAAAGTGGAATGGTGACTCGTTTATCGATGGATAGTGATTTTGTTAATCATCTATTTTTATTGCTACAAAAATAGAAGCTGTTATCCGCCGTACTTGCAATTTTACAGTACTCTTGGGAAATTACAGAAGGCAAAATAAGGCACCATTTATTAAGTTGAACATAAATAGACTTCGAATACCTACGTAGTTTAAAGTATACAATATTTCAAGGATTTCCAATAAAAACGCTGGCAACACCGCGGGAGCATATATATTACATTAAAGCGATATTCAGTGTCTTACAAAGGCAGGAGGCGCCCTCTATAAGTAATGAGGCAATTTACGAATAAGGGCTCTAGTCACATCAAGCAAATACTACATGAGTACTGATACTACTTACTTATACTTCAGTCTTCCTGTGAACACGCATAGTGTAACCAACAGCGAAACATCATTGCAAATAAAAGGTGTTTCCAAATTACCTAAAATTTCCTTTTTGGTCTATTTATGATTTCAGATACAATAATGTAGGTAACTAATTTAAGTATAAAATTATACTTGCCATATTTTTCTTTATTTCTATTTACATATTTCAATTATGACTAACTATATACACACATTGTGTTTTTTTAAACTAATAACGACTTAGTCAGGTTGTTCCCATAAACTCAAATTAATGTTAATTGACTTACTAATCTGTTATCAGGTAAATATTCAGCAACAAACAATTTGTAAAAGGTAAATACAACCAAAATCCAAAACGGGATACACGCAATATCTGGTATTAGATTAAAAGCGATAAAGTTTTGGAGGTTGTATAACCCCCGCGATATCAATTTTAAATATGTCAGCTAAGTTTAGTAAAATTAATGATTTTATTTCGATTTTTTTAGGGTTGTTAATTTTTTTATGATACGGTAAATGCCACGTAGAAAACGGAGATTTAAGTACAAATAGATTTGGTTTTGTTAGTTTTCAAATGCATTATACATAACTGGCCAGGGGTTGTTCTAAGGTGGCAAAGAAAAACGATTTAAATGTGATTCCAAATAATAATCTTTATATTGTGTAAGTATTCTTTGCGAAGATTGAAGTTGAAATCATCGTTACAATTGAGAAATTTACTATTGAAAAAGAAATATACTTCAATCGCTCAACCTGAAAACAAGAATTTAATATAGAACCTAATGTCAGTCCATCACAATTGTTTTATAAAAAGATCGCAGTAGAACCTTGAATTTGATCAAGGCTGTATATAAAAAAAACTGGCGAATGTTTGAGTTATTTAGCAGACAGTCCTATTTTTCTGAATAAAGACTGACAGTACGAGAGGTACTGGACTAGCAAATAGGTACTCATTTAAATAATTCTACGGAACCTGCGTTCTGATTGTGATGAGTAATCTCTCTTATGATAAGAAGTTTATTTTCTTTAAACAAAAGCTCAAGTGGTATAATGTTCAGTTTCTGTTGCTTTTTGCGGTTTACTATTAGAAAAAAGCTTTAGCTTGCTCAAAACATTACAAAACAACTAGGTGCGCGTGCATTTAAATATTATAACAATAATATCATGCTATCATAAGACAACTGGCATGGTCATCTCATTCCAAATAAGCTTGGTCATGTACTTATGGCAATCAGATATCTGAAGATCACTATTATTTTTTATTTCATAATAAACACATACATACTGTAGATTAATTACACCTAGGTAGATATTACACTTATTATCGTGCCCATACAAGTACTTTTCCTGAGTTGTTAACTGACCACTAGATCAAACAACCGTGTAATAAAATTATGTAATTTTGTAGGTCTTAGTTTTTTTCTGAAAACATGCCTTTACCAAATCCTATATATAATCTATTTGGTATTCTATTCTAATGACTTGCACATTTTTGATATTAAATTGTAAGTACGTCTTGAAATTGAACGGTATCAGCCCTACTTATATCGCGTTCCACGACTCGCGCCCGTCTTGTCGGCCGATGTGCTCGCGATCGTGCGATTGTACGCCATTTGTCTTACCTCTGTCGGTCTATTTATCACGGCAAGCGACGATTTCTCTTGTCAACATGTCGCCTTTGTAATACTTTTTATAAAAATGCCTTTGTTTTTTGAAGTTATTCACCAATATCGTAGAACACGACAAGTATAACCTTGATTTTAAGAGAATCATGTTTCCTCTTAGAAACGTGGATTCAATTTAATACGAGCAAAAAACAATATGGTTTTAAGTTCTTAAGCGATGTTAGCATGCGCGAATACATTTTATAATGAATATGATGCTAATAACTTCCATAATCTTTGCCTTAAGTGAGACTAACATTAAAATAATTTACAAACATGAATATACTACAAAGGTTTACAACCTCTGAGGGGACGTAAGTACCTAGGAAGCCAACGTAAGTACCTACGTCATTCCTAATGTGAAGTTGTATACCTAGGGCCGGATAGTAATTTGAGTAGAGCATATTATTTATTATAGTACAACATAAATTCGTATCCTCAAAAGCGTAAGTGTAGGTAGAATACCATCTTTATTGGTAACTATCCATAAAGCTATTGAGTTTCAAATTAATTGTATATAAGCCAGTAGGTATAAGAATATTTTATATCACCAGATACCCAATTTAATTTTAGTTCAGAATATAGCCCTTGAAAGTTAATTACTACGATATAATTTGATTTTTTGAAACAACACATTCCCGCAAAAATGTAAAAAAACGAATCAGTGAAAAATTACACTTGATTAGCAAAATATAAAATGTTTGTGATCGGTTTATATGATTTTGCGTGAGCGAAGGTAAATATAATTTTGACATCCACCTTTTGTATTCCACTTTCCGCAAGTCTCTTTTCCGCAATATACTATTTGCTTCGTGTACTTTCATTACTCTCCTCTTACGACACCTACGGAACGAAGTGGTATAGTGAACCCACAAGCAGAAATAAAATATAATAGAGGTGAATGTAGAAAAATTAAAGATAAAATTTGACTGCCATGTCAGAGTTTTGAAAATGTGTCTGGTTTACCAATAGTCAAGTATTTAGATGCTTGCTAAATTTTAATTGCAAATTACAAAATAATATTTTCGCTCGAAATACTACAAAGCTGAAACTTGTAATTTTTTAGGGTTCCGTACCTAAAAGGTAAAAAACGGAACCCTATTACTAAGCCTCCGCTGTCTGTCTGTCCGTCTGTCTGTCTGTCTGTCTGTCACCAGGCTGTATTTCATAAGCCGTGATAGCTAGAATGCTGAAATTTTCACAAATTATGTATTTCGGTTGCCGCTACAACAACAAATACTAAAAATAAAGAAAATGAAAATATTAAGGGGGGGGGGGTCCCATAAAGAAAACGTGTTTTTTTTTCGTACTTTTTGCTCAAAATTACTAAATGTAACAGGTAGACGCTTTAAATGTTCACAGAATATGTAGTTGTATATTACCTTTCAAAACTTTATTTATGCCTTTACAATTATCCAATATATCAAAATAAATCATTAAATAACAAAAGTAAATAATAAAGAGGGGCTCCCATACAACAAACGTAATTTTTAAGCAATTTGTTACTCGATCTTAATAAACAAGTAGAAACTTATAAAGTATTTAAGTATACATACAACGAACGTGATTTTCTTTTATAGATGATGGTACGGAACCCTTCGTGCGCGAGTCCGACTCGCACTTGCCCAATTTTTTTCTGTTGATTAGTCTGTTAAAGACTGTTGAATTTGTTTATTAAATGTTATCAATGTCATAAAGACTTAAAGACATAAAGACATATTTATTTCTGCATTTTGGTTGTTTACAACACTTATACATGTCAAAACCCTATTCTAGATGATGCCGGCTTTTCCTAGCTAAATGATTTCTTGAGAAAAGAGGCCGAAACAAACTCAGAGTCATTGTTTTTTTTTTGTCACTTCAATTTCTTTAGTCTTTTCTTGATCTTTTAAAGTCCAGACAAAAAAAGGGTTTAGTATGCAAGTACAATGCAGGAAATCATCTGACGCTTTTGACTGACTCGGCCCACTGATGGCCCGCATTCAACAGCAATCGTACGGCTCAACCTTGATCGAGGGAGCCAGCACGATCTGTATCACTATGCCTCCACGCCATCAGAAGGCGTATGCATAAGCATGTCAGCCTAAGCCATCAGACAGGTTGCCACAACTATTTGTTTATATGTTTAATAATGCCCACATCGTACTCACAACTTTACATGCTAATAAATAGTAAAATACATGTTGTAAACAATATGTAAAAATAATAAAAAATTAAACAATAAAATGTCATATATTTAAATCATCATCATCATCATCAGCCTTTAAAAGTCCACTGGTGGACTAGGCCTCTCCTTTGAAAGGAGGAATTGGCCTACTATACAACGCTGGCCAAACGGGTTGGTATAGGGTTTGTATCAAGTTTTCCTTCTCTTACAGTGCTGTACTCTGCATAATATGCTCCCTCTGTCGGCTCTTACGACACCCATGGGATGATACTGGGTGGTGACAATCCGTATTCTTAATCCGTCACCACAAGGATAATATATTTAAATGTCACAACATATTATTGAATGTCAATGAATGTCTAAAAAATTAAATTATAATATATTACTTAAGTAATTTTAAATGTCAAAAGAAAATAAATAAAATAACAATGTCAAATCAAACAATGTCAAAACAAAATAAATAAAATTACAAATGTCAGAATGTAAAGATATAAGTAGGTACTACAAATGTAAATAAAAATATTATGTCACTAATTTCAAAATGTCAAAATTCATAATGTCAATTCATAATTTTTAAACGCAATTCCAGGCGTTTTTGTCTGCTAAATAATCTTTAACTGTGTAATAAGCTTTCGAACACAAGCTCTGTTTAATAAATACTTTGAATCTATTAATACTTCCTCCTGAATATTGCCTGGAATTTTGTTGTAAAAACTAATGCTTTGACACTTGTATGAGTTACTTATTTTTTGTAGTCTAGTTGAAGGTAGAACAAGTTTGTTTTTGTTTCGTGTATTTAATTTATGAATGTCGCTGAACTTAGAAAACATATTTATATTTTTCCTGACATATAACAAGTTCTCATAAATGTATTGAGATGCGACAGTCATTATCTTAATTTCTTAAAATTTTTCCCTCAGTGAATGCCTTGAACCAAGACTGTAGATTGCACGAATAGCCCGCTTCTGCAGTACAAACACAGTTTGTCTTTTAATTATTTCAGTCTGATCACTTATAATTATCAAACTATGTATTGACATTGATCACATTAATTATTTAGCACAAAGCGATTCTCTATAAGTTCCAACATAATGAATATCATTCATACAAGCTATATTTTGCGAGATTAATAGTATTACCGTTACTTAATTTTTTTCTCCTCTACGAAACACAACTCCCTACGGTACGAATACGGATGGTATTAAACATGGCGCAGGTAAGAATAAGTTACTCGCTCACCTTTAGAACACCATTAACTAGACCCTTTCCCTCATGTAACTCGCCTTCAAAATATCCACCTTTCTCACTACTAACACCTGAGCAAAACAATCTTTACATTCTGAAATCATAAGAAATACGATTTACTGTTGTTGAAGTAAGAAAAGTTTCTTTCACAGCTAACATTGCAATACGCTAAACATAAATATACAAAGGAGAATAGGGAGATATGTCAATGTAATTTGGAAGTAGTCGTAGACGTACCGACACCTACAATATTAAATATCGACGACTCTACATCGGGCTAGCATGAAATATTCAGCGGTGAGCGAGCGGTGACCGCCCTTCCCCCGCACCCGCCTCTATTCATTGCTCTCTAGAGCCCCGAATTCTAGAGTGGTGAATCTAAAAAGCGATGTGTAGTCAGGTGTGGTGTCTCGATTCGAGTCCGAATATTTTATGTTTCACTGTCAGTAAGCGCCTGATTGTCGCCCGTCACCACCGCCGTATATCCTTCGTTTTACTGACGCTTCGTAAGTGGCCACTGTACTTTATAGCCAGCAAAGGGTTCACCGATATTGACAACCTTTTGGGGAACTGTCTACTCCAAATATAAGGAGCGATTTGTCGGCCGCACTGAAATAAAGGGTCCGCGGGATCGCCCCAAATCTTGGCTGGAAAACTCACTTTTTTTTACTTAATCAACATCATCCCATTGCGGCGTGTTTGCCAACTACGGTCTTCTTCCCAACAGCAGGATTATCATTTTATCCTCGAGGAAAATGCTCAGTGAAAATGAATTTAAATATCACTTGTGAGGCATACAAATTCGTTGTCGGTCCTCGAGTGAGTTCCGACCACGTGTCATCGAGCATAACTTTACCCATTATTAAATTTTTGTGACCACGAGGGAGCTATGTAATCTTTTTTAATAGAAAAACAGCATATGAAGCATTTGTTGTTAGGTACAAATTTTTGGAACGTAGATAGAGTATATCCAATAGGGGGCGATATCCTGTGCGTCGGTGTGTCAGACTGCACAAACATGATTAGGGACGTGCGAGGGACGGTAATTGATGCTATTGGCCTAATTTGGTGGTCATCACTTTAGTTACAAAGCACATTTCCACCATGAATTGTATTATTTTTATTCCTTCTAAGGAAATCAATGCAAAAGTGGGCCTATATGTTTTGATTTTGCGTGAAAACGGCTGAGTCGAAATCGAGTATGTTTAGTCAACAAATAGTTCAGATCTTGGGGACGGTCATTAGATTGCTTTGTTACGAAATTAAAACTTGAGGTGATTAAAATAGGGGATGAGAAGTATAACAAGGAAACTGTGTATTTTTTGAGTTGGGCATACATTTTTCTATATATTTGGTCTTTTATGTAATTTTCTTTTTCATTCGCGTACCAAAACCACGGGCAAATGCTATTACTGTTATACATCACTGCATTCGTAAGTGATATGCTTGTCAATGTACCAACTCCAATCTAAGACAACATAATTATTCGTAGACTAATATAAAGGTATGTTAGACAAGTGTGAACGTATAAGGGAATGCATATGAGCAGAATTACCATACGACTATGGAAGTTGGGGTATGCATACAAATCTTAATAATTAATCCACGGTACTACGTAATTTCTTTACGTTGAATTAATTAGTTTAAGCAAGGCGTAAGCGTTTTAAAGATTGACTTTAGGAGCTTTAGTTTTGCGCCTAACCTTTCTTCGATGTAGTCAGCCATATGTTTGTTTTACTTCTTAATGTGCGCAAAAAGCTGACAGTATATAGGCCAGCGCACAGCAGCACAGGGTTTTCACTGTCAAGCTATTATCGCCATTGCTCTCATTTTGAGATAGTCCAAAATTAATTATCACATATTATTTGAAAATGAGAACGCTATATATGCGACGTTTCTAACAATACACTTTAAAACAGTTACGAGTAAGTAAGTTTGCCAGACTCACTTGCATTCTGAAAGTTAATTGTAAATGATGTTGTAGGGACCATGTTCTGATTTAGAATGTATCAATAAATTGTACGCTACTTAACATGAAACTGGGCCACAATCACCAAAAATACTATTTTGCGAACCGTGAACTCAGTAAGTGTATAACAACCATACAAACATTAACAAAACAAAATACTCGTATACGTCGTTAAGTGGTCTCACAGTACGATAGATTTTAATGGCCTCCTTGAGATCGAGAGGGTTTCACTGAAGGGTGCAACTAGTTCAAGGTCAGGGGAAGTACGGCTCGTTGCATCAAGAACGGGGAGAAAGGGGTACTGTTGGGATGAAATACCTTTGACGTTACCATGCGGGTCGAGAGGGTTAATTGCTTTTATACGGCACAATATATTGTATTACAAATGTGAAGAAAGAGTTGAGATTGCGTTTTGACTTGCAACCTTCTTTCGAAGCCTGCTTTTTTATGGACAAGTACGCAGTAAGCATGAGTTAACGCAATTATCTAACATCTTTGACTTCTAATGTCACAATGGTTTCAGCGGCCTGCTTACCGCTCAACGCTGTACAATATACAGGATATTGTCAGTTCGATCTCTACACGGAATAAAACCTCGTGTGGTTCACATATTTATTGTTTCTTTTTAGGGTTCCGTACCTAAAAGGGAAAAAACGGGACCCTATTACCAAGCCTCCGCTGTCTGTCTGTCTGTCACCAGGCTGTATCTCATAAACCGTGAAAGCTAGAAAGCTGAAATTTTCACAAATTATGTATTTCGGTTGCCGCTATAACAACAAATTGAAGCAACAAACAACAAAAAAAGTGTTTGTAAAGTGCTTTTTTTCGTATTTTTTGCTCAAAATTACTAATTGTAACAGGCTTTAAATTTTCACAGAATATGTAGTTGTATATTACCCTTTAAAAATAAATAATTTAATAAAAAAGTAAATAATAAAGGGCTCCCATATAACAAAACGTAATTTTTAAGCAATTTGTTACTCGATCTTAATAAACAGGTCGAAACTTAAAAAGTATTTAAGTATACATACAACGAACGTGATTTTCTTTTATAGATGATGGTGCGGAACGCTTCGTGCGCGAGTCCGACTCGCACTTGCCCAATTTTATTATATTTCCCTTGGTTGCATATTATTATAATATTTTAATGGTTTCAGCAGCCTGCTTACCGCTCAATGTTGCTCACAGGATGTTGTAAGTTCGATCTCTACGGAACAAAACCTCGTGTGGTTCACATATTAATCGTTTCTTTTGATATATCCGTTGGTTGAATATTAGCATTATCAGCTTAACAGATTTGTATGTACTTATGTTATTATATATTTCCGTCAGATATTTTTTATTCTTAAAGTTGTACTTAATAATGAAAAATAATCCATAGTAATCTGCGAACATTTAAAGCTTTCCCATTTAAATACAAATTACGAATTTCTCTTAATCTTTCTTATTTGTATAGCACCATTCATAGCTTCTAAACGCCTTATTATTACATGAAAGGGGAAACCGCCTCAGAGCGGCGGCTCAAGAGAATTATAGAGTTGCTTATCGGAACACGTTTAATCGCTAAACTTTACAAGTTATTCTTTGTGCGTACTTTATCTTTTGCTTTCTGACATTCAATGCGCTTATAAAATACCGCAACCTTTTTAATAGAATACTTTTATGGAAGTAGCAGAAATTGTTAAGTGTTTATGTATTTTGTGAGTGAATAACTATAGTATGGTGACGGATTAAGAATACGGATTGAAACCACCCCATATCATCCCATGGGTGTCGTAAGAGCCGACAGAGGGAGCATATTATACAGAGAACAGCACTGTAAGAGAAGGAAAACTTGATACAAACCCTATACCAACCCGTTTGGCCAGCGTGGTATAGTAGGCCAATTCCTCCGATTAAAGGAGAGGCCTAGTCCAGCAGTGGACTGTTAAAGGCTGATGATGAATTATAGTATAAAAATAGATATTGAGTTGTTGAATAAATTAATTGTAGCCCTTTGCTTATTTTTGCTACCAATTTCTCATAATTATTTAAGAAATTAATTATGCTTTTTTGTCGCAAAATCTAGACCTCACCCATATAACCTAGATATTCGATACACATATCTATATCATCATCATCAACCGTGTATATAAACTGTTTCCCTGATGTGCAAGGGCCTTTTCTCACTTATGAAATTATGAAAAGAGTAAGGCCAAAGTCCACCACGCTGGACAAGAGTGGGTTGGCAGACTACACTAATACTAAATTAAATTTTAAAGTCTGAGAATAATGTTATACATATATGGAGTGTACTTTACGTTTACGCTATGTCGATCCCCTTTCCATACAAGGTTAAAACCTGTACTAAGGTAACCAAAGGCCTGATTAACGTACATTATATATATTTTAAATACATACCTATAATACACCCAGCCAGAGAACAAATGATTTGTGTTGAAAGCTTTGTGTTAATTTGGAATTAAGTCCACGACGCGCTAAATCCGGCTTAACAGACAAAGACACTGACCGCTAGACCAACGAGCTAGAAATTAATTAGTAAATTCGAACCACTTGCATAATATCAACTCAAAGGACCTTTGGACGTTCGCAATCGCTTTCAAAACACATACAATTTTGTTGAATCAAAATATAATTAATATGACTCCAATTTATACCTTTGTCAACATGAATTCTATAAGCCATTGATGCCCCGTCCCTGACTAAATGTGAGCTGGTTATCAGCTTATTTGCTTTGGCACCCGTATCATGCTGCAGCGCTTACATCGTTTAAACTTCCAGTGTAAAAACGTCCAGTGGACGTATCAAAGCGCTGAATGCTAGTGGCAATACGTTTACTTTTGAATTATAAAGTTTAGTGCAGGCGTGCGGGCCAGCAGTTTTACTACAGAGAACTTTGTAGGTGTTCCGAGGTTTGAATTCAATGGATCCTTTTCACAGTTTTAGTGGTTAGTCATGAGTGTAATGTGTAATGGTGACAATTAGCATTACAAGACTCCGTGATTGGTTTGACTTGGTGTGATGTGTGGTGGGTTTTAAGTAGGCCGTTATTGCTTTATTGAAATGATTTTTACTAGACACCCTTGGGTGTCTATATATATGTCGTGTTATATATTAATATTTTTGTGAATAACGCTACATTGAGAGTATTTCTCTCGTTGTGGGTGTTTTGCACGGGCCAGAAAGGGTTGTCAGCTGTGTTTTTCGGTGTTCGAAGTAGAGTAGTAACATATACACCCTATCTCTTCTCATCTCTCAAAACAGCACTTGGAATGCAAGCTCCATTAAAGGTTATGGAAACAATGTTTGTCTAATACAAACCCTCTATATTTGCATGCTTATATTCTGTTATTCTACTAGTAATATGTTTAAGCATATTAAAAATACAATATTTTTGGCGACTCTTCCCAAGGGCGTATGTGCCTTGCATGCATTACATACATACATACATAGACTCACGCCTGTTTCCCGGAGGGGTAGGCAGAGACTACGGAACGCCATTTGCAACGATCCTGACATATCTCTCTTGCTTCATTCACTCCCATCAGATTCCTCATGCATGCTCTTCTGTTCAGGGTACATCTCACCTGTCCTGTTTTTAGGATGTCTCCAATCTGGTCAGAGAACGTCCGCCTAGGTCTTCCCCTTCGTCCTGTCCCTTCCACAATTGCCTTATATATCTGCTTGGTCAGTCTTTCGTCATCCATCCTCTCCACGTGCCCAAACCATCCTAGCATACCCTTCTCGATGCTTGTCACTATATCTTCTTTTACCCCACAACACTCTCTTATCACACAATTCTTTACTCTGTCAGTCAGAGAGACACCACACATACTTCTCAGTGCTCTCATTTCTACAGCATTGATTCTACTTTGAAACAAGTAATTGTACTTGTGTAATATCAAGAAAAAGAAAAAAGCTATAATAAATTATTCATATAACCTAATCCAAATTTATACGCAGTTTGCGTGACCAATGGTCAACATTCCATTGTAAGCCGGATAATCCCTTCTTGTTCAAATGTATTTCAAGAAAAGCTTGTTACCACAATTACGTAATTATAATAAGCCTAAAATGAGATTAACTGCCTATTAAAATGATCGCAGTATCTGGCTCAAACCTACACACTTTAAGTATTGTATTTTTTTTATAGATTCACGCCTGTATCGCCGAAGGGGTAGGCAGAGGTGTAATATTACACCCACATTTCGCTATGAATTTGTAGGTCCCACGTAATAGGGGGCAAGCCTATTGCCGTACCGGGCACATTACCAGACTCCGTGCTGTTACTGAGAATTTCCTAACGGAAAACCCAATAATACTTTGCCCGACCCGGGAATCGAACCCGAGACCTGCTATTCCCACGCGCACATTTATGCCGCGAGACCGACGAAGCAGTCTTTTCTTTTAATAGGGGGCAAGCCTATTGCCGTACCGGGCACATTACCAGACTCCGTGCTGTTACTGAGAATTTCCTAACGGAAAACCCAATAATACTTTGCCCGACCCGGGAATCGAACCCGAGACCTGCTATTCCCACGCGCACATTTATGCCGCGAGACCGACGAAGCAGTCTTTTAGTCAGTTTAAGTATTGTAATTGTAGATTATAAGGATTTTGTACAAGTGACGACTTATATTTTAAGTTGAATAAACATAACAATAGTCCATTAGGTTGAAACTTCATCGCAGCATATAGTCAGAGGTTGTAAGTTCGATTCTCAGCCAGGACACGACTTTACGTGACGAATACGATTTTATTTTACCTAATTGGTTTGATTGCGATACTAATTAATATTAATCGAACACATACCACCACATAATTTGAATAATCATATATGTATACTAATGTTGCACTAGTTCTACATGTCTACAATCAAGAATTTTCCAAAACGCTTACCACAAATTTATATTATTACAAATCATGGACTAAAAATAAATCGAGGTTTACTCCTAAGTTTTGCCGCGTAAAATTGATCATACGTGCACAATTAACACGTTTTTGTAAAACTATTGCCACTAGAATTCGTTCTAACAAATGTCAAATTAAAATAAATAACTACTTTCGTCAAAAAGTCCTTTTAAAAAATCTCCATCAATACCTAAACCTGGTTTTATATTTAAACCATGTTTTGTAATAAGGCCCTTACAGTTTAAGCGCGCACTTGGACTATTGACTTTCCTTATTAGCCTTCCAGTTTATTTAACAGCTCTTAATCTCGTTGACTTAGATATTAATGAAGGTATAGATATATCTTGTTTCTACCGGCTTACATTTCTAATCTTCATTTTTATAAGTTAGAATTTATGTTATGTTTTCTTTTTTGTTGCTTTCTTTTTTACTATAATATTATGTAACATATTGTGTGGCATTTATAAATAGGTAATAAGAGCGTATCTCACCAACAAGCGAACGAGCTTGGCGAGTAAAAACAATATTGTTAAAAGTGTACAATACTATTTATAATATATAGATAAATAAATAGTGTATATTTTGACTAGTTATTCCAGGGACCTGCTAGTGAACTCCCGCTCTAGGAATAAATCCTATGTCGTGGGGGACTTTACAAATATACAATCAACGGACACAATGAAAACCCAGACTCGAAACAACAATTGTTTGATCACAAAAAGTATTGTGATCAACGTGAGGAAATCGAACCCACGAAACTCAGTGCAGTGTTAGGTGGCAGCCACTTATACTACTACGCCGACCACGAATATTATTATAACGCATCCATATTTTCTTAAAGTTTAATGGTGACTCGTTTATCGATGGATAGTGATATTGTTAATCATCTATTTTTATTGCTACAAAAATAGAAGCTGTTATCCGCCGTACTTGCAATTTTACAGTACTCTTGGGAAATTACAGAAGGCAAAATGAGGCAACATTTATTAAGTTGAACATAAATAGACTTCGAATACCTACGTAGTTTAAAGTATACAATATTTCAAGGATTTCCAATAAAAACGCTGGCAACACTGCGGAAGCAGATATATTACATTAGAGCGATCTTCAGTGTCTTACAAAGACAGGCGGCGCTCTTTATAAGTAATGAGGCAATTTACGAATAAGGGCTCTAGTCACATCAAGCAAATACTACATGAATACTTACTTATACTTCAGTCTTGCCATGAGCACGGCTAGTGTAACCCATTGCGAAACATCATTGCAAATAAAAGGTGTATCCAAGTTACCTAAAATTTCCTTTTTGGTCTATTTATTATTTCCGATACAATCATGTAGGTAACTAATTTTAGTATAAACTTATACTTGCCATATTTTCTTTATTTCTATTTACATATTTTAATTATGACTAGCTATATACAAACATTGTATTTTTTTAAATCTCGTTACTAATTACGACTTAGTTAGGTTGTTCCTATAAACTCAAATTAATGTTAATAGGCTTACTAATCTGTTATCAGGCAAATATTCAGCAAGAAACAATTTGTAAAAGGTAAATACAACTAAAATCCAAAACGGGATACACGCAATATCTGGTATTAGATTAAAAGCGATAAAGTTTTGGAGGTTGTATTACCCCCGCGATATCAATTTTGAATATGTCAGCTAAGTTTAGTAACGTTAATGATTTTATTTTGATTTTTATAGGGTTGTTTAAAAAGTTTATGATACGGTAAATGCCATGTAGAAAAGAGAGATTTAAGTACAAATAGATTTGGCTTTGTTAGTTTTCAAATGCATTACACATAACTGGCCAGGGGTTGTCCTAAGGTGGCAAAGAAAATCGATTTAATTTGATTCCAAGTAATAATCAATATATTGTGTAGGTATTTTTTGCGAAGATTGAAGTTGCAATCATCGCTACAATTGAGAAATTTACTATTGAAAAAGGAATATGCTTCAATCGCTCATCCTGAAAACAAGAAAGAATTCTGAAAGATAGATAATATAGAACCCAATGTCAGTCCATCACAATTAAGACGGATTGTTTTATAAAAAGATCGCAGTAGAACCTTGAATTTGATCAAGGCTCTATATAAAAAGGACAAAACTGGCGAATGTTTGAGTTATTTAGCAGACTGTCCTATTTTTCTAAATAAAGACTGACAGTACGAGAGGTACTGGGCTAGCAAATAGGTACTAATTTACATAATTCTACGGAAGCTGCGTTCTCATTGTGATGTATAATCTCTCTTATAATAAGAAGTTTATTTTCTTTAAACAAAAGCTCAAGTGGTATAATGTTCGGTTTCTGTTGCTTTTTGCGGTTTACTATTAAAAAATTAAAAAAGCTTTAGCTTTCTCATAACATTACAAAACAACTAGGTGCGCGTGAATAGAATAGAATAGAATATTTTTATTTGTTTCAACATGGTGTACATGATACATTGCATGCAAGAGAGTTATGACACAGGTGAGTTCTAACATGTTCAGCCGCATATCGTGGCGTACAAATAGGAAGGAAGAGATGGTGCATTAACCGTTATAATATTATATAGGTGTTAGACATTATGTAGATATTTTTAAATCATCATTATTATTAAAGTATTATTACAAATCATAGTCAAAGTAGTAATTAAATATACAAGTCAGCAATACGTGCATTAAAATATTATAACATTATTGTTATATATCCATGCCAGTTGTCTTATGATAGCATGATATTATTATCATGCCATCTTAAGACAACTGGCATGGTCATCTCATTCCAAATAAGCTTGGTCGTGTACTCATGGCCATCAGATACTTGCTGATCATTATGTATTTTTTATGTCATAATACACACATTCTATAGATTCATCACTCTAGACTGCCTCGTTGGTCTCGGGGCATAAATGTGGGCGTGGGATTGGGAGGTCTCGGGTTCGATTCCCGGGCCGGGCAAAGTGCTATTGGGTTTTTCCGTTAGGAAATTCTCAGTAGCAGCACGGAGGATTTCATTTATTACGTGGGACCTAAAAAAGTCATGGCGAAATGTGGGTGTAATATTACACCTCTGCCTACCCCTTCGGGGATACAGGCGTGAGTCTATAAATAAAAAAAAATATTAATCACACCTAGGTAGATATTACACTAATCATCGTGCCCATACAAGTACTTTTTCTAATTCGTTTACTGACCACTGGATCAAAAAACCGTGTAATAAAATTATGTAATTTTGTAGTTCTTAGTTTTTTTTTCTGAAATCATGCCTTTACCAAATCCTAATCGATTTGGTATTCTAACCACGTTAAAATAAATCCAAATGACTTGCACATTTTTGATATTAGAATGTAAGTACGTCTTGAAATTGAACGGTATCAGCCCTACTTATGTTGCGTTCCACGACTCGGGTCCGTCTTGTCGGCCGATGTGCTCGCGATCGTGCGATTGTACGCCATTTGTCTTACCTCTGTCGGTCTATTTATCACGGCAAGCAACGATTTCTCTTGTCAACATGTCGCCTTTGTAATACTTTTTATGAAAATGCCTTTGTTTTTTGAAGTTATTCACCAATATCGCAGAACACGACAAGTATAACCTTGATTTCAAGAGAGTCATGTTTCTTCAAAGAAACGCGCATTCAATATAATGCGAGCAAAAAACCAATATGGTTATCCAATGTTACGCAAAGTAAAATTCTTAGATATTTTTTTGTTGAAACCTCTTAAGCGATGTTAGCATGGGCGAATACATTTTATAATGAAAATTATGAAACTTCCATAATCTTTGTCTTAAGTGAGACTAAGATTAAAATAATTTACAAACATGAATATACTACAAAGGTTTACAACCCCTGAGGGGATAGACAGGCTTGAGCCAACGTAAGTACCTACGTCATTCCTAATGTGAAGTTGTATACCTAGGGCCAGATAGTAATTTGAGTAGAGCGTATTATTTATTTTAGTTCAACCTAAATTCGTATCCTCAAAAGGGAAATATCCAACCGTAAGTAAAGGTAGAATAACCTATGTATTTATTGGTAACTGTCTATAAAGCTATTCAGTTACAAATTAATTGTATATAAGCCTGTAGGTATAGAGGTATATATGAGATAGTTCGAAGAATACAGTACGTCCCCAGATTTCGAAATCACTAGAATTGGGAACTGTGGTTTTAGTTTAGAATACTGCCTTTGAGACTTAATTACTACAATATAATTTTAGCCAATTATAATATAGCAGGGACTTACTTGAGATTTAATTACTTTGGTATAATTTAGCCAATATTTTAATATAACAGGGAATTACCTCTACGTAAGGATGTCGGTCGTTGACTTTGAGAAGTATCAACAATGTGGCGAAGCCGTTTGTGTATTATCGTGATTGTTTTTAACTGTTCCTAAAGTATCTAATAATAGCTAATAACTGCACTGAGTTAATTGTTATACAGAGAGAGAGAGCAATTAAAATAGTGCAGTAATTACAATGAAAAGTACATATTAAAAATTCAAGTAAGCGTTGTAAGGGACACCAACAGTTTGCTATACAGATACATCTCTGAAATTGCTTGCTATTCTTGCTATGTAGCGTTCATAGCAAGAGTTGGCTTGCGGTTCGTAACAGATCGGCAAAGTTAAGCAACACTTGCATAGGTCGCCACTTGGATGGGTGACCACGTGTGGCATTTACTTCTGAGCGCTACCGTGCTTCGGAGGGCACGTAAAGCTGTCGGTCCCGGTTCTTGTCTCAGGATAAGAATCGTTAGACCATGTCGGAGGCCTTCGGGCGGTCTGAAAACTCCGACACGAAAGTTGGCCACACACTCACACGAAAAACAAACAAACAAACAAAATTGCATGCTATGGGCCTTAAAAAGCATGTTAGGCTTTCAATATCATTAAGATCTTAGACAGTCGTGTGTTCGAATCGGAACCCTCTACGTGACATTCTAATCATATTCCCATTGAACTATTGCTTCGCATGTCGAATATACGTGAAATTTGAAGAAGAACAAGAAGTAGATAAAGCAACGGCGCTTCTTCCGACATCTTGAGTATTACATAGTTAGCTAAATACAGAATTATAGATCAGTTATCCAACTAGGTAACCAGAGTCATGTCTAATGGGAATTTAGTTATAGTAATGTTTGTTTGTCCCTTAGGAAGTAACACTATCAGAGTAAATTATACTAAATATATCATTATGTCACCTAGTAGAATTAGGAATTTCGATGCATTTCTGTAAAACTATTTCAGATTACATACATTTTTAACCGTCTTCTTCGAATAGTGGTAGAGTGTACGAAAGGAAGGATTGCTGATTATGAACTTCTGTTACGTAAATTTTAATAACTAAAAGGCCCAAAATAAAAACAGTTGGCGGTATGTCACTACCTATGCTCTTGCATGGGAAAGAAATAGCACACTGAAAGTTGACTACCATGAATAATTAAGTCATTATGTACAAGTAACTAAGCCATCACACACAGTGCTATACAGTTGTATTGATAACCACCTATTTCCTGTTGGGACAGAGACCACAAATTTGCTAAATAAAAAGAAATACATGAAAATAATTATTATCACACGCGTTAACAACTCAAGCACAAAAGTACCTTCCCCCAAGCTTCCTAAACTGATAACGTTTGTATCAACAGAAACGTAAGATAAATATTCTGAACGGCAAGGGGAAGCAACTGTTAAATTACTGGTAAATGACGCTAAATTACTTGAAATTATGAAGTACGTCTGACGCCCTCTACAAATAAGGGTGCGATGCATCACTCGGGCCCGTCGTCTAATTGAATATGTTATGGTCGGGGTTCCCCCGCAGATTTATTGTGAATTACCACATTGTGGACTCAAGTGGGATACTTTGGGGTTACTGTCGCTGTTTTATACGTTAATTGATCATTGCTACAACTTTGGTGGTCATTTGTGACTTGTCGGTGGGTTATTGTATGAATAAATTTTATTGAAAAAATAACTAATTCTTTTTTCGACGTTCATACTGAATATGAGACGTTTTGATTCATAAGAGTCTTATTCTTCTGCCTGCCCTGTTACCATATTACTTTGAAGTTTGACATGCTTTTTCTTCCGTTCTCCCCTATCAGATGTCACCTCTTCCCTATTTGATTCTTAAAAGTAAATAATTAAGTATAAGGTTTACCTATTTAAAATTATAATACAGCGATTATTGAAATTCAATAAGATGTACTCAGCCTAAGAAGGATAGTGAACGATAGCTAGCTATACGTTTCAATGATTAGGGTTTACAATGTTCCCTAAGGCAATCACGTTTACCGCTTGCGTTTGGGGTAAGGACGGATTGATGAATTTGGTGAGTATACAGTTTAAGCCCCAACAGACATGAAATTATTTATATATATGCTCACGCTTTTTTTTCGTCGGGGTAGGCAGAGATAACAGAACGGCACTTGCTCCTATCCTTACAAACCTCACGCGCTTCCTCTACACTCATTACTCTTTTCATACATGCTCGCCGGTTTCGGGTACTTCGGACCTTGCCGTTTCTTAGCATGTGTCCAATTTGGTCGACGGATGTCCGCCGAGGTCTGCCGCGACCGACTTGCCCACACACATTTGCCTTATATATCTGATTCGTCATTCTTTCTTCACTCTTTCGCTCCACGTGTCCATACCTACTACCTAAGCATTCCTTCCTCAATCCTTGTTATTTATGAAAATATATAAATCTAGTTTCAATAATTTCAATATTGCGCCATTTGTGCGCAGAGTACGGACACGTAGACATAGTAGTGCCACCTGCATTTCTCCTTGATGTTCTTGAAAAACCGTCTGTGAAGTTCGTTAACCCACATTTAGCCGGCGTGGCTTGTACACAGCAGTGGTTGAGATTATAAGCAAGGCTGATCATGATAACCTATACAACCGAGGCCCGTTACTTATAGGCTTATAAAAGTTATCTAGGTAAGTAAATAATTAATTAATCCTCCCAGCGTTATCCCAGTTAGAACTTGGTTCGCTTACTAATCTAACCGAATTTGACTGAATTAGCTTTTCTATTGAGCGACTGCCTGTCCGACCTCTGCAACTCAAATGGATAGCGATATTAAATAGTTTGGACTAGTGTCAGTTTATTCAGAGGTACTGAATCTCAATAACGACTGACAACGATCTTCACGACAGCCGAGACCGACCGCGCTCTCCGAGGCACGGAGCAAGCGATAATTAACAATTCAATACGCACAAAACTCAGAAGAGTCAGTGATGCGTGGATTCGAACCCAATACCTTCTGTATAGCAGTCTGTTGCTATCTCCACTAGGCTATCGATGCTGCTATCTCAAAAGACATCATCATCCTCTTAGCTCCCAGTTTCAATCTGGGGTCCGCTTTCTAGTCTAACCGGATTTGGTTGAATATTAGCTTTTCCACAGAGCGACTGCCTGTCTGACCTCTGCAACTCAAATGGATAGCGATATTCAATAGTTTGGACTAGTGTCAGTTTATTCAAAGGTACTGAATCTCAATAACGACTGACAACGATCTTCCCGACAGCCGCGACGAACCGCGCTCTCCAAGGCACGGAGCAAGCGATAATTAACAATTCAATACGCACAAAACTCAGAAGAGTCAGTGATGCGTGGATTCGAACCCAATACCCTCTGCATGGCAGACTGTTGGTATCTCCACTAGGCTATCGATGCTGCTATCTCAAAAGACATGTGAAGTCCAAAAAAATTTTTTTTTTTTTACCACATTCACACAACACCATCTAGTCCCAAACTAAGCAGAGCTTATACTATGGTTACTAGATAATGGATAAACATACATATATACTTTTTTTTGTAAATACATACATATTATACATAGCAACACCCAGACCAAGACAAACATCCACGTTCATGCACACAAATGTTTGACTTGAGCGGGAATCGAACCTGCGACCTTCGACGTAGCAGTCGCTTAGGTACACTCCCGCTACGCCAACCGGCCGTCAAATTTACGGCCATAACAAAACTCACATCCATTTCTCTCACGCGCAATGTATTCCAACTAGAGGCTTATTGTAGATGAGTTATTAAAACTAGTAGCGCAACTAATAATACCGCCGTGAAGCCACTCAGAACAATCACTTTGTACGTTCGTCTTGTGTGCTTTGTTCAGTAACAAACGGAGGGGATGTGGCTCATATTAATGTTTAGTTATAACAGAACTGAGCATTCATTTGCCTTATAAATATGAAGTATAAATCCTACTTACTAGTATAAACGTGAAATTTTATGCGGATTGATGTGATGACTCTTTCACGCAAAAACTACTGCACGGAGTTTGATAAAACGTATAGCTTTTATATCAGACTAGCTACGTCTTCACACGATAATCTACACGTAAAAATAGAGAGTGGAATAAAATAACTACGCCTTACGCTTTTTATACCCATGTTCTACTTACTGTTATATATAGTATTCCCTAGACAAGACAATCTTATATTTTTTACTTCACTTTTTGCTACAATACCTACACAACGAGCGAACCTAGAAATAGTTTTCTAAAGAACGCTCTAACTAATATTGAATATTCAAGTAACACAGTCGAGAAACTTTTCTAAAATAATGAGGTGTCAAGTTCAAGGCGGCGAATTTTGTTTGTATATAAAATAAATTTTAAGGCATCAGACATTACGTAAAACTTGGGCTGTAAACAGAGCCCGCCAGATGGCGCTGCAGCCCTAAAACTCGGATATCGACTGCTAACCCGTTAAAAGTAACAAGTTCAATGGTAAAGAAAGCTTCATTTTATGAAACAATTCCAAAGTGTTGATTAAATTATTTATGAGTCGGTCCGAGTCCCTAGTTTATTAGGGAGACACTGAAACACAGAAATTTTCACATCTAGAGATGAATTAGTGCTCTGGGATCAGCGAAGTGAATAATTTATTTGTGCTGAGAGCGATTGTGCTAGGACGAGGAAGCGAATTGAAGGATGCGGAAAGGTGTTTGCAGCGCAAATGTATTGTATGATACGGAATGATTGAATATGGAGAATGTACTAACTATAAGTGAGAATACGGTTTTTGAAAAAGAAGGTGCAAAGTAAACTTTATTTGCAATAAACTGGTCTTTAGTTACTTGACTTGTGTTCTTGACTTTTCTCCATACACGCTTTGTTTATTCACGAACATCAACAACCGGCTCTTTAACTGGCATGGTTCTCTGAACCGCGCTCAGCTATCACTGTTATCAAAGTATGGGTCAGTTTTTGTCACGTGGGCAACTGATATGTCCAATAAACAACAATTCCTTGTAGAAAAGTGAAATAAACGTAACCTACTGGTTACTGGAACTAGTGTTACACAGCAAGGTTCTTGCTTCATTCTTTCCCTTATCCTGCAATATCCTGGTTGCTTAACAACAATGCCTTTCAAATGATTACAGTCCCGAAAAAAGAAATAAATATAATTATAAGTTATTAAATTATAATTATGGTTGGCTCCTTATCTCTAACATTGGCAGTACATTAAGTTGAAGGCAGACAAAATACGCAGGCGAAATCTTCATGCTGATCAAGATTCAAAAGCTCCTTATTGCCAATATTCTTAAAAACATAACATCTAAATTGCTAATGACTTATAGTAGATGCTATCATTCATATGGCAGTAAAACGTTTAACCCGAGGCTAAAGGTATCATTCGATTCACGCGACTTTGTCTATCATAGCAAACAAAACGCTGATATAAATAAACCCAAGTAGAAAGTAACAAACGTGGCATAACCTCGCGGCGATAGTAAACTTATATCCACAGACTTCTAAATAATACGAAAATATAAAACTGTAATATAATTCAATCAGCCTTATACTGTGGGCTCATCTTTCTTATTTATTTCACGAATACTATAAAAGTGCGCACACTCACGCACGTATTTTATTACGAAAGTACACAAATAATACAGTGAGACTACGCTGACCTTTTGTCTCAGGTCCGTTTACCTACTGTAATATTGATGAATGAAAAAGTACCGCGTCATACTCTGATCACGGGTGACGAAACACGTGCTAGGTTTTAGGGCTCATGATATTTGTTGGGCAGCGCCTGTAGTTCCTTAATATAGTTCGTAAAAGTATATCGCTGACTTCTCGAAATATTTCGCGTATATTTTAACAAACAAACAGTTAGAATTATTTTAGCCGAGTATTTTTATACATGACCGAGTAAGGATTATTCCGCTTTAAGGCTTTCTTCAGACAGTCATTTTTTAATTTGTTCTTTATTTATACGAACTGTCTACGAACGAGTTGTTTTTCTATAGACAGCCTTGCATGGCGTAAGTAGCCCTTTAAAAGCTTACAAGCAAGCAGACATGGTATACTCATACTCGTAACAACAATTTTTGGCCTAATATTATAATATTTTAATCAATTATTTTATCAAAAAAATCATTTTCTGATCGAGAAAAATCTTCCCCGTTCGAATGTGGATTCGATCCAAAATTAAAGTGTTTAAAGAGGCGGCTGCTTACGCCTTTACAAGTCAAATGGAATCCACTGTCTAAATTACATGTGTCAAGCTTCAATAGTTTGAGAAGCTCCTCTATGATACGTACAGTCGAACAACTTCCCGTTAGACCACCGTAAGGGCGCAAATCGCTCAGCAAGACATCGTCGCTTCCAGTGCTACTTTACACACACATTGTCACTCGTATATAAAACGAGTTTCTGGTGTGCCTCGACTCTATGACTGAGCCAAGGGATTTTTTCAAACTGTCCCACCGCCGACTTGTTTGATTGTACGTCAGGTCTTGCAAGAGATTGTGTGTTACATTTAATACATTTTTAAAAAAGAAATGGAAATGTACATCATTAATTATAATTCAAATTACCTTCCAACTAAGAACAATTGTTTGATATATTCACTTCCCTAATTTGTTCCGACAGAGTTGACAAACTATTGAGAGTTCCCCCACACCCTTTCATAATAGACACAGTAATGCTTTTCAACAAAATCTCGCTACAGCGCCGTCACAACTAAAACAATTGTGAACTAATGTCGTCAATCGTACGAGACACTCGAACAATAATTCCTTGGTAGGTTTCGTTCACTACTGTAGGGTTACCATGAGAAATGTTTATCAAATAGAAAGGGAATATCCTTTCCATTTGATACTAATTGAACATTTTTATTGAATTAATCAATATTGATTTCTAGATTCAATGCTGATAGTTGCTTTTTTAAATTGGCGTCCAAAACATGTTAACTCTTGTGTAATAATTATTTGAAACTAATTAAGTTTTACAGAAACATATAATCACTGACATGCAAACCATGAGCTTATTTGGTTTATTCGCATTAATTGTTATTAGTAAATTAAATTAGAATGCTGCTAAATGTTGTTTCAAAATGTCTCTATTGTATCCAAAGCAAAACAAGTGCACGCACAGAATCAAATTAAAAGTACCAAAATCTGACAGCTTTATTTTGGGCAATTTGCCATGGCATATATCCCCGTATAACCGAACGTATGGTGGTAACTGAAGTGAGGGTAAGTCGAGTATCGAGCCCTGGGGACGCGCCTCGATTGCTCAGTAAATGAGTAACAGGCTAATTTGTCCCAGCATTAAATTTTCCCCGTAAGCGACAATGTGTGGGCGACGAGGCAACTTATTGTGTACATATGTGTACAATAATGTGTGTATGTATGTGTGTGGATTGTTTGCGTGTGTTTGTGTAGTGTGGAATTGATCAGCATTTAATTGTTATACTTGATTGAGAATAGTGAAGTATTGCTCAGTACAAATGGCTGATAAAATTAAGATTTCTTGGAGCTCTTGATTAAGATAATTCTTCGTGGAAATTCTGGTATTTTCTTTTATTGGCAGTTATCAGAATTCGGCTTTGTTTCTACTGTTTTTGCTTATAACTGAAAGAAATAATAAGCAGTATTATATATCAATAATCAAGTATATATCAATTAATTAAATGTGATGTACATTATTCAGGCTGAGCTTTTTCACAATAAACAATTAAAATTGTAAACGATGTTCATAGAATAATTTATTTATTTATTGGGACATATAACAGTTATACATTACATTGCGTGGTAAGTTTACAGAAGGTTTTTTCATATTACTTAATGTATAACCCACACCTATGTCCGCAGAATAATAAAGAATAAAACCAATATCTTCAATTTCATCAAGTTAATATTGGCTGTAAATAAACAAAGATACTATAAAAAAAAGAATACTTGCCCTCAATCACCTCATTACAAACGCCTGTTACGTCACCGCGGTAGACTTAAAGCCGCCCACTTCAGTTTTCTATCAAACCCCAAGTATTTCCGTCTCCAGTGCAATTGTGTGTGTAAACAAGCATGCCGCCAAACAAGGGTTGGTTATTCTTGTGCCGCAGGGATCAAACAGCCGAGCCACTTTGTACACCGCCGTTGCGGTGTCAACTCGGTTAAAAATAGAACGCTCGATCACTTCAAGGGAAGTAACTTAGAGTTTTGCCGAGATACTTTTCTTATTTTTACACTTTCGCTGTCCACAAAGAGCCAGAATCAATAGTCATGAATCGTATTTGATTCACGGAATAGGGAAACTGTTTAACTTCTTGTGCATAAGAAGTGTTTTATGGATTTAGTGCAAATGACTTTCTCTGTCAGAAATAACTTAGAAAGGTGTGTAAGACGGGTGATAAATTGGTAACATTATTTTCCTTCTTTACTTTAGGCATTAAATAATTCTATTCCTGAAAGGCTTCCATTAATATAACGACTGAACCTACTGGTTTTATACAACACAGAACAGGGAGGTTCTACCTCAAACTATTGGCAAATCTAGAATGCTTTGTTGAAGACTCGAATCTAATTCTCAAGAAAACTACTTTTATATTATTACTGTAGAGAACATCATTTAAAATTTTATGCTCGCAAAAACCTCTAACTACGTAACCAGCAAAATATGAGAACACGTACCCTCTAGGGTATATACCGACATCAACCTATGTATGCATAGTACTGCGCACAAAACAAGATGTAGCTTCTTTAATCTTTAACAGACAAGCTAGCAGCTCTCCTAGCTATCGTCTCGGGAGCCATAACTGCCTCAGAGTTTCACGTTCTACCAAAGAATACGTGAAGCAAGCAACCCAAATGCATTTCAATGAAACGTTTTATTGTGCTGAGCTGTTAACATGTTACATCATGACAGATGGAGATGCAAATACATACGTGTGCATGAAAACCTCACAGGAAATCAGGCTGTATATTATATTTTCAAGAAATTGCTTTATTTTGTTCTAGAATGTTCGTTGCAATTGTAGCCAATTGGCAGCGTGTCAAGATTTGAAATTTGAATCGTTTAAACTAGAAAGTTAGAGTAATGCGGCGCATACGACTTGTCAAAGTTACATTTATAACATTGGTGTATTTGGTGTGAAGGTCGAAAAACAAGTCGCAATATCTTACTTATGCAACTGAATTCACAGATTTTGATAAAGTGAAAAGACTTTGATTTTTGCTCGAATAATATTCTTGATATATCCATTTACATGTTAAAGCACTGTTACTGATTTAATTTTTAATAAAAAATCTATTTTGATATGCGTGAAGATAGACATCATCGTAGTCGTGGAAGCCGTAGCTACAAACAACTGGCGTCATCAACATATGTAGGAACGACGAAAAGACCAATACAGGCGACACCCAACTGATACTGACGGAATTACGAAAACGATAGCATACCCTGAATTGCGCTATTAGAAGTTACACACGTGATTCCTATATACGACTGCCTCGTTGGTCTCGCGGCATAAATGTGCGCGTGGGATTGGGAGGTCTCGGATTCGATTCCTGGGTCGGGCAAAGTACTATTGGGTTTTTCCGTTAGGAAGTTCTCAGTAGCAGCACGGAGGACCCCTGTTACGTGGGACCTGAAAAACTCATGGCGAAAGGTGGGTGTAATATTACACCTCTGCCTACCCCTTCGGGGATACAGGTGTGAGACTATAAAAAATCCTATATACACAAGTCCTCAACGATAATTGTCATTTTCCGCAGCAGCCTGGCCTGGTCAGAAAATCCTCCCTCTATTTCGAGTTACAACACACCTGGGGGCCAATTCTGCTATTTTAGATGACATCGACATCATATTTTGAATGGAATGAGATTATATTTTGAATTGACTCAAAATCGGTATTCTGCTACACAATGTCATTCTATTCTAATTTCGATATATTCAATTTAATGTCAAATATCCTGACATGAGTAGGTATTGCCATTAATGAAATAATTAACTTTATTGCTTGTAATTTGATGTTACAGCGTTGCCTATGATTTGTTTTTTATGTAATATGCCCGCAAGTACGCTCTCACATTTTATTTTAATTTAACAGTTCCTTACGATCTGGTAGATGTTTCGGGAAATCTTTTCTTAGTCAGGGACCGTAAGGGTGCAGCATACGGTCCTCGAGGAACGTACATGCCAATTTTTAGCATCTTGTGCCCAGTAGATTCCGCTGTGCATTGCTGTTAGTCAGGTAATTGTGAATGAATTTTATATATACAGATGATACTAGCTAGCAGTGCAATGTGGCAGTCTATAATACTAACCAGTACCATTTTAGTAAATGAATTTATTCGTTGGCTTGTGAGAGATTTTTTGATACATAGTCAATAATGTTACGTACGATTTGAAATCGAACATTTAAAATATGGGTGTTTTGAATATGTGTATTTACAGTTTGACGTTTGTCTTTGTACAAGAATATATTTAGCAGAATACCGTTTATGTATTGTTCAACTCTCAATATATTCGCAATATCATTTCAATGTCTCTTAATTTAGGAGAATACCATTATGACGTAAATATGACACTGACATCATATCGAAACTGCATTTTGAACAAATATAATTAGCAGAATTGGGCCCCTCATTTCACCACAACGAACAAAAGTTACAACTATAATGTTCGTATTCTATGCTCCAAGCAGGCTTTACTTCAAATAAATTCTAAACAAAATGTTTTCTGGAACTCAAAGTAAACACGAGCTTAGTATTATTCAGCGTTTGACCACAGAGTGAAATTAACTTTGCGAGACAGCGTAGCCCAGCTTTACGGTAATCTCAGCGGTGGGCAAACGCCGCTCTTACGGCTAGCCGGGACACTAACTTCACCGAGCTTACCTAGATTAGAAAACTAGCTGGGGAGTAAACAAGGACGCAATATGAAGCTTGGATAAAAATAAAATGCTAGACCACAATGTGGGTCATTCTAAAGCATAATAAAGCTAACAGCGTATTTGAATCGAAGAGAAAAATAACAACAACCTAATAGGGAACAAATATAATTTTCGATACGAATAGTTATTTAATTAGAACCTTATTTATGTTTTGTAACAAATCTAATTTGAATGGCAAGGAGATTCAGAAGTAGCAGTATACCGCAGATAATATTATTAGTGTGTTATGTTTCTGTAGGGAGTTGCACTTTCAAGCTCCTTACGTAGGTGAAGTTTATTTTGCAAGGAATTACAGCTCTTAAAGACTAGGCTCATATAAGACAGTTCACTGTTAATGCTTTATTTACCTACTAACTAAAAGATTTACAAGTTACAATTACAAAAACAATAATTTATAGGTTGTTGTGTGTTTATTCTTTTCGATTTTATTATATTCGTTATAGTTACAAATTTCTTTTGAATTACATTTGCAGCAAAACTAATAGATGACTTGTATTCCAGAAAAATTAAACTGAAAATGTCAAATATATTTTTGATGACCACGAAATCAGAACTTGAATGAAATAGTCAAACATTTTCCATAACAAAGTATGTCATGATACTGAACGGATCGTTGCATATGGAAGAATACAAGTACGGTATTCCGGTCACAATAACACAACCTCTTTCCTCGTTGACCCTCGCAAATTGCTCCCAGATAAACAGCTGATAAGCTTTGTGGTTTTTTCTTTAATCTAAACAATGCTGAAAAAGCGGGAAATCTTGTAGACTTGGAATAACAACAGAGTAGAATGACATCAGTGTTCCCGTTACTGGTGTAGGGTACGGTTGCATACTCACACATATTATCTTAACGTACGGTTCACACTTCACAAACTTTCACGCACACATACTTGTATTATTGATGTAGCGACTAGAACAAAAGCCAATTTATGGTTTAGTCTAATGATATTACGTTGCCTATTAATCAACAGTTAACGAAGGGTATCATTACAACGGCTGGTAATTTGAAATACAATGGTAGGACGCCTTTTCACTCAGATTTTTTATTCGTTCAGCCATACTCAGCATGCAATACCTCGATATGAGCGTCACATTGTGACCTAAATTAATTAAGGAATTTGACTTTAATAGTTTAACTTTGTGGGTGTAATATTACACCTCTGCCTAGCCCTTCGGGGATACAGGCGTGAGTCTATAAATAAAAATAAATAAATAGTTTATCAGCATACCCTTAACTCGTAAGGTAGCGACAGCTTAAACTTATTTTAATACTCACTTATCTAAAACGAAAACATCGACCAATTTTTAACCTCAATACAAAATCAGTTTTCTCTGCGACACAAACAACCAATACTTATGGATAATAAAATATTATTACAGTCTACTTGCTATAAATAATTTCATCAATAAATGAGTAAAGCACGGCAAATATATTAATCGTGTTGGATTACGGAGCGATTTTATTTCCGCGCCCAAAAACCTTCGGCGCCAGCGGTCGTGTTGGTCAACGTTGTGCGTATTTCAATGGGTAATGGTCGCGTAAATTATATGGCCGGCTTTATTAAACATATTGTATTGTACGATGTATTGGACGGACCGGGTTTTATGACAGTGTTTAAGATGTGAACGGCAGCTGCGTTTGTAATGTTTTAGGTTGTAATGTTTTAGGTATAAGTTGATATTTTGTATGTTTTGTTTAGGGATGTAAGGAACTTAAGGGATAAAATAAATGTTATACTAGATAGGATTATTTTAGAGCAAATTTTAATGGATCATGGATTTTGATGCGGCATCTATACTTTATAACCCCGTGCTGCAACTCATCTGTAGTGAACATTCTTGCGAATATTACATTACAGTAAAAAATTAAGAGCCTTTTAGAGAGCATTATATTGAGCGTTCTGGCGAGCAGTCTAGCGAAAGTGACGTGAAGTAACTGTCAGCTTTGACATTCTTGTGAAGAATATTTTTTGATGAGCATGGACTAGACTCTAGTCGATGCTCGTCAAAAATATTCTACCGCACGCTCTAGTCACTAGAGCGTGCGGTAGAATATTTTTATAATATTTTTATGTAGAAATACCATGGAAATGTTCGTAGTTTTGTTTGGATCTATCAAACAAATTTAAAACGGCGAATGCGCCATGTTCTATTACAATTTAATGCTCAAAACTATTAGCAACCTAAAACAAAATTTTACAGATAGTCTATAGAAATCAGTGTCACGCAGAGATGACCATTAATACCTACAGAAACATTGAAGTGAATTGTTTTTTAATATAATGGGCAACCAAACCCGGGAACCAACAGTCCATCCACACATAAAGCCGTCGCATTCCGCCACGTAGTCATCGTTAGTATTATTATACATAGATAAATTGGTAACATTATTTTCTTTCTTTACTTTAGGCATTAAATAATTCTATTCCTGAAAGGCTTCCATTAATATAACGACTGAACCTACTGGTTTTATACAACACAGAACAGGGAGGTTCTACCTCAAACTATTGTCAAATCTCGAATGCTTTGTTGAAGACTCGAATCTAATTCTCAAGAAAACTACTTTTATATTATTACTGTAGAGAACATCATCTTTTTTCTTTTCTTTTTTTTTTTTTTTTGCTCTGGCAACTGTAACCGCCAGACGTCAATAATTTTAGCTCCGTAATTAAAAAAGTTTTAATATAATTTTAATTGATTATTTAATATATAAGTTAGTATATATTGACAAAATAGTGACAAGAAGTTATTGTTAAAATTGTGTTTCTAAAAAGTATAATAACTACACGGCCGAAGTTCGAGCGAACAGAACGGAGACTTGGTGTCAACGGACGGATTTGAATTTACATCTGCTACGACATAAACCCGGGGAGTATAATACTTATTAAAACTTATCCAACACTCCACAACACCGAATTACTCGGCTCACCCCCGTGCGAGCTACGTCCAACACACATCTGGCTCAGTTCTGTCTCCTTTTGCTTGACTATATGTGGAAGCAAAATCGAGGACTAAACAACAGCCCCAGACAAACACAATCTACAGATACACTTCACAATTACAACACTGTTTATTCTTGTCTGTACTTCATATATTTGTGTACTTTTCTGTATTAGCTATTATTGGTTAAAACCTGGAACTTGTACACCTACTTACATTTTATTAATAAGTTGATTAAGTTCATCAGCTGAGATATTTCAATAGAAACCTTGTAAAAGTATTAGATAATTACTCTAATGTATTCAAATTACCTAAATTGTTCTCAATTTCTTAGTTTCTACAATTAATTTAATATATTTTTTATTCATATACCCCCCTTTTCTTTTGTAACTTTTCTTATTTATTCTGTCTTTACAATAATACTCAAACCCCATCACATCTCTTCTCTTCTTTGACTTTGCTCAGCTGTTTTCTTATTTTTTAGGTAATTTGTAATCCTTGGCAATGTCTACCCATATGATGACTCGGAAGGCAGCGGCCAAGGAGGCGGAAAATAAATTAACAATAACTCTACTCGAGTTAAAGAAGTACAAGGATGACAACAGTCAACTATTAAGGGAACGCGTTGACTGTGAAGAAGAAATTAAAATTGTGAATGACCGTATATCTGAGCTGAAGACACAACTCACGGAGCTGCATATAGAGCATATGGATGTCTTGGATCAACGGGACAGACTACGAGAAGAAGTTAGGTGTTTCAGCAGCTGCGACGAAATTTACTCAAGACAACTTAGCCGCAATGCAGAGTTAGAAGCAAGTCTCAATGAGGCTTATGGCAGAATTTCAACTCTAGAAGACACAATTGCGGCCTCTAACAGTACTGCTACTCACAACTTATTTTCTGAGCTCCTGGGTGACAAAATTAATGTGCTAAAAGCTCTTAAATGTAACTGTTTCAAAAAATGTCTTAGTAAGAATAAATTTAGAAAATTGTTTAAGTTAAATAAATTAATTAAGAAACTTAGATCTGGTCCTAAGGGGTCTACCAAATTGAGTCAGTATGCACAAGATAACTGTAAATTAAATAAAGAGTGTGAATCTCTTTTATTAAAGCTTGAGGAAACAAATGAAGAATTAGTTTCTGGTAGGTTGTTATATGCACAACACACAAGTGAGTTGCAAGCACAAATATCAAATCTACAAGCTTAACTCACTAGAACTATAATGGAACACCAGAATGAGACTCATGAATACATCTTAAAATATGAACAAATTTCAAGAGTTGGTCGAGAAAATTTAAAACAACTTATCTCATTATCCAACTCTAATAATTACTGTTCCAGTTGTACAACTAAGTTTGCGACTACACCTGCTGAATCAATAGAATTGGATGCACATGGATGTCAGTATAATACACTAAACAAACTGCATCCAGTAAAGACTGACAGTAAGAATGTAATAATTTTTTCAGACCAACTGGGAGTGGGTTTAGGGAGCTTAATTGATCATTACACTGAGCAACCAGTACAGAACTTTTGTTTACCTGGAGCTCAGTCTTGTACCCTAGTTGATAAGATTAAGAATGCCGACTTGAATGCACAAACTACTGTCATCATATTGTATGGTGACAGCTCATTAGTCTCCAAAAACAATCTCATAGAAATAACAGACTTAATGATAGATGTTAGCACAAAAATAGGATGTAGCTTTATTATTTGTGCATTGCCTTATTCATATGCTCTCACAGATGACCAAAACAGGCAGATAGGCAAATTAAATTTATTATTGTACAATAGGACATGTCATAGTGACAGTATTTTATTTTTTGACATTAATATTTTTATTAGTAATTTCTTTTTAACAAAAGATACTATGTATCTTTCTTATGTACATAGGCGACAACTTGCTAAATTATTAGCATTTAATTTATATACTGACAGGAGTACTACTAGAGTACTTAGGAATTTGGTAGATAATAGTTATACCAATAGTAGTATTGACACATCTATTAGTTTAAACTATTAGATGAGACAACAGATAGGCATTCATGTGTTTTAAACTTAGGTCATCAAAACATACAAGGCTTATCTGGCAAAAAATTAGAAATAGATTTATTTTTAAATAAACATAAGATTGATATCTTATGTATTACGGAACATTGGTTGCGAGGTGACCAATTAATATTTAACAATCAACATTACTCAGTTATAAGTGCATTCGTAAGAAAGAAGGCTATTCGTGGTGGCTCTCTAATATATGTATGTAATAGTTTGAAATGTAAAGAACGTAAGGATATAGCTAAACTTTCTATCGAGCGCACTGCTGAGATTTCTTGTGTTGAGCTTGAACAACATATTATAGTGTGTGTGTGTATCAACAACCACAAAGCGACTTTACTCAGTTTGAAAGCATTATAGAGGATGTCTTAAAACACATAATTTCTAGTAGGAAGTCTATAATCGTATGTGGCGATTTTAATGTCAATTTGTTAGAAAAATCACCGATTTGTACTAGGTTAGTTAGCTTATTTAGGTCATTTAATTTAAATGTTTTGTTCTTTGAACCTACCAGAATAACCTCACATTCGTCTACATGCTTAGATAATGTTTTTTGCAATTGTCTTTATTTAAGTAAGGCTGTTTTAACTGACTTGACATCGGATCACTGCGGGCAAAAGGTTGTAATTCCAACTAATACAACCCCTAAAGTACAAGAAATTGCATGTAGGCCAATGACCTCTACTCGCCTCAAACAATTTAGTAATGATATTGCTGCCAAGATCGCCAGTATTGACTTAACCGTTGATGATCCTGATTAATTATATAAATGCTTATTTAAAATTGTTAATGATGAGTACAATAAAAATTTTAAACTGAAGACGTTTGCAAGGAGCATTAACCTTTAGTTACCGACCATAATTTTTGGTACGTATTTGCCGAAGTTACGTCACGGTGACCCCCCTATTTGAAGTGGCGTTTATAATAGAATCGATATTAAAAATCTATTAAAAAAATACCTGATTTAAAAGGTTATTTATCGAGCATTGCGATAAAATTATAATAAAACAGCTAGAATAATTCTAAAATACTTTTAATTGCAAAATTACAAAAATGGCACATTTTTAGGAACATAATTTTTAGTCTCATGAAAAAATTAAGTAAGTCATAAAATATATTGACAAAGGTAACTTTTCTTATATAATTAACAAATACAATCTATAATCAACAAGACAATAGGAAATATTAAAAACATCTAATCATCTAAAGCACAATTCCGGCAGACTTTTTGGGCACATTGAAGACATATGTATTTTTCACCAACACCTGAAGTTTCCGTTTGTGTACCTTGTTGACTTTGTGACAAATCTGGTGTATCTTCTTCCTCGGACTGCTCCGAGTCCGTATCGTGATCGCTGAGCAGGCGAAAATCAGGGTCAACTATCTCAACGTCACAATCACTAAAGTCTTGTAATTCTTCGTCTAACCAGCTCTCTAAAACCATTTCATGGCTGGGATCATTCATCCGTCCGTTTCCTGCAGTACTTGGTTGCGACTTCTAAAAAAGAAGACAAAATAAGCATATTTGTAGGTAAAACAAAAAAGTATAAATTCTTAAAATAGTAACATTAACACCGACCTTACGTCACGGTGACCCCAGAGGTCCGATAGGGAGTAAACGTGTGAACGTGCCGCGGGTGTACGGCTGACTAACGAAAGAGCAAGTCATAACAAGCAGCTACTGAAAGAGACAGGTATATAACGCTGTTGGTTGTTGAAGTATACCTGTTTCAACTTGCGCGGGGTCATGGTGACCCCACCTCGGCAATTAAAGTTTAAAGTAAATGTTTGCGACTGGGCAACAGTAGGTATATACAAAAGTAGAGCTAGGTTGTATGATCTATATGGTATGAAGAAATACAATTTTAATCCAGAATTTATTCAATATGTTAGAAATTATTCAAAAGTTTTTAAGAAGAGATGTGCTTTAGCCAAATCCTTATATTTAAGCAATAAAATCAAAGAATCCAAGAACAAAATTAAAACTACTTGGAGCATTATTAACAATGAGACTGTCGAGCTAAATTGGTAAATAACAATTATGAATTAAAATTTAATGGTGAAATTATTACTAAGAAAACTGATGTTGCTCAGACATTTAACAATTTCTTCATAAACATACCAGTGAACACAACCAGCTGTCTAGATTCATGTCCAACCAAAGCAGAAATGTTGGTTAGGGGCAATGTGAATGAGTGTGATGTGCTTTTTAATTTTAAATATATTGACACCAATGACATACTGAAGGTATTCAAGACGCTCCATAATAAAAAATCTGTTGACTTATGGGGCATTTCTGTTAAACTTGTGCGACAAATTATTTCTAGTTTAGCTCCATATTTAGCTGAAATATTCAACAGATGCGTAGATACAGGAGTATTTCCTGATCTAATGAAACACAGTAAAGTAATACCACTATTCAAAAAGGGATCAAAGAGGGACCCTAGTAATTTTAGGCCAATTTCTATCTTGCCTGCTATTAGTAAAATTTTTGAAAAGATTATTTTGCATCAACTAGAGAGCCACTTTCACACAAATAATTTATTTCACAGTGAACAGTATGGCTTTCCTAAGGGTCGCTCCACCGTTGATGCCGGTGTAACTTTGTTAAAGCATATTTTTAATGCTTGGGAAAACTCGAAGGATGCCATTGGTGTTTTTTGTGACCTATCAAAGGCCTTTGACTGTGTGGAACATAATACACTTTTACTTAAATTGAAACTTTATGGTATTAGAGATACCGCACTCAATCTTGTTGCCAGCTACCTTAGTGATAGAATTTAGTATGTAGATGTTAATGGGTGTAGGTCTTTAGGTCTCGCCAGTAGGAATGGGCGTTCCACAGGGCTCTATTCTCGGTCCATTTCTTTTTTTAATATATATTAATGATTTGCCGTTTTTTGTACAAAATTTATGTGATATTGTTTTGTTTGCCGACGATACGTCACTAATTTTTAAAGTTGATCGTAATTTAAGTAACTTTGATACCGTCAATAACACTCTTGCACAAGTATTAGATTGGTTTCCGACAAATAATTTGGTACTCAACTCAAGCAAAACCAAATGTGTTAAATTCTCTTTGCCTAATGTCAAAAGTGTTCCTACTAATATAATTTTAAATAAGGAAACAATTCAACTAGTCGAATCAACCGTATTCTTAGGTGTAACTTTAGATTGTAAGCTTCAGTGGGGCGCCCAAATATCCTGTCTCGCAGTAAAACTTAGTTCTGCAGCGTTTGCAGTTAGAAAAGTTAGGGAATTCACAGATATAGATACTGCTAGACTAGTTTACTTTAGTTATTTTCACAGCGTAATGTCTTACGGAATAATGTTATGGGGTACAGCTGCTGATATACAGACTATTTTTATCATTCAAAAGAGGGCTATACGTGCAATTTATAAGTTAGGTGCTAGAGATTCTTTACGTGATAAATTTAAAGAAGTAGATATATTGACAGTTGCATCGCAATATATTTATGCTAACTTAATGTACATTAAGAAAAACTTAATTCTATACCGCAAAAATAGTGATTTGCACAAAGTGAACACAAGGAATAAGCATAAACTGGTGGGAACTAACTACCGTCTACATAAAGTTCAGAACTCATTTGCGGGGATTGGTATACGATTTTTCAACAAATTGCCTCTTGAAATAATGAATTTACCCATGCACAAATACAAACGGACAATTAGGAACTTTCTTTTACAAAGGGGTTATTACACTATTAAGGAATTTTTAAATGATAAGACACCGTGGGGATAGGCTTAGGCTTGTTTAACTCACGATTATTTTATTTACATGTTAAGTGGAGGTGCCTCGTGAACACATGATTTTTTGCAGGATTTGGATATTTTTATAATTTTTTGAATGTAGTTTAACATTATTTATCCCTGATCATATCATTGTTCACTTGTCACCTTCACAAAATCCTTTCTACATTTGCATTCCTTCACGCGTTCCACTAACTTATGTTAATAATAACGATCTGGAAAATGGAGGTAATTGGCGGTCATGGTCAGTATACCAATAGATTGTTTCTTACTGCCGGTTCGTATACCGTTGTCGTCATGCTCACTAAAATGTCATTTCTTGTGGTGGCGTCGTGTGTCGGGTCATCCCTGTCCCTCTAATATGGCGAGAGGGATGATGGCTGGCACATGCGTCATACTCGTGAACGGGTGCTACTTGCGATGACTGGTCGATGACGGTCTTGCGGGCTGGTATTAGATTTTAATATTTAACTGCATCATTTCCATCATGGTTCTGATCACTTTCGCGGATTGCCTGCATTATTAGGTACATATAATGTAAGTGGATGCTCCTGTTTCACCATGTCTATTCTGAGGAGGCTAACCAAAACTATTATGCTTGAGTATTATTATGTATAGTAAATATATACAAGTGATATAGAAGGTGTAACAGTTGCAGCACCTTACAAAATGTAAATTGTGTATTATGCAAAACCTGGCGATGAAAAAGAGTGACCATGACTTTTATTGCCCGTTCTTTCTCATGGTTCTACCTATTGCTTTGCGAACGTGGCAGTAAATGTAAATGTAGAAGCATACAGTAATAATGTTTTAAATTTGAGTATAAGTAATTATTTTATAAATTTATTATTTTGACGTTCATAAGCCAAATGAATAAAGGATTTTGAATTTGAATTTGAATCATTTAAAATTTTATGCTCGCAAAAACCTCTAACTACGTAACCAGAAAAATATGAGTACACGTACCCTCTAGGGTATATACCGACATCAACCTATGTATGCATAGTACTGCGCACAAAACAAGATGTAGCTTCTTTAATCTTTAACAGATAAGCTTGCAGCTCTCCTAGCTATCGTGTCGGGAGCCATAACTGCCTCAGAGTTTCACGTTCTACCAAAGAATACGTGAAGCAGGCAACCCAAATGCATTTAAATGAAATGTTTTGTTGTGCTGAGCTGTTAACATGTTACGTCATGACAGATGGAGATGCAAATACATACGTGTGCATGAAAACCTCACAGGAAATCAGGCTGTATATTACATGTTCAAGAAATTGCTTTATTTTGTTCTAGCATGCTCGTTGCAATTGTAGCCAATTGGCAGCATGTCAAGATTTGAAATTTGAATCGTTTAAGCTAGAAAGTTAGAGTAATGCGGTGCATACGACTTGTCAAAGTTACATCTATAACATTGGTATGAAGGTCGAAAAACAAGTCGCAATATCTTACTTATGCAACTGAATTCACAGATTTTGAGAAAGTGAAAAGACTTTGATTTTTGCTCGAATAATATTCTAGATATATCCACTTACATGTTAAAGCGCTGTTACTGATTTAATTTTTAATAAAAAATCTGTTTTGATATGCGTGAAGATATACTTACATCATCGTAGTCGTGGAAGCCGTAGCTACAAACAACTGGCGTCATCTACATATGTAAGAACGTCGATAAGACCAATACAGGCGACACCCAACTGATACTGACGGAATAATGAAAACGATTGAAGACCCTGAATTGCGCTATTAAAAGTTACACACGTAATTCCTATATATACAAGTCCTCACTGATAATTGTGTAATGTTCCGCAGCAGCCTGGCCTGGTCAGAAAATTCTGCCTCTATTTCGAGTTACAACACCCCTCATTTCACCACAACGAACAAAAGTTATAACGTTTGTATTCTATGCTCCAAGCAGGCTTTACTTCAAATAAATTCTAAACAAAATGTTTTCTAGAACTCAAAGTAAACGCAGGCTTAGTATTATTCAGCGTTTGACCACAGAGTGAAATTAACTTTGCGAGACAGCGTAGCCCAGCTTTACGGTAATCTCATGGATGGGCAAACGCCGCTCTTACGGCTAGCCGGGACACTAACTTCACCGAGCTTGCCTAGATTAGAAAACTAGCTGGGGAGTAAACAAGGACGCAATATGAAGCCAGGATAAAAATAAAATGCTAGACCACAATGTGGGTCATTGTAAAGCATAATAAAGCTAAAAGCGTATTTGAATCGAAGAGCAAAATAACAACAACGTAGGGAACAAATATTTCTCGATAGTTTATTTAATTAGAACCTTATTTATGTTTTGTTACAAATCTAATTTGAATGGCATGGAGATTCAGAAGTAGCAGTATACCGCAGAGAATTATTAGTGTGTTTTGTTTCTGTAGAGAGTTGCACTTTCAAGCTCCTTACGTAGGTGAAGTTTAAGAATACCTTTGTTCTGCAAGGAATTAGAGCTGCTAAAGGCCGGATTCATATAATACTGTTCGCTGTTGTTGTAATGCTTTAATGTAATGCTTTATTCACTTACTAAAAGATTTACAAGTCACAATTACAAAAACAATAATTTACAGATTTTTGTCTGTTTATTATTTTCGATTTTATTATATTCGTTACAGTTACTTATAATATGCTATTACAACGCCATCAGAACAAATTTCATCACAATACTTTCTTTCGAATAATATTTGCAGCCAAAATAATTGACAACGTGTATTACAGCAAAATTTAACGGCTAATCTCAAATATATTCTTTGATGACCACGAGGTCAGAACATGAATGAAAGATTCAAATATTTTCCATTACAAGGTATGTTGGGATACGAAACGGATCGTTGCATATGGAAGAATACATGTACGGTACTCCGGTCACAATAACACAACCTCTTTCCTCGTTGACCCTCGCAAATTGCTCCCAGATAAACAGCTGATAAGCTTTATGGTTTTTTCTTTAATCTGAACAATGCTGAAAAAGCGGGAAAGCTTGTAGACTTGGAATACCAACAAAGTAGAAAGACATCACTGTTACTAAGTGTGGGTACGGTTGCACACTCACACATGTTAACTTGTCATTTGGTTCACACGTCACATACATTCGCGCACACAGACGTATATTATTGATGTAGCGACTAGAACAAAAGCCAATTTATGGTTTAGCCTAATGATACTGCGTTGCCTATTAATCAACAGTTAACGAAGGGTATCATTACAACCGCTGTTAATTCAAAATAGCATGATAGAAAGCTTTTCATTCAGAATTTCTTTTTCGTTTGGCCACACTCAACATTTAATACCTTGATAGTTGAACAGCATACCGTTAACCTGTAGCGGCAGTCTCACTTTTTTAAATACCTGTCGAAAACTCAAACAACCATACGAAAAACGTAGACGATTCTATTACCGCAATACAAAATCAGTTTTCTCAGCGTCACAAACAAGCAATACTTATGTATAATAAAATAATATTAATATTTGCTTGCTATAAATAAGTTCATCAATAAATAAGCAAAGCACGGCAAATATATTAATCGTGTTGGATTACGGAGCGATTTTATTTCCGCGCCCAAATACCTTCGGAGCCAGCGTTGGTCAACGTTGTGCGTATTTCAATAGGTAATGGCCGCGTAAATTATATGGCTGGCTTTATTAAACATGTTGTATTGTACGATGTATTGGACAGACCGGGTTTTATGACAGTGTTTTAGATGTGTACGGCAGCTGGGTTTGTAATGTTTTAGATATAAAGTGATATTTTGTATGTTTTGTTTAGGGATGTAAGGAACATCAAGGATAAAATAAATGTTATACTAGATAGGCTTATTTTAGAGCAAGTATCATAGATGGCACCAAATTTTAATGGATCATGGATTTTAATTCGGCATCTATACTTTATGACCCCATGCTGCAACTCATTTGTATTGAACATTCTTGCGAATGTTACATTACAGTAAAAAATTAAGAGCCTTTTAGCGAGCATTTTATTGAGCGTTCTGGCGAGCACTCTAGTAACAGTGACGTAAAGTAACTATCAGATTTGACATCCTTGTGAAGGATATTTTTTTATGAGCATTGCCTACTTAGATTATATAACTATTAGATGGAGGGATACGAACCCACGACCATCACCAATAATCTGACATAGGTGACCATATGGCCACCCATTACCTGACAAATTGTAACAGAACTTCATTTGAAACTTTGTGACTTTGTTCATAGACATTTTGATTTATTCGTATAAAGATTGTGACGTATAAACATAGTGACGTTATAACTTTATCAATACTTTTATTTTACAAACTAGCTTCGGCCCACGGATTCGCCGATGTGGGTGACGGTTATTGCAAAAGAAGGCAGCCTATGCGCTATTGTGAGCTATGCTGCAATATTTCATTAAAAATACTTTTCACGATAGAGTATCCTCAAAAAAAATTTAAAGTTTATTTGTAAAATCATCTGCCGCAAACAAGTACTAAGCCATGCAGGTTTTCTCGTGATGTTTCACTTCATCATAGCAAGCCAAGCAAGCCAAACTTCCAAAAACCAGTGATACATGTAGTGGGTTTAAATTTTAAAACCAATGCGTAAAAATGATATCGTCACAGACTCTATCACTGCTTAAAGTGGTTACCGGTGTTATAATAAATATCCATTGCTATATTCATCATATTCATGTTAAAATGTTAATTAAAAGAAAAAAAGTATTTCATTTATTGCACGCGTGAGGGTTGGTCATGGGAGAAATAATACAATGCTTTTATTTTTTTATTGCCACTTTTTTATTGCCAAATTAATTACACGGTACCTGAAGGCAAGCAGACATTGAAGATACTAAACTTCAAGGTCTGCTTGACTCAGCTAAGAACCACAATTTGTTTATTTGCTCCTGTATTTGCTTACTTAGATGTAGATCAATTTCTTGAACAGATGACATAAATCACATTATTATGACTCTGTCCTATGTTCAAATTCTTTTGTTGATATTTATATTTGATTTATTCGATATTCATTCTGAGTAAACCAGACTTGATGATTTATTTCAAATTTTATCGATATTCTATCGGTATTCATTCTGAGCAAGCCCATCACTTATAAAATTAAAATTAGTGACAACCTACGAAAATTCGAAACGTCATTTGTATATGTACCTTACTCTAACACTAGAAAGAATTCATAAGTCAAAGTGAAGTAAATATATTGGATATTACTACTGCGTTTTATGAGGTATCTATGTATATTTCATATTCTTATGCTACTGCTACACCTGCGTTAGCGTTAACGTTAATGGCAATGGCCAACTACGCGTTAGTTAACGCGTTAACAAATTCACGTCGGAATTTAGTATTTTAACGCGTTAAAACGTTGGCCACATCTACGTAGCGCCTAAATTAACGCGCTAATTGACGCGTTAAGACGCAGGTGTAGCATGAACATTAGATTGACTACTACAATAATATTACAATGATAAACTCTAGTCAATGCTCGTCAAAAAAATATTCTGCCGCACGCTCTAATCACTAGAGCGTGCAGTAGAAAGACCATGGATATGTTCGTAGTTTTGATTGCATCTATTAAACAAATTTAAAACGGCGAATGCGCCATGTTCTGTTAAAATTTAATGTTGACAACTATCAGAAACCTCTAACAAAATTTTACACATTGCCTATAGAAATCAGTGTCACATAGAATATTTCTAGTTGAGCATTGACTAGACTCTAGTCGATGCTCGTCAAAAAAATATTCTTCCGCACGCTCTAGTCACTAGAGCGTGCGGTAGAAAGACCATAGAAATGTTCGTAGTTTTGTTTGGCTCTATTAAACAATTTTAAAACAGCGAATGCGCGATGTCTCGTTACAATTTAATGCTGACAACTATCAGCAACCTATAACAAAATTTTACACATTACCGATAGAAATCAGTGTCACGCAGAGATGACCATTAATATCTACATAAACATTAATGTGAATTATATTTTTATTATCATGAGCAATCAGGTACCAACAGTCAATCAACACCTAAAACCGTCGCATTCCGCCACGTAGGCATGGTTATTATTACTCGTATCTTCTTTCACACAGACCATAGCAGAATTTATTGAACCACCTTTATAAAAATAAAAAACAAAAGGTCGCCATTATTGCAATGTGATATCGGCATAAAGCAATCAGTAATTAAAAGTTTGGAGATTCATCTCATTCTATTAACATAATAATGAAACAGGGGTGCCAACCTATTAAAAAACATAAAGTTTTCGCTTATTAAGTTGGTACACGGAGAGACGGGAGTAAAACGGGGTGAGTTATACGGGTAAGGGGGGAGTGTAGGGGGAATTCGTAAACTGAATTGTATCAACATTAATTCATATTGCGAAATTTCATTGTTATAATTGGAGCGGATTCCGTGATAAACTGTTCGCGATCTCGTCGACGTCAGTATTCGTACCTCTGTTGTAAAGACTCGTATTCATTGGAGCATTTTGTAGAGCGATGATTCATGATGCGGAACGACGACGGCACGCTAAGATGTTCTATACATCAGAATAACAAAAGAATTGGAGATTACATCTTGAGGAAGATATTATATTAGAACTAGTTCTGCCTACAGCTTTGCCCGCGTGGGGGTCGCATGACATGATAAAAGCCCATGTGCTACCCCACTATGCTGATGGATAAGCTATGTTACTGCAACACAGTTTTATCTAAAAACCATGCAGAAGCTTCTGCGTGAAAAACAAAAAAGCATCCTTCCGTCATAATAAATTTTCACGTTTGTGATATTAGTAACATTATTACTTTTATCTTTTTTGTTTGTAACCATGCGACCTATTGATATGCTACGTAGAGACTGTTCGCATAAAACTAAATTTAACAGAATTAATGGAAATAATAGCTATAAAAACCCAAATAGAGATTGACATATTAATGTAGCTAAGATGATATGAATAAATAACTACAGTTCTGCAGTGTTAGTAGAGTATTTAGCATATGATATTCATAGAAATATCGATATAATGATAATATTATTGCGTAAATAATCATTAGAATGAATTCATATAGTTATATTATAAGAATTAATATTAAACATACCCCTTTGGTTTACGGTGTCATCTCATAAAAGTCTTCTTTTTAATTTGGTTACAAAATATATTGCATTTTATTTAATTAGGCATATCAAAAATAATATGAATGAATTGTATGACTAGAAAACTGTTTTAACATAATATAACATAACTTCATGCCTTTTTAGCCCCGAAGACCCCTTCGGGGATAAAAAGGCAGAGGGGCATTACACACCCACACTTCACCAGTTATGTTTCGGTCCCAATGTAATATTATTGTTTTAACATAATAAAGAAATTGTAAAACCATTTCTTTATTTATTTAAATTTATTCATTTATTTAAAAAGACAACTCTCGCACTAGGAAGAAATTCCTGTGTCGCGGGGGACTTTACAAACATTCAATCAACGGACACAAAGAACACCCAGACTCGAGACAACCATTTGTGGATCACACAAAGTGTTGTCTCGTGTGGAAATCGAACCCAAGACACGCGGCGCAGAACCAAGCGGCGCAAGGCAACCGCTTAAACCACTACGCCAACCGTGCAGTCGAATATACCATTAATTAATAACCGACTGCCACCAAAGTCGAATTTGTGTATTGAAGTAGTAAGTAAATTTATACAATTACTAAATTATTATACAATCATGCTGATATGAATTAATTACAATATAGGTATTAAAAAGAGCGTTTTGTTTCTTACGCTTCTCAGAACTTCGATTTCCCGGTAAAGTTTTATTACCTTACAAATAAAAAAGGGAGTATTCACATTCAGAAATGGCGCAGTTATTCATTTTACACATGCCTATCACGTTCGCAGAAATGTGTTTAAGCAGATGGAGTATTGCCGACAACAGTGTTCTTTAATGATAGCCATATACGAGCCACATTGTAACGTATTCTGCAACCGAAAACATTTGTTCGGTGTGTACTCCTCTTAAGGTAGACCTACATTGTAAGCGTTCGGCTACAATGTGTCTGTTCTGTCTCGAGTGTGTGTAATGTACAGTGCGAAATATGTAACAATAATGTTTGAAATGAAAATTTGAATGAAAAAACAAATGTTTTTGGAGTCTTTATTCAACGTGTAACATTTAAAAAAGCATCGCAAAAGCGACTTATTTGACTAGAGGATTATGCTCAATTAGAATCTTGGTTAAATCGATACAAATTATATGAATTAAATAGAATACTTGTCAAAGATTATGTCAGACGAAACCTTGTATGAAGCTAGGCTAACATATTTGACACGTAATATTATAAATATAATATTTTTATCGACATATCATCATGGGTTTGCGGACAACAGCTGTACATGAGTTAATGTTTGTGAGTCAGTGAAGCGGTTTTCTAACGTAATGTTGAAAGTCAAATGTAACATATTACATTACAGGTGTAATGCTCTTGGTGAACGACCACCTTTAACGTGTACAAGCCAGTAATTCCCTTACATTTGTATAACAAAACTACAGTCAGGTATTCTCCCCAAATAAATGGGTGTAATTAAGATTTGTTAATGGAACCTTTCAGAGGAGACCGTTTATTTCTCACTTTTCAGTTGAAACGCGTCTCGGAATGTTTTGCATTTTGTAAGTCGACGAACTAGCGATAAAGGTTGTAAATATAGATAAATACACTGTTAAATTTCGAGAGCGATAAAGGTTGTAAATATAGATAAATATACTGTTAAATTTAATTAATTAATTTTGCGAATTGCAATATGTTTTCAATTTGCTTAGATGTTCCGCTGTATTAATATTCTGACAGGTTTTGTTGATTAAATTTACTTATTACAAAGAAATTAACAACTTAAGTTATTAAATTTGAATGAGAGTGGTTTATTTTAATTCTTACGGTTTCTTGATTTAATCAAATTATTAACTTTCTGCGTCTTATGACTGTGACAATAACTGTAGTTACATAATTCATGATTCCTAGGAAAGTAAATACAATGTCACTCACAAAAATATCTATCTAGTACCTTTTCAATGAGCAATTCTTGGGTGTATGTAGGTACATATAATCTGAATCTCGGAAGCGGCTCCAACGATTTGCATGACATTTATGCGAGTATGCGATAGCTCAATCTAGTTAGGATTCACTGCTGCCTGACTGCCTCCGTGGTTCAGTGGATAGCGTATACGACTGCTGATCGGAGGTCCCGGGTTTAATTCCCGGGTCGGGCAAAAGTGTTACTAGGTTTTTCCGAATTCTCAGTAGTAACACGGAGTCTGATGATTTGCCCGGTTTACGGCAATAGGCTCGCCCCCTATAACGTGGGACCTAAAAATTCATGGCGAAATATGGGTGTAATATTACCCCTCTGCCTACCCCTTCGGAGATAGCGGCGTAAGTCTATAAATAAAATAAATAAATAAAAAATGTATTATTCATTTCTAAAAAACACGATTTTCCAAAAAAAAAAATTATACTGAAGAAGAAGCTCGGTCATCCAAGTACTGTTAATTGAACTCGCAACATTTCATGTGGGAATTGGTACAGACAACAATCGCTACCACAGAACTACCAAATTTCATAACACGAAGGTCGTAACAAAATAGTTTCATAACCGAGCTACATTAGAAACTTACTTTAATCAGCAGTTAGCCAGACTTTGGTTACCGCAGTCATTTACAACAGCAGTACAAAAACTTGAAAACTAAAAGTCGTGCACCCGCAGGAATAAATAGTTTGGTTTATTTTCTACCTAGTTCTCACAGCGGCTAAAAGTAAAAAAATGCACACAATGAAATAAAACTGCAACCTATTTGCATCATGGTTTATTTAACTTACACTTTGGTTTCATTGTTCAAGCAGTTATCAGTAATTTCTTTTAAGATTACTTTTCAGCTCTGTAATACAATTTGTGATTAGATGTACTGTTTTTGGCGTGTGTTTCTCGACTTATCATCCTCCTGGTGTTATCCCAGTTGCAACAATTCTCTTACTAGTCTAACGAATTTGAACGACTGCCTAACTCACCTCTGCAACCCAAAAGGATAACGGTTTTCTCTGGTTTAGACTAGTGTCGGCTTTTTCAGAGGTACTGACTACAGATACTATAGGTAACGACTGTCAAAGATCTTCATGACAGCCGGGATCCAAGGCAAGGGGAAAACGATACCTAATTAACAATCCAGTACGCACTTAACTCCAAAATGTACATGGTGTATTCCAACGTGTCGTGGATTCCAACCCGATACTCATTGCATGGCAGTCTGTTGGTATCTCTAATAAAATACAAATAATCTATTAAGCTTGCATCGCAGAGTTAAGAATTCGATCCGTAGCCGTACTTACATCATTCGCCTCGGACTTGGCATGAAACACCTTTTCTATTTGAGTATGAAGTGTGAATTTCACTAAAAACTTGATTTTACTTTAAAATTATTATAAATACAAACCCACAAGTAGGGATCGGTAAAATAATACACTTTTTACATTTAGAAAACCAATTTAGATTTTTTATGAGTTCTTGTAATTTTTATGAGTTCTTGCAATTCTAATTGCTAATAATTACACTAGCAATTAGATTTTCAAATAAAAATATTGGTTTCGTGCTCTCTTCACCAACCTTGCTTCATGATTGAGTTAGCAGTAGGTTCAGATAGTAAACAGCGATTAAAATGCGTATTATCGTAATCGATATCTCAGACGAATTTATGTTAAAGAACGCAATAGGTTCATCGAACCAACGTGAATCGAAAGAACAGTATTAAGTTTCACACTCTTTCGAGCCAGATTCGGAACAGAGCATGGTACGAACATTCTCCATCAGCCTGTCGTGTTCTCGCGCACTAACTCCAAGGTCACAAGGTGTTCATTCGCGAATTGATTTAGACGTTACCCTAAACTCTGATAGTTGCCCCAAACGATAATGAACCCACTATTCCACACGATATATTGCGTGCACACACCACTGCTCTACATATGAGTTTTCTTTTTAAATACTTCACGTAAATTGTTTTTTTGAAAGTTTTCTGATTTTCTGATTGTTTCTTAGACAGCGATATTAACGGTTTGTTTACTGTGTGTTTAAGTGTTCGAGGTATGTTTGGAATAGATTTATTTTATCTTGTGTTTCAGATCTTTTTATGTCTCACGTGAAAATGCAATTAAGAGGGATGTATTGATAGCATAACAAGAACATGGCATTAAATAGCAGCAGTATAACGTTAATTACTTGGATGGGACTTTACGGTTATTGTGAGAATTGTATAAGTGTTTTTTTTATCCTTTGATTGAATATAAGTATTAGAAGCCAAGGATATCAGTTAGATATCACTGGTGAGTTGACAATCAGGGAAATGTGGACGACGACATGGCTAGCTGTCCTCAACACCATCCCTCAGAATCCTTTGTCCGACTTAAGCTTTTACCCCTCTTTTTGTAGTACAGGGATAGTGTATGGGAATAAAAATTTGTTCCTAAAGAGCACTCACTGATACATTGAAACGTAAATACTAATCTTTAGTGTGATAGTAGTACTTCACTGTGCAAGCTGTTCAAGGCTGCCTTAACTAGTAGGTATGGCTGTACCACAATTCTAGTACACATTTGTAGACTAAGCAAATATTTAGGAGATATAATGAGATATATAAACTCACCACAACAACATATGTTATGAGCATCCCACTTAATAAGTTGAATAATAAACCTTTATTTATAATATCTCGAGGCTGGCATAACCCACAGAAAATATAACCTTTCTTAAACTAATATTGGTGTTTACGCATACATTCGTTGACTAGCCCTTCTATGAAACAGATACAAAGCAAACAAAATGTGAGTAAACAGATATAAAGGGGGTGCACACTGCGGATTATACCGCGATGTTGACAAGTTGTGCGATATAGTGAGTTGGCGATGAGACCGCATTGCGATAACAACACAACTTACATACAGGATGCGGTAGTGACGTCACCAGTTTATTGCTGTTTTGAGTTGTCTGTTCTCTTTTGGGATGTTAAAGAGTTAACACAAAGTTGTTGTACCGCAAACATTGTGCTGTTCGACTCAGTATTATGACGGTTTAACTTCTTGGATTGTCCGTGTTTCGCCAATCTGTACGTGGATAATGTCTAATGTATATTGTTTTATTTATTTTATTTCATAAACACAATTTTAATTTGTAAAATTGAATAGATTAAAGTATTTTTATTTGTATATTTATTATGTTTCATAAACAAAACTTTCCGATGTAAAGCACACTAATGATCGTTGTAAATACACGAGCGTATCTGTATTTTAGTATTTCGAAATTGTTACACTAATATTTTTTTTTCCTTTACATCAGTGGGTACCTATCGCGACATATTTTAGGTAAGTTATTTAATTTAATGCCAATGAAAGAAGAATTCCAAAAAGTAAGTCTGAACATTTTTCTACATTTTAAGGGTATTTTTTTTAGATGGACAATGGGTATATATAACCTATCGTCCGTCATTTATCCGATAAATTGAGGCAAGACACGAAGAGTAAATGACAAATATTGGCATAAATATGATAGATATTATCCTGTATGAAAAAATTTGATTAAAACTTAAACAATCAAAACAGTTCGCTTCATATGCCACGTTTATATAGATAGTAAGTGTCCCGCGACGCGTTGCGCCGTGTATACACAGCCGTTTTCATCCAATGTTTATGTTGTTCAGAGCGGTTTAGTTAGGAGTTTGAAATTAAAGCGTGTTTAAAATATGAGCTGAAACGCTCGTGTGACCTCGGACGAAACAACACCCGACTACAGTCGTCGCACGTTCAGCTAGATAAAATTTTCATTTAGATGGTCCCCTTAAATCCAATCGCCCAGTCAGTCAAGCGATTTAGCGTTACGAACTAAATCACACCACATCTCTCTCGAACGACTGCCCATTCGTTGTCAAATCGACCTAACCTCGTAAAGGAATTCGTCTCAATACATATTATATGGTTTTGTGGTCGAATATATTGCTCGAGCGAACTCGGGTGCATGCTTCTCCTTACTGATTGAAAATTATTTGCAAATTACATTTAATACATCAACGTGCTTTACAAAAATATACCTTACTCAATAATAAATATAGCCCTTACTATGGTAAAGGGATTTGCTGGATTATAATTTCACAAATCTCAATAAATTATCATGTGTGGGTGATGAATGACATTTACACGCGTAATAAGAATGTTTGCAACGCAGATATCCAAGACAGGTTTTCCATACATGAAAGTTTAGAAGTGTCATCATCATCCTCTTAGCGTTATTCCAGTTTTAATCTGGGGTCCGCTTACTAGTCTAACCGGATTTGGCTGAATATTAGCTTTTCCACAGAGCGACTGCCTGTCTGACCTCCGCAACCCGAATGGTTAGCAATATTCCATGTTTTAGACTAGTGTCAGTATATTTAGAAGGTACTGACGCACTATAACGACTGTCAAAGATCTTCATGACAACCGGTACCGACAGCTTAACGTGCTCTCCGAGGCACGGGACCAGCGATAATTGACAATTTAATACGCATATAACTCCGAAAAGTCATTGGTGCGCGCCGAGGATTCGAGCCCGATACCCTCTGCATGGCAGTCTGTTGGTATCTCCACTAGGCTATCACTGCCTATGTGAAGATATGTGAAAGTTTAGAAGTGTCATCGTCATATATTTAATTACACCTAACAAATTCAATTGCTTAGCAACTCTATGGAACAATATAGACATAATATGTCAATAGCTCAATTGACCTAAGCTATTATTATCTATCTACTAGCATTGTTCTGTATTTGTTTAGAATTGCGTAGTTGTCCGTGTGGTGACGGATTAAGAATACGGATTGTCACCACCCCATATCATCCCATGGGTGTCGTAAGAGCCGACAGAGGGAGCATATTATGCAGAGAACAGCACTGTAAGAGAAGGAAAACTTGATACAAACCCTATACCAACCCGTTTGGCCAGCGTGGTATAGTAGGCCAATTCCTCATTTCAAAGGAGAGGCCTAGTCCAGCAGTGGACTGATAAAGGCTGATGATGATGATTATTATCTAAGGCTAAGACAACATAAGCGACATAGAACCTAAACTAATGTTAGCCTAGTCCCCGATTCGACATTGATGAATGAATTCAATAGCTTCACTATATGTTTTTCTAATATTTCATTAATATAAAAGAATATATTATTAAAGAAAAGAAAATAAACTATAAGATAAAATAAACATCCTTTGATGATAAAATACAGCTGTAAATAGGCTTCAAACACGGAAGCAAGTATGTCGACAACAAAGCTCCCGACGCCCTTGGGCAAAGTTCTAAAATATGGCGTTTGAAGGTATTATGACACCCACGTACATTTCTCGAAACACAGAGCTGCGAAAGAATTATAAAATAGCGAAGATATTTTCCAAGAACATTTTGCAAAACGACAGAAGGAAATAGCGAAACCGATTGTAATGGTTTTGCTTACTTAAGAAAGGGTATTTTTTAGGGTTTCGGTTGGATGAAGAAATCTTTTTCAGATCTGTAGCGTCCTTTTGGTATGTATTTGTTATGTATATGTTTGATATAGGAAGGTTTGTGATTTACTACAAATAATAGTAAGGTGACGATTTAGCTGGAGATTAATCATTGTACGAATCTTCAGATAGATTCATAAATAAAACCTTTCGAAAATAAATTGCAAAAGGTTTTTGATTTCTATTTGTGACGATTCGTGCAAAAACTATAAAGATTTAATATTATTTCAAATTGAAGGAAGCACATGACTATTTCATTTAGCTACGTTGACAAATGTTTCGTAAAGGCGCTTTTGTGCTGCTGCTATCGTGCGTTAAATGGATTTGAAAACCAAGAATAAATAATGAGCAGTAACAATTTGGTTCGCACAAACAAGGGGTTCGCTGGTCTTACCAGCGATAGCATTAGAACTGTGGCTAATTTTAATGTACGGCACTACTCTATCAAATAGCTCTCACCAGATTTTTAAGACACGAAACTAAGGTCCAGCGCATTTTTCTTCAAACAATTATCAACATCGTTTTAATTTCGAAATAATATTTAAAATACCAAAATACAATGTATGCAACACGCACGCGCAAGTACTGCAATTGTTGTGTTAAAAGCCCTAAAGGCGGCGCTAAACCGAAGTTGTTTTCTTTCATTTAATGTACCAGCCATATAAAAACCACAAAAAGGAAAGAATTATTACGACCCTTTGTGTTAAAATTTAGCGGTTCTCAGGGGTGGTTTAAGATTCGTTTGTATGTCAAGGCCAGAGAAGGCTAAGTGCTTGCATAGTGGAAGGGAAACAATACAAACATTTCGTTTTGTTTTGAACGAGGCTCAGTTATTATGAGTCACACCATAATAGAAACTGTCAAAACGAAAGGGAAATACAATAGTACCAAGAGAAATAAAAATTGTATCTCATAAATAATAAAAACGCAAATAGAGATTGACATAGTAATGTAGCTAAAATGATATGAATAAATATCTAGAGTTCTGCAGTGTTAGTAGAGTATTTAGCTTATGATATTCAAAGAAATATCGATATAATGATAATATTATTGCGTAGACAATCATTAGAATGAATTCATATATAATAATCAATATTAAACATTTGTTTACGGTTTACGTTCATTGGTTTACGGTGTAATATTATAAAAGTCTTCTTTTTAATTTGGTTACAAAATATATTGCATTTTATTTATTTAGGTATATCAAAAATAATATGAATGAATTGTATGACTAGAAAACTGTTTTAACATAGCATAATATAACTTCACGCCTTTTTATCCCCGAATACCCCTTCGGGGATAAAAAGGCAGAGTTGCATTACACACCCACACTTCGCCAGTTATGTTTCGGTCCCAATGTAATATTATTGTTTTAACATAATAAAGAAATTGTAAAACCATTTCTTTATTTAAATTTATTTATTTATTTAAAAAGACAACTCCCGCACTAAGAAGAAATCCCTGTGTCGCGGGGTAAAACTTTACAAACATTCAATGAACGGACACAAAGAACACCCAGACTCGAGAAAACAATTTGTAGATCACACAAAGTGTTGTCTCGTGTGGGAATCGAACCCACGACACGCGGCGCAGTACCAAGCGGCGCGAGGCAACCGCTTAAACCACTACGCCAACCGTGCAGGCGAATATACCGTTAAATAATAACCGACTGCCACCAAAGTCGAATTTGTGTATTGAAGTAGTAAGTAAATTTATATAATTACTAAATTTTTATAAAATCAATACAATCATGCTGATATGAATTTATTACAATATAGGTATTAATAAGAGCGTTTTGTTTCTTACGCTTCTCAGAACTTCGATTTCCCGGTAAAGTTTTATTACTTTACAAATAAAAAAGGGAGTATTCACATTCAGAAATGGCGCAGTTATTCATTTTACACATGCCTATCACGTTCGCAGAAATGTGTTTAAGCAGATAGAGTATTGCCGACAACAGTGTTCTTTAATGATAGCCATATACGAGCCACAGTGTAACGTATTCTGCAACCGAAAACATTTGTTCGGTGTGTACTCCTCTTAAGGTAGACCTACATTGTAAGCGTTCGGCTACAATGTGTCTGTTCTGTTTTGAGTGTGTGTAATGTACAGTATGCAACAATAATGTTTGAAATGAAAATTTAAATGAAAAAACAAATGTTTTTGGAGTCGTTATTCAACGTGTAACATTTAACAAGCTGAATAAGTTTAAAAACTATAATCCGACTACGTTAAAAAGGGGTTTGAAAAGAACAAAACATTTAATCCTTTTCCGTATCTCGATGGGACATGTAAACTAACCGTGCAATATTTGCATTGTAATATGTAAAAGAAGAAAGAAAGAAAAAAGGTACTTAACGCAAAGCGTCTGAACCGCGTGAATTTTAAGTAAAACCGCGTTTTAAACTTATATTTTGGCTAAACCAGTATATAATATGTACATATTTGTAATGTGCTCACCAATGCCTTTCTTTTGATACCAAACACGTAATGATTATAACAGTTTAGATTTTTTTGAGGTTGGAATCTGAAGTATAATTCCATTAGAAAATTTAGATAAAATTTATATAGCCTATGTCACCCGGGCTATTATTACAAATCTATTGACACCCCATTTATTAAAATCGGTTGAGTAGATTAGGCGCTACGGTGGAACATACATACATACATACACTGCCAAAAACATTACCCTTCCTTTTGGCTTCGCCGTAGTCGGGTAAAAAAGCATCGCAAAAGCGACTTATTTGACTGGAGGATTATGCTCAATTAGAATCTTGGTTAAATCGATACGAATCATATGAATTAAATAGAATACTTGTTAAAGATTATGTCAGACGAAAGCTTGTATGAAATTAGGCGAACATTTATTTGACACGTAATTTTATAAATATAATATTTTTGCCGACATATCATCATGGGTTTGCGGACAACAGCTGTACATGAGTATTTGTGAGTCAGTGAAGCGGTTTCCTAACGTAATGTTGAAAGTCAAATATAACATATTACATTACAGGTGTAATGCTCTTGGTGAACGACCACCTTTAACGTGTACAAGCCTGTAATTCCCTTACATTTGTATAACAAAACTACAGTCAGGTATTCTCCCCAAATAAATGGGTGTAATTAAGATTTGTTAATGGAACCTTTCAGAGGAGACCGTTTATTTCTCACTTTTCAGTTGAAACGCGTCTCGGAATGTTTTGCATTTTGTAAGTCGACGAACTAGCGATAAAGGTTGTAAATATAGATAAATACACTGTTAAATTTCGAGAGCGATAAAGGTTGTAAATATAGATAAATATACTGTTAAATTTAATTAATTAATTTTGCGAATTGCAATATGTTTTCAATTTGCTTAGATGTTCCGCTGTATTAATATTCTGACAGGTTTTGTTGATTAAATTTACTTATTACAAAGAAATTAACAACTTAAGTTATTAAATTTGAATGAGAGTATTTTAATTCTTACGGTTTCTTGATTTAATCAAATTATTAACTTTCTGCGTCTTATGACTGTGACAATAACTGTAGTTACATAATTCATGATTCCTAGGAAAGTAAATACAATGTCACTCACAAAAATATCTATCTAGTACCTTTTCAATGAGCAATTCTTGGGTGTATGTAGGTACATATAATCTGAATCTCGGAAGCGGCTCCAACGATTTGCATGACATTTATGCGAGTATGCGATAGCTCAATCTAGTTAGGATTCACTGCTGCCTGACTGCCTCCGTGGTTCAGTGGATAGCGTATACGACTGCTGATCGGAGGTCCCGGGTTTAATTCCCGGGTCGGGCAAAAGTGTTACTAGGTTTTTCTGAATTCTTAGTAGTAGCACGGAGTCTGGTGATGTGCCCGGTAACGGCAATAGGCTCGCCCCCTATTACGTGGGACCTAAAAATTCATGGCGAAATATGGGTGTAATATTACACCTCTGCCTACCCCTTCGGAGATAGTGGCGTAGGTCTATGAATAAAATAAATAAATAAAAAAGTTAGTATTCATTTCTAAAAAACACGATTTACCAAAAAAAATATTTGTGTAAAGCTCGGTCATCCAAGTAATTGAACTCGCAACATTTCATGTGGGAATTGGTACAGACAACAATCGCTACCACGGAACTACCAAATTTAATAACACGAAGGTCGTAACAAAATAGTTTCATAACCGAGCTACATTAGAAACTTACTTTAATCAGCAGTTAGCCAGACTTTCGTTACCGCAGTCATTTACAACAGCAGTACAAAAACTTGAAAACTAAAAGTCGTGCACCCGCAGGAATAAATAGTTTGGTTTATTTTCTACCTAGTTCTCTCAGCGGCTAAAAGTAAAAAAATGCACACAATGAAATAAAACTTCAACCTAGTTGTATCATGGTTTATTTAACTTACACTTTGGTTTCATTGTTCAAGCAGCATCAGATAGATATTTCGTTTAAGATTACTTTTCAGCTCTATAATACAATTTGTGATTAGATGTACTGTTTTTGGCGTGTGTTTCTCGACTTATCATCCTCCTGGTGTTATCCCAATTGCAACATTCCGCTTACTAGTCTAACGAATTTGAACGACTGCCTAACTCACCTCTGCAACCCAAAAGGATAACGGTTTTCTCTGGTTTAGACTAGTGTCGGCTTTTTCAGAGGTACTGACTACAGATACTATAGGTAACGAATGTCAAAGATCTTCATGACAGCCGGGATCCAAGGCAAGGGGAAAACGATACCTAATTAACAATCCAGTACGCACTTAACTCCAAAATGTGCATGGTGTATTCCAACGTGTCGTGGATTCCAACCCAATACTCATTGCATGGCAGTCTGTTGGTATCTCTACTAAAATACAAATAATCTATGAAGCTTTCATCGCAGAGTTAAGAATTCGATCCGTAGCCGTACATCATTCGCCTCGGACTTGGCATGAAACGCGTTTTCTATTTGAGTATGAGGTGTGAATTTCACTAAAACTTGTTTTTACTTTAAAAGTATTATAAATACAAACCCACAAGTAGCGATCAGTAAAATAATACACTTTTTACATTAGAAAACCAATTTAGATTTTTTATGAGTTTTTGTAATTTTTATGAGTTCTTGCAATTCTAATTGCTAATAATTACACTAGCAATTAGATTTTCAAATAAAATATTAGTTTCGTGTTCTTTTCACCAACCTTGCTTCATGATTGAGTTAGCAGTAGGTTCAGATAATAAACAATGATTAAAATGCGTATTATCGTAATCGATATCTCAGACGAATTTATGTAAAAGCACGCAATAGGTTCATCAAACCAACGTGAATCGAAAGAATAGTATTAAGTTTCACACTCTTTCGAGCCAGATTCGGAACAGAGCATGGTACGAACATTCTCCATCAGCCTGTCGTGTTCTCGCGCACTAACCCCAAGGTCACAAGGTGTTCATTCGCGAATTGATATAGACGTTACCCTAAACTCTGATAGTTGCCCCAGACGATAATGAACCCACTATTCCACACGATATATTGCGTGCACACACCACTGCTCTACATATGAGTCTTCTTTTTAATTACTTCACGTAAATTGTTTTTTTGAAAGTTTTCTGATTTTCTGATTGTTTCTTGGAAAGCGATATTAACGGTTTGTTTACTGTGTGTTTAAGTGTTCGAGGTATGTTTGGAATAGATTTATTTTATCTTGTGTTTCAGATCTTTTTATGTCTCACGTGAAAATGCAATTAAGAGGGATGTATTCATAGCATAACAAGAACATGGCATTAAATAGCAGCAGTATAACATTAATTACTTGGATGGGACTTTACGGTTATTGTGAGAATTGTATAAGTGTTTTTTATCCTTTGATTGAATATAAGTATTAGAAGCCAAGGATATCAGTTAGATATCACTGGTGAGTTGACAATCAGGGAAATGTGGACGATGACATGGCTAGCTGTCCTCAACACCATCCCTCAGAATCCTTTGTCCGACTTAAGCTTTTACCCCTCTTTTTGTAGTACAGGGAGAGTATATGGGAATAGAAATTTGTTCCTAAAGAGCACTCACTGATACATTGAAACGTCAATACTAATCTTTAGTGTGATAGTAGTACTGCACTGTTCAAGCGTTTCAAGGCTGCCTTAACTTGTAGGTATGGCTGTACCACAATTCTAGTACACATTTGTAGACTAAGCAAATATTTAGGAGATAGAATGAGATATATATACTCACCACAACAACATATGTTATGAGCATCCCACTTAATAAGTTGAATAATAAACCTTTATTTATAATATCTCGAGGCTTGCATAACCCACAGAAAATATAACCTTTCTTAAACTAATATTGGTGTTTACGCATACATTCGTTGACTAGCCCTTCTATGAAACAGATACAAAGCAAACAAAATGTGAGTAAACAGATATAAAGGGGGTGCACACTGCGGATTATACCGCGATCTTGACAAGTTGTGCGATATAGTGAGTTGGCGATGAGACCGCATTGCGATAACAACACAACTTACATACAGGATGCGGTAGTGACGTCACCAGTTTATTGCTGTTTTGAGTTGTCTGTTCTCTTTTGGGATGTTAAAGAGTTAACACAAAGTTGTTGTACCGCAAACATTGTGCTGTTCGACTCAGTATTATGACGGTTTAACTTCTTGGATTGTCCGTGTTTCGCCAATCTGTACGTGGATAATGTCTAATGTATATTGTTTTATTTATTTTATTTCATAAACACAATTTTAATTTGTAAAATTGAATAGATTAAAGTATTTTTATTTGTATATTTATTATGTTTCATAAACAAAACTTTCCGATGTAAAGCACACTAATGATCGTTGTAAATACACGAGCGTATCTGTATTTTAGTATTTCGAAATTGTTACACTAATATTTTTTTTTCCTTTACATCAGTGGGTACCTATCGCGACATATTTTAGGTAAGTTCTTAAATTTAATGCCAATGGACGAAGAATTCCAAAAAGTAAGTCTGAACATTTTTCTACATTTCAAGGGTATTTTTTCAGATGGACGATGGGTATATATAACCTATCGTCTGTCATTTATCCGATAAATTGAGGCAAGACACGAAGAGTAAATAACAAATTTTGGCATAACTATGAAAGATATTATCTTGTATGAAAAAATTTGATTAAAACTTAAACAATCAAAACAGTTCGCTTCATATGCCACGTTTATATAGATAGTGTCCCGCGACGCGTTGCGCCGTGTATACTCAGCCGTTTTCATCCAATGTTTGTGTTGTTCAGAGTGGTTTAGTTAGGAGTTTGAAATTAAAGCGTGTTTAAAATATGAGCTGAAACGCTCGTGTGACCTCGGACGAAACAACACCCGACTACAGTCGTCGCACCTTCAGCTAGATAAAATTTTCATTTAGATGGTCCCCTTTAATCCAATCGCCCAGTCAGTCAAGCGATTCAGCGTTACGAACTAAATCACACCACATCTCTCTCGAACGACTGCCCATTCGTTGTCAAATCGACCTAACCTCGTAAAGGAATTCGTCTCAATACATATTATATGGTTTTGTGGTCGAATATATTGCTCGAGCGAACTCGGGTGCATGCTTCTCCTTACTGATTGAAAATTATTTGCAAATTACATTTAATACATCACCGTGCTTTACAAAAATATACCTTACTAAATACTAAATATAGCCCTTACTATGGTAAAGGGATTTGCTGGATTATAATTTCACAAATCTCAATAAATTATCATTTGGGTGATGAATGACATTCACACGCGTAATAAGAATGTTTGCAACGCAGATATCCAAGACAAGTTTAAGTTTAGAAGTGTCATCATCATCCTCTTAGCGTTATTCCAGTTTTAATCTGGGGTCCGCTTACTAGTCTAACCGGATTTGGCTGAATATTAACTTTTCCACAGAGCGACTGCCTGTCTGACCTCCGCAACCCGAATGGTTAGCAATATTCCATGTTTTAGACTAGTGTCAGTATATTTAGAAGGTACTGACGCCCTATAACGACTGTCAAAGATATTCATGACAAGCGGGACCGACAGCTTAACTTGCTCTCCGAGGCACGGGACAAGCGATAATTGACAATTTAATACGCACATAACTCCGAAAAGTCATTGGTGCGCGCCGAGGATTCGAGCCCGATACCCTCTGCATGGCAGTCTGTTGGTATCTCCACTAGGCTATCACTGCCTATGTGAAGATATGTGAAAGTTTAGAAGTGTCATCGTCATATATTTAATTACACCTAACAAATTCAATTGCTTAGCAACTCTATGGAACAATATAGACATAATATGTCAATAGCTCAATTGACCTAAGCTATTATTATCTATCTACTAGCATTGTTCTGTATTTGTTTAGAATTGCGTAGTTGTCCGTGTGGTGACGGATTAAGAATACGGATTGTCTCCACCCCATATCATCCCATGGGTGTCGTAAGAGCCGACAGAGGGATTATGCAGAGAACAGCACTGTAAGAGAAGGAAAACTTGATACAAACCCTATACCAACCCGTTTGGCCAGCGTGGTATAGTAGGCCAATTCCTCATTTCAAAGGAGAGGCCTAGTCCAGCAGTGGACTGATAAAGGCTGATGATGATGATTATTATCTAAGGCTAAGACAACATAAGCGACATAGAACCTAAACTAATGTTAGCCTAGTCCCCGATTCGACATTGATGAATGAATTCAATAGCTTCACTATATGTTTTTCTAATATTTCATTTATATAAAAGAATATATTATTAAAGAAAATAAACTATAAGATAAAATAAACATCCTTTGATGATAAAATACAGCTGTAAATAGGCTTCAAACACGGAAGCAAGTATGTCGACAACAAAGCTCACGACGCCCTTGGGCAAAGTTCTAAAATATGGCGTTTGAAGGTATTATGACACCTACGTACATTTCTCGAAACACAGAGCTGCGAAAGAATTATAAAAATAGCGAAGATATTTTCCAAGAACATTGTGCAAAACGACAGAAGGAAATAGCGAAACCGATTGTAATGGTTTTGCTTACTTAAGAAAGGGTATTTTTTAGGGTTTCGGTTAGATGAAGAAATCTTTTTCAGATCTGTAGCGTCCTTTTGGTATGTATTTGTTATGTATATGTTTGATATAGGAAGGTTTGTGATTTACTTCAAATAATAGTAAGGTGATGATTTAGCTGGTGATTAATCATTGTACGAATCTTCAGATAGATTAATAAATCAAACCTTTCGAAAATAAATTGCAAAAGGTTTTTGATTTGTATTTGTCACGATTCGTGCAAAAACTATAAAGATTAAATATTATTTCAAATTGAAGGAAGTTTATGACTATTTCATTTAGCTACGTTGACAAATGTTTCGTAAAGGCGCTTTTGTGCTGCTGCTATCGTGCGTTAAATGGGTTTGAAAACTAAGAATAAATAATGAGCAGTAACAATTTGGTTCGCACAAACAAGGGGTTCGCTGGTCTTGCCAGGGATAGCATTAGAACTGTGACTAATTTTAATGTACGGCGCTACTCTATCAAATAGCTCTCACCAGATTTTTAAGACACGAAACTAAGGTCCAGCGCATTTTTCTTCAAACAATTATGAACATCGTTTTCATTTCGAAATAATATTTAAAATACCAAAATACAATGTATGCAACAGGCACGCGCAAGTACTGCAATTGTTGTGTTAAAAGCCCTAAAGGCGGCGCTAAACCGAAGTTGTTTTCTTTCATTTAATGTACCAGCCATATAAAAACCACAAAAAGGAAAGAATTGTTACGACCCTTTGTGTTAAAATTTAGCGATTTTCAGGGGTGGTTTAAGATTCGTTTGTATGTCAAGGCCAGAGAAGGCTAAGTGCTTGCATAGTGGAATGGAAACAATACAAAAATTTTGTTTTGTTTTAACGAGGCTCAGTTATTATGAGTCATCCCATTTTAAAAATAGAAACTCTCAAAACGAAAGGGAAATACAATAGTAGCAAGAGAAATAAAAATTGTATCTCAATCAATAATAATTGCAATTTGCATCTCCTTTGGTTAAGGTTTTTTTAAGCTTGCCTTTTTGCCTACTAGACTTTCGAGTGAGATTTCGCTCGCGGCGCCGCTCCGCGCGAATTATGATAATCATGTAAATCTTCCTCACTATATATCGGTGAAAACGGTACAAATATCAGTTTGGTAGTTTTTGAACTTATCACATCCATAAAGACAGACAGAAAATAAAGCGGATTTAATTTTATAAAATTTAATGTGTGTATGTGTTGAGTTAAATTGCATATCGTTCGTCTCCTTCGACAGAATTTGATGAATGTTTAATTATGATATTCACAAAAAAGGATTTGGTATATTATTGTTAGTGGCAGCTTAGCCATAAGATAGATTGGTTAGGGATCTTCTGCCATCTCTCTCAAACTATATACAATTCACTTATTATGTAAATATTTTGCCCGAGATCATTTCAACAGAACCAGCAAATTCTGCTCACGTTTAAGGTATCTAAAAGTATACATAGTAATTTAATCCTCTTTGTGAAATACATCAATGTCGCAGAAACTTGAAGGGGTGGAGCAATGAAGTTTCATGGACATCCTTCGTAAACTGTTTTCTGTGTCGCAATATCTGTCTATTGCTTACTGTTGCGAAAACAAGCCTGACTATTTGTAATCATGCTGTATCGCCGCCAGTCGACAGCCGCCTTTATTTTATTTCACAAGAATTCTACTGTTTGAAAAATTGTTAAATTGTTGGGTTATTCGTTGAGAATTGGAATAATTTTTTAAGTTGAAAAACAATTAATATGGATGCTGGATTCCCATTAATTACTGACAGTATTTTTTACAACTGCCTGAAAATAATCTGTATGCTGAAGCGGATATTAAAATATTGAAACAATGGTCATGAAAATCTCAAATATTCGGTGCTTTTGGTCTTGCGTGAGAGTTTAAACTCAACACTCAAAGTGGTACCTGAATTCGTTTTGTGCACTTAAATATTTGATCTATAGAGAGAGCTATAAGAGCTTATTTATGAATCTACATAACAGTCATTAATTCAGCTCAATAGTTTGTTTGAATACGCTTAATTCAACAAAAACAAACAGAATTTGTATTCATTTGTAATTAGCAGTCTAATTATTAAAGAGGATTACAAAAATAGGCTAAATAACATCACATTCACCACGAGAATGGGATGGGCGAGAGATGTTTAAACTAGCAATTCTTGTTTATTTTTAATCGAAATTTCGGAAAAGTTTCCAACAATTTTTATGAAGTTTATTATGCAGGAGTTTCGGGTGCCATAACTTGATCTAGCTAGGATGAATTTTTGGAAAATCGATTTAGTAAAAACCAGTAGGTACCGAATAATATCGGTCATCCAAGTACTATAAATAGAAGCAACTTAACCTTTTACTACAAATCCATTGTGTTTATTTGTCATACGTCAAATTTATAGCCTACCTATGCTCAGTCAACAAAGATGTACCACTGCCTCAAAGCAAGTCCCAAATCAACTTCACATCAAAATCAAGGAGGTAACACAAGTTTGTGAGCTTCAATTTAGTTTCTTTGATAGAGTTGACATACTTCACACCCAGTAGTGTGGTCGCCGGCTTAAATAAGATATTCTTTGTGATTTTTCCCATTCTGAGGGTGGGGAGTGGAGGGGGTAGGATAGTACAATGCGCTCGTTAGCTAGCCACCCTATATTGTCTCGGCCACTGGAGCTTTTTTTCCCGGACACACTAAGAGCTAAACCTCGGCATGATAGTTGTGACGGCACCTTCCATAGAGTATTATTTCAATATTGCTTTGTATAGGGCTGTTACACTGGCCATAACTAATACAAATTTTAGTAGATTACAAATCTAAAATTAGAACAAAGCTACAAAGAATCATTTTTTAAGTATTCTTAACTATATTTACGAAGTGTAATTTATATTACCAAATTATCAAGGTTATCCTGGTATTCTTGGAAAATATATTGTAATAATAAAGCCAACTATATACTGGGAAGAATAGATTACGAGAGAATATTAATTGTATTCTTATTGCTAATTTCAATAGGTAGGTATCTGTCGGTCACACCCTAATGTTGCTAAATAGCCCATAGTTGGCAATATGTGGGTAAAATTATTTATTATTTGCCTAAATAATACGTGTATGTCTCTATATACATACATTGTAAAGATGTGAAATGTTGTTCAATTCGGTAAAATTGAACAACATTTGAGATGGATTTATAGAACGGTAGTTCTATCCGTGACATACTTCGCCTAAATAACGACCTTTGTACCAATGACCTAAAGATAACAATCAAACCACAACAAACAATAAATAAAGTCAAATTAGCCATCAGAATACTTACCTACAAATCGGGGAACCATTTGGCACTTAGCCCTAATACCACAGCAATTCAATAATACTTTTGTTTAGGAAAAAGGTCACGAAATTCACTAAACATGTAGTATCGGAGCTCTATCGCTCGGCTGAAGTCTCCAAACTTGTATACGCGATTAGTTGTTGTATTACTAGTTAATAAAAGATCGTTGATTTAGTAGCAGACCTTTTGCTCGTGAGAGCCTAGGTAACAATTTGGACTCATAAGAAGGTTTCAGACTTAGGTTCTGAGAATCGTAGCTTGGTTATGTTTTTGACACAGTATGTAAGCTAAAGCGGATTGCTTTGTATCTATTTTGTTACTAAATATGTAAACTATTTGGCGTATCAAAGTAACATTCATGAGCACATTGCTTGCTTCTTATCATACAAGCTTTACATCCAGATTTTTTTTGATTCTGAGTGATTTCTTATTTAACTTAGGTAACTTATTGACATGACCCAAAAATCGGAAACACTTTCAATCCACTATTTCATAGTAAACTTGGATACTTATTCTACCTATAAAGATTTTGACTGTATCTAGTATTGAGATTTACTACTACTACTATTAAATACTTCAATCATGCCCAAATAAGGTCAAACCGAATGTCGTACTGCGTATGTTGGCGTTAGTATGAACATGTATAACGTACAGAGTGACACTAGCCCAGAGCCATTTAAATTAATTAATATAACCTTAAGCATGGAATATCTTATATTTATGTTCCATCTTTGCTTCTAACTTAGAACTATGTTTATAGTATAGTTTAATATGGTCTTATGGATGTAGTAAAATTAATGTCGGCGCCTTAAAACTAAAGAGATATATTATATGTATGATTTGCCCCATAGAAAGACAGGCAGTCTGAATCGATAATAATATTCTGTATTTAAAAATGTGTATTAATAATAATAATAATAATAATAATAATAATTAATTCTTTATTGTACACCAGGCAATAACATGAGTGCATTACAAAGAGTTTCTTATAAACTAGTGTTACAAGGGCGGTCTTATCGCATAATGCGATTTCTGCCAGACAACCGTGTACGGACATAATTAAATAAAAGGACAGGTAGTATGCGGGTGCACTATAAAGGGTCAAACAAATTACAATAATTCTAACTATATACTTGTTGTGTATTGTACCAAAAAAGGACTGAAAAGAAGAATAGAGAGAGATAGTGATCATGGTAGCTCAAAGCTTTTAGGGTCCCCTAAGAGGCTTCTGTTATACTAAAAAACTAAACATAAATATGATTATAATCAATATAATGTAGTTTCTAGGTCATTTGGTTTAACCCCCCAAATATCTAATGTCTCTGTCTTGCTAGAGTCAATGTAAAGACTGACTCAAAACATTTTACCAATTACGCTTTACCAGTCTGCGTGATACTCCTTTGCCTCAATCCATAACCATTCTCGCGTTTCACGTATATTCAGTGACGTTTCGAATATTAAAATATGGTTACCATGCCAGTATTTAAAAATAACTTCCTATTACGATGGATTTATATCAATGAATCTATTTTCTATTTTATATTTGCTAGCTCCCATACAAGTGGGCTTTACCAATATAAAAACGACAACCATGGAGAGCATCCATAGTTAAATCGAATCATACAAAGTGTAATCCCGTATGAAACTCGCATTTGACGCTCCAGCAATACCACCAAACATGAGTCAAATATATATCAGTGTAAAAACAATACCCGTATTATTCGCCTCTGCTTATCCCCATGGTACCACACACAGGAATATATTACCAAGCGTTTATCAGTACATTTTCCCTTGTATCTTAGTCGGTACGAGAGTGACGTCACATCAACAAGACACTGCACGCCAATTAACTAAAATAATATCGTCATTTATCCATGTCCGCCCAGCTGTTAGGCGGCTCGCACGCTGTAAGATTATTGACAATAATCTGACACTTCCCAGTAAAGAACACATTAATTAAATTGTCGCGACACATTTTTGGAAGCGACGCACTTTGTCAACGGCGTAGTGTGTTGTTCTTTATTATTTATAATTATACGCATCAGATTGTTGCTAAGCACGTTAATTAATTGAGAGCAAAATGTCATAGTTATTTATAAGCTGCTTCAGATTTTCAACTATAGACAATCAATTGTCTACGAATAGTATTTCAATCATTATTAAGATCGATGAGTGTGAAAAAGTTTAGTAACCATCTGTCTTATTATCTTTCCGATCCTGTTGAAATTTCCGGTAATCCCTTCTTAGTGCACCCCTACACTCCCCAAGGAACATACATGCCAAATTTATTTATTAGCTTCTTGGGCCACCGTTTAAATACATCATAACTTTTGCAAATTTATTTTTAAAAACCTAATTACTCGATTGACATCCTTATAATAATGTTGAAATGTGAATATACAATCTATAAAAGAAAAAAGTAATTTACTTTAAAGTTTATGTTCAGGATTCTTAACCGTAATTTAATTAAAATAAATGTTCTACCATAAAGATAAACAAACAGCTAAATAAATCCCTAATCGTAATAAAGTACTACATAGTGACATGAAAACTTCCACACGTGTGCAACACGGTCGTCTCGCGCAATCAATCTCTTTGTGGGACGTGCGACAGGGCCCGGGACACGACACCGCCCAGGAAGCGGCGAGTGGCGAGTGTGTGGACAGCCTAAACGTTATCGTTTACTTATACCTCTACGGTTTTAGGTCGAATTGATTATTTTATATTCCCGTGAGAATGTAAAAGTAGACTACACGTATTAGGAGTATATTTATAATGGTTGGGTGCTAATATGGACTGAGTTGAAACCATGAATGAGATGGCAGATACTTGCTACTCAATGTTTTCTTTTTTAATTTAAGTGCTAAGTAAATATTATTTTTGAGGTCTGAGGGCCAAAACAGATATTACCTTTGAGATATTTGATTTATTTTCCCAATCCAGGAATCGAATGCAGGTACGCAGGCAATGTAAAGCAAAATCAAACAAATAAATAAGTCATCATATCAGCCTAGAGACGTCCACTGCTAGACATAGGCCTCCCCCAAGGTTCTCCACACAGACCGATTTTTGAGCCAACCGCATCCAACGGCTTCCCGTGATCTTAAGCAGGTCGTTGGTCCACCTTGCGGGAGGCCTACCCCGGCTGCGTCGTCCGGTACGTGGTCGCCACTCCAGAACCCGCCTGCCCCAACGGCTATCGGTTCTTCGAGCTATGTGCCCTGCCCACTGCCACTTCAGCCTGGCTATTCGGAGAGCTCAAATATCTACCTTTATTAAATAAGTAACGTAATATAAATTATTTAAAATTATTTTTGCATATTAGTAAGTTTTAGTCATTAAAAAGGGACTAAGCATATTTTAAAAACTAAAATGTTGTAATATTGTCTCACAGCTACTTTGAATCTTAATTTCAGTATTTTGCTTTATTTTCATTAAATTAATTACGTTTAAGAAGTAGTATTTTCGAAAGTAATAAGTAATCAATCTTTTGTTGGCGACAAGCGACAAGCCACGTGCACAGTGAGGCATCTTTAGACGAGGAGCTAGCAGACTTCTTATTGAAATATTATATTTAATTAAAGATTGATAATTAAATCTCACCTATTTCTTCTTATTTTTAAATGAAGTTTTCCTTACTGTAGCTGTCTGTATGAGCTCAAAAACCAAGCGGATTTTTGTTAGGTTTTCACCAATAGATGGTGTGATTCCTGAGGAAGCTTTTGGTGTATAATTTACACGAGCGGAGCCAAAAGCGAAGTCTTGTAATAGTATAAAATTATTAATGAAAAATCACTAATCAATTTCTTGCAGATTCGGTCCTTATTTCTCTATACTGGGATATATCTCAAAAAACACGACGAGGCGACAATTGACATGAATATTTAATACATAAAATTAAAAAGTCATTTTGTGAACACGACTACGTTGAAAACACATAATACATAAGAGTTATTTCACATTTAATTTCGAATAACTAAATTATTGAGACCGGTTACACAAATGTTAGACTTCAAAATAAATAATTATGAATACTTTTTTAAATGACTTAACAAATAGGACAAGTGCATAAAACATAAACAGTGTAATGTATTTCACATAATACAAGCGATACTTCACAAGCCCTCTGTGTTTGTCATCCCTTTAGAGTCTCCCCTCGTGCTGACTGACGTGACAAGACAGATGGTATAACGCACTGTTTATTTCCTCATGGCAAAGAAAACGTGGCTCAGAGTATTCTGATTCAAAATATATGCAATGGAAAATCTAGGCCGTAGCATTAGCAAGAATATGCGATACAGAAACCGTATTCATGAGACCTATATAGGTATATCTTGTCTAATTGTAATGGTATATCTAAGGCTGTATTTAGTCATCATCATCTTCATCCAAGCATTGTCCCGTTACAATCCAAGACACTGGAGGACAGCGTAAGGCTGTATTTAATATAACTATATAAATAAAGTCTGAATACAAAGGTTAGGAAACGTTTATTGTAAGTGGCTCTCTTACTAATTGTAATTCAGACCCTTATGGTGTTCTTGAAAAAAAAGACACTAAAAATATCCCAACGATGTAACGAGCTATTTTTTGCCCATTTTAGTTCGATTGACTATTTAAATTTAAAATAGCTACTTTACTTCCAGTGGAAATGAGACACTTAAAAAAACTTGAAATCTAAAATATCTGGCAACAACCAGATTAAGATTATAACAACAAGTACTTTGCTTAGTTTGGAGTAGAATAATCTAGTATTTCCTATTAGGAATAATCTTAGCATAAGATTGAACTGAATGAAATTACTTAAAACCCATTTACCTATCGTAGAAAATAATGTGCTGCTTCAAGAGAGCTCTTCGGTTCACCCGTTGTTTTTCATCTTTTTTTTTTTTGTATTTGAGCACAAATCGCCGGTATTCTAGTATTTTTATTGATTCTTTGTTACTGCGGTACTAGAATTCAACGGCTTAATTTAACCATGTTTGTTTATAGATTCATAGTTATATAATTTATGTAAAATGCTGTATATTTTAGTCCTTCATCCCTTTTATATTTATATAACTTTACATCAGACATATTATTACACATTTCCATAACGCCTCATTATAAAACAGGGGTCCTCTATATCTAAATTTAGAAAATAATTCATACCATATCTGGTATGGTACTAAGACCCTTTATTGTAAGCAAGTATATTTCAGTTGCCAAACCCTAGCTGAATAATATGAAGACAGATTTTCCCCAATATGGACATAACGAACAAGAGCAAAAGCTAGAAACCAGACGAACACAGTTTGAAGGTTCTACATTAAATCAGAGTACGCCAACTGTCTGAAAGTCCCCAAATATTGTGTACATCAATATTCAAGGACTAGGCCTTAATAAGGCTGCATTTCTCAGAAATGTGTGAATTATTATTTGACGAGGACCTATCAATATAATGAATTAAGTACTTTATATCTCTACCAATATTCAGTATGATTTATGAAATAACGTGTAAAAAATATTAATTATAATGATTAAATAAGTTACATGCTTATAAGCTAATAGAGGCGAATGTTATATCTATCTCCGTACATGATTATTTATAGCGTCAACCAATTAGTTCAGAGGTACTAGCTACTGACGTCACATGCCAGTGTAATCCCATTATAATTTTTCACGTGCAACTAGCTCAACACAAAGGCAATTCCATTCTGATCCATACTCTCATATAGTTCTTTAAAACTTATATTTTGATTTAAAAAAATATATGGCTCAATTACGATACTGTGTAAAACTGAGCTGTGCGAGGTAAACACGCACCTATAGTACCACATTATATTTCGTCGCATCTCCATCGAATTGTCCCGCTCACATCCGCTGGATACACAGCCTAAGGCGGTGTCTAGGCACTATTCATAACGGCTGTTACACACGGCGAGGCGCGACGCAGATTTTACAAACGAGGTACGGGGGCAGCACACAAATTGTTACTCGTTACAAAATTACCGGTATTACCCAAACACGTTACATTTAATTACGCTAAATTATTACAAGGCGTTACACAAATTCAAGCCTGAATTGTTAATATTGTATTTAAGAGGTAGCTGTGTTTAATATTTATTGCGTCGAGTTCCGTAGCCAAATTATGTATAATGTGTTACTGCGCAAGTTTCGAAGCTGGAGAATATATAATTTACTAGATAGTTTATCTGGAAAACTAATTGAATTTTGAGAGCAATTCCTTATTTTATACATTGTTTTAATAATTATTTAAAATGCTTTGTTTCGTCGCTCTTGTGTAACTTATATTGTCACAAGAGTGTTTATGTTTTTGGGTATTAAATTTTATTATTACGGCGTTGATGAAAATAATAATTAGAAAATTGAAGATTAGATTAGATACATACATACATACACTCACGCCTGTTTCCCGGAGGGGTAGGCAGAAACTACGGAACGCCATTTGCAACGATCTTGACATATCTCTTCTGCTTCATTAACTCCCATCAAATTCCTCATGCATGCTCTTCTGTTCAGGGTACTTCTAACCTGTCCTGTTTTTAGGATGTCTCCAATTTAGTTCAGAGAACGTCTGCTTAGGTCTTCCCCTTCCTCCTATCCCATTCATACTTGCTTTTTATATCTGCTTGGTCAGTCTTTCGTCATTCATCCTCTCCATGTGCCCAAACAATTAGATAGAAATTGTATTAAAAAAATGCGTATGCAATACATTTTACACTTATCTACATTTCTGGGATTGAAACTTTCGTGGTCATTTAAACTTATTTTAAAATGTCTTTTGGGATATATACCACGTACCTTTGTTTGGAGTAACCGTTATTTCGGCACTGTTGCAAGCGCCATGTTCAAATACTTGAGTACATAAAATCTATATTTCTGTTTCAAAATCACCTACTACATCCTATTCAACTTGATAGATGTATTTCAAATCAACATACTCCAGTAATATCTAACAAGTACGAAACCCTCCCTTTTACCGTAACATAATAATATAAACAATCATATATGTTAATGTGTGTTTGTATGTGAATAGGTGCGTGTCAGTTGCGCGTTCCCATACATAGAACCATCGACTTGCGAATTAATCACAGAGGTTCTAATCACGTTCTCATTACTTATGTACGATGAAGGAATCTTTCAGTCAGACTTAGCATGGGGTAAATTAGGGGGAGCTTAGCAGAATTATGGCAAGGTGATAGACGATAATGGCATTGATCTCAAATGGAAGATTTGTCTTGTTGGTTCAAGAAAACAAAACCCATGTATACCTTGGTATGCATGATGGCGTGTAGCTATTTTGTAATAATGTTAGTAATCGAGTGCTGTGTCTTTAGATTTCATATGAGACAGTGGGTTTTGTATGTTCTACATGTTTTTGCGGCTGGTCTGGATGAGAAAACTAAAATCTCTCTTTATGCAAGTTTTATTCTTCTTTTAGAGTTGTCTCTTTCAAAGAGCAAAAATAAGTAAACTTTTGGAATTCCGGTAGAGCCAAATAAAATAATATTTTCTGTGTAAAATCATTGTAAGCGAAACTATATTCAGTTAACACCAAAAGCTGGCACATGACATGGAGATCACTGTTTAAAATTAATGTAATTTTTTAAAAGTATATAATACCTATACGACCGAGATAAACTGCGGAAAGCAGGATAAACATAATAAAACTATTAATACCCTCACAGTTTAACACAGAACCTTGAACATGCAAAAACAGCCTCACAATAAACCGTTTATTGTCCAATTTGTATGGCCGCACCTCCCCGACCATATCGTACGAACAGTAGCCAGCCGGCGCGGCACGCACGAGGTTAATTTGGGAACGTTTGAACCGCCTATTTATGGCTAACTATTGTAAGCGATGCACCGGTTAATTGTCTAGAGATTGTATGAGTTTCAGCTGAGCTGTTGTTTAATATTTTGCTCCTGTGATGTTTAATTTATAGATATATTGTTGTTTTAATAGACTTCAAGCTGTTTTGGTGTTTTAAATGCTATTTATGATAGATAAGTAGCAGTGCATTGCGTAATTTGATTTGATGTTTGCCATGGATTGGATGGCTTGTTTTAGATAGGTGACCACTTGTGGCATTTACTTACATTAGAGAGCTACTGTGCTTTGAAGGGCATGCTGAGCCGTCGCGGCGTCGGTTTCTGCGTCCGGTTGTTATCTCTTACATAAGAAACGTAATGCCATTTTGAAATAGTCAGACGGTCTTAACAAACATTTCATGAGCAGGTCTTTAATTAAAGATCTGCACGAAATAAAAAGAACGCAGCTCAATATAACTAGTCATGAATAGTTCCATACTGTTTTCAACTGTATCTACAAAGTGTTCAATTCATTCGAATTTCTAAGGCAAACAGATGCTAATCAAAAAGTCATCTATAACATACATCGGCATTACTTTATTGGATCTGTGAAAATAAAATCGTATTTTAATGTTATTCACACACCAATTTTTCATCTCTTTGACCAACCCGAAAACACGCATGACCAATTTTTTACATAAAAATGTTAAATTTAAATCCAAGATGGGCGTTTAAACTTAAAGAATTTGTACTTAAGCACGTAGATCTAAGTTTAAGCTGAGTCACATACGAATGAGACTGTAAGTAATCTCTAGTGAACAGCCTCTAAAGCTCAGAAACTAAAAGAATGTCCAAATCCTTTTACACTAGATATGTGATATTTAAAAAGCTTCAAATTAGTGCTCTTCTAAAGATAATTCAAGCGAAAGTGTAAAAAGGTCTCCCTTATTTTTGAAGTGTTCAAAGCTGCTACAGAGATAGGATTAAATTAAAGACTTTACATGTTATAATTGCGTTATAGAGGCTTATGCAATTATAACATCTACAGTCCCCTTCGCGCCGAAGCACACGGCTTTTATATTTTGTGCTTTACTTTATTGTGCAATATGCAAATGTACGGTATATGATGTAAAAAACTGTATATTTTGCCACAGATACAATTACATAAACTCATTTCCATTTGATCACGCGTGATACGCCCTGTCACCGTTTATAAAAAATAACTAGCTGTTATCCCTGAATTAGTGCAATTTATATGATGAAAATGCATGCTATTTCTATAACATTGTGTCAAACGTTATTCTGTTGACTACGTGACTACGTAACGAACTGATATTTATATTATTTTATTTAATATACAGGCTGAATTTATTTTTTTAATATTGTATATTGTTTTATAAATAGGTATATTTTATGATAATCATATACTAGATAGTTTAGGGTATGATGTTTTTTTAAATATTCTACCACATTCACACATCACCATCTAGTCCCAAAATAAGCAGAGCTAGTACTGTGGGTACTAGACGATGGATAAACATACATATATACATTTTTGTAAATACATACATATTATACCTACATAGAAACACCCAGACCAAGACAAACATCCATGTTCACATGTGACCTTTATGAGGGCAAAAGAGTGTGTGGCCTCTAATTAAAATAAGAAAAAGAAGCAGGCAATAGGCACTTAAAGTGTCCATCTTCTTTTTGCGCACCTTGTTTATATTATGCAAAAGTTTTGGTGAGGTCTCATTGTATGATTACTTAATCAAAAGGTTTAACTTATTTTAGCCCTGAAGTTGCGACCGCTTAACATTAGTTGTTTGTGCATATATGTAATATGCTAAGGTTGCTTGTCCCCTTTGTAAGTCGCTACAGAATACTCAAATACCATATCTAAATTTTTATATTTGCTTTTGAAATAAATACAATAATATTCTGGTCATTTAAATTTAATAATGCACATTGAATACTGAGCTGTCGTTTTTTGGACTTCTATTGCTATAGAGCAATATAGCCAATATATCTACCCATGTCAGGAAATATGTCTTCTCCCTAGCCAAAATGAAGTTAAATCAAATCAAATTTTCTTTGACCTACCTAATAATTATTAATAATTAAACATGAGCAAACATTTAAACTGCTTACATAATAGCATACAACAGCAACTTACATGATATATTAATTGTAACTTTATACAATTACAGACCATAACTGCTTAGTAGGTACTTGAAAGTACCTGAACAGTGCCTAGGTACCATTAGAGGCATCAACCTTCAAACTTTGTAGTCTGTGTGTCGTTACCTTTAAATAGCTTTATTAATAGATACCATAATTTCAGTACTTCGTGAACTTTGTATCGCCTAATTAGTTAGGCAATGGTCCAACGCTATATCGAAGGTTTGATGGTAGGAAAAAAATTATATTATAGTCAACTGAACTGTGTGGTTGTGCCTTCGTATACGGAAGTAAGGTAACATTATATCAAAGAAGCAAATAAAATATATCATTATGTTAATAAATAATAGATTTTAAACTGTCGCTATTGATTTGTATGCATGATACAAGTTTATCAAATAGTCTTATGCGCCAGGTTCATCATAAAAAATTGTCAATATCGAGACTCGGTTTAAACAGGAAGGCCAATTGGTTCTTAATCAGAATTATTTAAAACAAAGCATTTCAGGTAGACTTCCAGTAAACAAAACGTCGGTGGAAATAAATTTCCGTCGTTTTTGTTACCAGAGGTTGCAAACAATTTATAACTTTTTAACATTTCGTATACAAAGGTGCGAGTGGTAGCCAAGTGTGACAAATAACGGAGCGGGACCGTGGATGTAATTATCTTGTAAATGGATCCTTGGGTTTGGGCACAATCGGTCCGTGTGTCGACTCCGTATATTAATAGGTGTAATAATGGCGCGTCAGCCGCCATGACACCATGACGTCCAACTGACCACCTGAGCACCTGATTACAGCTTCGCCTGGCAAATTTATTGGTGCTGTGATTAGCACAATTGCCTCGTAGAATCAGAGCCGAATTAAACTAATTGACTTGCAGCTGAAATACTTTTGTATGTAATTTGGTCTCTTACTAAATTCGGCTTTGATGTGTGAGTGCATGTATAATTGTTTAATTATATTTTCATTTAAAAACTAATACTCTTAAAACTCAATTTCAGTCACAGATATTTAGATGTTTCAAAATATTTTTTATTTTTTTACACCCAGGTGCAAATATGAAACAGTGCTGTGTGAAAACTTGGATAAAATCTTCAAATTTGTATAATTATCATATTTACAATTTGCATTATCATGTTAGCAGACATAACAAAACACTTCGTATTACTGACTTAGAATGAAAATATTAATATTTAATATGAAGGTAAACAAGCAATTTCAGCCTATAACAGTTAAATATTAAACTTAATTAATATAACCTTTGACGGTTAATTTAAACAGCAATTTGATACAAATTTAATCATTAATTAATGAAATCTTAATAGGCAACGTTTAGATAACACTTCAGTATTTGATAAAATTTCACCTATTAAATGGGTTATTTACCCTATAATGGGTAATTTGGTGTAATTATTACTTTTTAAACTGCAGATTTGTTGGGTTTTAATTTGGTGTAGGTCCGGTTATAATATTGTGTGGTACTTTATGTGCTATAAAATTGTATGTTAGATAACAGAAGTAGGGTGTGATACAGTTAAACGAAACTATAAATGAGCCGTAACTATGCGGTTCGACTTGAATTACTCAAGTACCTACAAATAAAATAAAAATAAAAGATATGCTATTATATTTCACGTTTTGACTTCATTTTGCCTCTATGAACTACATTTGGAGTAGATAAATTAGCTTTTATACAAAGTTCTATGTATATATATATATATAGGTTATAAGATATTTTATTATAAAATGTATGTCAATGTATGCTTCTGTTAGCAAGAACTTTAACACTAAACACAGTAAATATTAAATACATACGTGTCTTTAGCACTGCCAAGTGATTCACACTTTCTAACAAACCCACTTGATTCTACCGCCTACACATTTCAGCATATTACATATAAAAGTATGATATCCGCAAATTTACGACGCAATAGTCATTTTAGGCGTGTGCGCAAAACCAGTGATGTGACAAATGCGCCGCGGGATTGGCCGGGATCAGGCGCCGAGTCCCGGGCGCTCGGTACGAGCCATTCCCAATTTATGGATCTCGGGTTACTTGCGATTCAAGTGGCATACGGCACCCGCCTTATGAAGATATAGAGCCACTGTAGTTAATGTTTCTGCCTATATTTGTGTAGAATTGGAATCAGTTTAGACATTGGCTAGGCTCAGTATGGTGGCCGTTATGTTAAGCATTGGTTTGATGAAATTTACACACTGTGCTAAGTATTATAAAAGGAATTTGAGAAGAGGTTTGTGTTATTAATACAGTAAGTTTTATAAAATACAGTGTGTATTATATACAATTTTGTATTAATCCTGGAGTTTTCGAGAGCTTTAATGAAATTTATAAGTTACTTATTGTCATCCATATTTGACTTAAAGTTTTAATTTAAATAAGTTGAGTAAATATTATGTTTTTAATAAGTGACATCAATGATATTACAAGAAAAAGGTAGCTACATTACCTACGTAGTAATCAATCCGTAGAAACGGTACACTAACGCACATATCGATAACTCCATATTTTATTTCAATTTCGGTTGACAAGATGTGTCAGTTTCACGTTGTCGCCGGCTCGCGACGTCACACACACATATATCAGACTTGCCAACTGGCTTATATTTAGCGTCCTGCTTTTGGTACGCCTATAACATATCTACTTCTTTTTACTTTTGTAACATCATTGAGTGACATAATTTTTTTTAATACTCCTTCGACAACTAGATATTATTAATTTGGTTTAAAAAGTACACTTATCAGTTAAGCATAATTTAGCTACATCTTTACACAAATAATAACTCAGTAAACACTTCGTTAGAAGAAATGCACGACGCTTAAGTATTTCTACTTTTAGTTTTTATATTTCACACTACACGGATAATAAAACTGTTAACTCTCCATGTGCCATTCGCCGAGTAAGGCAGGTTCGATGAGCTTCCCGTGGTTTATCTACATATCTAAATAATTTCTGTTCCGTCATCGGACTTTATGAGAAAGACTAGGTACTACAACGACTTAAAGGCTACTGACGGGCTGTCAACGTTGATTATAATTGTTTGTATCGTGTATATGAATATCACACTTTCCATAACTTGCCAACTCATATTCATACATTGCATCACATAGATATTTAATACCGCTATAGTACGAGGATATCAAATAACTCATATTAATTACAGCGATATTTTCAAAATATTTATGAAGCTCCTCATTCATCATTATACACCGCAAACTATAATAAATGTTAGTAATATACCCATTGAAACCGTAATCCGATTCCCATTAAGAGATTAACAAACACGCTGGACGCCCAGCAATTACCGAATTACCGAGCAAACTTTTTGTCGTCCACGAACTTAATAAACAATTAAAACCGCGCACAAAGCCAACTGTCCAGTATTAACAATTAAATTACGAAACAACGCAGAATGTCCCGAATTATTTTGGCAAGCTACAATTTCATTGCACTTACATCGATGGGAGGCGGCTAGAGAAGTTAAATAAAAGTTTCCCCGGAAAATACGGAACTCCGCCGTTTGAAGCGCTTCCCGCAAATTAATATTAGTTGGAACATGGAATAGTTATTGTTTGCAACAAAAGTCAAAATGGAAAGTGCGAAACTTACTCCTGCCTGTTGAAATAACATTCACACCTAGTTTTGGTCTTAAATATCCACATAGCACTTTTAATGCTGTACACTTTGACTGTGCGCGAATATTTAATGTCAGTTTGCCATTTACTGGCCGTTTTTCTCTTGTTGGGTTATTTCTACTTATTATTTTGATTGGGCGTATTGGTATTTAAAATAAGCCCTTTATGGCACTTGTAACATTTTGAATCCGAGTAAGTAAACATTTCTACTCATAATCGAAAATAACCTTTGAGTAATGATTCCATAAACTTAAATTATTTTCGGGCTCTAACTATTAATAATCCCGTTTTCCACGTCATCGAATTCAATTACAAATGAACCCGAGTCAAAAACACAACGGACATTAAATCGTTTGGTAGAAACAAACGTAAGGAGCGGAACAGCAGGATTATACGAAACATTGCCGTGCGTGGCGGTAGTACTGGGCGGTTATAGCCGGGTAAGGGGCAGTAAGGGGCAATAACGGGTAGATACGAGCAGTAATGGGGCTGCCCGCGGTGAGCGGTCACTTTGTCATGCATCACTCGCCATGCACGGAAGAGACATGCTCGAGGAAAACTGCCGCTTGCGTGTGTAACGGTAAGTAGGCTGCGTATCACTTTTGTGAGTTAAATGGAATTAAACATACGATCACCGTCTGTACAGCGTATTTCCACTAGCGCTAATGCCATATAGCACACAAACATAACGTTTGGCTAATGGATTATAATGATCCTCTGTGTCGCTGTTTAAGTTTGAGTAATGCTGAACAATATTTTCCACTCAAGCTAATAGAGAGGCTACAAGTTACAATTTAGTTACTCTCGTCCACTTGTTTTTGAGTGTAACAAATGATGGTGAGGTATTGTTAACTACTTGTAAACACATCAAAGCGGAAAACGTTCTTCGTAATGCTTTTCAGTAACCTACTTTCCTGAAATTTTACACGGTGAAATGGAGCTTTGAATACGTATTTTATTTCCAAATAAAGGCATGGTAAGTAGTTCGTTCCGGGGCATGTCTGCTGTCCTCGGTATGCATGTGTGTGAGTAAATCTAGATAAGTCACCGAGCAATGAATATATTAAAATAAAACAAATTGCATTTTAAAAAGGCGTATTACACGAAACGTTTCCGTGTGTCGCGGCAATAAAGCGCGGCGCTTCCCGGGGTAGCGACGAGGCCGGGACGCGGGCTTGTTGGAATAGTACATCACTAGCTGACGAGTGAGGAAACCGCGCTTTATTTATGGTACGAATTTAAACCGTTAGACTGACTCGACTGTCTTGCTGCTTTAGAGATAAGAGATTTAAGGTTTTAGGTGCTGATGTATATGGCACACAGTGACAATAGCTAAAGATTGTATTTAGAATCAGGCAAAAAGCTAGTCACCTCTGTACTGTTTAATCACACCATTTCCTACGAGTAACAATGGAAAGCACAGCAACACACAATTGTCATTTCCATAAAATAATCGTCGATCATCCTTATGTATCAAATACAAGCAACACATGACACAATTGGACCACAGTCATTACACCAACAAATACAACATCAAAATATTTGTGGCTCCGTAAACAAGTACCTAAACGTTGCGGCTTACAGGCATCCGTCAAGCACGGACGATTGCGTTCGCAACGATTTGGAGCCGCTCCAAAACGCAAGCTCACACTCTCTGCTACGACGCTACAGAGTAATGACATTTGTGGATTCTTTCCTCACTTTCGAGTGTCACTACTGACGGGCTGTCGTAAATATTGTATGAAATATTGTGAGCGCGGCAGCTTTGATACTTACAAAACGTGAGGATTTTTTTTCTGAAAACTTTTGACGAGTAGGCGCTTTAGAGCGATGTATCAAGTGACACGTACCTATGTACGAGTATTTATATGCAGTTTGGTTCATTACAGAGATCAAACAATGATGGTCAGATTTTCGGTGAGTGAAAGCTTTATGATTTAGCTTATCATCTACAGGATACAGTTTTTTTTTTATAATAATAGGCGGCAAACGAGCAGATGGATCGCCTGATGGTAAGCAATTACCGCCGCCCATGGACACAAGCAACACCACAGGCGTCACAAGTGCGTTGCCGCCCCTTGGGGTTGGGAAAAGAGATAGGATAAGGAGTGGCATAAGGGAGAAGGAATAGGGGATAGGGCCTCCTGCACTCTCACTCACTGAACGAAACGCAACAGCTTAGGTACTGTTATTTTACTTCGATTTTCTGTGAAAGGGAACTTCTTCCCCGGTCGAGCCGGCCTATTCATGCTGAAATCAGCAAGGCTCTGATACCTCTAAAGATATTGGACTGGAACTGAATTAATATTCGTCAGTTCAGTCACCCAGCTAGCTAATGTGTATGGGATCCATAATTTATTATTACGAGTTACAGTGATTCACAAAAAGTCTCCGGCAACAAAGAAAGCACTATAAAATGAGTTCTACATGCCAACATGTCGACGTGGTACACACGGCTACACGTCAAGTTTGACACTTTGACCAAAGAGCTCAGATATTTACATAGAGGCGCATTTCATATGGGCGCTTTGAAGACAAACTTTCTGCAACTAAAATTGCCGCTTGGCGGCGTGGCAGTCGCGCTGCGGCAGCTGTCTCTCTCTCCTCCAGTGTATGTTAACTACGAGAGCGAGAGAGATGGAGAACGACGCCAGCGCCGCCAACGGCGCCAACTACAAACTAAACTGGAAACAGTCCCCACTTGGAATCGGCAAACGAAATCCTTAAGAACTGCGCTTCTATGTAAATCTGTATTCATTGCTTTGACCTTTGTATCGTTCTAATGGCGCAGGTAAGAAGTACTAAACTTGTACTGCAACTGTTGAGCTTGACCTTTCGCTGTGCGCACTACTGATTTGGCTGATCGACACATTTCTCAGCGTTTCGTCAGCATTTTTATTAACTCCCTCTCTCATTACAAGTGATGTAGTGTATCACTTGTATAGTATACTTTAGCAGCAGTGAAAATAAAAGACACCACGTTTAGACACTCGTTAAGCGTTCAGAAATTTCTAAACTGTCTCTGAATCCCTGACGAATTTAATCACACTAAAACAATATTAAATAAAGGTACGAGGAACTCAATGGTAAAGTAATGTAATTTAATAAACAATAATTAACCAAATCAACATAATACTGTTGTAATTAAACAACATTCGAGAATGATAATTAATTTCAAATCACAAATATATTTGCTGACACCCACGTTAACATTTGGAAATGAACTAAGCCTGTACGTTTGAATCGTCGGTAATTAATATTATACAGACGAACACATGGGATTGTCCGTGGTAGGTCGTGTGTAAAATTATTATTAATCGATAGACCCCGCAAGAGATAGTGTGAATTCTATTCAAAATTGTTCGGTGATTTGTACTGGGCTATGCAGGAGAGCGTCGTTAGAGACTGTCTGTTTGGGTAATAATATGTAGTTATCCAGGCCCTTGTTTTATATGTAACACTATCAGTTTGGGAAGCGTGTATTGAATACATCCAGGTCCTTGTTTAATATAAGTGTTACCTACTTGTTTCTTACAAACCTTTATGTCAACAGTCCAGGCTTCAATCGCGATATTAATTTGTTCTGCAGAACAGTCTTCTACATAAACATTTTGGCAAAAGTTTCTCTTTTTTGAGCATTTATTCCGCACAGCGATCAATCGACTTTTATGTGAATTGTTTGTATAAATATTTGGGATGTATGGTAGGGGCAAATGTATAAGAAATCTTTCTGAAAATGAGCGTTAAGGGGAAATGGTAGATTTTAAGGTTTCCATACCAAATGAAAATGGAATTAATTTCATTTGAAAATATCGTAATATTATATTTTAAGAGGAGCATTTTGTTTTACAAGTACCAAGTTTAGTCACTAGTGTTTTAGTAACCAAAATTATATAGATGTTAGATACCTATATGTACAGACATAATAATATATTGTCTGGAAATGTGTACAAAAATACACACTATAAAGTAGGTACACAATCTATAAAATATCAGTACTATAACACATGTCATATTCTAGCAATTTCCTACAACTCATTTATTATAAAAATGTTATTCAAGTAAGGTTAGTCACTTGACTAAATGTCGCCTTCCAGTGATTTCTTTTAATATATTATACAAAGCTTTTTAGAAAGGTCAGTCACTTCAGTTACAAATAAACGTGGCCGAAAATATTTTAGTTTGATATTATGTCTGTCAGTATATTAAGACATGTGTCGAGACTTGTTGGCGAAATGTTAAGCTTCACGACTCAACGCCGAGGTATTTGGCAGACGAAATTTTGCAAAGTATTTTCGTAAAAATTCTAGTGAGACAAAATGGCCCTTTAGTATAGTATTTTATCGGGTTCTCGCGAATGTTGCACATTAAGCCATAGATCATTCTTGTTCTAGTTTAAATATTATAATTTCAGTAAAACTAATATATTGCGACAGAATCAAATCAAAATCTGTTTTATATCTGAATATTATTTTAATAATTGGTCAACCACGCATTTATACAGAATGCTTGTGAATGTTAGTTATTAAAGAAGCGTTTAACTGTTCGTGTTTCCTAAAATAAATATGTATATGTAATTGAATTTAAATTCAGTATAGGTATTTGTCTATTTTAATATATTAAACGTTTAATTATGAAATTTATTATAACATTTCATATTAGATCTTAACATTATATTAGTATAATATAATTCATCAACCCGCCCCATAGTTCACTGCTGGATACAGGCCTCTCCAATGGCCTCTAAGGCCGATTTTCGGCTTTCTGTGTCTATCAGCTGCCAGCGACTTATAAAATAATAATTAGCTAAAATGGTCGATACACAAACGAGTAAAAGACTTTTCATTCCTGGTTTCGTGATTAAAATTCAAGTTGTCTGTAACACAGGGTACGTTTTACTCCAATCATTATTTGTTTTTAAAGAAACTTTTTGTATTAATTATAACTTTTACCCGGACTGTCCGACACACAATATAACATGGCATCGTTTATCGGACACCTACTGGTGTTCAACAGAGAAATTTTAATCTAACTACCTTATAACATAATGAGAGAAATCGCATCAAAAATCGAATAATCTCCCTGACTGAAACCTTGCAAAGCTTTTGTTATGGAACAGAACACACATTGCAATTTGCAAATTTAATGTCATTTTCGATTCGTTAACTAGACTTTCGAGAGAAACAATCTACTGTAGGACATATCAAGCACAGGCCCGTACTTGGGACAAAAATTAAACGGCGGGGGTGAGGGAAAAGGCAGAAATTGTATCTGTTACTGCAGTAATTCCCGGACGCTTGTTAACCAAGTTTTTTTGTAAGCGTTTCAAATTTCGCTTGGTCGACGAAAAATGTTCGTTAACGAGGCTTCCTTTGTGTATTATTACTAGGTACGTACAATTACGACGAGCCAGGATTATGGGTCTAGCTATCGGGAGGCGTATTTGAAGACTTTAATTGTTGATATTTTGTGAAGACTTATTAGTCTGCAATTTATTTTTTGCGTGGAATAAATTTGGTTCATGTTAGATTAGAGAAAGCCTGCAGCTACGCCCGCATATTTTCGAAATGTTTATCGCTTCTTATCAATGTCGTGGCAATTTCAGAAAACTCCTTCTTAGTGCACCCCCATGGTCTCCAATACCTGCCTAAATCAGCTTCATGCACCCAGTGGTTTGAACTGTGCGTTGTCTACCAGTCAGTCAGTAACACAAGTAATTTATATATATACAGGGTGTAAAAAGACCCTTAACGAAAGCTGAAATCCCATGTTGTACCAATCACTACGAACATTTTTTACTTCGGCACTATACCTGGGAAATTACTGGTTCAGGAGATATTGAGGCTCAAAGTTAGTATAGAATTTTTCTAATTTAGTACAAAATCGAATCGACCCCGCCAATATGTTCTATAGATACCCTATGACCCCATGGATAAGTAGGTATTTTGAGCATTGTAAGCGCGCGCTTTTAATTGCTGTTTAAAAAAAAGGAAAACTTAAAAAATATCGTTTCCCAGGTATTATTTTTGGTTAGTATGACTTGGCATGATGTCCACAACGAGTAGACTTCGGCTACCAAGGGTCTTGTGACAACCTGTATATTGATGATAATTTAGCAAATTTTCGTATTTAGGATACTAATAATAGATGTATATTCCTTGCGGAACGTATGCACTAAGAATTTATTTCCCAAAATACTCACGGCGTCGAGTAGAAAAAAAAATTAAAAACAAATCATGTGCAAGCGTAGCCGCGGGCATCTTCTAGTATAACTATAAAACAAAACTCAAACAAGCTATACTGCTATTGACAGGCTTTGAAATGGTGAAATATGTTTACCAATCTATAAAATTAAAAGACCGCAATTAAAATTAAAATCGTGCATTGATTATATGCTTTTCCGTCGAACGAGCATCATAATAACTTTTGTCAGCCGTTCCCAATTTACATGAAATAAGCCAATAAAAGTTAAATATCCAGTTAAATTTTCATCAAAAGCCTTCACGAAATACCAAACAGGCGATCGTTACCAGTTAATACAGTTGAAACGTTTGTTATAACATTTACTATGATAAAGAAACACATAAGCCGGATGACTACGTGTGTTCGATTCGAACGAAGCGCGCCTTCGCTCCGCTAATTAGTATTTCTGATAATACTTACTTTCTGCCCGAACCGGCCCTGGTGTGTTCAGTATATAAATAACATTTAATTAAACATTCATAAAATAGTTTCAAATTATAGAATTTTATTATTTAACTGGTGTACAAATTTGTTTTCAATTTGGATTACGTTATGCAAATTGCATTAAATATTATTTGCGAAATTTTAAGCTGTAATACAATTCATATGTATATTCCTCGACTTCCATAGTCAGAACGCGTTTCTGTTTCCGGAAAATATGCTGCGAAAAAATTTGGTCAAAGCGATACAATCGTACAACTATTACCTATAATAAAGGTACTTTATCTTCCAATAGTCTAACAGAGATTAAAGTAGGCATATCAGACGCAAGTTGACACAATACGTACTATATCGCAGTAATGGTTTTTTGTAAATCTAATTCTTTTATGTAAACTTTAAGGGTCCAAATATATGAACTCTTACCAAAAATTACTTTAGATGAACATTCGAACTCATAAGCGTCACTCACATAAATGAGACTTAGTTTTGAAAACTCCTGATTGCCATTGGGTTTATAAATTTGTAGTTACTGGGTTAATTCAAAAGGTTAAAAGGGTAGCCTACAAAAGATTCAAAGATATCATTTGATAATCATCCTTTTCACTGATTCGCTTCGTTTGGTAAACAAACTTCTAATGAACTATACTGAACTATTATTAGTACAGTGGAGTGGAAAATCGTCATAATTAAAAACAGTTGGGTACACTTTTAGTCGTTAGATGGCGAATTATTTCAGTTCGATGAGCAAAGCACTCGCAGTTTATTAATAAATTGGTGTTTTCGACTACGAAGAATGAGTAGCTAACGGTTCACGAGTGAAAATTTTGAATGTTGTTTTTACTGTAGGCTTTTAAAGCTCAGAACTTATATATTTTTGTTAAAATAGTACATAAATATTATCATAATGTCGTTTCTATAATGATAGCAAATATTTTGTAGGGACTCAACATGTTTAATACTGATTGCACATATGGTGTAATGGTCTCAGCAGTTACCTCGCCACTTAGCATTGCGCCAAGTAAGTGCATTCAATTCCTAGAAACGAAACCACTTTGTGTTATGTAAGTACGTTTTGTTATCTTTTTGGGTTCTACTCTTTAGTTAGAAAAGATAATAATCTGTCAAACCTTCCGTAAATTCCTAACTGGTATAACGCTTGGAGCATAACAAATTGTAATAAAATACTAGGTATATGTACTCCATGTTGCCTGCCTCGTTGGTCTCGCGGCATAAATGTATGCGTGGGGTTGGGAAGTCTCGGATTCGATTCCCGGGTCGGACAAAGTGTTATTGGGTTTTTCCGTTAGGAAATTCTCAGTAGTAGCACGGAGTCTGGTAATGTGCTCGGTACGGCAATAGGCTCGCCCCCTATTACGTGGGGCCTAAAAATTCCTGGCGAAATGTGGGTGTAATATTACACCTCTGCCTACCCCTTCACGGATACAGGCGCGAGTCTTTAAATAAAAATAAATAAATGAGTACTCCATGTATGTAAAGATTACGCTTAAGCATAAAGAAAATACCTTAATAAAAGATAAGCCAGGTTTACAAAGACGAATAGCTCTTTATACGATACAAAACTAAACGCTTCCGAACAATAAAACGAAACCACAATCCATATCCAAAAGCCTCTGAAAAGAATCGTTGAATAGCTACTTAAAAAGTAAAAGATAAAGAAATATATTTCTTTGTCAACTGGATTAGGTTCTTGAAACGGAATATAACAATATGATGTTTATAAAGAGAGTGGGAGTACTTTGTACAGGCTCTTTGTAACTGCAGTAGAACTAATATGAAATATCTTTGTTGGACTTATTTCCATATTGATCTCGACATCGGGAAGAGCGTACAATTGGAAGATTTGTCAGTTGTTATGGGCTGTCTCCGTTGTAGGATTGTATAATTAAGTCTTCATTGGTGGGAATAGTGGCTCACTTGAAAAAGTGGACTTTTTATTCGTATTTGGAATAAGAGACACTGATATTGCCTGAACAGTCTTGTTATTTTTAATTGTATTGGATCAGATTTCTTGTCTAATTCGATTCGGCAGCAAATCGATTTTACAATAATCCAATAAAGATGTTGTTACATTCTACGGACTAATAAGATTTTTGGTAGTTTCCCTCTGTACCAAATGAGTTAGGTTCTAATTTCGAATACCAGATCCTCTGGTGTATTATAAGAATTTTATTTTGGAACATTTTTCTTGGTAACAATCATATTGACAGATTTTGTGTTACAAACGGTGTTTATAAAAACAATGGTAGGTACTTTTAAAATACCAACACCCCTACACATAAACCCAACTAGGAACTCCGTAAATTTCGAGTTGGTACAAAACTAGGACCCTCAAATAAATTCGTAGGTTGACAAAATATAGGTTAATGATGATCCTAAGCTCGTGTAGTAGGGCCGGGTCCACTCGATAGTCCATTACAGTGACGTATGTATGTACCGAGACGATTTAGCACACGCTCAATATAAACGGGAGCGCTAAAAATAATACTGGTTAGAAACTGGCGTCGGAGTGGTCTAAGCTATAAACTAATGTGGCTGTTTTCTCAAAAGTATATTTGTAAGTTTTGCGATCTGTATTGCACCTATAAAAGACGTGATATTGAACGTGGATTACTGAGTGTTTTCTTCTTATAACGTAAGTTCAATTAAGGTTTTTTTTTAATCTTCTGCTCCTGTGGTGTGAAAAACCGGTACCCTTACGTTCGATGTAGGTGTCGTAAACATGGAATGAAAGTCATCTCGTGAGTGGTTGGAAGAATTGACTAGAGCTGGTGTCGTTTACAACCTAGTTTATAACCATTTTTATCTTAGCGATTAATACGATAAAAGACTATACAAAGACGGAACAATGAACAAATTCACAAAATGTTTTTGATTATTTAAATAAGAAGAGAATAATAAACAACTGCAAAGAAATAATTATGAAAAGCCCCAGTCATACAATTTTCAAAGTATTCATTCTATAATATAAAAACTACAAATAGCAAAACTTTGGCTTTTTATTGAGTTTCCAAGCATTATATATTATTTACTAGGCTGTGATATAACTTCAACGATTCAAATGTTCGCTGTCGCGACACATACCTAAGTACTTATTGTCCATGCTTATTCCTTTTTAATCGTGTATGTTGTTGTGTAACTAGTCCACAGATCAGCTTAAATCAAATTTTATATATAGGAAACACACATAATTATTCACTGTTCCTACATAGTCTCACGCCTATATCCCCGAAGAGGTAGGCAGAGGTATATTGCTACACCCACTTTTCGACAGATTTATTTTAGTCCCACGTAATAGGGATAATAAGTAAAGTATATTCCTGTAATCAGCCGCTCCCTACCTAAGAATAAATACTCTTATTCTCATACTAAAATATTCTGCCTTCAGACAATATTGTCTAAAATACAGGCACGTGTAGCAAACTTAATGTTTACCTATAGGAAAATCCATTATACATTTGTATAGCCTTCAAAAGACATAACAATTGATTTCAATTATCTCTCTCATCTCTTAGCATGAATACCCAAGGATGTTGAGATAGGATTTGTTTGTAATGAAGGTCTCATATTCTAAGTGTTTATACTAGAATTTTATTATCACGATGTATACTTTACAAGCATTGGAACCTTTCAATCCAAGTTTTTTTTTATAGTAATAGGCGGCAAACGAGCTGACGGATCGCCTGATGGTAAGCAATTACCGCCGCCCATGTACACAAGCAACACAGGAGTCACAAGTGCGTTGCCGCCCCTTGGGGTTGGGAAAAGGGATAGGATGAGGAGTGGGATGAGGGAGAAGGAATAGGAGATAGGGCCTCCAGCACTCTTACACACCGAACGAAACGCAACAGTTTAAGTACTGTTACTTTACGTCGATTTTCCGTGAGAGGGTAGTACTTCCCCGGTTGAGCCGGCCTATTCATACTGAAATCAGCAAGGTTCTACTACCTTTATATATATATTTAGTTGAATGATAAGTACAAATAGTTGCTCTTGATAAAATTTGTCTGTAACGTGTATGTATTTCTATGCATAGTACCTCTGATTATTTATCAATTATCTGTTTGCTATAGGGTTTGATTAGTTTGACATCAGAAAATCATGTGAGTTGTGCCAAGATATTTACAAGATATTTAGTATTGTTGGCAAGTCGTTCGCGGTATTTACGTCATATTTTTATTTAACTGAAATACTAATAGAGCACCTCCTAAAAATAAAAAATAAAAGCAATTGTTAAGCGTAAGACAAGACAAAAAAGTCCACTAGATAATTTTATTCTGAATTAATTTATTAAATAAGTTAAGGTTGCCTGAGCTCTCCTCTTCATTGTTTTGGACGTTTGTGTTATACTAACATTGTTTTTGTTTATATCCACAGACAATTAAGCTTCATTATAAAACTCATTCCAATTTAATTAATGATTTGATAGTTATAGGGTTTATCCGAAAACAATAGACTTTTGCTCATCAATTAAACAAATTAGTTAAATTATAATGATGACATAATTTAGACATGTTATTAATTGATACAAATTATTTAAATGATTGAAACCACAATCTGTTTATAATAATGTAACCAATGAACAACAATTATTCCGCAAAACTCTTCATGTGAATTTAAGTTCACTCTATATTTTATTCGATAAAGGCCTACTTAATGTTGTGCACATACCGCACGAGAAGCGAAAGATGCGATGTAATTATATTGGCTATATAAACATAATGTTTGAGCATAATATTTATATTGTTGCTATCATACCTGTACGTAAAATGTACTGTACATTAATAATATATTTTTCATATCGCCCGAACCGAAAAACAACACATAGAAGAGATTAAATATTAGATCCCATTACATAACACGTTAGGCACTCAATATATCGACGCCCGAAAACTAACCTTGTTAGTATACCAAAACGACCAAAACATATTTTTTTGCTCCTTCAACCGCCCGCAACTTGCGCCACTAAGTTATTTTTATTATTTCGAAGAGCGATGTTTATGAGTGCATAAAGCGGGAGGGGCCGGGGTGGCCGATAAGCGTATGCCCGGGGCGAACACATAACCATAGTAAAAACAGAATAGTAAGCTAGCTAAGGCCGCTCGGCGAGTTAATTGCCTACTCTTGCGATGACGCACGGGTTGTCACGTGTTTACACCGCGGCGCCGCCGGCTTTGTCGGCGCGCGCTATTTCGCCGTTTTTTAAGTGATTGCGCTGAATACTACAGAATTTAAGCTTGCATATATTTTTTTTCAAATACCTGCTGACTAGCTAAGTGTTATATAACTATCTAAATGCCCTTTATAGCGAGAAAAATGTAACGAGTTTAATTTACTGTCGTTTAACACATTGTATAATATTAATAACGTTTATTACAAAACTGAATGTACATAAACAATGGTCGCGGGTGAGCAGTGTAGTACCTACATGCATGCGCGCGATCAGACGCGCGGCGCATCCCGTACTGAATCCGCGCCGAGCGTTCCGCGCTCGTGAGATTGTGTGCGTGAAAAGTGCGTGCGTACACGCCGCCCCGGCGACTTACGCATACATTCACACCAGCGCGGCGGCGGCGGCCGATTTGTATGAAGCTATCTTACTATTCTGTTTGTACTATGACATAACGTCGCATTTTTTATTTCACACAACTTGCGAAATGGTTTAACTACCTATATACCTTTAATGCTTGGTTATTCGACGTGTGGTTTATGTGGACGGACGGGAATTATGATGGATTATACGAGAAATTTTATTTACTATATCCAATAATTTTGTAGACCTTTCTTCGTATTTGATAGGCTTGGTTCTTGGTCACAAAGTAGAAGACCCGCAAATGTCATGAGTCAAGGTCAAATGGTGAACGTATGCTAGGTATATTATAATACATTTTTGTTTGATTCCAATTTAAATCGGCTTTCGATTAGCAATCCAATCCGATAACTTTATCGGATACCGTTGAAAATAAACCGTTTTAAATTCGTCCCACGTAACATAACCCAATGGTCAGAATTAGTCATCGCTTAACACGAGCCCACCCGGCTATAGCTTTCACACAATAAACACTGAAAATTGCTCTCCATTTGATACGGTCCTTGCATCCATCCGATTCGTTTATATTTAATCAATAAGTTTTCAGGGCTACTATTAGCTTACGGTCGATGCTAGATTTATCGAATTTTGAAGTTAAATTGTGTGCTACCATAATTAGATACACATTGACTGAGATGGTACTGATATTGACTTCTGTAAAATAGTAAGGGGTCCTGCTTCACCTTTCTGTATAATTCACGCCCTTCCAATATATTATACATACAGTCTTAGTGACAGACGGTAAGCGATGCACATCTCTAGATGTGATTTCAAAATCTATTAATCTGACCTCGGCGACAACGTAGGACAGGTGTATTATAGACGCCACTACTATTAGACATTTTCCTACCCAATCATATTGCATCGCCTCGTGTGGCTAAACCTAGAATAGTATCTTGGGATAAATACCGCTTACCAGTCTAAGGTTACACACAATTGACAACAGAATAAAGTCCATAATATATGAACAAATGCTAAGTTTAGTAAGAACGTAGTAAAAATCGAAAAGCCCGCTAGAGAAACCGCTTCGATGACAAGTACCTACGCGAGCATTTACTACAATGCAATTTCTTAAGAGTTTAATCATTTAAGGAGCGGAAACATATTACAGTGCCTGTAATATGTATTGATATGTATTCAACAAAGAAGGTTTAATATCAAAGCCGACAAATAAAGGAACAAAACTTCAAACGCGTTTTACGCTTGGCAGGCGGATTGAGAATCCTATTATTTCGTTATTAATACACGACTGGATATTACCTTAGATGTACGTAATAGGTTATTTTGTAAGCTTTGAAAACTTCATGCGCGTGTAAAGCAAACTGTAATTGAAACATTACTTTCTGATTTTGTTCAACCTTGTTGGTTATAGCACAAATGATGAGATTATGGGACACAGATTCGTCAGTACACTTATTAGATACTAAATAGGTACTTTAAAACTTTGAGCATTTGTATTTTGTACGTACGTATAAATTAAAAGAATATTGAATTGAGTCTGAGGTTTACAATCGCGTATCAGTAAAAGAAAAGTAACCTTTTCGGCCTCGAAGTCTACTGAAGTTAATCTGCCAATCACCGTGGCTGGAATGCACCGTGTTAAAACTTGGACGCATTATAGAAACGCAATTCTCCTAAATTTGTTCAAATACAGTTTCGATATAATGTCAGTGTCATACTTACGTCACAAATGGTATTCTCGTAAATTAACTGATATTTGAAAGAAATTGTAAGGAGATCGTAAATTGAAACAAGTGTCAAATATGTGTCAATAACGAATTATACGATAATGACATTAGGTTAATTAAAAATATAATCTCATTTCGTTCAAAATATAATTTCAATGGCATATAAAATTAGACCTATGTCCATATTAGACTACAGGCCCATGCCCAAAATAGATGGGTCATATGAACCACCAGGTGACGTATATAGGACGATGTAAGAGCATAAAATAATAAGATTCAGCACTATGCCGTCACTTGTAAGCTGTCCAACTGAGTGCTGGTGAGAATTCAAAAGTGCAGGTAGAGTGAGTACGCATTTCGGTCATATATTTTTGGTCATTATATTTCATAGGGTACTCGTTTGTGAACCCTTAATTGGAAAATAAATCTATAAGAAAGTGGACTACATTTGATTTCATTGTAAAAGGAACATTTAATTATCAAGTCGGGATAAGGATCTTACTGAATAAAACTATAGTTTCCTTTATACTTTGACATTTTCCATTGCATTCTTATTACCAAGCATTTTACTTAAAATAATAACTATTGTATTAGAATATCAGATACACTCCTGCTAGCTAGATATCCAAACAAAACTTAGATGTCGCAAGCATTACTTAGCTCTGTCTAAAGGGAGGCTTAAGAGAGTTATTTTTAATGTTGCCACACTAACTGTTGTTTACGATGATGAAGTAAGATCCAGATAAAGCATTAGGATCAAGCTGGATTGGCCGCACTCAGCCTTGGACTTTAGCACGTGTTGAAACGACCCAAATATCTTTTTACCGCCAAAGAAATAAAATTATCCGAGAGGCGGCGGACGGGGGGTTAAATCTACCTTTTATTTTTACCGCCCTTTACTTTTTATTACAGTATGTCGTTTTTATACGTATTTGCGTATGTCCGATACCGTTGCTGTTCAACGCACTGCGTGGAATTGCTACAATTTAACGTTAAATATTTGCGAAATGCGAAATATTCTACCTTCCCTCTCTGATGTTTGGTCGTATTTTTCAGACATGTTTCATTATTTTTTCTCTTTTTTTCGGCGCGGTTATCGCAATTGGTCACGTGTCAGCATTCTTATTGTCGAGCTTTTTGTTAAATTGATGTTTTATACGCGGCACGCAAATTTGGATATAAGTTATGATTATGACACGTACAAAGCGTGCAAGCGTGATGTTACAATTTGGGTTACGATATTATCAGGTTATTGTCTGCGTGGTATATAATTTATTATTTACGTAAGAATTAACATGAATACCGATGCAGGGAGCTGAAGAAACATCAAAAGTTCACCGTGCATTGCAACAAGTTTCTTTTGACGTGAAACCTTCGTTTTGAATTTATTTTCGCTGTTCATTATTTACATATTTCTAGAGTTGCAGCAATTTATATACCACCTTTATCAAAATTATTACATTCCTCTGAGTTTCTTGAAAATTAATTTAAATATTAGCTGCGCTAAAGCTACAAATAGACGAAGTTACTTTCGTATTTATTATATTATCTAGCTGTATGCTGAAAACACGAGGAAGATGCGCAGACAGCTAGACATTTACTTAATTTATTTTCTCTTATAAACATATAATTATATATATTAACCTTGTTTTGACCCTTAAGAGTAATTTATTTTTACACTAAACTTTTCATAGCTGATTGCCTCTTCAGCCATATTTCATCTTAGAATATGTTGTTTTTTTATGTTTTCTTGAGTTAGTGAGTCACTGAGTGATCTTTTGTATTATAATTGATCTAACAAAATATGTCTATAAGAAAATGAAGACTCAAAATATAATTACAAGCCTGGTTCTAAAAATAAAGTCAAGAGGAAGTAAATTTAATTCATTATGAATAAACATCAGGTCTGTTGGTGCAACGGGAATAGCTTCGCTTTGGCGCGAACTTTGGTTGTAACTCCGCTGCCGAAATCGTGTTACGCCTTTGAGCAGCGTCCTCTGTCGGTAAAGTCGGAATTTGTGGCCTGAGTAATTAGGTAACTGAAGTTATATTGGCGTATGTAGCTAAGAAAGAAGTCTGAAAGCAACGTCAATGTGTAATCCGGAATAACTGAACTATGCACTCGACCTATTTTGCCGCTCTAGGCTCAAGTAATCAAGTTACACAGCGACAACGGAGCCGGTATTTGATTGTTACTGCAACAATACCCCGATATTACAGTGACTATAAAAATAAAAAACGAAATCTTTTAACAGAACATATGAATTTTAGATATATCTTAAATAAATTTGGTTTACCTCGTCCAACTTTAAAATTTCAATATCAAGCCCGTATTGAGGTACTGTGTTTTATACCCTGGCCCACGTTAAGGTTCTCAGTAAGCAAATGATGCAGGAGCACAGGTATATTGTAATTTATTGTCCTCAGGGTGCCTGCGACCATTCTTTAGAAACTTACCTACGACTACGGGTTATCGTATTCGGGTGCTTAAGCTGAGTTTTTATGCAACGCCTAGTATTTTAAGTCTCCCTTTAGCTTTGGCTACAAACATATTTGAATAAACATACCTTATGTGTACCAGGTACTAATCTTTGTACGTAGGGTTTTGTCAGGAAGAGGAAAAAGTAACATAATGTAGACGCGGCCTAAATACTAAACAGTGAATAGAAATATGTTCTTCGTATGGAGGTAAGTAATAAAGAAAGAAACATTTATAGGCAGCACGTGCGACACAAATTATTACACATAGTACTAATTTTCTTCTACTTCATATTATTTTATTGTTCTAACATGTTACATAATTTGTAATGGTAAACAGTTTTATATCGCAAACACAAAGATCAAAGGTTTATATTACAAGCATAATACCAAGAAAAACTTTTGACTCAATTTCCCAGTTTTTCCTTATAACCACAAAGTATCGCATTACGTACAGTCCTGCACACAAACACTCATGAATTTTCATCCGCCGCTGCCATAAATCGCCCTCTAGAGGGAAACAGTAATATTGATCATCTTATTCATTTATCCTAAGGTTTTCATACTACTACAGCAGTAAAACAAAACTAGAGGGACATAAATTCTCTGGATTGGCAGGACGGCGGGAACAAATTAGTTAATACATACTTTTCGCATAAATATTATGGCTTCTGTATAAGTGGAAATGTTCTGGAATTTTCTGTGATGTTTCTCGTAAATGGTTACTATTATATTTGTTTGGTGGCAACCCCTCTTTTCTATGGTTGTGTTTACTTTTTGATGTCTTTGTATTTTGTACACTATTTTTATTGGTTGATTTTATTGTCTCTGTCAAGTTTTGAATTATGGGACGATGTTTCTTGTTATCTGTTGAAATAAAAACTGTGTTAAGTTTAAGGGGTAGTTGGCTGGTTGCTTATATCTTTATATCATATTTATTTTATGTCAAAAGAACGTTTATTGTCATATTTCTTCAGATGCAGTGCCTGAAAGTTGATTTACCAAGTTATTTTTATTATGTTTAAGTTTCATGTTGTCAGTAATTGAAAAAATTACGATGAAAATAACATTAAACAAAAAGCGAAGTAAGAATTGAATATAAAGTACATTACGTTTAAACTTTTGAACAGGAATATGCCATTTCTAAAACAATTAAAATATTGAGTAGTTTATATTAGTTATAAATTGCAGGTTTCATTTAGACAGCACATCATTACGCACCTCCAAACTCCCTCATGATATAGGATTTAAAACGAGTGCCGAAGTTGTATTTTGAAAGTAAAACACATGTACAAAACGAGTAATGAAAATGACTATATATCATAAAGATATCAGCTGTTATAGTTAAACATCATCTTATGTTTACATAGTGCCAATAATTACACATCTACAATCTCCCCCGCGGCACAGGATATATTAAAAAAATAAATAAATGCTTATTTATAAGCATTTATTTCAGATATAGATCCATAAAATTGTTACAAATTCATCATTACAAAATTTTTTATAGCATAAAGAACAAAAATTATTCACCCTCATGTCAAAAATGTCAAAAGAAAAAGAATCAAACAATGATATTAGAAAAGTCGGAATCAAATCATATATTACCAGAGCTGGAGTTTACATGTAAAAAAAAACACACGAGTACAAAAGGACTTACTCATACTTAGTCTTGAAGTAATAACAAAACTTACTTTACCTTCAACATTCGTTTTATTTCCCACCCTGAAAGCTTTACATTGAAAACATCTCAATAGAATGGCTTCGATGATCATAAACGAAGTTTAGCCGTATAACTGTCAAAGTGCAGAGGCTACAGATGTGGAAGGGACGATTCCAAAATTATGTCGAACTTTATGTTCCATGTCGGGATCCTAGCAGTTGGTAACGACAGGGTTGGTAATAGGACTGCAATTGAAGCTGACAATCATCTTGATACATTTTACTGTGACAAATTAGTGGAAGTACGTGATTATAGAACTTGTATTCATAGTAATACATAGATATGACTGTGAATGTTAAGGACGATGAATAATAACAGCGTGAGTAAATTTGACAGCACGTTAGCACAACAACAAATAATCATCGATTTAGAATGATAATAGGTATAATGGTATGTTTTGAACAGTAGTACTAGAAAAAAAGTACGATGTAGGTATATAAACATAGAATAAAAATATCACGTGCGGGTCGCTATGATGTTTCGATGGTCGTCAGAAATTACTTTTGTACAATTTGTTCTATTGCAATTTAACCTTTAAATTCTATAAAAACCTACGTAATATAAAAGTTTTTTTTTTCGGATTGAATCAGGTCGAATTTTGTTTCATATTTTGTAAAAATTAAAATATTTTGCTGTTCGTGCACTGCAAAATAACTCACTACATTCAGGTAAACAAATTACTACATTGTAAAAAATCTAATCATTCTGTGTACACATTTTTCCTTTAAATAAGGCACTTGGTAAATTATTCCTGCTGATACGATTAATTGAACTAATTTGCCAATTCCCATCTGATTAACATATTTAGTCTAACATTTGATTATAATTGCAATATGGCGATAATTATTGCGCTTGGCTTCTGGAATTTGATTAGCTAAATTTATTTATAATTCCCCCATGTATGCTTCCGACCTACCGAATACTAATATTTGATATTTTATGATATTACATAATATTACCTAGACCTGTATATCCACGGACGGTTGGGCAGTTAGTTTTGGACTCACGTAACAGGAGGCGGGCCTATTTCTATTCACTGGGTACATTTCCAGACTCAATTCTGCTAGAATAATAATGAGAATTTCATGTTATTTTACGGTCCATCAAAATCTGAATATTCAGTAGGATACGGCTCATTCTATGAAATGAATGACGTTTTGTCATCTAGCAAAATATTCCGGTTTTTTTTGGACTCTTGGTCTGAAAATATAAAATGGACAAAATTGTTCTTTGTATTACAAATAATGAAGACCGATTTCGAGAAACATTTTAAACTAATCTAAATCTACAACTAAGATTTTCAGCAAAGGTACTTCTTGGTAAAAAGTAATTTACGTTATATGTAACATTGGTAGGAAATTATTTTAAAAAGAAAAGAAATTTCGATGAAAATAAATATTCGTTTACCTTCCCCTTTCGTTCGTTCACTTTCCTTCTTTCTTCCTTTATATTGTTTTCCGGCAAAAATTGGTACGCTTATGAAGACAATGAGGCGAAGAAACGTGCTTACAGTATACACGTACGAAAATGTTACCCAAATATTTGTAGTTAAAATTGTATACCAAACAATTTACTTTATGTTTAGGTGCTAACCAATAAACTAAGTTATTGTATTATCTGTAACTATAAATCTATCTCTTCCAAAGGTTTATTATATTTCATATAATTAGGTATAACTATGTTTCCGGAACAACCAAATTTATTCACCTGATATTTAATCTTTGTAATGTCTTTATGAGCCCATTTTAATATACATAAACTAGATTTATTAACCTTAACGCTATTTAACTTCATTCAATATGAATAACCATGAATAATGTTTATTTAAAAGCGCAAAAATATTAATTAATATACTTTTTGAATACCGGCCCTTACATGGCACCCTGTGAGACCCAACATAGAAAACCGCACACAACAAAATATAAACCCCCAAAACGCACCCAGCATGAGGTGGCAACAAGTTAACACACAAAAGTAATATATTTCCAACATAAAAGCAGACCCAGGCTTAATAGTCAGCGTAATGGCGCCCAGACAATGATAATAAGCAAGTTTATTTATAACCAGTGCGTAATCTACGAATTTAAATATTTTATGTACATCCATGCTTTGTGCTGCCTGTTATATACGACGGGTGGTTTGAGGTTACAGCTATTCTTGCATTGGGGTGTAAAGTTTTAGACATTTTCCATCTTTGTTGCCATAAAAAATATATATTAACATTCTGTCGTGGATATGGTGCGAATACATTTCGATGTTTCGATGATTTCCCTGTATCGGTGTCATGTCACCGTCTCTTGACAAACTAGCTGTCATTTCCGTAACTTCCGGCGCGTTTAACATCCGCTCGGTAATATGTAAATGATTTATCATATTTCAATGCCAAATTGAAATATTGGAATATCTTATGTTTATTTTATTGAATAGATTACGTTGTCATTGAACGTGATTGAATTTTCCTACTTGCTTTTATGTAATTCGTTAGTTTGATATTAATCGCCTGGTACTTTTGTGGAGCATAATTATTTGGGTCATAAAATATTGTCTATAGTAAACTAATAGATAATTTCACTAACACAAAGATAAGCGCGTGAGGTTTTAAGGATAGAAGCAAGTGGCGTTCCGTTGTCTCTGCCTACCCCGACGGGAAAAAGGCGTGAGTATATGTATGTATGTACAAAGATAACTTAGTTACAAAATTAATACAAGATAATGTGATTATTGAATTAATATTAACAAGGACTTACTTTAAATGACTCCACCACTCATATCAGAAGAAATACAGTCTAATTATTATGATAATTCATTATACTACACATATTTTTACTAATAACTCAAGATGCCCAAATTGTACGTTCAAAGTGAGGCACAGACTCGGCCAATCTGTGATCCACTTCAGAAAATGTCATGTACAAGCCAAACAAGCTTTGATAACAACATGCTACTGCAATGTTGTCCTCTGAATACTGTCTACAATGTTTGATTTTAGAGCTTATCTCACATTTAGAATGTTCATGGCCCTGTAGGCATCTTTCAACTATGTATGTCTATTAACCGAAAATGATCAAATTTCTAGAGGACTAATTAATTAAGAAGCCACTTAGCCTTAACCCAAACTAAATCAAATTAAGACAAAAAAGATACTTTTCGATGGAAATATCTAACATTGAAAAGGGTATTCATTGGGCAAAGTTTTTAAGTATAATTGTTTCAACATAACCCTTGATAATCTGCTAAAATTTGAATGAATGTTCAAGTTGGCAATTTATAATAAGTTTTCTTTTGTCTGTCACCTTAACGATACTTAATAATTATGATGAAAAGCTCGTGGTGTAATAAGTGTGGATAGATGAAGAAAATAATTTAAAAAGTTTTAGTCTATTATGTGTATTAATTTTCGGTTACCAGTAGTGTGACAATGTTATACACAAACAACAACCATTACACCAGTGATGCAGGAGACAAATACAATTCAGCAACTATGCTGGAACACATTCACTACCTCATAACATTTGATGTCGCCAATACTGACCGGATTGCTTCATCCGTTGCTCCAACTATGCAGTCTGTTGCTGAATATCTTCAGCAGAATATACATGACCATTAGAATATCGTCTATAAATACACAATAAAGCTGGCGACCCTAACGCCGCTAGCTATTTCTATGACATGTATCCGAGTCGTGTTTGCACAAGCCCGGGGGAAAGGAAGGGTGTGGGGTTGCGCAGACCATGTCCACGGGAAATGGGCCCGCGATGCATCCACTCAACTGGAGCGTCGATAAATAACACTGCGTCCAAGATATATAATCGATCACGTGGACTTGTGTAGGGTAAAACGCTGGTGTAACTTTATTTACGTGAAGGGTCTGATTGATCTCGTTGCTGAGCAAATGGGTATACTTTAAAATGCTGTTTACATATTTTGCATAAAAAGTCTTGCAGTTGTGTTCTATTAAAAATATTCGTTTCTGTTTGCTACAAAATATTTAAAATTCTAGTTCAATATGTCCCAAAAGTCATTATTGTTTAAACACACTAAATAAATTAAGTATACAATTGCACTAAATTCTAAATAAAAACAAAAAGCACAATAGGTTTGATTGCAGCAAGCAATCAAATCAAGGTCTAGCATAGCCATCTATGCATTGCAACAGATATATTTAAAATGAAAACAAATCTAGTATTTGTTTTGGTTCTCCACAATTTTCCCGTAACTCACTTTATAACATTCATTGTTTGAATTCGTAAATACAATAGAAAGGTATCACAAACAGATAAGTAAGTCTAGGGTTTTCTATGAATCGGGATAGTAATATTTTCAAAGAACAATTACTCATAAAGCTATGGTGCTTTATATATCGGATCAAAAACCCAAATGATAATTTTCTTCATTTGCTTTACAAAAAGTGATCATAATGTTTGCTTACACTATTATCTTTTCACACATTTCTATTTCTTAAAGGTAAGAAATCTACCCTGTGCTATTTTGAGATTAAAGTGACAAAGTAGCTTACACTGTAATGTAAACAGCCGTGAATTAGCGACGTACAAGACGAAGTAAAAGAGAGATCGGGAGCGTATCAAATAGTATAAATATTGTGAGAACTGTAAGATGCTAAGTGCAGATTGTTTTGTTGGTACTACTGTAATATCCATTACCCATTAAATGAAAGGATTTTCTAGTTGAACGCGTGTTCTATCAATGCATTGTTTAAGTTTTTTTTGTAGATACAGAGGCTGAATACAAAGGTGAAAATTTAAACGGTGGTATAAATAAAGATGGGTTTTGGCTTTTACCAACCCACACTTAGCCAGTGTGGATTTTGGCCTTACTCTACTCACAGAAAGTCAAAGTGTGAGAAAAGAAAAGCCCATGTCCAACAGTGAGTATACAAGGCAGATGCTGTATATATAATGCAAATATTACATAGTTATTTGTTTAGTATTTTTAATAAAAACAAACTGTTTCTGTAAAACAATAATGCAGTTTGAATTTGTATAGCGTGATACTTAAGTTGAAATACCAACTTGATACAATTTGGACTAGTGGAGATCAGCAATTCTAGCTAAGTAAGTTATGTATCTAAAATGAACCATCAACACATAATACCGGGGTGTATGTACCACCAGGGTTGCGGAGGTCAGACAGACAGTCGCTCTATGGACAAGTTAATATTCCGCCAAATCCGGTTTGGCTAGTAAGCGGAACCCAGAATGAAACTGGGATAACGCTAAGAGGAAGATGTTGATGTACCACCAATATGCTAGCACGTAATACCGAGGTATATGTAGCACCAATATGCTGGCAAATAATACCGTGGTAAATGTGTGTCTAACATGAACCACCAACACATAGTACCGGGGTATATGTACCACCAATACACTGGCACATAATACCGTGGTATATGGTGCAACACCACCGCAGTGCACCACACGACGTGGCGATGGGGTCGTTAACAGTTATCGTTGATCGGCGACAGCGCCACAAGGCACTGCACGCGAACTGATGACCCGTACACATCTCGTGTCGAATCACATAACTTGTTACAAAGAACCATAAACAAGTGTAATAAAAATAAGAAAATTGAAAAAAATGTAAATTACACGGCGATAAGTAAAAGTCGTTGGACTTCGGCGACGGTAAAGTCGCGAGTTCGACGTCCACCACTCGACTTAAAGTACCATGCAATGCTCTCTTACTAATATTATCAGTCTCAGATCGTTCTATAACAATTATGCGATTAAGACTACCTAATATCAATACTGTTTGTAGTTTATGCCCTCAACTAATAGTAAGTTGTTTACTGATGCTCGGAGATTTAGTCGCTGACGGCCCATGGTCCCATTAAGGAACACCCCAGCTACGAAAGCGCCTTAGATAACTAAATTCATAATTGTCTTAATCATTAAATGGGAATAGCACGTTTGTTTTTATTTCAAATAATAATTGCATTTTAGAAGTGTCTAGTAAGATCTAAAACTTTCGTCAATTAACTGATAATTCAATGATATCGCGACTAGATCGTAAATTGAACAAAGTGTCAACGTTGCTCTATCCCTACTAATAATAATATTATAAATTCGAAAGTGTGTATGTATGTATGTTCCGTTTTCACGCTAAACAGGCTGAACCGATTTTGTTGAAATTTAATATAGAGATATATTGGATCATAGAGACGTACATAGGCTACCATAAGTTACAAAAATTAAACTGGGAGGGATTGTAGGGAGGGTAGAAGTTTGTACGGCACAAATTTTCCTCTTGGAGGTAAGAACGCATGCGCTGTAATAACGGAGTGCTGCGCATGTGCTATCGTTTATCTGTCAGTATTGTCACATTATCATAATGTCATATTGTGCACGGTGACTACATTGTTCGCATATATAAACTAATAATTATTTACTACACTGAAACGGCTGAAACGATTTTCTCAACTAATATTGTAAATGTGAAAGTGTTTATAGATATATTGGACATGTATTGGAACATGGCTTTGACATTAATTGTCTGTACGCAAGGTTATGTTATTATGTACTTTTTGGTTGATAATGGTAGATAATGTCATGGATACTGATCGAGTTACTTTGTATCCTATATAGTTACTGAAGTCTTAAGAATAATCAGGAGTGTCTTTACACAACTTGAGACGGTGCCGGTGGTAGATTTGTGTTAGCCCGAATATAACGCGCGCGAAGCAGCGGGCAAAAGCTAGTGTATATGTGCCAAATAAACTATAATGTCATTAAGTGTAGCAGAATAGTAATTGTAAAAAAAATCAAGATGAAATAAATAACATTTTCACCACAGCAGCTCAAACATGCCGCTTTTGCTGCGAGACAACAGTGAACAAAACGCGATTTTGATTCGAGCGTGAGGCAAAGTAGCTTTTTAATTTTTCAATCTTCAGTGCCACGAATTGACATTGTTCAGCCACAAATTTGAAACATTCGAATTTAACTGTGCTCTGTCTCTTTTACATGCATATAAAAAGTGAGTGAAAAAACAAACCCCTTCGAATTCGAAATTCGATTTTGGAATTCGACCTCAAAGAAAACACCTACGGCAACGCAAAAAAAAAGATATTTGTAATAAAGAAATTACTTTTTTTTTATATGTTATTGTTTAGGTACATGTTTAATTTATTATTGGATTTTAATAAAAATAGGTCTAATTAATAGTATAAAATTAGTATTTAACCAATACATTTTTATTTAGAATTACAACAATGATACATTTGAAAAATAAACATCAGGGACGCGGTATTAAAACGCGATTTAAAAAAGTAGCGGGAATAAAAATTTCGCTGATGCTGATACAGTAGGTACCTACAGCGTAACGTGTTAAATTATATTAATATATAAAATAATCTAAAAAGATGAGTGAAACTAGCGATGATGACTGTACTTTAACACCAGAAGAGTTAAATCAACATGTGATTATGCAGAATTCAATCTAATCCTGTTCATTTCTATGTCTCCTAAGTAATATGTGTTCTCACTGCTGTGGTGAAAAGTTATGTGTGCTACACGAGAGCAAAGTTTTTTGTATCTCGTGCTGTTGAGTCCCTCACCACGCTCAGGATTCTAACTTTGATTCACTCGCTACGCTCGTGAATCAATCATAGAATCCTTCGCTTGCTCGGGACTCAAAATCAGCACTCGAAACAAAAAACAACTTTGCTCTCTTGTTGCACAAATAACTATTAAATATCCTTTATTTAGAAAAAGCTATTTTGCTGACCTCCTCGTCTTTCATGCCAATATGTTCACAATATTTTTGTACACAATGTGGTTATATCAATATCCATTCTGTACATGCTTTAACACATCTACTGAGTAAAATAAAGCAATGCTTTTTAATGTGAGACAAAAGCTTTTATCTTTGAATGAAAGTCCATATTCTCAGCTCCAAGTCGTATCTAGATTTAGTCTGATATACTTTTAGTTCTACACTATAAACGAACCACTAGAGACAACACTGAATCGTTTGCTATAGCGATACTCGCTAATTAATAGCGTAGTTAAGAGAAGAATGCAGCGTAGTTAACAGTGTTTTTGTAAAATAATCAAATAGTATTATCTTTTTGAATGCAAAAGTGTTGTTGCAACGGCATTTTATCCACATTTTTTTATCTATTATTTTTTTGTAAAAGCGTATTGAACTTTAGTATAAATTAGAAATAATTTTTATCTTCGTTTAAAAAGACTTTCATTTTAAACAATGGTTCAAGGCACAACTATGTACGTATATTATAAATACGCGCGCACACATAACTTATTTTGCACAACACTCTTTGAATCTGTACTAATTTAAATAAAGCCCTACATTTGATTTCTGTTCTATAAAAAAAATGTATTACTTCAACATACATTTCCAAAGCAAGCCTGCGCAACTAATCCTTAAATGGCTCACTTGTAGTCGTGTGCGTGCGATTTGATGAACGTAAGTGATCGACTTGCGTGTTGGCTATCATCGCTACACATTAACGTCAGAAACACAGGCATTAGGGCTTCACTTTTGCAATCAAATTTATATTATGAGATTGGCAGAAAGTCGCTGTAATTATTTTGTTTTGCGTGAATCCTTAATTTGGATTATATCACGGTTATAATTTGTTTTTAATGTATGGTATAATAATATTTTCACCACAGCAGCTCAAATATGCCACTTTTGCTGCGTGACAACAGTGAACAAAACGCGATTTTGATTCGAGCGTGAGTAAAAGTAGCTTTTTAATTTTTCAATCTTCAGTGTCACGAATTGACATTGTTCAGCCATTAATTTGAAACATTCGATTTTTACTGTGCTCTGTCTCTTTCACATGCATATAAAAAGTGAGTGAAAAAACAAACCCCTTCGAATTCGAAATTCGATTTTGGAATTCGACCTCAAAGGAAACACCTTCGGAAACGCAAATAAAAAAAAAATATTTGTAATAAAGAAATTACTTTTTTTATATGTTATTGTTTACATATTTAATTTAATATTGGATTTTAATAAAATAAGTCTAATTAATAGTATAAAATTAGTATTTAACCAATACATTTTTATTTGGTATTACAACAATGATACATTTGAAAAATAAACATCAGGGACGCGGTATTAAAACGCGATTTAAAAAAGTAGCGGGAATAAAAATTTCGCTGATGCTGATACAGTATAGCGTAACGTGTTAAATTATATTATATATAAAATAATCTAAAAAGATGAGTGAAACTAGCGATGATGTCTGTACTTTAACACCAGAAGAGTTAAATCAACAAGTGATTAATGCAGAATTCAATCTATTCCTGTTCATTTCTGTCTCCTAAGTAATATGTGTTCTCACTGCTGTGGTGAAAAGTTATGTGTGCTACACGAGAGCAAAGTTTTTTGTATCTCGTGCTGTTGAGTCCCTCACTACGCTCAGGATTCTAACTTTGATTCACTCGCTACGCTCGTGAATCAATCATAGAATCCTTCGCTTGCTCGGGACTCAAAATCAGCACTCGAAACAAAAAACAACTTTGCTCTCTTGTTGTACAAATAACTATTTCCTTATCTGTTATATTCCTTTAGAGCAGTCAGAGGGATTTAAATATTTTTGAAGACAGTGTGTGACTTCGCAAACATTCAATCAACGTACACAAATTTAATGACACCCGGACTTGAAACAACAATTTGTGTCTTTGTGAATCAAACAAATTGTTATTTCGAGTGGGAATCGAACCCTCGACGCTTAGCGTAGTGCTGAACGCCGAGGCGACCACTTAAACCCTGTGCCGTATATACCTAACTTACCAAAATACTTACTTATTTATTTAGCGTTATCAGAACTATTATATGCTACGTAAGGTGAATGGATATTATTCATGGATGGAAGTTATAAAATTTAATTAAATACGAGATATCTATTCAAATGCAATATTTGAATATTCTATGATACCTAATAACCATTTGAAAATGTTGTTAGTTTGAATACCTAGTGCATTACGATATATCTATTGTATTACGTATACTTTGTAGAAGGTATTATTTGTGTGTATTCTAGTTATTCATGTGTATTATTTTTATTAAGGAACGCAAAATTGCCGGCGTATTAATTGGTTCTCCAATTAAATTCATCGAAAAATATCATTCACTTTTGATGAATATTATAAAAATATTGAAGTACTTGAGGCTGCCCGCGTTATTTAAGGCTACTGCTCTGCTCCCGTCGCTCATAGCGCGATGTTATATAGCCTATAGTCTTCCTCGATAAACGGGCTATCTAACACTGAAATAATCTTTCAAATCGACCAACCAAACAAACAAACAAACTCTTTAGCTTTATATATATATGTATATATAAAAATTATCGTGTCACAGTGTTAGTTAAAATACTCCTCCGAAACGACTGGACCGATTTGTATGAAATTTTGCATGTATATTTGGTAGGTCAACAGACGCATACGCTATCCACTGGACCACGGAGATAGTCTTTTTTATGTTTGTATAAAAATCGGGAAGCCGTTCACAGAATACGTCTACCTACCAATTTTCAAAGGTGTAGTTAAAATAATTTCGGAATAAAACGGCTGTGACATACGGACTGACAGACAGACATGGCGAATCTATAATGGTTCCGATTTTTGCCTTTTTTAGCTACGGGACCCTAAAAATCGTTTCACAGTTTTAATCTCAATACTCCTCCGAAACTGCAAGACCGGATTTTATATGTATATTTTTTAGGTCTGAGAATCGGTTGTAATCTATTTTTCAAACCCCTTAGTCATAAGGTTGGTACATCCCAAACATATACCTTTTTTATTTTTGGACAAATTTCTTTAAGCCTATTTTTTATGATGTTGCATTGAAAATACACACCTTAATTTTCACCCTTTTAACACTAACCCCTATTTTTAATAGCTATATTAGTACTAGCTGTTTCCCGCGGTTTCACCCGCGTCCTGAGGGAACTACTTCGCGTAGGTGCCCGGTTCATTTATAGCCTAAGTTACCCCTTGGTACATCAGCTATCCGCCAGTGAACGTCACGTCAAAATTGGTCCAGCCGTTCCAGAGATTAGCGAAAACAGTAAACGAAAATTGTAAAAAATGTCATTTCGGTATATGTACCGTGTATACATCCATATGCCTTTAGTAAAAAGCGGTTATTTTAATATTACAAACAGACACTCCAATTTTATTTATATGTATAGATGTATAGATTTAATCACATCTCTAGATCAGTTATCATGCGCTGTCACCAACCACATCGTCACTTACAATATAGTTGTATATATAGTTATGTTTTTCTATCGTAGAAATAATTCATATGGCAAAACAACTTTTTCTGGGTCATTTATCTAAATAAAATACATACATAAAATACAAAATTCGTTTGTATACTCTGAAATTTAAGATTAAGCATTGGTCACTTTGTTCAGAATTTCCTGGAAAAGTGCAGATTTGGAGAAAAAATTAATAAGAAAAAAGACCTTAAAAAGGCGATACGGAGTTCGCCGGGTCAGCTAGTATTAGTATAAGATTTGTTTTCTGGTATTCTAATAGCTTCCCCCGCGGGCTTCGCTTGCATTGGTTTAATGCACAACAAATTAAAGGTAAACTACGTGCTATTGTTCTGCGTGTATTGTTATTGTACTGTTATATTAGCTATGTTAGTGGTATAAGCGGCTGCCTCGCCGTTCTACACTGCGCCAAGAGTTAGGTTCCATCCCCACACGATACAACCCTTTGTCTTATCTACGATTTGATGTTTCGAGTTTGACTATCATTTTTATCCATAGATTGTATGCCACTAAAGGCTCCCGCGGCACACGATTTATTCTAGAAAAGAAAAAGAAAAGAGTGACGATTATTTACGAAAAGCCCTATGCTTTTGGTAACAGTTTTGCACTGTATTATGACGCCTATTTCTAAGTCGGTTTCCATAACATAATTCGGACCACGGCTCGTTGTAAAAGACCCCAAACCATCAGCTTTAATAGCAAACCGGCATTATCAGTATTATTCTGAAAACTTATATGCAAACTTTTTATTTCGATACTTATGAGCAACCAACTTTCCAGGCTTTGCGTTGTATAATTAGCACCACGTATACAACAACAACAAACACTAGCCGTTACATGGCATTACATTTCACAATTAAAGTTGCCATGACTGACTCACATGGGCACAACTTCGCATCATCAATCTTCAGGGATTTCACCGAAGCATCGGACCACGTTGTTGTCTCCATTTTGTTGAGAAACAACAAACTTGACTTCACACACGTACAATACGTTGTACATGGCTATAGCCGCAAGCATTAATTCTGTCCGTTTTGTGTATATTCTTAGTAGTATGTGTCTATCTTTGTGTTTGTTTCTGGTCATAGAGTTTTGAATATATCGTAGGTACTTACTTCTAGAAATGGACGCAACGTTAAATAATTAAAAATGAATAATCCGACAAATATTATCGACTTACATTATTTAAATTCGCCTGTTTATGTGTTACAAAAGGATTTGTTAATTAATTAATTGTTCACTTTTCACTGCGTAAAGTTTAAAAAGGTACATTGCGTTCATTTACCGCTCTGGTGGTCAGTATCAATAATCCCAGTATTAATAAAATTTGCACCACTCACTCATGTTTGCCTGGCTTCAAGTCTTCGAAAAAATATTGATAGACAATCTCAATAATATACCTTTTAAAATTTACAAACTAGCAACAGTTACAAATTCCAAGAACCAATGCCCTTAAACATCGTGTGATTTTGTTAATTTGAAAAGATTTTTTCGCCATACAAGAGCAAAATCTGTCTTTTCAAAAGATATAATTTAAGTCCCATTTGTAACCGTTGATGCAGAAACATCCTATGTAATTACAAAACAGCAATTACACGACGAAAGGCTTTGATCACAGAGGCAATCACCCTATTTTGTTGCGTGCATTTAAGTGAAAATTCCAGGGACTTTACCACCCTGAGGAGTTCAATTTTCAACGTAGACAGCGAGACAAAAGTGAAGTGTCGACGATACAAGCTGACGATGCAAAAAGTAACGGAATGCAGCTTCTAGGTTCGATGGAGCTAAAAAGAAAATTGTACAGTGAAATGTTCACTCAATTTGATCTGCTTTGTACCCTCATACATGTTGTCGACGTTACGGTATAGGATTGTTCATAAGGAGTGAGACTTATGTGAATTTTGAGTAAATAGATTGCCAACGTACTAACTTAAAATGTAGCATAACAAGTTTGATATTATTAAAGTTTTTCATAACTTGGAAAAACTAATAGTGATCTGACAAGCGAATTTTTATTTAGACATTTTAAATTCATATCCATGCAGTAAGCAGAGCTTTGTTATCAATTTTCAAACATTTCTATGAAATATTTTCTATTGTAAACTGGTGTTTGAAATATGCAGAATATATTATTTGAATATATTGATGGCTGTCAACAGTTGGATGTTAATTAAAGGTTTACCGGTGTTGGATTACATATCGGGAGTTAGAATGTGCACGCTATCGATACGCTGTAATCAATGTCAGTTTTATTTTTATTAAAGTTTATATTTAGTGACCGTATATTTTATTTATCAGTGCAGTCACTATTAAAACGTTTTATGAAGTATAACATTTAGTATTATTACTCCAATTTAAAGGAATCCATTGGGAAAAGTATAACCTTTTTAAATATGTAGTTTCATATACATTAGGACTAGAATGTTTCAATATGTTTTAGGGCATGTATAAAACTATGTTCTTCGCACTCGCTCATATTATGCCATTATTTCATGGAAAGTTAACATTAAGCCATTTCTATAAAATAAATGTTTGTACAGTCTTATCAGAATAAAACCATTTCGAATTCATTTCAAGTTTATGCCATATCTAGACTGTTAATGTTTAAGCCATGCATAAATTAGCCATTATTCTGGAATGGAAAAACGCCTCACCAGGGTGTATTTGTAACGACATGTGTACACGAATGCACATGTATCGTGATAGCTGACAGTTATTTTGTAAGTCACAGTTGATTCGTGTGCTGCAATCGTTGGAATGACGTCAGAATGTATTCTAATTGAATACACCCCGCAGTGAGGGCTGACTGCTAGGGTGTTTGGTATCGTTTAAATAATATAAATAGTTTGCTGGTCGGTGGGGACAAAAGGTAGCAAAGGTTGGGCTGAAAGTATTCTTGTATATTAACAAGTTTTTATTAAAACCCGTTCAGTCGTTTTTGCGTGATAGAGTAACAAACATCTATCATCTATCCGTCTTCACAAACATACACATTTATAATATAAGAAAAAGATTAGAAGTAATTTTGGTGGATTTATACACCAATCTGCTGCAATTTAACTAAAAAAGGTTGGTGTGTCTCAAATTCCGCTGTTCATTGTGGTGAGAAAGAGTATATCATCCTTTCACCCCTCATCACTCCAAAAGCTAGCGCAGCGTGATTTTATATTTATAACCAAACTCTATCTTCTCAGTTACTTCTCACTTTACTCTTCTACGTCAATTAGTGTTATAATTGGTATTCATATAATCACGCTATTATAATAAAGCCAGTTACGGTGTGACGCCTCAACACCATACGTCGCATTTTATGGACGTCCAAAAGAGAAACTACTCATTTCATGACTAACATTAGCAACTTGTTCTAGGAATATAAAACCTGCATTCCTGTAACTTGAGGCTATTTACAAACATTCAAACAACATACACTAGGAACACTCAATAATTTCATATAGAATGAGTACAACAGCGAGCGATGTTAACATGTAAACTGGAGAGATTTTGTATGACGACATATACAATTATGTACCATTCGATTTTAAATGTTATCTGAATCGTTCAACCCGTTAAGCAAATATATTTTCTCAGTATTTGAGAATGTACAATCGTAAATTGAAAATATCCCGTGTGCGATCAAACGAATTGTCTATTACATTTTAGCTTACGGCGAATATTTGACATTCAAACTTTAAGTAAATATGCAAAAATGCTAATCTCAGCTGGTATTCTAAACATTTTGATCAATTTTGATGCAGTCTGGTGCAAACAATCTCCAAAATATCCAATTCGATGCAATAATCAAATAGTCGATTACTAAAAGTATGCTGTATACTTAGGTCGTAGGTAAACCCATGCTTGTAAAGCACCGATAACAGTATTAACTTACCCATAAATACAGTTTATTACGATACATAACGGTTGTGACCTAGATTGCATATAAATTACAACAATATTACTCAAGTCATAACGTTGTGCTTATCGTAATCACCATTATTACTGTACGATCCGGGGTGCAGTTGGCTTGCGTGGTCAGATAACGACTATTATAGACCACGTGAGGCATTGGTTCCGACTCACGAAGGCATTCATTTAGAAAACGCATGTATGATATGTTATACCTTAAGGTACGTCGGTGAACATTAGCGAAGCCATTTAATAGTCTTTGTTTCTGATAAGCTACCTTTTGCAACTTTCAATACATTTACTCAACTCATCACAAAATACATACAACGTTATTATAAAATTCAGTGAGACTACCAAGGATAAAATGAGCTTAAAATACATTTCAATCCTCCATTTTATGATACTCACAAATTAATAATAGGTACACAAATTAATTTCACTTGTTTTCATTAATTTGTATTCACGACAATCAACTCAGTCCACTATTATTACAATGGCGGACTAAATAATAATCTGTTATTACAAGCTGAAATCCAACTTCAGAACATTGAGCCAACACTGAGCTTGTCATTCTAATAGGAAGGTAACTGTCCCAATTGTCAAAACTGAAGTCCGCTGCGATCGTTACTGATCCGGAAACTAAACACATACAATTAGCAACCTTAACAACAAGCAAATAAGGAATAAAATAAATACTTAGCAATAATTCAGTTTGCACTAAAGTTTATTATAGGGATGTATCATGAGCTGTCAGCGCGCGGAAGCAATTTCGTTTTTGACGCCCTTCGGTATGTTTTTCTTGTAAATAGTGAAGTAATATATGTGAAGTTTTATGAGAAATGCACCATCTGTTTGTTTCTGATCGTGGACTGTTATAAAAGTGAAGTAATCGCTTGTTAGCGTGTGAAGATATATACTGATGTGTGATCGCATATTGGTGTGGTACATTAAAAAAAACATATTATAACTACTATACTAAACGGGAAGGTCCTAAGCACCCGGAACCGGCGAGCATGTATGAACAGAGTAATGAATGTAGAGGAAGCGCGTGAGGTTTGTAAGGATAGATGCAAGTGGCGTTCCGTTGTCTCTGCCTACCCCGACGGGAAAAAGGCGTGAGTTTATGTATGTATGTATTATAACTAATCTCTGGTGTAGACAGTTTCTTGTATACTTATAGACAAGTTCTAAAAGTGAACTATCCGGCCGACACTGTAATTTCATGTTTTAATATAATAACTAGAGGTGTCTATCATGAATATTTTGCTATTATTGTGGTAAAGAGTCCTATTTACCCGTTTTCCGAACAGCTCTGACTGGATCAAAGAACATTAACTCTGGTATTCTTCTGTAACTGCTCCATTCATGACCACAAAACAATACATTCACAAATATTTTTATTGCGCTTCTAATATCTGAAAACTGGTACCCAACACTCCATTAAACTAGTTCACAGGCCAATTCTCATGTTCACACGTATACTAAAATAAACAAAATGAAATAAATTACTCCACATATCAAATTCACAGAATCTGGTTACAGGTGCATGTACAAATAAATATTTATGTTACGTTTGGGAGAGGAGAGCTTTAACAATTTTTTGTAAATTCTCACTTTCATGACCTGCCATGTTCGCACTCCTATGGGCATTATAAAGAACAAGTGTGGAAAGCTATTCGTTATATTCATAAAATGCATTTTATATCAGATGCTCTCTTCGCGTTTTAGTCTTTAGAGAATAACCATTTTTATTTTAGGAGTGCATTTAGTGTTCTCCAAATTACGTGGGCAGCATAAATTAGGATGATTTTTCATGAAGAGCTTTCATTATAAGTTGATAAGAACATACATGTATGATGTTATATTTTTACGAAACCAAAAATGTTGTAACGTTTCTTTCGTGTGTTGAGAGATAAATAGATACACTATTTGTTGGTAACAAAATATCATTTATTTGGCAAGCATTACACAGAATAACCCGGTAGATAAGACTAAGACTCAGACTCAGGGCAGGGTAGGCAGGCAGGCTGACTAGGCTTCGGTGCTCCAGAAGAGAAGTAGAACTTATCTCAGCGGCCAGGATCCAAGAGAGGGCGCTGTTCGCGTCGGACCTGCATTTATACTCGACGGCATGCGTGGATGTGTGCGTCGAGTAGGTGGGGCAGCCCTGTAGTGTGCATCGCTCGATGCGACGTCACGATGTATTACTCTACATTTTACTTTTTAAATGTTATGTAAATGAGTAATTTAGTTGCGTTTACTCTCTATAGCTCTATTCCATAATTTTTCATATTATAGAAAGCATGCTATTTAAGTTTTATTATAAAATTATGCTAACTTGAAGCATAGTTGCCAATTGCTTTGGTTTCATATACCGTTACTTTCTGCTTCATTCACTCCCACCATAGTTCTGACCATGTTCGCGAGATGCCTACATTAAAAAGACGTAAGTGGATGCTCCTGTTTCACCATATTTACTTTGGGAGGCTTAACATATGAACATCATTTACTGCTTGAGTGCTTGAGTATGATATCAATAGTTACTAAAAATTTTACTAGTAGATGTCTACAATGTGAAACAGTTGCAGCTCCTTACAAAAATAAAATGTACAACCATTATATTTGATTGAAAAGAGTGGCCATGAGTTTTATTGCCCGTTCTTTCTCGTGGTTCTACCTATTGCATTGCGAACGTGGCAGTAAATGTAAATGTAGAATCATTAAGTAATTAACTTAAATTTTGACGTTCATAAGCGTCACTTTGTGGCCTAGATGAATAATTGTTTTTAACTTGACTTTAGTTTATGCTAAACTTTAGGGTAATTGTTATCAAAAAAGCTTTCTGTGAGATTTTTTTATAGTGACGTTTAAGTCAATATTTTCGAGAAGAAAGTCGCCTCTTTTGACGTGTTCAAAATGCAGTTAGGCTAATCAATCTCTGTCTACTCTATCTCAGTAACGTATAAAACTATGTAGAGTTGTTTTATTTTTACTTTGCTATGTGAGATCACGCCCAACTTTGCTTAGCCCACGAACGCAAACAAAATTTCGTCTAGTCGCCTCATAAAGCTCCATGTAACTTTTACAGTTACAGTTTTACGATCAAGCTACATGCACTATGCTATGCCTTTGCGTTTTATCTGACTGCAACTCTTGCAACAAGTGAATCCGCCGGTCAGCATGAGGGTAATTGTTTTTTACGAAACATGTTATTGCTTTATTCGGCGATGCGATTACTGTGGTTATTAATTTTGTGTTGGAGTTGGATTATAAAAAGCTATAAAATAATATATTATTAAACATTTTGACTTGAAAGGATACCAACTTGGTCCTGGCCAAATATCTTACTTCAGTTTATTGTATTTGTTGGCACTAAATTAAAAGATGGTAAGCATTACGTACTTTAAAGCATTGTCACACCATCCTTTGCGCTTATATTTTATTAAATTTCTCACAGTTACATCGCAGACAACTTTAAAACATTAAAACTTCAGCACGTTCACAAACAAAAACATTATTCTTTTCAGAACATAAAACTTCCATGCGTCTTCCAACAGATGCAAGTGAATATAAAGTCACGTTCCTAGCCGATGCTATACTAACTATATTTTTTCTACGCTACGCAATATACCGACATCATAAATAAAAAACGTGCCAACAACTGACATTTAACCCGACGAAGAGAACAGAGGCGCGTTCACATCGCTGATGCTATACAACGCTATGCGAAGCTACGCAATATCGCAACCTATTTACATGGTGTAAATAAAAACGTGCCGACAAATGACGTCGGGCATGCACGCTCTCGCGTGTCGTTCGCGTTAAATAATGTGAAGGCATGAGCTACGATTTATGATGGGGCCACAGCACGCGCGATCAACACGCTATGACGGGACGCGACTCGTGTACCGTCACGCGGCGACGCCCGCTATTTATAGCCCACCTCGTTTTTATAGCATCGTAAAGGCGGTGCAATTAAACTTTATGAACGTGACGTAAGCATGATGTGGTTCGCAAACAAATGGCACTGTGTCTGATAAGAGTTCTTATACCACCTTATATTCACGTACAAATGGGTTCTACCCTTCTGCTGGTGGCAGGTGCATGCGGCTCTTACCTGCAACAACAAATAATGAATTTTAAAATATATTTCACTCTGAAAAATTACGCCTTCAAATGTGGGTGCATGCATTCATTTCTCGTGCTGGCTTCGCGTCGTATTTTCTTTCTTTTTTCGCAGCTTTCCACGGATGAAGTAGTAACTCAATAGATTATATAATTTATTATATTTTTTATAATGGAGTGTCTGCCTCTTAAGTATACTGCGCAAATTTGTTACATTTTATGTCTTAACTCAAACTTATGTATGAAGAAAGCACTGAAAGTACTTTACGTCATCTAAACAAACTCAGTGAAAATCTACGTAATTCAATTGAACAAAAGCGACTGTAAAATTAACTCGAAGCTTTCTAGCTTAGACTTATTTTTGCGTCGAGTGCTCTACTTTCAAACAGTAAAAAACATATTTTTCTTAGACCTAACGCTTATTGCTGGATTCTCACAGAGTACGCGCCTGTGGAGACTTAGAAGCCTAGGATTATAAAGGTTGGTATATACCTTTATGGATGCTGAAATTAGAATACATTTATATTTGTGCCGTCTCAGATTGTATGTACCTAAACAGACGCATAACAGATTGTATGTACATACACATGTGACACATGTGTAGGGTATACATCCACCACCAATCACGGTAAGGAAGGTCGTAACAAATATGGATATTCTCCAGAAATAGAAATATGTATAAATATAAGCCGATACTACTCGGGACAAACAGTTTTGCTGAAGAAGAGCACTATAAGAGCTGACCCTAAAAGACAGGCTAAGGTGAGAAAATATAGAAACATTTTCGATTAACAAATACTTATTATGACAATATATTATAATCATAGGACAACTGACAGAAGGTCTACTAATCCCAAACTAGGTAGAACCAAGCCTGTACTATGACTATGATGGGAATCGAACACTCGCTCTCCGGCATATTAAGAGTGGGATACCAACCACCAGAGCTTAACATGCGTAACACATATAGCATCAATGACTTACTGTTGTAAAACATGCACACTCTGTAAGCTTGTTTAGATAAGAGCATTCTTTCTGCCTTACCATTATTGTATATTAAAGTGTCTTTAGCGTATTCGATATTACCTTGAAATTCCTGGCTGACATTGTTTCGGTAGCAAATTAATTAATTTGATTTATTGTAACATTGTTCAGTATATTGAAATATTTTGGCAGAAATGTGAATAACACCGTCAAATCTTGTCAAAACATCCGATTCACAATTTCCTATTGATGTCACTTAGAATTTCTTCATTTTGTATTGTTGTTTATTTTCGTAGATAATATCGTTTTCAAGAACGTACACACGAAAAAATATTTTACTTTCGTAGCAAAATTTAATTTTGGGGACAGTAAAATGACAGTTTTTATATTTCCTTTACGGGTAAATAAAACTTTGAAATAACTTGAAATACCAACAGAGGAATGACAAACTTGTGAGGTTTGATGTTTATAAATACTTTAAACTTTATGTGCGGGGTATAAATGCATTTCATTATGACGAGGGGTGAAATTTGAAGTGGTATTTGCACAGGATTAACGTAATGAAAAATTTAACCACTGGTTTTCATGTCCGCAATGCTTTAGTAAAACATTGTTGCCGAGTTGTAGAGTAGCTATCTTAATCTATTTTATATCCCATGAGCCACGCATGGCTTATAACACTTTTGCTAATCTGCTTATTTTTTAACAGTGAACGCGTTAAATAAAAAATAAAAAACGATTGACTGATAATCAAAAATATGAAATACCTTATGATTACGGGCAAGCTAGCATGCTGCTTGAGATAGTATACTAAATATATGCGTACCAAACTTGCAACATGAAGAAGGCAAAATTACCATACTTGTAAGTCCAGAACAAACCTCAAGAAACTTTTTGTTCGATTCTACAAAATTTTGCAATGTTCAATAATAGTCGAAGAAAAACAACGCGTAAGACATCTCGCAATGCCACAAAGAATAACAATGTAGATGATTGTTCATTTGTAGATCGTCGTAAACAATCTACTCGGAAAATGCGCCCACCGCTTGTTTAAATCGACCTCACAGAGTATGACGAAATAGTCGGCACAGTTACACAGAACTTGCTTTCATAAAGTTAAAAATATAATGAAACGGTTCTGCGGATGCCCAGTAAACTACCTTTCATGTGGTTAGTTGAGAACGCCCGTTCCATCCTGCCTGCCTTCTCTCCCCCTTTGGCACCGCGCTTATATATTAAAAGTTTCATAGCTTGCCATAACTAACAAACTTTATAATTACTATGGTCATTGTTACATACACATGACTTCCGTTTTGTAAAGGCATTACTTTGTTAGTTGAATATTTTATCTGGTTATTATAAGTAGTAGTATTGTTTAAGTATGCTAGACACGTCATGTCTATATTTTATACTTTTTAGGGTTTTTTACATCAAAAGATAAGAACGTAAACAATTTTGTATGTAACGAACCTCTTGAGTACATACGTATCTATCCTGTCCTTTTATTTTAATTTTGAAAGACAATCTTAACCTAAAGAAAATTATTATTTTTAATAAAGTCTAGACGCAATAAATTTCATAAAAAATATTAAAAATACACAGTTTTTACTAAGAATAGATCTCAATGAATTTGACTTTAATTCGCAATATGCGAAGTTTGTCAGTAAACTTAAATACGAGATGAGGTTAGATCCGGTCCCAGAGTAATGCCCTGAGGGATGCCTGTGATAAGACTTGTTTAAAAATAAGTAATTATGTCTTTTATTATTCTGTGCTAGGACAAAACTATTGCCCAATTCTTTCGTTTCATATTTAACCCAGGTTTATCTCACTAGCATCAGAAAACGTAGTGCTTTTTCAATATAGTATTTGTTCCCAATCCCATGACAATTTTGCGTATTTCCTTTCTTTTGATGCACAAAGAATATGTATGCCCAATGTCAGTTTCTAGTAGTTTCAACTGTGTGTTGCCTGTCAGTCAGTCATTAAGGCAAGAATTTTATATTTATAGATGCATAGGTATTTCAGCTTCTATAAAAGTCGGTAAAGTGTGGTTGTAATTTTTGCTGTCGTGATAAAATTACAACGTTATGCTGTGGCAGTTTGCATGCAGCGGCTTTAATCTGAAATTTCTTAGACCTAATTAGGTATTTTCTTTTCACAGCTCTTTGACGTGGACTTTAAAACTTTCTCTTGACGTTGTAATATTTATACTCATATATACTCATATACACTCATATTATAAATTTTTCCGAATTCTGAGTGGATAAATTAGTATCAGTTACGGAAGATCATAGATATTTTCCTTATTTTATTGAAGTTTTGGAGGTTTCAACTATCCCTTTTCGTTTTATATTAATTTTAAGTTAAACTTCCTGACAGCTGTGTTTTCAAATGTTTTATAATTGAAGTTTGAGTTGTGAGATTAGCGCGTTCAACCAAACAAACAAACAAATAAACAAACTCTTCAGCTTTATATATTAGTATTAGATAGTAGTTAGTAGTTACTACTCATAGATGCAACACTATATATAAAATTTACGATCCTGTCATAAAACATGTCCCAACTGACTTCCATCCCAAAATCATGCTGCAAACTAAAAACTTGCTCTACACGACGAGGGGTTATCACAAATTAATCAAGTTGTGATAAGCCATTACTCTGGCAGGCGTTTTGAAGCCTCGATCAAACTTGCAAGTTTAATTAAAAGTGATCCGGGAACTTGTAATGTGGAGCGGGGCCTTTTGAATTTAAATATTTATTGAGAGCGACACAGTGAAAACAGGCGGATGCTGTGAAGACAAGAAAAGTAGAGATGAGATGAGTTCAGATGAGATGATTTAAGACGAGATAAGTCGAGACCAGAGATAAAAAAGCACCGATAGCCTAGTGGAGCTCGAATCCACGACACTCAACTATGACTTTACAAAGTTATATGCGTGTTAAATTATTAAATATCGATTGCTGAACGGTAAAGGAAAATATCGTGAGGAAACCTGCATGGCTGAGAGTTCTCCATAATATTCTTGAAAGACATGTGAAGTCTGCCAACCCGCACTTGGCCAGCGTGGTGGACTATGGCCTTACCCTTCTCATAGTGAGAAGAGGCATGTGCCTAGTATTGGGACAGTTTATACACAGGGCCGATGATGAGTTGAGGCAAAATGAGTTGAGACGAGATGAGTTCAGACGAGATGAGTCGAGAGTTTCGAGTGTTGGGGAGATCAAGCCCCTCGGAGTGATCCCCGAAACACTTACAAACACAGCATTTTAAGAAGTTAAACAGAAATTTCGTTTGTGCATAAACAATATTAACTTCAAGATGAATTACTTTGATATAATCATAAAACAGTACATTCCAGTAAGTGCATAGCGCAGTGACCTACTTTACGTTTTATATTTATTTTTGTTCTTCCATTAGCTGCCTTCTAATATAATGCTAGTTTTATTATTATAGTACAAGCTATGGTTAAAAATAATTATTCTACTTATGTAACTATAATTATTTTATATTATGGCTGTAATAAAAAAATGTATTACTTGTACTACCTCGTTGGTCTCGCGGCATAAATGTGCGCGTGGGATTGGGAGGTCTCGGGTTCGATTCCCGGGTCGGGCAAAGTGTTATTGGGTTTTCCGTTAGGAAATTCTCAGTAGCAGCACGGAGTCTGGTAATGTGCCCGGTACGGCAATAGGCTCGCATCCTATTACGTGGGACCTAAAAATTACTGGCGAAATGTGAGTGTAATATTACACCTCTGCCTACCCCTTCGGGGATATAGGCGTGAGTCTATAAATAAATAAAAAATAAATAAATTGTAGGCAATCAAGTTTTTACAATTTAATTATAGAGGATCCATTCATGAATTAAAAATGAAAGTTTTCATGTACATCGTAAATTATTAAAGATAATGTATATAATGTTAAGCGTGAAATTGATATCTGGCGTTTTAATAAACATTGCAGCCTTATTTGAAATGAATGTAGAGTGGTATTTAAAATCAAATGTTATACTGTTTTGAATATCTTTGTAAATATTTTGTCAATAAATATTGTATTCAGCTCTACGGTAATTGCCAAACAAATATGTTAGGAATCTGCGGACGGCGCAGATTCTTAACATAATTTGTGTTGTTCCAATAGCATACAATAGCCCATCGAAACCATTGGATGGTATTTGCATTACACATTTTTACAGGTCTAAAATATATTTGAGTGTACCATAATACTGGTGGACCGACGATTTGGTTAAGATCGCGGGAAACGGTTGGATGTGGGCGGCTCAAAATTGGTCTATGTGGAGAACTGGGGGAGGCCTTTGTCCAGCAGTGGAAGTCTCTAGCCTGACATGATGTACCATAATAATATGTAAATATGGTAAAACTTTCATCGGATCATAGGCTAGTCTTAGCCTATAGCCATTCAGGAGATAATTTCCAATTGGCATTATCTCACATCTATGAAGATTGTGATAGTATATTTATTTTGTTTATCAATAATATTATATCATCTGAAACTGAATTAATAAAATTCCAGAAACCACCGTGTGTCACAATGGTCTTATGATGATAACTACAAATGAATAACTGAATATTATATTTTTAAGCCTACCGTTGTCTCGTGTGGGGGTTTGGACCCACAATACTCAGCGTATTTCTAAACGACGGAGCGGCTTTAAGCGCTTAGCCTACCGTGCAGTGGAATTATTATTTTAGAGCTTTCTCGGCTTCAGTTTCTTTCCTAAACTTTGTTCAGTCTCTATCCGAGAGTTTGTGTTCATTGCGGGATCTTAGTTTGGGAGAAACTGGCCTTACTTTTACATATAAGCCATTGTTGCACTATTCCATATAAATACGATGATTGGCACAAGCATAATATGTTCGAAGTATCAAGCAAAGTCAACATTTTAGCGTCAGCGCAAGCAACAAATATTTGCGAAGTAGGGAGACATTGTGTGTTTTAATCTAAAGGAAATTGCTATGTAAAGCAGCCGTTACTTTGGCTAATAGCAAGCTGTGATGGCGCCATTGTGTTTGTGACTGAGGTCGATACAGCTATTTGTCTTCGCACGGTTCACGTAGCCCTACAAAATTGTGCAGCGCAAATCATTCTATTCTATCGCCTGCTTGTACTGAAAAGATGCTTCCTAAAGATGAACTTTCTGTGCTGATGAGCAGTATAGGTTTATTATGTTTATCGGTATGGTCTTAACAAAGCTAGAATCTACAAAATAACAAAATAGTTCGAATGACTAAAATCATTTTCTTCCTTCAATGTTGATATTTTTAACCAAGCAATAGATGGAATTTGACATATATCTAGCCTGTATCACGGGTCAATAAACGCGTATACGTTGCTAATCCACTAAGTTATTGCCTGGATTTTTAAAAACATTGGAACAAGATACTTAATAATTAAACTTTTTTTTCTTTGGGAATCACTGGTTTATATATTTTTCAGATATTGGAACAGTATTCAATTTCAAACAATATTTGATTGTAATTTTCTTTCTAGTAAAATATTCATAAAGTCCAACACATTGTCTGCACAGCAACATTATAAATTCAAAAGAGCAATACAAACGATAATTATTATTTTACAACGAATTATAAAATGTCCATAAACTTTATTATGAAAGGTAAGCAATTATAATATTATTGTTCTGGGAGATACGGTCGGAACCACTGTGTGGCATAATAACGGCATTAACCGGTTTAAGTGCCGGCGCCGGACAATGTACGGCGCCGGTTCCGTGAAGTAACCGGGGAGTGTAGTAAGTGGAAGTACGAGATTGAACATTGTTCATATAAAGATGTAGATGTTGGTTTAGTCTCTAAGAACTATACAACTATGTTGTGTAGAATGGCAGTTTCTCTGTTGAGAAGGCCGTTTTTGCTGTATCTGGTTACATTAGAAAACGGATTAATAACTTCAAGAGGCGAAGGTTGTAGATAGTAAGTGAGATAATTCTCGGATAATGATAGTTGAGAATATAAAGTAGTGTCATTAATATCCTAGCGTCATCCTCTTTGCTCCAGTGATTCTACGTCTAAATCTGGTTTCTGCTAAAGTGTAAATAATGAGTACCTATTTGTCCACCTAGTGTAGTTGTATTCAAGATTTAAATTTTTAAATCAGAGTCTACATTCCGTATTAAACTTTTAACAGAATATTTGCATTTCCATAAAGCTATCATAGTCTAACGACAGCAACCCAAAGCGATCACTATATTCTGGTTGGTTAAGACCGGTTTGCATAGGATGCTGACTCCATATAACGACTGGCAAAAAATTTGGCAGCAAAGACTGATTTTGTTAGGCGCACCCACAGTGCACCACTGTCGTAAATGATGGTCCCATATAAACGTATGGGTAGTGGACAAGCTGCCTGATAGTGACTTTAGTCAATACGGTGAGGCCAAGTCGAAATAGTCATACTAATACCTATCACGGGCATTACGAACCCAGCCTACAACCGCAAAGTAAAAATCTTTGATAAAAATAATCTAGTTTCAAATTACGTATTATTAAAGCTCTAAAAAATCTAGAAAAACAATATTAAAAGTACTATCACTAAATTTATTGTTTAAATAAAACAGTAATTACGTTGACTAACGGTAGACTGAACATTATATTTGCTTTATAGTATTTACACTTTCATATTTCATGATAATTAACCGTTATTTGCTTTATTCAGAATATATTGCTGCTACAATTGGACAAATAATAAATTGGACTTGTTTTTGAATACATTAAAAACATTTTTACGATAAATAATGGTCTGGTGAGAAATTGTTAATCAAAGAATTTTATAATAAAAGCTGAAATAATTTATACTCAATATAATGGTATGCAATTACATTATGGAAAAGTGTGAATATTTAAAAGTGTTCGCAATAAAGTATTCTTGGTAAAGTAAACGTTGGCATCTCGCGTTGGGACTCGATTCGAGGTATAGGTAAATTCACGAAAGTTGACCACAAATGGCGGCCGTCGCGCATATGTACATTCGTGCACCAATGGCGTTGCTCCATTCTTGACGCATTTAGGGAATGCGTCAAGAACGGAGCCACGCCATTGGCACTCCACCCGCGCCTCACCCCGCACCTCCACGGGGACCTAAAAAATGATTTCTGCGCAGTGGTCATCTTTCGTGAATTTACCTATACGAAGGTAAGTTCGGGTAGGTAGTTCTTTTTCCTTAAGGATTTTGTACTACTATATTATGCAACTTAATTTCGAGTTGAGGTGATCCACCTTTGAGTGAAGTCTATCAAGGTGAAGAAATAAGAAGCAATTCTAGAAGGTAGTAAGGTGATGTTATTATACTTGATCTTGCCAACATTCATCTGATTAGATTAGATCGGTCTTCGGGAATAGAAAATTATAAAGCAAAGTATCTACTGTTGATATATGAAGGTCCTTGTCTGCAGCAGCTTAACGACCTTTTTGCATATTCGTAAAAGTGTGCAAAAGTAAAAAAGAAAATTAAATTCGATTTTGAAATCGTCAACATTTAATATGCATACAACGCGCGTAGTCAAGCAACCTTAAAAATCTAAAAACCATCACGAATTTATTCCCAGTATCTAAATTAAAGTAATAAAAATGGAGATTGCATAGACTTAAATTCAGAGCACTACACAAATCTATTAGGCCTACAAAACTTTATGAGTTGGTGTCGTTAGATTTTCAGCAGGTTTACGACAGCGATGCTCTGGAGACACAACCTTCAGTGCGACCATTAACCTCTGAAAAATATACGCTGTCGAATATAAGGCTTTAAAAATGTACAAAGGACCAGTGAACGTTTTAGTGTCAGATAAAAGTCACCTGAAACTCAACTGTGAGCTAACTAAGAAATACGACGGATAAAAACTCTTTTTTAATATTCGGGAATGAATTTACTGGAGACATCTTTTTTTTTTAAGATAAGCACGTTTTCTAGTGATTTCGGAGGCGATAGCTTATACTCTAGGTTACCTACAATTAGCCTAAAAATTTGCAAAATAAACTCAAAATGTGCTTTATAATACTCGTATATTTTAATATAACATACAGGGTATCACAAGACCCATCACCAAGCCGAAGTCTACTCGTTGTGGATATCATGCCAAGTCATACTAACCAAAACTAATACATGGGAAACGACCTTTTTTTTAAGTTTTCACATTTTTTAAACCGGAATTAAAAGCGCGCGCGTGCAATGCTCGAAATACCTACTTATCCATGGGGGCATCTAAAGAACATATTGGCGGGGTTAATGCATCGATTTTGAACCTAATTAGAAAAAATCCATACTAACTTTGAGCCTCAATATCTCCTGAACCAGTTATTTCCCAGGTATGGTGCCGAAGTAAAAAATGTTCGTAGTGATTGGTACAACATGGGATTTTAGTTTTCGTTAAGGGTCTTTTTACACCCTGTATTTTATAAGCTGTTACTCTCTTATTTACAACACAGGCGATGTTCTAGTTTAAACGGCTACCATTTAGCACTGTATTGTGTTTTTTTGTGATTCACAAATTATTGATAAGGATTCTGAGTATTTTTTGTCTCCGTTGATCAAATCCGTTGTTAAATCCTTCAATCCAATGTTTTAAAATTGCTGCAAATGATTTATGTTTAGATCAGGCGTAATCTGTTTTAATATTTTATTACCATTATAAACAAGGGTTTAGCAAGGAATATCACGAGAAAATGATATTTTAATGTCGTATAAATACCCATTTGGGTTTCGCTCTAGCAATGCCGATGGTTGTATCTTACCTTTTACAAAATTAGAACACCTAATTTCTAAAATAATTTGTCCCATCTCCTTTCCTTTTTTGCAGAAGCTGATCTTTACCAAGATAGCCAAATGTAAAATAATCAAGATTTCCCCAAAAATTACAGAAAGATAAAAACATTATGCAAATAGTTCAGCATGTTAAGTGTTTTACACTTACACTATTTAACAGATAAACAATCTGAAGTGGCAACAAACGCGATTGTCTGCAATGAAAACAAAGAAAACGCGCGGGCGTTTTACTTCTAGCAACATGCCTTTGTTGCATATTTGGCGCAAAACAGAAAAAATAATATTATTGTTATGGCCTGCAGATAGTTGGATAAATAGTACGAGAGCAGAATAAATACTGAAAAAAAAGAAGATATTTCCAGCACTCCTGCAGGAATAAGCTATATATAAAATACAGCTGAAAACTTGCCCCCCTTTTATAGGATCTGAGCATTATGCTGACGCTTGAAGTCTTTGCTTCCGTAATTGTAGTAAAAAAAAAATTGACTTGACATTGTTGACAAAAATATAATATTCTACAACATACACACATCACCATCTAGTCCCAAACTAAGCAGAGTTTGTACTATGTGTAATAGATAATGGTTAAACTTACATATATTATATGGCTTTCTCATAGTTTGAGTATTGAACTATATCTACACTTTCGTTTAATACTTGTAGACAGACTGTATCAAACGATATTTGTCTCTACCGCAAGCAGTGTACCCAGTTCTGCAAAGTCGAAGGTGTGTATGCTAAGGTATTGGATTTGGGACTCCAAACATGGCAGCCAGTTCAGTTACTGAGACAGCAGTGTTATTGTTTTACCTTATAACGAAATCTCCTCTTGCAAAGTCGACGTAATTTATGTACTAAGATCTTATGAATTACAAAACATTTAGTTACTTATATAACTTTTTACTTGTAAATCTCAAATAATAAGAAATAAGAAGTACATCCACAGCTCGAGCACCAATTGTAAATTATATGTTTAGGATTATCAGATATATTGAGACCGAAACACGTAGATTATTTACGAGTAGCTATTACAGCATTAAGGCCCATTTAGACGGAGAGAGTTTCTCGACTCGATGATGCGATTATCGAAAGAATATAATAAAGTTTCTTCGTCTAAACATACACACTTCTCGCTCCTTCACTTTGGCGACAATTGCCTCGCAAGGAATATTGATTGTGTCCGTGTAAATAGAATTTCAAAGCAATAATCGAGATTTTGTGCCGGTTGCTACCATGAGTGCAGTGATTTTCGTGTCATTTTTGAGAACAAATACTCTCTAGTAAGCACTAAACTCGAATGACGAATCTCGCACGGAAAACGGTTCATTACACTTATTCTTTATAATGTTGCCACAAAAATTTATTTCCATGTAAAGTGAGTCATGAGAAGTCATCAGGTTAACAATATACACGGACACTTTGATCCAATTGCGAACGACCAAGTGTCCGGACAAATGTGGGGCCATTTGCAAAGAGATCAAATTTTCTAGCGTGCACGTTACCCAGCCGCGTCGGGTAATGCGAGTCCAAGCCGGGTAACGTCAGCCAATTCCCGGGGAATGCGGACTGGTCACGTCCGAACCGTTATAGGCGATGAGACGGCATTCAGCCTATTTATCTGTGCATTTGTATTGGCCGTGGTCAAACAGCATGCTTTGTTGGAATGGTCGTCTCTAAACAAGAATATTTGTTGCATGCCTCTAGATTAAACTATTTGAAGCAATTACTTTAAAGTTGATTTATTTTTATATTAGTTGGCTCAGCTAAGGGTTGCAAATTTTCCTCTGATTACTTCTAAAAGGTTCAGCGGTTGTCAGAAGAAGAAGTATAGAAGAAGTAGAGAAGACAAGAGTTGTCGAGTTCGATTTCAGGGTCACGCAAACCGTGATATTGGATATTTCGATCGAGTCATTTGTTTCTGCGCTCTATCTCTCACCTCACGTCAAATATAGCGTCCTATTAGACTATCATTCGATGAGTGCCGTAGAATTAAGCTGTCTTCTCGTTCTTTCTGGCAATGTTCCATTACTTCTTTTTTTTAGATCAAAAACAAAAAAATAGCCAATGTACCTGTAAGTACAACTGCCATAACGGTTCCCTGTTGTCAAGTTGTACAATTAGTTCCTGTCGGTGTCATCAAAAATTAAATAAACTCAAACTGAAGCAAGATAAACACAAGAAAATAAAAATAATTCCTCTTGCGAATATTTATACAAAAAATTAGAAAATGTTAACACAAAAATACTAACTACTAATTTTAATTTAGTTCTGACGTGTCAAAAGCGACCAACACTTATCTGTTTATTTCACATACAAATTTGCATTTAAAAAAAATATCGCAAATAGTTTGGCCAAAAATAAAACTGGCAGGACTATGATTATTACGACTAAAATATAATATAGTTTTCGTCCAGTAAACAGATATATAAATGTTTTCGGTCCAATGATCCTCTAATAAATAAGTATCAGTTCAATCAAATAGTTACTAAAAAAAATATACGTATCAACGTACTACAAGTCTTCGAACTGGATATCATTCGACAGCTTATAAAAGATACACGTTAACCATGTATCTTATAACTTTTATATAACACTCTTGTCTCCTATCTAAGCAATATGAGATCTGGCGTATTGCCAAGCTTGAAACCGTTTAAAACTCGAAAAGAATGTATCATTCACTGTCCACGTTGTCACATGTGTCTTTAATTCTGTAAGAGCAGTTTTTACACACATGTGATTTAATGGAATCCTTGGGATGAGCATCTAGATAATGAGCAGTCTGATTTTAGAGAAATACTTCTACCATATCATACACTAGTGTTGTATTTTATTTTTCATATAACTGTACCTTAATATTTTTAAAATGGGTGCATGTGATGTCTTTTTTTAATCTTCTTTTTTTTAGTAGTGAGGACGCGCTTCGTTTTGTTTTCAGAGCTCATTTGCCATTATTATTTTATATAGATTCTGTTTTATCCAAACCAAGTGGTCTGAATGATTGATTCAGGAATATAAAACAAATTCTTACAAAAAGAAAACTTTAAAAGGTTTTCAGCCCAGCAAAAAATAAGGTCAATAGTATGTCTGTCTCTCCTCTTCAAGAAATAAGTTTAGGTTCAAAACAACAACTTTCAGTCCGTAATCTTTATTGTAGTGATCTGGCAACATACTTAACGGCCGTCACGACTTTCCTAACAGATTAGACTTGCCTATAAAAATACAAATAAACAAAGAAGACAAAACACTGACGAGGGTCTGGACCTTATCTAGTAACCCCTATTCAATTCAAACGGTAGCCTAACATACTGCCTTAGGACTCGTGCTCGGTAACAAAGTGATTGCGGCTCAGTTTTTGCTCAGAAACTTTCACAATGACCCGGACGGCAGCGTTGCGTTATCCATTGATTGCATTGTTTGCTACTCTAGAATAACGATTCAATAGTTATCTCAAATCTTGATTTTAGTGATCCTGTTAAAGCCGTTCATTTTCGGGGCTTCTTTAATCCTTATTGATAATGATCGCTCCCACTATTGTAGGAATGAAGTGTTTTAGCTATAAGTATTTTAACCTTTCGTGAGAAAATATTATGGATATATTCAGATAAACCCAAAAAAAATCTTTTCTTTTCTTCTCGAGCACATCCAGGAATCAATAAGCAGCAAATAGATCGCCTTCCGCAAATAGTAACCTACAACAAGTTTACATACAAGCCTAGTTGTGCCGTCACGAAAACAAAACGAAACGTGATAAGTAGCGCAAGATATTTCGTGTGACCCGAGAAAGGTTCTTTTAAATTGACTTTAGTAAGTGCAAGAACGTAAAGTAAAGGGATCTCTACAAAGGTAGTGAAGGTACAAACAAAAGGTGAAAAACTGCAGACATTAATTACGTAGAGTCAAGTGTTTTGTTTGTTGTAGAGAAATAGATGCTCCTTTGATAGCTTGTTAGCTTATAGTCTAAGCGTCAAAGAAATTCTTTTAAAAGATAGATTAACTAAGACTTTAATAAGCTAAAAGTTAATTAAACACTTTTATCAGTAATGAGTTCTTTAGATCAAATCGTCATTTAACCTTAAAGAGATCTGCTGATTAACATAGACCTCCTCCAAGGCGCTCCACAGATGCTGATCTTGAGCCGCCTGCATCCCACAACCACTTTCCACGATCCTAGTATTATCGACGGTCCAACTTTAGGCAGGTTTACCCTGCTATGTCGTTCGGTGCGTGGCTGCCAATTCAGAACCCTAACGCCCCACGGCCATCGGTACATCGAGCTATGTGCCCCGCTCATTGCTACTCCAGCTTGACTATTCGAAAAGCTATACTTGCCACTTTGCCTCTCCTGCGGATCTCTTCACTCCTAGGCCAAGACATATATATATATTTTCATTCATAGATCTAATAGCCAAGAGTATTCATGTCTAATAAAATAATCGCCACTACAAGATTATTGGTGGTCTGCTACTGGACACAGGCATCTACTACGGTTGTTCAAAAAGCGTTTACTACGCTTTTTAAACAACCGTAGTATACGACAATATTTAAGAAAATTAACTAGTACTTATTGCACAACCGCCGTACACTTAACGAAAATAGAAAGAACTTAGAGTATTAATGAGGAAAGCTAAAGCTAAGTACAAAGAAAAGCAAAAGCACCATACCAGACTAAAATTCCTATAGAATATTTTACAGTCTTAGCTTCCTTGACCAAGTTTGCAAGAAAAGCATTAAGTGTTAAACAAGCAAAATTTCCTTAAAATCCTGACATATTGCCGTAGAAACTAAACCACGAAAAATTCGCATTAAACAGATTTATTTATAACCCAAGATCCAAATCAGTAAAAGGGTTCCAAACAACTGTTAGTCAACGATGAAAAATAGACCCTTCGAGTGCACTGAAATATTGTGTTTGCTCACCGAAATTGCCATAAAAACCTGCTCAATGCGGCCACACGGCTTACAATTACATATTCATATAAATTTTATATTCGCATATTTACTAACAAAGCAGTTTTCGTCATAAAATTTGGCGTAAAATTTAAGGCGAGATCCATGAGCAGAGCAATCCAATATTAATTTAATAATTTACGATAAGCTTCAGCGAAAGCACATCGGCTCAATCAAGGGGCTATCGAAATCATTTTTATCTCAAACGAGCCGTTAATAAAACGAAGGTTCAAAACAAAATTATCTGAGCCTTTTGGAAACTTTCGACAAACACTCATTGGTATCGATTACAACCCTCCGGTTAGGGGTGAACAAAATAAGGGTTCTTAGTAGTACATAAATTAACATTAATATAGGTGATATTACGCTTGTAAATACGGAAGCACAGTTAGAATTAATACGAAGAGTCTTCATTTGCATGGGCAAATAACAACCTCCTGCCGATTTTGTTACTAATTATGGGTGTTATTCAACTTAAGGCATCAACATCGGCAACCTCGTAGCTTAACGGTCCCTTTTTACAGGTAACATTTGTAATAACGTAATGTATAAAGCTTTTATTGCTATCATTAGGAAACATTGCGAAATTACTCAAATCTGGAGCCGCATGGTGGTAGACAGGCAAATAGATAATATCGTTTAAGCACTTTAGACAGAATAAACGTACTTCGTCTCAAAATTAATAATCTGTATATATAAAATCCTTGCGTTACTGACTGACTGACAGACAAGCTACAGCCAAAACTATTGGGCGCAGGGAGCTGAAATTTGGCATGTATGTTCCTTGGGGACCGTAGGGGTGCACTAAGAAGGGGTTTTGCGAAATTCTCACGGGATCGGGCAAAACTGGTAAATAAAAATAATGTGCGGGCGTAGCCGCGAGCATTCTCTAGTTGATAAATAATAGTAAAATAACAAATGCCATTCCATATATATTTGATCAGCTTTTAATGAACACCTCGTTCATATTTGCATTCATAACAAATGGACGTTGCTATGAGCATAAATACAAAAATGAAAATAATAAAATAAAAACGTAACATTACAAACAACTCTATTTGTAGTAAACAGAGTAGGTGTAATAGTAGAGTAGTACACAATACAAACACTGAAATAGACACATTGTACAAATTGTACATACGTATGCCAAATAAAAGTTGCAACGAAAAAGCTAAAAAATATAGTGGCTTGATTTTATTGGCCTGTCTATGGCATGTGCAGTGCAATGAAAAAACAAATCACGGTACTGTAGTATATTGTAATTAAAATTGTTCCTTTTCGACTCTTAGGGTCACAGCATACAGTTCCGGCACGGCAGCAACACAGTTACAGCAATGCCATCAATGTCGTGGAGGATGATTGATCGTGATGATGATTTTATGTCGATGTTGTAAAATACTAGTATATTATATAATACTTACCTACTTATTTTTCTTTTATATAGACTCACCCCTTTATTTCCGAAGAGGTAGGTAGAGGTGTTATATTACACCCACATTTCGCCATATCATGTTATAGCCTATTGCCGTTACCGGCACATTTTCGGAAAAATCAGTAACACTTTTGCCCGACTCGGGACCTCCCGATCAGCAGCCGCATACGCCATCTACTGGACCACCGAGGCAGTCAGTGGACCACCGAGGCAGACATACGAATATGTTAAATTTACTTAACAAATTAATTACTGCGTTGTGGCTGTACCGTTGCCGTGCTTGCATAATGTGCGTGACCTTGAGGCTAAAAGAGCGAAAACAATTTTGTACAACTAGAGATAAACCAGTCAAAACAACTTAGTCAATCGCACAAAAGTTTTCATGTTAAGAGTTTAATGTACAAAATAAGGTAAGTACATATGTGTGCGTAAATGCGTAAATGTTACGATGGATGTGTGGAGTGACAAGAATGGACAGAATTAGGAATGATTACGTTAGAGGTAGTATGAAAGTAGCGCCCATAGCTGAAAAGGTGAAAGGGAGTCGATTGGCCTAGTATGGACATGTTATGCGGAGAGATGAGATGTATGTAGGTAAAAAAGTGATGGATATGCATGTAGAAGGACGAAAAGGGAGAGGACGGCCAAGGAAGAGATGGATGGACTGTGTGAGGATGGATATGAAAGAGAAAGGGGTAAGCGATCGGATGACTGCTGACAGAGAAGTATGGAAGCGAAGGACATACTGCGCCGACCCCAAATAAATTGGGACCAGGGCAAGACAATGATGACATATGTGTGCGTAAATCCAAGTGTTTTAACAAATATAATGCAACGCGCCTTAAGAAAATCAGGTAGGTTAAAAAAAGGAGTCGCTTAAGTATTTACTTGGTCTGATTTATAAGGCCGTTTTAGCTAGGGCATAATTATGTCAGCACGACCATCCCTCTCTTATACTCGAGCATTCAAAATCAAAACCGTGACCGAATTCTTAGTACTACCAAAACTCGATGAAGAATATTGTGATAATTGCCAAGTAAGGCCAACCTCACATTGGGCGTGCGCGTTCCTCGAGAAGACACCCGGCGGCGTCTGTTCGGCATGCGCTCGGCGTTCATTCCGTAGTACAAAGTGAAAGCCTTGCGCACGCCGATTGGACGCCGGACACACGCTGAGCGCACGCTCGAGGAACGCTCGCACCCAATGTGAAGGGGGCCTAAGAGTATCACAACCACGCACAAGGCGAGGGTGCGAGGTGACACGATACTCGTTAATTAAATCCAGCGTCGATACGACGGATTATGAAACTGTGGCGGGAACGGTGCGTTTATGCCGTGATATCTTTATAATTAAGTTTCAACACTCTGTAGAGTGAAGAACAACCTGTGTGTATCGCGTTAATGTTCCAATGACGTACGAAATTATTGTAAGCGCTTTGATCTTTAGGATAATGGATTGAAATTCGTGTTTTACATCCGTGGTTACGATTTCATTGAACCTTCGTTTAATTAACACGAGAATGGCTTGTTGCTTTTGTGAGTGACCTGACAATTACCCAGAATGAAACTGACTCCGTTTGTAAATCTTCATATTATATTGCTTGACATCTCTACAAAATGAATATGAATATCTCTTTCTTCAACAAGACTTATACTAATAAAATGATTAATTTTGAACATTATTAATAACGTTCAACGAAATCTTTCATTGAGTAAAACATGTCTCTTATTCTAGAAAAAACGTATTAAAGGGAGTATAACAGTACAACCAAATTATAAACTAACTTGAACACCCCCGCACAAAATACATATTTTCTTAGGAGCTTATGCCGTTATTATTTAAAATCAACAAACCTAACCCAACATAAGCTTCAGGCGTTCGCGCCGCCGTTCACGCGAACCATATTTCAGTTTAATATCGACATACACTGCTCATTGGTTCGACTCAGCCCGCGGAAAATATCATCCAATAACTGGCTGTACGCACACAACCAATAAATTCGCTGAAAGAGTGAAAATACGCCATTTTATGATATATAAATCAAAACGATAAAGATGTGTGCGTAATACGGGTGTCCATGTGTTGTTCGAGGTTTGAAGTGTCATTGTTATTGGTTATGTTGTGTTGTGTTTTACAAAATAATGCGGTTGTTTTTACTTGTGCGGTTAGATATTGTGGACACATGTTCATATGCTACTCACATTATCATATGTATTTCAGACGTAGTTATTTTACTATCGTCAAAATTTGTCAGTAACAGTTCTGATTATCAATGATTTTGATTTAAACACAGCTGGTTTACAAACAACATATATTTAAGTTAGTGTTTTCGCACAAGGTATGTATTCAACCCATAATATAAAAGCTTTCTTTATTGTTTTTTTATTTTTATTTTCATAATATATTTTGAGACATACCCAAGTGCTATATTAAGCTTGTGTATGACGAGTGGAGTACACACTTTTCTGGAAAATACTCACTTAAAATACGCGGTGTATATTATGATAAAATTTTACCAACGATTTCGTTGCAGAACCATAGTTTGTTTACTTATATTAAGTGACTCATAGTTAGAAAACAGCTATAAATCTTTCAAATAACATCCTACATTTCACTTCAAGTCAACAACTTAACTTACGGACCATCTGTCAAGCGCGAGTGATTCTATTCTTGGCGACGCTGCGACCTTGCGCCAGAATGAAATGTTATTATCTACGCTACACTATTGACGTGCATGTGTGTATTCGACGTGTATAGAGAGACAAATATAGATAGTTGGATCGCGCGGTACATAAACGGCGAATTAGGCCTTATTTATCTCTTTTTGTTCTGTGCTTTTTAGAATTTGAGGAAGATGGATAATAGCAGCTCATAAGGGTGTCTCTTTTGCACATGTTACTATTAAGTAATATTTGTAGACAGCTTTCAACGGAATACTCAGTTCATTAATATAAAATAGTCTTAGTGCCAGCACAAAATCTGCAACGGTGCTACTGCTGCTGCTTCATATAACACTTAAACAAAAAGGACATTTGTTTTAAATTGAGTAAATTTCACATTCATTATGCATTAAAAGTGACACCTAGACTCGGCACTACCACCTTTAGGTCGCATGATTCGTTACCCTCTATTGACAACGAACCCATAACACCCAAATCATAAATACACATATTTATGAGACATAGGATCAGGTTTTTGTACTTCTTACGCGACTTTGAACACCAGGCTATTAAAAATTCGTGGAGTAAAACCTACATTCACTCGGTTTCAAAATATTTTCTAAGACTTCTCCTTTTCATCTTTCCCTAGTAATCAAATATTTATAATTTATATAGGGTTCTTGACTTTGTCAATCAGTACATTATGACCTGAATTCTCTTTACCGTCATTACAGTTAGTACTCTAGTTACACAAAGTCAAAGTTGGTGTCATCCGATATCGTGCGGTGTCGTGCGACGTCGCGCGAATACGTGCGGAACGTTGCGGTTGCGGACACAACTAGTTAGACGTTAGTTCCGAATCAGTTCTGCATTCCGCATACTTGCTCACCATGTGCGCTTGTCATATAAATAGTTCAGCGCTTTACTGATCACATACCAAAACTGTATAGTTATAAGTTCAGGATCGATTAGTTTCTGCATAGCTTGTAACATAGGCATAAGTTTATGGGAGAGTCAGAGTGTTCATATGTTATTTCGAACGTACAGATTCTATGTGATTGTCTAATACATTCAGATAATTATTATAGTCGATTGATAAACAGCTAGGGTGGTTTTAGAAAGTAAGCAGTGATTATTTCTTATTATACCAAAGGGACCACAAACGAGGATATTACTAGATGACCATTATATGGCGTAGTAACTAGGCAGGCAGTGAATACACAAATGGCAGTTATTTAAACATACACACACAAAAAACACACCCTAAGCTTATCTACTCAAAATTACACTGAACAATGGCAGAAGGATAATTTTAGTTCGAGTTGATACTAGCCATAACTTCAATATTGGGCTATTACTTTACAGTAGTAGACAGTATTCAAGTTCAGAGAAACGATGTTACTTGTTATAGAAAAATAATAATACAGCGCCTTGCCGCAAAATGCAAACAACGCGATTTCAACATCGTCAGCAAATACCAAAGTGGTTAGAGTAAGCGTTCTAGAAAAAGAAACGCTATTCCAGAGCAGCACTACAACAAAACTACATAACACCACATACCGTTAAGAGTTAGCAAACCCAACAAAACCCAAACTAGCCGTTTAAAATAAAAGCTTAGAATATCGGTCGTGTTGAAACAATGACGGCTCCTAGGGAAACACATAAAGCCCCGCAGCACCGCCTCGTAGCGATAACTAACAAGCCGCAATAAAACTTTTTCTCCCTCCTCCCTCGGAAAATAATCCTCGCTGAAAAGTCACTGAAGTGGCATACTTAACAAAGGGAATTTGGTCGACTTAAAGTACAGCCCCCACTGACATAGCGATACGTTGAAGATGCCCGAGATATATCACAGAGATTATTGTCCCCCGAAAGGGTAACATTCTTCTCCGTAATATATGCGTTTTCTTACAAAGATTCGTTTTAAAATGTTTTTAGTATCGCTAAGTAGGTTTGGCAAGAGTTGCTCATTAAGTTAAGCTCGCCTCTGATTGCGGAAGTTGCGCGCGGCGACGTAAGAAAACTTTTAATTTAGTTTTTGCACTGCTCGCCAATGTCAATGGAGTGGTAGTCTAATTTAAAATTGTTTATACTAACGATGAATACCTATTTACGGGCTATGACGCAGTGATTACGTAGACGTAGTTGGGTTCAATTTGGCCATGGGTCTATACAAACGTTAATAGAACTTCTTTGATAAGTGGGTGGCTAACATTTACTTGCCTGCGATACCAATAAGGCACAACTCAGCCAGCGAGGGAAAGCTATATCTGCTGAACTCGCTTTCCTTTATCACCGTCTCTTCTCATATGTTAGGGAAAGAAAATAAGCTAGGAATTGGGTAGCCATAAGTGTCAAATATTGCTGGCCTTTAGTTTTAATGATTTTATGTAAAGTCATCGTCAATCCTAACTTCTTCAGAATAATAAGTGATAATCTTAAGACAGTTTAAAAGAGAGATAATAAAAAAAAAACACCAAATTTTAGAAAGCAGTTAGTTTTTACGAAGTTAAAAGAACATTTATTCAATTAACTTTGTAGATTCTGTGGTGCAAATGCCACTGCAAAATTCTGAAAGCCCCTATAATTACTCACGTATGACATCATTAACTAAACAAAGAACTCTCATCTTAATGACAAAACAATTTTCCCAAGATAATCCTTATTTTAATACCAAAGTGCGGCCTACTCAGAAACCGAAAGGTCAGTGTTAATTAGCCGTGGCATACATCAGAATACTTTTGTACCACAATCACTGCGGCAGGGGTCGGCGACTAATTCATCTGGCTCTTGTGACAGACAGACGGACAACGTATACTGTTATTTTGCACACAAAATTAATGGATTGTAATAATGTATGGAAATAAAGATGTCTGAGACGCCTACGCGATTTACTTTGTTTGTATTAAGCTGTAGGACGAAATTTATTTTGCTGTCTTTGTTATGCATAAAATAGTGTAATGTAAATATATGAACTTTTATAGCAGTAATGTTATTTTATTTAGATTACCGAAAGTTACTCAGTATAGATATTTTTCTGTACAACATAAGTTATAATTCATGACAATGTTTAAAAAAATAATCCTGTTGGGATTGTTATCGGCCCATCAAAGCGAATCAACCAGCTAAACACTTAGCTAGAGTATTGAATGTATATACTTTCCATACACGTGTAAAGTAAAGTAAATGTGAGGGCTGTATGATTAAGTAGCCAGGGCGGACTTGTAAATGATTTATTTTATTGACATGCGTTAAGTCAAACCTTATAAAAACATCGCCTCTATAGTAATATGTACATACTTCTAAACATATACGGGTATACGCAACGTTGAGTTCGGTGTAAAGTCAGCCTTGGTTAGTCCATTATTAGCTTAGATCGTCGTAAAACTCATATCGAGCTAGTCAGTTCGACAAACATCGTACGATTTTTTTCATAGATGCAGCAGGGCTGCGCGCAAGGCTGTTTCTTAGCAAAATAGCATTGCTGATTTCCCTAATTTTTATTTTCATTTTACAGACTAAACGAGTAATCGTAAATATTTAGCTCAATACTCATCATCATCACTATCATTCTAGCTTTACACATTTGCATTAAAACATTTTTGCCTAGGCGTCCGAGTTCCGCACAGTCTAATTGATTTGGCAATTGCTCAAAACTGATCATAGCTTCGTAAAAGAATACACGTGTAAGACAAATATAGGCGTTTCGGAGAACACTTGTATTAATCATGTTAACATTTGACCTTTATCTTTAACAAACATTGAATTTATGGCACTTGTTTTCTAAGCAATAAACAATAAACGAATTTAGATATTTTCGACGAAGTAGATTTATATGCTAAATGAGGCGTATTCTTTAAATATATTTTCCATGGCTTTGCCCGTCCAATCGTGTGTCTAAAGTTCGTACGGAATATAAAAAAATATTTACTTACGGAAAAAAAAATACTTACGTACTAGGTACTGCATGGCTTACCTAGCTTTTCATTTTTGTTTGGCGTTGAAATGAACGTAGTATTAATTACAACGTATAACTAAATTATTACTCAGAAATCTGCTTACATTTGCTTGAAACCTGAAACCCTCTGCGTAGCAGTTTGCTTGTATCTCCAGTACTCTATCACTGCCTAACACAATATTACAAATAATTGTAACCAGAAATCAAACAGTTTTTAATACATGAATTCAATATTTTTTCTTTCAAAATAAAATCTCTCTCATCAGCCTTTAACAGTCCACTGCTGGAATAAGCCTCTCCTTTGAAAGGAGGAATTGGCCTGCTATACCACGCTGGCCAAACGGGTTGGTATAGGGTTTGTATAGGGTTTGTATCAAGTTTTCCTTCTCTTACAGTGCTGTTCTCTGCATAGTATGCTCCCTCTGTCGGCTCTTACGACACCTATGGGATGATATGGGGTGGTGACATTCCGTATTCTTAATCCGTCACCACACGGAAAGATATAATCTACATACATACATACATACATATACTCACGCCTTTTTCCCGTCGGGGTAGGCAGAGACAACAGAACGCCACTTGCTCCTATCCTTACAAACCTCACGCGCTTCCTCTACACTCATTACTGTTTTCATACATGCTCGCCGGTTGCGGGTACTATATAATAATATATATAGATAGATATAATCTTCCTTTTTATATAATGGGTATCTTACAGCATAATGCGAAAAAAAAGAAAATATACGCTGTGTATCGCGTAGCTATTAGTGTTTGAAGCGCTTTGAATCGTGAAGATTCGCAGTTTCCTATAGTTTGAGATCCAAACTGCATCTGAGTTAGTTTGGTTTCAAACAAAAGTTCATCGTCGCCCCCACAGGTAAGAAGGTAAGCTACTATTTCTTTTACTGTCTCTTTTGTTTTACAAAATATTATTTGAATGCTGTTTTTTGGATGCGTATATAATGAGGATAAACATGACGTTATTTTAATTCATCATCATCGTCAGCCTATATGAGTCCACTGCTGGTCGTAGGCCTAAACTATTTTAATTCATTTATACTTTACTAGAGAACGCCAGCAGCTACGCCTGCATTATTTTTTAATTTACCCGTTTTAGCCGATCCCGTGGGAAATCCCTTCTTAGTGCACCCCTACGGTATCCAAGGAACATACATGCCAAATTTCAGCTTCCTGCGCCATGCGCCAATAGTTTCGGCTGTAGCGTGTCTGTCAGTCAGTCAGTAACGCAAGGATTTTATATAATACTAGATTATAAACGTATGGAAAAATATTAAAGAATCATGTTCACAATATTATTCATTTTATCAAATGGATTTCCTAGATAGACATATTATCGTAGAGCCTACTGAAATTATAGACATGAAATTTGGATATAGGTTGCTTTAATGACATATGAACCTACTTACGAAAAATATCGCACCTGAAATAATGAGTTAAAGTTTCTTTAAAAATCGATTTTAAAGCTAGTGCTATTCAAATGTCGATAACAGCTCACTGGGCTCAAAGTACGAACTTATCGCTAACAGCAATATCTATCTGGCAGCCTTTGAATGGAGATATAAATTCACCCATACTGCCGTGTGTATAAAATAGCTAGAAGAGCAGAAGATTTTTATATCATCTACGGAGGCTGCGATTATACCTATAAACTTTATACCAAATTCTCAGCAAAGTCATCAGAATACCTGCCTACCCCATTTAAACAGCAGCATATTATTCAGTGGCTATTAAACTCACAAATTGAGTGCATTTACGATGAAATGCCCATGAATAAATTACTCAAAGGCGAAATATAAAAAGTTTATTACTGATTAACATTTTACATTTGGCCGAATATTAAAACCGATATAAAATAAAGGCATAAAGGATAGAAAAACAATATCCTTATTTGTTTTAAACATAAAGGTGCGATTGAAACGATCATAACATCAAAGGTTATTTTACAAGACAGCAACACTCAAGGAAGCTACCTAATAAATATTTCCCTGAGCATCTTATTAAAGTAATATAAAACAAAATAAGCTAATAAATTATCAAAGAGGAAGGTAAATTAACGCCGAAAGATATTATTAATTGATAGTAAATTAAAAACGGCCTTCAGTTTATTTTTATCGCGAGCGATTTTGAGAGTTTTATCTAAGTTTAGCACTGGATGGTCTTTGACTGAAGTATAAATTTGTGTTTTACAAAGCCAGTAATCGATCGATATTATCGTCATAGTTGTTCTACTGGCCTTTAAATCTTGGTCTAATAATAGTCGCAGTCACAAGAGATAACTTTAGCGGCACAAACGAATTTTGCTGCAAGAAACGGAACAATTCATCCGCTGACGTGATAAGCGTGACACATGAAGTGCCTTAAGGGTAAAAAGCAAACACTACCTACAATTAGCACTATGTATGGTAATATTTACTCAGTGCTGTAATACTACATAAAGCTTCATAACTCAGATTTTCAATACAGTAGGCACTTCTCCAAGTTGGCTTCGGGAATATACGCCTAATTCCAGGTATTTATATCGTCAACAGTCAAGAATCTTTATGAATATAGCCTTACAAAAAATTTTCAAATTCAAAATTCAAATTCAAATTCAAATTCAAATTGTTTATTTGCGATATATGGGTGTTACAAATATTATCAGTTGTTACAATTGGGGTAGTAAGGTATCACCATATTTCAGCCAGGTAGGCATGCAAAATGTTACTTAATTGTGCTAAATACAACTTTTCTGTCTATTCTTAACATTTCATAATAGTCCACGTAGGAGAAAAGCGGTATAATACGTCTATATTATATTATCATTGAGTTAAAATTCAAGTGACTATATTATCTCAAGTGAATATTTTATAATTACAATAAATACTAAGCAGAAATTATAATAAAAGCAAATGTATAATTATTATGTCAACTTATATGTCAAGCCTATATCAATGTCAGGAATAGTATGTCAATAAATATTTAATTAAATTTATATTATAGTTATAAAGGAGTTAAAATTATGTAATCAATAATGTCAATTTATTAGAAATGTCAAACTTAATCAATTATTTATAAAAATTTGTCACTTAAATATTCATTGACCGAGTAGTAACACTTATTTAGTAATAATAATCTTATTCTATTTTTGAATGCATTATAATCTGAAGTTTGAAGAATAGATTTGGGTAATTTATTGTAAATACGTGATGCCATACACAATATACTTTTATTCAATAAAGCTGTCTTATTTGGTGGCATAGTTATAGTTAAATTATGTCTTTTACTATTTAGTTTTGTAAACAACTGAATGTTTTTCCTTACAAACAAAAGCACTTCCAATATATACAAACATGGGAGTGTTAATATATTCAGCTGTGCAAAAAAAGGTTTACAGCTTTCTGTAGGTTTCAGATCACATATTGACCTTACACACCTTTTCTGTGCCACAAAAACAGCTTCTTTATCAGTTGAGTTGCCCCAAAACATGATACCATACCTTAAAAGAGGCGCAACATATCCATGATATGCAGTCAACACAGTTGCTTGACTTGCTGATTTTCTTAGCATATACAATGCATATGAAAACGTATTGACTCTATTGCAAAGCATTTCGATGTGATTTTTCCAATTTAAAGAATTATCAATATACATCCCCAAAAATTTCGTCATATCAACTTCGGCAATATTTTTATTTAAACAAGTAATGTCCATGTTTGAGATTTTATTTACCCTATTCCTGAATGTCATAAAATTTGTTTTGTCAATGTTTAGATTTAAATTATTTAATGTCAACCAAGCTATAATATTATTCAATGTCAAATTTATTTCCTGTTCTAATTGCGGTTTGCTATCGCCAGTAAATATAATTGTGCTATCATCGGCAAATAAGACTGTATTATACTTTGTTACTTTTGGCAGATCATTTATGTAGATAATAAATAGTAGCGGACCCAGAACACTACCTTGGGGAACACCAAGTGATACGTTTCTGCTTTGTGAGGTATGGTTAGTAATACTCGCAATTTTACTAGATGTACTTATGCTTGTGATCTGTGTTATTTGCATTCTATGGCTTAAGTAAGACCTAATTAAGTCATGAGCATTTCCTCTTACTCCATAGGCGTATAATTTGTTCAGCAATATTTTGTGATCGACATAATCAAAGGCTTGTGTCAAATCCATAAACAACGCACATACCTGTTTACCTTTGTCTAGGTTAGTTAGCACTGTAGTTAGGAAACTATGTACAGCCATATCAATGGACTTATTTTTCCTGAAACCAACTTGCTCAGAACAGAATAAATTATTCATTTCAAAATAATTGTAAATACAATTGAACATTACCTTTTCAAAAATTTTTGATATAACGGGTACTAGTGCTATAGGTCGATAATTACATAAGTCATGTTTATCATTTTTCTTAAATAAAGGTTTAATAATAGTCAATTTTAACTGGTCAGGAAATATGCCATAAGCTATGGAGAGATTTATTATATGACTTAGGACATGTGATAGTGGAACTGATACAAGTTTTATTATTTTAGTTGATATACCATCTTGATCGATAAATCAAAGAACTCTTTCAAATAAAGGTATTTTACATTCCAAAGACTATTTTATTGTAGTTCGGTATAAGATGTCACGAGGACCTTCCTTAAGGAGCACCTGTTACCTTTATAATTTACCTCTATCTATCAAATAACTTCGCAGCTAAAAGAAATATCCGTAGAGAAATTGAAAATTTTAAAGACATTTTTATCTATGATTATTTCATCTTATGGCGCCGTAAGAATTCACTGTGAATTTTCTTTCTTGATTTAGGGTATAATTTAAAATTAGTCTGTCGAATTTATTTTAAAAGCCGAAAAGTAGATATATCTTAGTTATTCTTCTGACAGATATTCGCTGCTATACGTTACGACGAGTTTTTTGTCGATACAGTCGATACTTGCTTGATTAATTCGTTTTAAGGTCATGTAGTATTCGGAACGAGCCAAACAGTGTGCCGAACGCCGATAAAATCCATCTTGGCGCTAGGGCAGTGCTGTATGTAAGGCTTTTTACCTAGGTAATGAGGGAATATGTATAATTATAAAGAACATTTAATTAACAAAGGGTCAGTTTAATGTTAGCTTAACTGAAACTTATCATTATTAGATTAAACGTCAGGAAATCGAAGTTAAATGCTATTTTACAACATTTGCAGTGAATGTGAGCGTTTTTTTCTGCTCTTATACGGTCGTTTCGGCATACGCGCTTACACGCGCGCTACGTTATTTTTTCAGCGTGTTTATTTGAACCGGTAGTTGTGAGTAGGCGACCGCACTTATACGAGCTTAACACATAAACACGTCAACGTCCGTATGAATTGCACGTGTGACAAAAGGCGACTACCTTATAGGAGACTAACTTAAATGACAATTTTGTACTAGTAGTAGGCACTTTATATTATACTCGATTCTTCAGACTTTTATACTATTTTGTACCATAAATATTTTAATTTAAAGCGTGTTTACAAATCACGACTTTTAAGCCCGATAATATAAGTGACTCATATTTATTCACTATTTTATAAATACCACAATTTTATTATACACGATTAAATTTTTAACTTTTCTCCACTTGCAACGAATGAGATCAAAAATACAATCCTTTCCATTAAATCCAATGTTATTGGGAGTGACAACATCAGTCGACGAATGATCACCACTATCCTGGATCAAGTCCTCCCAGCCATCTTTCATATAATATTTTTTTCCCTTGTTTCTGGCACTTTCCCATCCTTATGGCGTAAAGCATACGTTATTCCTTTGCCAAAAAAACAGAATCCTTCTCTCCCGTCGCATTTTCGTTCCATATCCATTCTTCCTTTCCTATCCAAAGTCCTCGAGTCCTGTGTGCAACAGCAACTGTCCAGGTTTGTTTACATCAACAACCTATTGAGTCCTTTCCAGTCTGGTTTCAGGCCTGGACATAGCACTTTTACCGCACTCCTTAAAGTGACTGGCGATATTAGGGAGGGCGTGGCAAACACCAAGGTCACAGTGTTGACTCTGGTTGATTTTTCAAATGCCTTTAATACCGTCAGTCACGACATCCTAATTTCCCTCCTCTCCCATCTTAAGGTCTCATCCGATGCTCTGGATTGGTTCTCAAGTTATCTTCGGGGTCACCAACAGTCAGTCCGCTACGACGAGTCATCATCGAACTGGTGTGACAACAACTCTGGTGTTCCTCAAGGTGGTATTATTTCTCCTTTATTATTTTCTATGTTTATTAATCTCCTAACACAAAATCTTCAGTGTGCCTATCATTTGTATGCCGATGACTTGCAGATTTATTCTCAGGCAACTGTTGAGGATGTTTCGATAGCAATCCACCAGGTTAATATGGATTTACTTGCAATAAAAACTTGGTCAGACAAGTTTGGCTTGTCTGTAAACCCCAACAAATGCCAAGCCATTATCATTGGCAGCCAAAGGTCAATCACAAGATTAGCTTTAACAACTCTGCCTACGCTAATATACGATAAGACTGCTATAGATTTCTGTCCAGTGGTCAAGAATCTCGGCTTACACATGGATTGCACTTTAAGTTGGCGTAACCAAGTAACTCAAGTCAGCCAGAAAATCACCGGTACCCTACGTGCTCTAAATCATTTAAGGAACTTCCTTCCACCCAAGACCAAGACTATGCTTGGTTTTCCCGTTGATCGACTATGGTGATGTATGCTACTATGACCTGAATGCAGAACTTCTCAACAAACTGCATCGTCTTCTTAATAACTGCATTCGATTTATTTTTGATCTTCGCAAGTATGATGATGTATCTACTTATCGTTCTCAGTTGAAGTGGCTTCCTGTTCGTCAGAGACGCAGTATGCGTACTCTCACTACTCTTTACTCTATCCTTATGTCTCCTAATTCCCCAAAATACCTTATTTCCTATTTTCAATACTTGTGTTCCAACCATGATCGAAACCTTCGTTCTTCCCATAATCTTCTCTTACTTTGTCCGTCCCATACTTCCGCTTTATTTCACTCGTCCTTTACCATTCAGGCAATCCTTCTTTGGAATGCCCTCCCTCTAAAAATCAGGATGTCTACTTCAAAGGATAGCTTTAAATCAAGAGTAAAACAGCTGTTATTGGATAAGTTGGCAGGAGAATCTGAATAATAATTATGTATATGTATATACATGTATAAATATTTATGTATAAGTATATATATATTTATGTATATGATTATATATTTAACATTGTTATTTTTATAGATATGTATAATTTAGTTACAAGTAATTTTTATTTTATATAATTATTTTTATATTCTTTTAGTACCTATCAATATGTATTTTGAACTATGTATATGTGTACTAGGTTTAAGCTAAAAACTTCCTTCTTCACCTAATTCTAGAATACACCTACTTTTAATCTCTGCCCCACTCTAAGGTAGACTGGGAGAGAATGCCTATGGCATTAAGTCCGCCTTTATACGCTCCGTGTATATAAAGTGATTAAATAAATAAATAAATTCCGTTGGTTGTGCCTACACGCTGAGGTTGTGACCTAAGGCTCTATTCTATTGTTGCTCCAGCAGAATATACGAATAATGTTCGTATGTAGGTAAAGAGATTACGTTAAACAATGTTCACAATATTTCTGCCTGCGTCCCGGCTGAAGGGCGAAACATTAATACCTGACGGTGTAATTATTCCTAAAAATATTCTAACGAATTACGTAGAAAAATTTCGAGTGTTGAGGTCTGGACATTTACTTGAAAGAATTGTAACTCATATCAAAAGCCCGCTCGTTTCTAGTTGAAATATGAATTCTTTTATCAGAAAATAGTCCGTATTTAGAATTTGACAATTATATGTTCATCATCATCAGCCTTGAACAGTCCACTGCTGGACTAGGCCTCTCCTTTGAAAGGAGGAATTGGCCTACTATACCACGCTGGCCAAACGGGTTGGTATAGGGTTTGTATCAAGTTTTCCTTCTCTTACAGTGTTGTTCTCTGCATTATATGCTCCCTCTGTGGGCTCTTACGACACCCATGGGATGATATGGGGTGGTGACATTTCGTATTCTTAATCCGTCACCACACGGACAACAATTATATGTTAGGTTTAGAAAATAAATGTGTGCGTCACAAAGAACATGTTTCATTTTAATTGTCTTGAGCTGCGATATTCTGGAAATACTTATTTAACGTTATATTTCCATTCACTGTTTTTGTGATCCACATAAAAGTTTATTCTACGATGTAAACAACAGATCAAAATAACTCTTTATATTTAACATAACATGAAGTGTAAAAGTATATTTTATTTTCACAATCCATTAAGCTTGTTGAGGTCTGTTAGACCTAAATCATATTACAGCTCCTTCTGAGGAGTTACTATCGGGAAAGTTACGACGTTCCCTGTCAATAAATACTATTTCATTTTACTATCTGTTTTTATTTTGATTCAATTTTCAACATTGTAATATGTTTTACAATATTTTATTTTAGAATTGTTTATCATATATTTCAATTTGTTTGTGAAAAATTCATATGTTTCCTAACACACAATTCATCTAAAGAAAAGAAGCCGATATACAATTTACACATCAATTGGTATTCTACTCAAGCTGTAATGTTCGTACATATACGATATCGTTCACATTTCCTCTATAACAAATTCAACTCAACTAGCAGCATCTGGCCAAGTAACGATCATTTTCAAATATGATATTACCGACATACATAATACATTAGACGGAGCGAAACAAAAGAGAGAGGAAGAGAATAATCGATCAGATCATTATTGTTAATCGCGCCATCAAATACATTCCTTCCTGTTGACTTTTCCTTATTGCGAGTTGCTTTGTCGGCAAGTAAAAAATCTGCACCCATTACTTACAATTGTTGTAAAGAAAATTTCTTCAGAAATAACTTTTTTTGCTTAATAAACAATGTTTTTATATTGTGGAAGAAATATGTGAAAATGGAGTGTCAGAAAATTACAAACGGATGATTGATAGGACATCTTCCTCGTTCCGAAGAATAGGTAATCGTTATGTCAATAACCTTTACATTGAAGAAAATTGTGTTACTATCTCTTTTGTGTGGGTGCGGCGAACTTGAGTAAGATAGGAGTACTCATCGTTCATTGCGTAATGTTTTGGGCGTATAATATAATATTTGCGAGTAGGTATATAGCTCAATGTATTACGAGGTCGACTGGAAATTATATTAACCAAACCGTCGAAGTAAATACAATATTTCATCTTTATTTTCGGAGAATTATTCCATTGAGCAAATATTAGTAAATAATAAGTTGAAAAAGTATATCGGCAAAATAATATCCAATTATACATTATTATAATGTAATTCGATACGATAAAGGAATATAAAAAATATTTCTTAAGTATAACATCAACATATTCGTAAAAAAATACATCACAAAGAAATTCTACAACAACATATTAACTTAAAAAAATATCTGTCGGAAAAAGCCGCTCCGTAATAAAATTCACCATCGAGATTTAGGCAGGACAAAATTGTTTGACACAAGTATGTCAAACAATCCCATCCTACCTGAATTTGAAGATCCCTACATTGAAACGTGTATGCTTACACACATGAATGGGCAAATCCTTTCGTTCCACATATTAAATAAGGAAGCTGCCACTGGAGTGTGGAAATGAGGTCTAAGTAGGGTCCATATCCCAACATTGTCTAAACGAGGACGGTCCGACCTTAAGCATTTGACCTACGCACTCAAACATAACATTTCGAACAAGTATTAGCCAGCAGTTAGCGTAAACGTAGGGCTTTTAGCGTGACCTGACTTTCGTTCGTAATAGATCGACAAAGTTAGGCAACTCTTATACATGTCATCACTTAGATATGTGACCGCTTGTGGCATTTAAATAAGAGCGCTATCGTACTTTAGACGATATGTGAAGCTGTCGGTCCCAATTCTTGTCTTACAGTGAAAAGTCGTTTTCGCAAATCCCATGTAAGGGGCGGCCTAAAACCTTCGACACAGGAGTTGGTCTTGGCAATTAGCAATGAATGAACGCTTACAGTTTCATATGCGTCAACATACGAAACTGTAAGCGTTCATTAATTAATTCCGTGTGGTGTGAATCTTATTCATTTTACTGAATACGTTTCATCGCATCTAGACGCGCTTTTAATTTTTGCACACTGGTTTTTGCAAATTCAGCTTACAAAGTATATAAAAGCAAATTTCAATTTGAATAACAGTTTTATTATTCGGTTTATCCGAAAGCTTTCCATGTTATAATATAACGTTATTTAAGCGTTTTGATTTATATTAGTTTAGTTAAATTTTGATTGTGTAATTTATAGCTTTTTTGAGTCATAACTTGTTTTATGAGCAAATACTCGTAAAAATATCGGTTATATAACTTAATTTTATTGAAAATGTTATCCTTGTGACACACTCGTGTCGTAAAGCCACCTATTTTATTATTTTGATCGGGAACAGTAATGATTCTAATTATTACATTTTAAGAAATGCTTACCCATTAAACGGTTAAAAGTATACTGGATGATTTTCAGGTACAAATGTCTCTATTAAAATCACTTTATCTTTCATTTTGAAAATACCTAAAGCTTTTTACTCAAGTTTTATTTTAAATTAATGTTTTTATTAATAATTCATTTCATTCATTCATCATCAGCCCTTTTTATACTGTCCCACTGCTGGGCTCGGGCCTCTTCTCACTATGAGAAGGGTAAGACCATAGTCCACCACGCTGGCCAAGTGCGGGTTGGCAGACTTCACATGTCTTTCAAGAACATTATGGAGAACTCTTAGACATGCAGGTTTCCTCACGATGTTTTCCTTCACCGATTAACAAGCGATAATTAACAATTTAATACGTACTTTACTCCGAAATGTCATAGGTGCATGCCGTGGATTCGAACCCGAGACCCACTGCGTAGCAGTTTGTCGGTCTCTCCACTCAGCTATCGCTGCTATAGATATGTTTTTATTAATAATGAAAATTTAGCCTCGCGAGGAATTGGCGCGCGAGGCTGCGCGCTCTGTGTGGACGTGTCTAATTCGGTAGCTCGGGCGCACGCGTGCGGCCGGCCGCGGATGCCGTGCGCTTTCCTCGACCGAGCCACGTCCACACAGACCGAGCAGCCTCGCGAAGCATTTTCCGCGCGAGGCTGCTCGGTCTGTGTGGACCCGCCTAATAGCTATTCTTCTGTTATGTTTTGCTATCACAAAGCCATCTTACATTGCTGCTTACGTTAAATTATAAATAGAAATAAATAAATTTTCATTATTAATAAAAACATATCTATAGCAGCGATAGCTGAGTGGAGAGACCGACAAACTGCTACGCAGTGGGTCTCGGGTTCGAATCCACGGCATGCACCTATGACATTTCGGAGTAAAGTACGTATTAAATTGTTAATTATCGCTTGTTAATCGGTGAAGGAAAACATCGTGAGGAAACCTGCATGTCTAAGAGTTCTCCATAATGTTCTTGAAAGACATGTGAAGTCTGCCAACCCGCACTTGGCCAGCGTGGTGGACTATGGTCTTACCCTTCTCATAGTGAGAAGAGGCCCGAGCCCAGCAGTGGGACAGTATAAAAAGGGCTGATGATGAATGAATGAAATGAATTATTAATAAAAACATTAATTTAAAATAAAACTTGAGTAAAAAGCTTTAGGTATTTTCAAAATGAAAGATAAAGTGATTTTAATAGAGACATTTGTACCTGAAAATCATCCAGTATACTTTTAACCGTTTAATGGGTAAGCATTTCTTAAAATGTAATAATTAGAATCATTACTGTTCCCGATCAAAATAATAAAATAGGTGGCTTTACGACACGAGTGTGTCACAAGGATAACATTTTCAATAAAATTAAGTTATATAACCGATATTTTTACGAGTATTTGCTCATAAAACAAGTTATGACTCAAAAAAGCTATAAATTACACAATCAAAATTTAACTAAACTAATATAAATCAAAACGCTTAAATAACGTTATATTATAACATGGAAAGCTTTCGGATAAACCGAATAATAAAACTGTTATTCAAATTGAAATTTGCTTTTATATACTTTGTAAGCTGGATTTGCAAAAGCCAGTGTGCAAAAATTAAAAGCGCGTCTAGATGCGATGAAACGTATTCAGTAAAATGAATAAGATTCACACCACACGGAATTAATTAATGAACGCTTACAGTTTCGTATGTTGACGCATATGAAACTGTAAGCGTTCATTCATTGCTAATTGCCAAGACCAACTCCTGTGTCGAAGGTTTTAGGCCGCCCCTTACATGGGATTTGCGAAAACGACTTTTCACTGTAAGACAAGAATTGGGACCGACAGCTTCACATATCGTCTAAAGTACGATAGCGCTCTTATTTAAATGCCACAAGCGGTCACATATCTAAGTGATGACATGTATAAGAGTTGCCTAACTTTGTCGATCTATTACGAACGAAAGTCAGGTCACGTTAAAAGCCCTACGTTTATGCTAACTGCTGGCTAATACTTGTTCGAAATGTTATGTATGCGTGGGTAGGTCAAATGCTTAAGGTCGGACCGTCCTCGTTTAGACAATGTTGGGATATGGACCCTACTTAGACCTCATTTCCACACTCCAGTGGCAGCTTCCTTATTTAATATGTGGAACGAAAGGATTTGCCCATTCATGTGTGTAAGCATACACGTTTCAATGTAGGGATCTTCAAATTCAGGTAGGATGGGATTGTTTGACATACTTGTGTCAAACAATTTTGTCCTGCCTAAATCTCGATGGTGAATTTTATTACGGAGCGGCTTTTTCCGACAGATATTTTTTTAAGTTAATATGTTGTTGTAGAATTTCTTTGTGATGTATTTTTTACGAATATGTTGATGTTATACTTAATAAATATTTTTTATATTCCTTTATCGTATCGAATTACATTATAATAATGTATAATTGGATATTATTTTGCCGATATACTTTTTCAACTTATTATGTACTAATATTTACTTAATGGAATAATTCTCCGAAAATAAAGATGAAATATTGTACCTTGTATTTACTTCGACGGTTTGGTTAATATAATTTCCAGTCGACCTCGTAATACATTGAGCTATATACCTACTCGCAAATATATTATACGCCCAAAACATTACGCAATGAACGATGAGTACTCCTATCTTACTCAAGTTCGCCGCACCCACACAAAAGAGATAGTAACACAATTTTCTTCAATGTAAAGGTTATTGACATAACGATTACCTATTCTTCGGAACGAGGAAGATGTCCTATCAATCATCCGTTTGTAATTTTCTGACACTCCATTTTCACATATTTCTTCCACAATATAAAAACATTATTTATTAAGCAAAAAAAGTTATTTCTGAAGAAATTTTCTTTACAACAATTCTAAGTAATGGGTGCAGATTTTTTACTTGCCGACAAAGCAACTCGCAATAAGGAAAAGTCAACAGGAAGGAATGTATTTGATGGCGCGATTAACAATAATGATCTGATCGATTATTCTCTTCCTCTCTCTTTTGTTTCGCTCCGTCTAATGTTTTATGTATGTCGGTAATATCATATTTGAAAATGATCGTTACTTGGCCAGATGCTGCTAGTTGAGTTGAATTTGTTATAGAGGAAATGTGAACGATATCGTATATGTACGAACATTACAGGATTACTGATTTATAATTTAACGTAAGCAGCAATGTAAGATGGCTTTGTGATAGCAAAACATAACAGAAGAATAGCTATTAGGCGGGTCCACACAGACCGAGCAGCCTCGCGCGGAAAATGCTTCGCGAGGCTGCTCGGTCTGTGTGGACGTGGCTCGGTCGAGGAAAGCGCACGGCATCCGTGGCCGGCCGCACGCGTGCGCCCGAGCTACCGAATTAGACACGTCCACACAGAGCGCGCAGCCTCGCGAGGAATTGGCGCGTGAGGCTGCGCGCTCTGTGTGGACGTGCCCCGGCCGAGGCAAGCGCGTGTGCCGCCGCGGGCGAGCGACCGAGCGGCCGAGCCATCGAGTTTGGTTTTTTGTTTTGCCGCGGTCTGTATGCTGTTTCGTGCCTCGCTCGAACATAAGAATCCCTACTAATAATATAAATTCGCAAGTGTGTTTGTATGTTGGACATTTTTTTTATAGACTCACGTCTGTATCCGCGTAAGGATAGGCAGAGTTGTAATATTATTACATCCACATGTCACCATGAAATGTTTAGGTCCCACGTAATAGGGGACAAGCCTATTGCCGTTAACGAGCACATCAGCAGACTCCGTGCTGCTTCTGAGAAATCGGGAAAACCCAGTAACACTTTTGCCCGACCCGGGAATCGAACCCGGGACCTCCGCTCAGCAGTCGCATACCTACCCTATCCTTTGGTCACTGAATGACGGAGGATACATTCATGATAACATTCTCATTTTTGACGCTATTTATTGTACGAATAATAATCCTTCAGTCTGTGCTTCGGTTACAGTATCCTTGCCTACAGACATTAATTTCCTATAATTCATTCTATATTTTTTTCCATGTCTACCTATTCCATCCTTTAGGTATAACAATAATCGACGACCGGTTGGCAAAGCGGGAGTGTAAGCGACTACAACGCCGAAGGTCGCGAGTTCGATTCCCGCTCATTTCAAACATTTGTGTGCATGAACATGAATGTTTGTCTTGGCCTGGGTGTTTCTATGTATATATTTACAAAAAAAGTAAGTATAAGTAAATATGTATATTATGGCCCATTATTACCATTGTCTAGTACCCAAAGTAGGTACAGCAATTGGCGTCAGTCAGGCAGCCGGCTAGTAAAAACACATGCCACAACCACATTGCAATATGACCATTTCCAAGGACTATATTGATAAACAAAATTTTAAAGTAAGAGAGAGGAGAGACCAACAATCTCACATTGATACGTAGACCGATAGATGGCAAATGTACTATTTCACTCTAATTCACAAGTCAACAATTTGATACATGCGCATAATACATAATAGATTTTCAACTATATTTTCATGTTCTGAATTCAAACTTTATGACAACTACAATTTTGTTTTTTCCTACGGTGCCGAGGCTGCCGCGCTCTAGGCCGCGTTCTCATTTATCTGATGTAATCTGTCGTGACGGCGTCTGTCGTGTCGCGACAGACAATATCCCGGTTTACGACAGAGAGGGGGGGGGGGGTACAGCGCGAATTAAGAGATTGGACTCAGATTAATTGTAAAAAAAATACTTTATTTAATTATAACAGCTTAACAGTATATTTAAAATATAAAATAGTAATCGCTAAAGTTAGATCTACAAAGGTATTTATAATAAATTAATGCTAAGATGACAATAAGATTATCTATTATTAGATAATTTGGTGGGGAGAGATGTGCTGACGAAGCTAACATTGTTGGGTTCCGTACAGTTAACTCGCGCGACACAACTCGTCAGACTAATGTGGACGCGCCGCTGTCTGTCGTAAAGCGTCAGACGCGCGTATGCAATTGTGCGTAATGGACAACGAACTAATTGACTTCCTTTTTATAATATTATTCTTATACAGTACCTATAGATGAGCTAATTGAATACGAAATAATATAATCCTATGTAAATAATTGATGGATATGATTGGATATCTACTTAATCTGAATCGGATAATTCATCAAAAACGTTGCGAAAGTGTGAACTCCACGAGAGTCAAGACAGAACTGCTTTTAAATTGCGTCAGATCGCGACAGACGGCGACGGACAAATGTGAACGGTAAGTAATTACGACAGAGACCGTCACGAGAGATCACATCAGATAAATGTGAACGCAGCTTTATTCTATGGCCTCGCTCGTTCGGAGACCGTTTCCTCGCGCGGCAAATGCCTCGCGAGGCTGCTCGCTCTGTGTGGACCCACCTATTCAATACGCCCGTGAGGTTATTGATATATTTTTGTAACGTCAAATAAAATAACTGTCTATGATAAAATAGAAGCATATTATATTTAATCGTAAAGACCTGTAATTGGCCAATTGTATCATACTGTGTCTGTTTTACAATATTTTTATGTGCTGTTGGTTTTCCATAAATAAATAAATATAAACTTTCATAACTTATATATAGAGGCTAAATTCTATAATTTAAAGTTGAAGGAAGTCGTCTGAGTCTTAACGCTTTCGTATGTAGCACCTGAATATTTATAACAGGGTTTTGCTACAATTACTGACTGTTGCGTATGTGCTGTTTCAGGAAAATATCTTCTTTTGTAACAATAAAGTTGGAGTTACAATCTAAATCGATGCCCTCATTTTATTAATCAATTTGGATGAGAAAGCTCCCAGGTTTTCAATTACAATAATACCAATCCACATTATTTAGTTTCAATGATAGAATGCCTCTATTTTCATCAAATTTATTTGCTTGCCTTAATTAATTTGGAAAACAAATACGAAATTTGCTTATATAACAAATGGCGCACTCGTTTTATGTCAACTTGTAACAATTAATGTTCTTGCGATTAAATAACAGACTCTTACTATATTTTGTACTAAAATAAACTCAAATTAATGAAGCTACCTTGGGTTAAGCTTAGAATTTTATGAGGGTTATCTTTTTAATTATCTCATTAGTGCTGACATGCTGACATTAGTTTCTACAGGCGATCATTTTTAATTAAATTATGGATAGGGTTTCATTTAACTGGAGTGGAAATTATGACTGAAGACTTTTTGATTTTTGCAGGTCATTTGTCTGATTTTCATCAGGATTCTTATCGGGATATTGCTGCAATTACTGTATACGCACTAAACTAAAAGCACTAAACTTCTCGAAAAGAAGTTAGTTTAGTGCTTTTAGTTTAGTGCTTTATTATCATGGTCGGTTCAAATTAATACAACCGGCTAAACGACACATACAATAATTGCTATGCATCGTCGGCTAGACACTAAGCCGAGTTGGTGATGTTCTATGGTTTTATGTATTGGACCAATACATTCATGTTTCAAGACACTGACTGATCCTTGCAACGATTACTTAAAAGCTGTTCAAGGCACAAGGCAAAAGACAAGTCAACACGTAGGTACATAAGACCGAAAATTCTAAATCAAAGTCAAAGTCAAAATTAAGATCACAAAGTGACACTTATGAACGTCAAATTTAAACATTATTACTTTATGCTTCTACATTTTCATTTACTGCCACGTTCGCAAAGCAAGGGCGTAGAACCACGAGAAAGAACGGGCAATAAAACTCACGGTCACTCTTTTTCATCGCCAGGTTTTTAATACATACATACATACATACATAGACTCAAGCCTGTTTTAATAATACATAACAATTAACTATTGTAAGGTGCTGCAACTGTTATACCTTGTATGTTACTTGTATATATTTATTTCACATGATACTCAAGCATAATCAAGTTAAATTTTGATGTTCATTTAGTTAGCCTCTGAACATAGACATGGTGAAACAGGAGCATCCACTTACATTATGCACCTAACAATGCAGGCAATCCGCGCAAATGTTCAGAACCATGATGGAAATGATGAAGTTAAATATAAATAAAAAAATATACCAGCCCATAAGACTGCCATCGACCAGTCATCGCACCCGTTCACGAGTATGACGCATGTGCCAGCCATCATCCCTCCATTCTAAAATTCATAGCAACATTTCGAACCCGACTCTCTCTAGGAGTAGGTCTATTTATCTTTCACACAGCTATCTGTCGTGTATTTTTGAAAAATATTTGCACTATAACATTATATTTTATCAGCTTAGCCACTTGATAGATTTCCAACGTGTCTTCGAGACGAATTCAAATTAAGGTGCTTTAAAGCGACACCGTCCAAAAAGCCCTACCAAAGCGTACAACAATTTTACAAGCTAGTTTTTAAATTGTAGTCATACATCAACGGCAGCATAAAGCCATTAGCCTCTTAACGACTCTGCATTTTTATAAGAGGGAAAAACTAACAATAAATAAGCATTACTCATCAAAATTACGAAGTCAATGACCGCTTCTATAAGAAAATAAATCGATTGTCTTCCGCTCTCTATTCCCCTTCCTTCTGTTGCATAATATTTCAACCACTATTGAGTATTGGTAATGATGTTAGAAGGCGAGCTGTTTGTTACTGATTGTAACTATTGTAAACAAGAGAGTTTGAACGTAGTTAGCTGCTGGCTTTGATTGTAGACTGAATAGTGCGTTGCTCATGCAAGCGGTCCGGTGCCTTGCAAACTGTTTGATAGGCGACACGACTGTAATGTGATTAAGCAAGCAAATGAATTTAATGTGCTGACGGTATTGGATAGATACATAGTCTAAGCCGTGTGTAAATGTATAGATACACATTTCAGTTACATTTACATATTCAGTTGCATATTTCTAATAGTCTTGGATACAAATATGTAAATAAAATTCTTGCATTACTGACTGACTGACTGACAAACATAGCACAGCTGAAACTAATGGGAGTAAGAAGGTGCAATTTAGTATGATGTTTCTTGGGGAATGCAGGGCAGCACTAAAAAGAGATTACCCGCAATACACACGGGATCGGGCAGAAACGAGGAACGGCTATACTTGACAAAAAACGTGTGGGTGTATATTCCTTCAGTATGTAAATAATATATTTGTAGACATAAGACAATATTGTACTATAAACTTTTTACAGTTCAATTGAATATTAATATTCTTGGAAAATCTACAATGAAGCCTATTCTAAACCATGCGTATACAATAAATTTTGTATATTAGCAAGTATAGGGTGTAGTTGGATGGCTATACTTGCTATATAAATTGTTTGTTTTGATTTGGGTAGCCCTCAAATCAAAATTCTTAGTATTAACCATCTATCTATTATCGCGCCCACCCACGCTATATATCTAGTTTAGACTCGAACGCTTCAAATGATATGTAAAATGCCTTGTGCGCTTCATATAATTATGATTTTTCATATTTGACTACACGGTTGGCGTAGTGGATTAAGCGGTTCGCCGCTTGACACTGCACCGAGTGTTGTGGGTTCGATCCCCACATGAGGCAACACTTTGTGTAATTGACAAATTGTTGTTTCGAGTCTGGGTGTTCATTGTGTCCGTTAGTTGTATGTTTGTAAAGTTTCCCGCGACACAGGATTTAGTACCAATGCGGGAGATGTCTTTAAAAAAAATATATAAAAATATGGGCTCGGATTTCCATCCTACTACTATATATAGATATATATAGACTACTGTCTTTGAGCTTACATTTGTGCCTCATATTGATTTTATCATAAAGAAGTCCTTACGTGTTCTAGGTTTTGTCATACGCAACAGCAAACAATTCCAACTACCGCGTACTAAAATCATGCTGTACTACAGCCTAGTCCGTAGTATATTGGAATACTGCAGAGTAGCCTGGCGTCCACATTACGCGGTTCATTCACTTAGGATCGACAGGGTGCAGAAAAGATTTTTGAACCATCTTGTTTATGCCACAAAAGGAAAAGCAACAAAACATGTCAGTTACAGCGAAAAACTAGATCTCTTTAAAATGCAGTCCTTAGAGAAACGCAGAGATATAATAATAATAATAATAATAAAATTTTAATTCAGAATTACTTCCATATTTTGTTAGTTACAGTGTTCTTAACCTAGTGTTAGTAAAAACATTTATGAATTAAAACAACGACAACGTGTCAGGCGCTTGCTTTTGCATGTAGGCCTATCCAATGCCTCATCAGTACTGAGTCCCAGCGGCTGGCACACGCGGTCAGGATGGTGCTGGGGCCGCCGCGCACCCGCGCCATTAAAGACGCACTTCGCTTGCGTATGACGGCGTGAAAGCCGTCCACGCGCGCCTCCGCGAACATACCACTCGCGCTGCAGTACCGCGGCAGCCCCATCATCACCCTGAACGCGTTATTATATTGCACACGCAGGGCGTCGTATGTCCTCCGCGTGTATTTGGCCCACAAACTGCAGGTGTAGAAGGTCTGGCAGAAAGCTCTAAATAGTGTGACCTTCACTTGTTCAGTACACTGTACGAATCTGCGAGCCAACATGTTACAGCGAACAGACAACGCCCTGCGTTCCCTCTCCATATCCATATCGTCTTTAAGGTCCTCGGTGACCCAGTGGCCCAGATACTTGAAATGAGTGACTTGGTTTAATGGTGTACCATAGAGATATGCTAGATGCAAGGTTCGTGTACAATTTACTTCGGAACAAAATCGATAGCCCACAACTCCTAGCCAATATTTCTTTCCGAGTCCCTCGTAAAACACCCAGGAAACCTATCACACCGTTAGTTCCACCCTTTCGCCGAACTAAACATGGAGCAAACTCACCCATTGCACGCTTATGCAGGTTCATAAATGAACGCAGCAACCTGATCGACATCCACGCTGAGAACATGTCGTCCTTTATACTAAAGATGTTCAAACAACGTTGATATTAAAATGTATATTTTAGTAAATTTTCTTATAATGCTAAGCCACCTTTTCATTAGAGACTCAAAATCATTAATTATTGTCACTAGGCTTGTGTGTCGCTAAATAATTGTAAACACATTGCACGCTGTGTTTGCCTATAATTGGTTGTGCAGTAGTGATAAGACACTTATAAACTAGTATATATTAAATTAATTCCACTGTAACAACTGTTGGTAAACCATATTAAATAAATAAACGTAGGGCTTTTAGCGTGACCTGACTTTCGTTCGTAATAGATCGACAAAGTTAGGCAACTATACATGTCATCACTTAGATAGGTGACCGCTTATGGCATTTCAATACGAGCGCTATCGCACTTTAGACAATATGTGAAGCTGTCGGTCCCAATTTTTGTCTTACAGAGAAAAGTCGTTTTCGCAAATCCCATGTAAGGGGCGGCCTAAAACCTTCGACACCGGAGTTGGTCTTGGCAATTAGCAATGAATGAACGCTTACAGTTTCGTATGCGTCAACATTCGAAACTGTAAGCGTTCATTAATTAATTCCGTGAGGTGTGAATCTTATTAATTTGACTGAATACGTTTCATCGCATCTAGAAGCGCGTTTAATTTTTGCACACTGGTTTTTGCAAATTCAGCTTACAAAGTATATAAGGTTTACTTTAAAGCAAATTTCAATTTGAATAATTGTTTTATTATTCGGTTTATCCGAAAGCTTTCCATGTTATAATATAACGTTATTTAAGTGTTTTGATTTATATTAGTTTAGTTAACTTTTATTATATATTAGTTTAGTTAGATTGTGTAATATATAGCTTTTTTGAGTCATAACTTGTTTTATGAGCAAATACTCGTAAAAATATCGGTTCTATAATTTAATTTTATTGAAAATGTTATCCTTGTGATACACTCGTGTCGTAAAATTGAGATTGTCTCTCATATACTTATCGACCTATTTTATTATTTTGATCGGGAACAGTAGTGATTCTAATTATTACATTTTAAGAAATGCTTACCCATTAAACGGTTAAAAGTATACTGGATTATTTTCAGGTACAAATTTATCTATTAAAATCACTTCATCTTTCATTTTGAAAATACCGAAAGCTTTTTACTTAAGTTTGATTTTAAACTAATGTTTTTATTCATAATTAATTTCATTCATTCATCATCAGCCCTTTTTATACTGTCCCACTGCTGGGCACGGGCCTCTTCTCACTATGAGAAGGGTAAGGCCATAATCCACCACGCTGGCCAAGTGCGGGTTGGCAGACTCCACATGTCTTTCGAGAACATTATGGAGAACTCTTAGACATGCAGGTTTCCTCATGATGTTTTCCTTCACCGATTAGCAAGCGATAATTAACAATTTAATACACACTTAACTCCGAAATATCATAGGTGCATGCCGTGGATTTGAACCCGAGACCCACTGCGTAGCAGTCTGTCGGTCTCTCCACTCAGCTATCGCTGCTATAGATATGTTTTTATTAAAAATTTATATTTATTTATTTCTATTTATAGTTCAACTTAAGCAGCAATGTAAGATGGCTTTGTGATAGCAAAACATAAGATAAGAATAGCTATTCAATACGCCTGTGAGGTTAATGATATATTTTTGCAACGTCAAATATAATGTCCATAATAAAATAGAAGCATATTATATTTAATCGTGAAGACCTGTAATTGGCCATATGTATCATACTGTGTCTGTTTTACAATATTTTTATGTGCTGTTGGTTTTCCATAATTATATAAATAAATTAATATAAACTTTCATAACTTATATATAGAGACTAAAGTCTTAACTCTTTCGTATGTAGCACCTGAATATTTATAACTAGGTGCTGCTACAATTACTGACTGTTGCGTATGCGCTGTTTCAGGAGAATATCTTCTTTTGTAACAATAAAGTTGGAGTCACTGTCTAAATTGATGCCCTCATTTTATTAATCAATTTGGATGAGAAGGCTCCCAGGTTTTCAATTACAATAATACCAATCCACATCATTTAGTTTCAGGGATAGAATGCCTCTATTTTCATCAAATTTATTTGCTTGCCTTAATTAATTTGGAAAACAAATACGAAATTTGCTTATATAACAAATGGCGCACTCGTTTTATGTCAACTTGTAACAATGAATGTTCGTGCGATTAAATAACAGACTCTTAGTATATTTTGTACTAAAATAAACTCAAATTAATGAAGCTACCTTAGGTTAAGCTTAGAATTTTATGAGGGTTATCTTTTTAATTATCTCATTAATGTTGACGTGCTGACATTAGTTTCTACAGGCGATAATTTTTAGTGAAATTATGGATAGGGTTACATTTAACTGGAGTGGAAATTATGACTAAAGACTTTTTGATTTTTGCAGGTCATTTGTCTGATTTTCATCAGGATTCTTATCAAGATATTGCTGCAATGACTGTATACGCACTAAACTTCTCCATGCGGCTGCATGGAGATGATCATGGTCGGTTCAAATTAATACAACCGGCTAAACTATAAATACAATAATTGCTATGCATAGTCGGATAGACATTAAATCGAGTTGGTGATGTTCTATGGTTTATGTATTGGACCAATACATTCAGGTTTCAAGACACTGACTGATCCTTGCAACGATTACTTAAAAGCTGTTCAAGGCAAAAGACAAGTCAACACGTAGGTACATAAGATCGAAAATTCTAAAATTCCTAGCATCATTTCGAACCCGACTCTCTCTAGGTGTAGGTCTATTCATATTTCACACAGCTATCTATAGAGTATTTTTGAAAAATATCTGCACTATAGCATAATATTTTATTAGCTCAACCACTTGATAGATCTCTAACGCGCCTTCGAGACGAATTCAAATTAAGGTGCTTTAAAGCGACACCGTCCAAAAGAAATAATTTTTCTGGCCCTACCAAAGCGTACAACAATTTTACAAGCTAGTTTTAAAATTGTACTCATACATCAACGGTAGCATAAAGCCATTAGCCTCTTAACGACTCTTAATTTTTATAAGAGGGAAAAACTAACAATAAATAAGCATTACTCATCAAAATTACGAAGTCAATGACCGCTTCTATAAGAAAAGAAATCGATTGTCTTCCCCTCTCTTTTCCCCTTCCTTCTGTTTCATAATATTTCGACCACTATTGAGTATTGGTAATGATGTTAGAAGGCAAACTGTTTGTTACTGATTGTAACTATTGTAAACAAGAGAGTTTGAACGTAGTTAGCTGCTGGCTTTGATTGTAGACTGAATAGTGCGTTGCTCATGCAAGCGGTCCGGTGCCTTGCAAACCGTTTGATAGGCGACACGACTGAAATGTGATTGAGCAAGCAAATGTTTAGTATTGAATGTGTTGACGGTATTGGATAGATACATAGTCTTAAGCCGTGTGTAAATGTAAAGATACACATTTCAGTTACATTTACATATACAGTTGCATATTTCTAATAGTCTTGGATACAAATATGTAAACAAAATTCTTGCATTACTGACTGACTGACTGACAAACATAGCACAGCTGAAACTAATGGGAGTAAGAAGGTGCAATTTAGTATGATGTTCCTTGGGGAGTGCAGCGCAGCACTAAAAAGAGATTTCCCGCAATACACACGGGATCGGGCAGAAACGGCTATACTTGACAAGAAACGTGTGGGTGTAGATGTGGGCGTCCTTTAGTGTGTAAATAATATATTTGTAGACATAAGACAATATTCTACTATAAACTTTTTACAGTTCCATTGAATATTAATATTCTTGGAAAATCTATAATGAAGCCTATTCTAAACCAAGCGTTTACAATAAATTTTGTATATTAGCAAGTATAGGGTGTAGTTGGATGGCTATACTTGCTATATAAATTGTTTGTTTTGATTTGGGTAGGCCTCAAATCAAAATTCTTAGTATTAACCATCTATCTATTATCACGCCCACCCACGCTATATATCTAGTTTAGACTTGAACCCTTCAAATGATATGTAAAATGCCTTGTGCGCTTCATATATGATTTTTCATATTTGACTACACGGTTGGCGTAGTGGTTTAAGCGGTTCGCCGCTTGACACTGCACCGAGTGTTGTGCGTTCGATCCCCACATGTATGTTTGTAAAGTTCCCCGCGACACAGGATTTAGTCCTAATGCGGGAGAGAAAAAAAATATAAAAAAAATATGGGCTCGGATTTCCATTTTCACAGACTATAATTAACCGCTTCTATATCATCATCATCGTTCTAGCGCTATCCCGGTTGCATCCAAAACTTACACGTTTTGGAGCCCGGCGTCCGCTTACTAATCAAACCAAATGTGAATATCTGTTTTATAACCGCATGAAGGTATTTCTCGAATTTACTTATTTAATTTAATTCATTTATTTATTTAATTCACTACAGACGGCGCAGTGTTATACGAGATTAGAAAACAAGATTCATCTAACAATATAAAGCTACAAAACTGTTTCCGGGCAAAACAATGCCTAAAACAAAGGCTGGCTGACCACAAACCGAACCAAAAAAATGCCAGCGGTATTTATATAAATACATCGCGGTGAGGAAGTCCCGTGCATTATTTTTAACGAGCCACAGAGATTGCGATACTCAAAGCTGAACATGAAATGCGGCGGTTCTTTGACACAGCTTCTTTACTGGCGCGTAAATTGCTCGGCCCTCGCCGTAATCAACAGCCAGACCTAAGGGCACCCACCGGACTTTAAAACTAGGAATTTTGGATGCACTGAGGTGCAAGTTGGGCCTGCAAGTTGTAAGCCTGATTGGAATGTTGGTTTAATAGTTAGTGAGACTAGCTGATAAGTTGGAGATTGTGGGTTCGATTCCATTTCAGGATGGAACACTTTATACTCTAGAAGCTGCCACTGGAGTGTGGAAATGAGGTCTAAGTAGGGTCCATACCCAACATTGTCAAAAAGAGGACGGTTCGACCTTAAGCATTTGACCTACCCACGCATACATAACATTTCGAACAAGTATTAGCCAGCAGTTAGCATAAACCCTTAGACCGTTTGTCATTTAAACTTATTAGTAAGCGTTGTAAAATACTTGCAAGTAAATGCTATAACGGCGAGTACATCACTCACCGTCGATTCGCAGACAATATCGTAGTCATGGCTGAGACCATGGAAGACCTAGGCACAATGCTCGATGGCCTCTGTAGAGTCTCCCAACAAGTAGGTCTTAAGATGAACATGGACAAGACGAAAATCATGTCGAACGTCCATGTTGTACCTGCTCCTATTCAGGTTGGGAACTCTACGCTCGAAGTTGTCGACAAGTATATCTATCTGGGACAAGTAGTCCAATTAGGTAGGTCCAACTTCGAGAAGGAGGTCAATCGTCGAATCCAACTCGGTTGGGCAGCGTTCGGGAAGCTACGACATATCTTCTCGTCCGATATCCCGCAGTGTCTCAAGACGAAAGTCTTTGACCAGTGTGTGTTGCCAGTGATGACTTACGGATCAGAGACGTGGTCGCTCACTATGGGCCTTATCAGAAGGCTCAAGGTCACTCAGAGGGCGATGGAGAGAGCTATGCTTGGAGTTTCCCTGCGAGATCGAATCAGAAATGAGGAGATCCGCAGTAGAACCAAAGTCGCCGACATAGCTCTCCGGATAGCCAAGCTGAAGTGGCAGTGGGCAGGGCACATAGCTCGAAGAACCGATGGCCGTTGGGGCAGAAAGGTTCTGGAGTGGCGGCCACGTACCGGACGAGGCAGCAGAGGTAGGCCCCCCGCAAGATGGACCGACGATCTCGTGAAGATCGCAGGAGGCGGTTGGATGCGGGTGGCTCAAGACCGGTCTATGTGGAGAACCTTGAGGGAGGCCTATGTCCAGCAGTGGACGTCATTTGGCTGATATGATGAAATGCTATAATTTATATTTAGAGAGTGTGGAAGTAGATATTTCAACAGAAACTAAGCATTTTTGGACATATATTAAAAATAAACGTGGCGGGGAAAGTAGCTACCCATCGGTTATGTCCAATGGATATTCTTTGGCCTCGGATGGCAATAGTATATGCAATTTATTTGCGCAAGAATATGCAAAAGTATATAATTACGACTTGGAGTCTGACGATGATAGGTATAATGTTCGGGTGAATCCTATGTATGAAAATGTTGAAAGTATCACCTCGGTGACGATCAGTGAAGAGGACGTTCTAAAGAAGTTATCTGCTATAGACAAGTCCAAGGGTGCGGGTCCTGATGGAATTCCGCCACTATTCATTGTAAGTTGTGCACCGAGCTTGGTGAGTCCATTAACGGCAATATTCAATGAGTCTTTTAGCTCTGGTAATTTCCCCAAAGCATGGAAATTAACTATCACCGCTTTTGAATATAGGTACTACACCTATATTCAAAAGCGGTGATAACTGCATAGTAGACAATTATAGACCAGTTTCAATCCTGTCCATCTTTGGCAAAATTATGGAAGCATTGCTTTGTCCGTACATGGAACGTCACTTCAAAATGAACCTCTTTAGACAATGGCCAACATGCTTTAGACAATGGTCTTCAAGTAGACGCTGTGTATACGGACTTCAGCAAGGCTTTTGATAAGGTCCCACATAAAGTACTCTTGAAAAAGCTTTCCATGTATGGGATATCCGGTTCCCTTCTCGCTTGGTGCCATTAATACTTGAGTAACAGATTATTTTATGTAGTTGTTAACGGTTTTCAATCATCCCAACATAAAGTTACGTCGGGCATTCCTCAGGGCTCACATGTAGGACCTTTGTTGTTTAACATGTTCATAAACGACGTCAGTGATTGCTTCCGTAACACTGACTTCTTTCTTTTAGCAGATGACATAAAATTTTGTAGGCACATCGAATCACAGCAAGATGCCATATCACTGCAACAGGATATCAATAGGCTATCGGAGTGGTCCTCTCGTAATGGCATGTTGTTGAACGTTAATAAATGAACACATATTAAATTTAGTCGGAAACTAACGAACATGAGTAGCTCATACAATATAAATGGTACAACCTTAAGTGAAACGACTTGCATTAAGGATTTAGGTGTGCTCATAGACAGTAACCTTACATTTGTGCCTCATATTGATTTAGCATAAAGAAGTCCTTACGTGTTCTAGGTTTTGTCATACGCAACAGCAAACAATTTTGTTCACGCATCGACCGCGTGATCATGCAAGCGGACGGCGCCGACGGCTGAGGTGCGGGCGCGGGGAGAGACTGCCGGCGAGCGCGGGCGACGGCGGTGACACACAACTTGATCAGACGGCACGAACGACTTAGACGTCCACCAAATCAATGTTTTCTGTACATCTACTTTGTTTAAATATATGTAATTTAGCCGAGTATACAGTCCACTCATTTATATATCAACCTGAGCTCCTGAACAATTTCGACAACCACGTACTAAAATCATGCTGTACTACAGCCTAGTCCGTAGTATATTGGAATACTGGAGTGTTAGCCTGGCGTCCACATTACGCGGTTCATTCACTTAGGATCGAAAGGGTGCAGAAAAGATTTTTGAACCATGTTGTTTATGCCACAAAAGGAAAAGCAACAAAACATGTCAGTTACAGCAAAAAACTAGATCTCTTTAAAATGCAGTCCTTAGAGAAACGCAGAGATATGCTAGATGCAAGGTTCGTGTACAATTTACTTCGGAACAAAATCGATAGCCCACAACTCCTAGCCAATATTTCTTTCCGAGTCCCTCGTAAAACACCCAGGAAACCTATCACACCGTTAGTTCCATCCTTTCGCCGAACTGAACATGGAGCAAACTCACCCATTGCACGCTTATGCGACCTGATCGACATCCACGCTGAGAACATGTCGTCCTTTATACTAAAGATGTTCAAACAACGTTGATATTAAAATGTATATTTTAGTAAATTTTCTTATAATGCTAAGCCACCTTTTCATTAGAGACTCAAAATCATTAATTATTGTTACTAGGCTTGTGTGTCGCTAATTAATTGTAAACACATTGCTTGCTGTGTTTGCCTATAATTGGTTGTGCAGTAGTGATAAGACACTTATAAACTACTAGAGGACGCCAGCAGCTACGCCTGCATTTTTTTTTAATTTACCCGTTTTGGCCGATCCCGTGGGAATTTCGGGAAATCCCTTCTTAGTGCACCCCTACGGTCCCCAAGGAACATACATGCCAAATTTCAGCTTCCTGCGCCCAATAGTTTTGGCTGTAGCGTGTCTGTCAGTCAGTCAGTAACGCAAGGATTTCATATATTAAGATTATATATTAAATTAATTCCACTGTAACAACCGTTGGTAAACCATATTAAATAAATAAATAAATAAACGTAGGGCTTTTAGCGTGACCTGACTTTCGTTCGTAATAGATCGACAAAGTTAGGCAACTCTTATACATGTCATCACTTAGATAGGTGACCGCTTGTGGCATTTCAATAAGAGCGCTATCGTACTTTAGACGATATGTGAAGCTGTCGGTCCCAATTTTTGTCTTACAGAGAAAAGTCGTTTTCGCAAATCCCATGTAAGGAGCGGCCTAAAACCTTCGACACCGGAGTTGGTCTTGGCAATTAGCAATGACTGAACGCTTACAGTTTCGTATACGTCAACATTCGAAACTGTAAGCGTTCATTAATTAATTCCGTGTGGTGTGGATCTTATTAATTTTACTGAATACGTTTCATCGCATCTAGAAGCGCTTTTATTTTTTGCAGAATGGTTTTTGCAAATTCAGCTTACAAAGTATATAAAGTTTACTTTAAAGCAAATTTCAATTTGAATAATTGTTTTATTATTCGGTTTATCCGAAAGCTTTCCATGTTATAAAATAACGTTATTTAAGGGTTTTGATTTATATTAGTTTAGTTAACTTTTATTATATATTAGTTTAGTTAGATTGTGTAATTTATAGCTTTTTTGAGTCATAACTTGTTTTATGAACAAATACTCGTAAAAATATCGGTTCTATAATTTAATTTTATTGAAAATGTTATCCTTGTGACACACTCGTGTCGTAAAATTGAGATTGTCTCTCATATATCGACCTATTTTATTATTTTGATCGGGAACAGTAATGATTCTAATTATTACATATTAAGAAATGCTTACCCATTAAACGGTTAAAAGTATACTGGATTATTTTCAGGTACAAATTTATCTATTAAAATCATTTCATCTTTCATTTTGAAAATACCGAAAGCTTTTTACTCAAGTTTGATTATAAATTAATGTTTTTACTCATCATTAATTTCATTCATTCATCATCAGCCCTTTTTATACTGTCCCACTGCTGGTCACGAGCCTCTTCTCACTATGAGAAGGGTAAGGCCATAATCCACCACGCTGGCCAAGTGCGGGTTGGCAGACTTCACATGTCTTTCGAGAACATTATGGAGAACTCTTAGACATGCAGGTTTCCTCATGATGTTTTCCTTCACCGATTAGCAAGCGATAATTAACAATTTAATACGCACTTAACTCCGAAATGTCATAGGTGCATGCTGTGGATTCGAACCCGAGACCCACTGCGTAGCAGTCTGTCGGTCTCTCAACTCAGCTATCGCTGCTATAGATATGTTTTATTAATAATGAAAATTTATTTATTTCTATTTATAGTTAAACGTAAGCAGCAATGTAAGATGGCTTTGTGATAGCAAAACATAAGAGAAGAATAGCTATTCAATACGCCCGTGAGGTTAATGATATATTTTTGTAACGTCAAATAAAATAACTGTCCATGATAAAAAAGAAGCATATTATATTTAATCGTAAAGACCTGTAATTGGCCAATTGTATCATATTGTGTCTGTTTTACAATATTTTTATGTGCTGTTGGTTTTTCATAAATAAATAAATATAAAGTTTCATAACTTATATATATAGAGACTAAATTCTATAATTTAAAGTTGAAGGAAATCGTCTTAGTCTTAAGGCTTTCGTATGTAGCACCTGAATATTTATAACTGGGTGCTAATACAATAACTTGACTGTTGCGTATGTGCTGTTTCAGGAAAATATCTTATTGTGTAACAATAAAGTTGGAGTCACAATCTAAATCGATGCACTCATTTTATTAATCAATTTGGATGAGAAGGCTCCCAGGTTTTCAATTACAATAATACCAATCCACATTATTTAGTTTCAGTGATAGAATGCCTCTATTTTGATCAGATTTATTTGCTTGCCTTAATTAATTTGGAAAACAAATACGAAATTTGCTTATAGAACAAATGGCGCACTCGTTTTATGTCAACTTGTAACAATTAATGTTCCTGCGATTAAATAACAGACTCTTACTATATTTTGTACTAAAATAAACTCAAATTAACGAAGCTACCTTAGGTTAAGCTTAGAATTTTATGAGGGTTATCTTTTTAATTATCTCATTAGTGCTGACGTGCTGACATTAGTTTCTACAGGCGATCATTTTAATGTATTTATGGATAGGGTTTCATTTAACTGGAGTGGAAATTATGACTGAAGACTTTTTGATTTTTGCAGGTCATTTGTCTGATTTTCATCAGGATTCTTATCAGGATATTGCTGCAGTGACTGTATACGCACTAAACTTCTCCATGCAGCCATAAGATAATCACGGTCGGTTTAAATAAACACAAGCGGCTAAGCAATACATACAATAATTGCTATGCATAGTCGGCTAGACACTAAGCCGAGTTGGTGATGTTCTATGGTTTATGTATTGGACCAATACATTCATGTTTCAAGACACTGACTGATCCTTGCAACGATTACTTAAAAGCTGTTCAAGGCACAAGGCAAAAGACAAGTCCACACGTAGGTACATAAGATCGAAAATTCTAAAATTCCTAGCATCATTTCGAACCCGACTCTCTCTAGGTGTAGGTCTATTCATATTTCACACAGCTATCTATAGAGTATTTTTGAAAAATATCTGCACTATAGCATAATATTTTATCAGCTTAGCCACTTGATAGATTTCCAACGTGTCTTCGAGACGAATTCAAATTAAGGTGCTTTAAAGCGACACCGTCCAAAAGAAATTATTTTTCTGGCCCTACCAAAGCGTACAACAATTTTACAAGCTAGTTTTAAAATTGTACTCATACATCAACGGCAGCATAAAGCCATTAGCCTCTTAACGACTCTGCATTTTTATAAGAGGAAAAACTAACAATAAACAAGCATTACTCATCAAAATTGGGAAGTCAATGGCCGTTTCTATAAGAAAAGAAATCGATTGTCTTCCCCTCTCTTTTCACCTTCCTTCTGTTTCATAATATTTCGACCAGTATTGAGTATTGGTAATGATGTTAGAAGGCGAGCTGTTTGTTACTGATTGTAACTATTGTAAACAAGAGAGTTTGAACGTAGTTAGCTGCTGGCTTTGATTGTAGACTGAATAGTGCGTTGCTCATGCAAGCGGTCCGGTGCCTTGCAAACCGTTTGATAGGCGACACGACTGTAATGTGATTGTGCAAGCAAATGTTTAGTATTGAATGTGCTGACGGTATTGGATATATACATAGGCTGAGCCGTGTGCAACTTTATAGATACACATTTCAGTAACATTTACATATTTAAAATTCTAGCATGACTGACTGACAGACAAACAGACAGACAAGCTACCGCCAAAACTTGTAAGAGCAGGAAGCTGAAACTTGGCATGTATGTTCCTTGGGGCCTTAGGGATGCACTAAGTACTTAGTATGTCCATAATATATGCGTAGACATATGACAATATTGTTCTATAAACTTGTTACAGGTCCATTGAATATTAATATTCTTGGAAAATCATTCAATGAAGCTTATTCTAAACCAAGCGTTCACAATAAATTTTGTATATATAGCAATTACAGGGTGTATTTGGATGGCTATACTTGCTATATAAATTGTTTGTTTTGATTTGGGTAGACCCCAAATCAAAATTCTTTGTATTAACCGTCTATGTATTATCGGGCCCACCCACGCTATATATCTAGTTTAGACGCGAAAGCTCCAAATGATATGTAAAATGCCTTATATGCTTCACATATAGGCTCAAATGTTCATCTTCACAGACTATTATTAACCGCTTCTATGTATATCTGATTTATAACCGCATGAAAGTATTTCTTGAATTTAATTTAAGTAGATTTCTTTTATATTTCCATATTTTTAGAAGCCAGCTAAATGGAAATTTATTTTGTATCGCGAGGGCCTTTACAAACATTCTGGTCAAACACGATTTGTGGGTCACACAGAATTGTCTCGAGCCCACTACACTCGGTGCAGTGTTAATACGTGATTAGAAAACAAGGTTTACCTAACAATATCAAGCTACAAAACTGTTTCCGGTAACAACAGTGCCTAAAACAATGGCAGGCAAACCACAAACCGAACCAAAAAAATGCTAGCAGTGTTTATATAAATACATCGCGGTGAGGAAGTCCCGTGCATTATTTTTAACGAGCCACAGAGATTGCGATGCTCAAAGGACATGAAATGTAGGTGGTTGTTTGACACAGCTTCTTTACTGGGGCGTAAATTACTCGGCCCGCGCCGTAATCAACAGCCGGACTTAGGGCGCCCACTGGACTTTGAAACGAGGACTTTTGTGAGGTGGGCCTGCAAGCTGGTGCAGTCTGATTGGAATGTTGCTCAAGTGGTTAGTAAAACTGACTGATAAGTTGGAGGTCGTAGGTTCGATTCACACAGGAATCTGGGTCTTATCTGTTATTATTCTGGCCACTTCATAATTATATTGCAGTGATTTTTTCAGCTCAAAAACGACATACCGAAACTGGATTTCAATTCCATAGAAGTAAAAAGTGTATTTACCTGAAACAATAAAGTCAATTTTAGAATGAAAAGCAACACAGTAAACAATAAAGAATCATTTATAAAGTAAAAGTATTTCTTTCTGAAGATCAACACGTAATAAAATTACTGTAAAAGTATTCTGAAAATCATAAAAATATACTTATCGGACTACTTTCAATCATTGCCTTTAGCATAAACTACATTGTATAATTATAATAATACATAAACAATATTATTTCACACTAGCTGACCCGGCGAACTTCGTACCGCCTAATAGTCGATTCTTCAATTTTTAATTTTCACACCCTAAGAACCATCCTCGTACTCTAAGGAATATAATAAAAAGAGAATTACCGAAATCGGTTCAGCTGCTCTCGAGATATGCGCTTAGCAACACATTCAACTATTAATTTTTATATTATAGAAGATTAACTAAGTATACTGCAGAAATATTACAAAGTCGCAGGTAGCCCTAGTCCAGGTCTTATGTTAATCTACAGAAGGACGATGAAGGCAAAATTGCAACTCGGCGATGATAAATTGTGCGGTAAATAGAAATGGCGCATGCAAAGCTTTTATATAACATGATTTTCATGTCAGCGATCTTTATCGACCATAAAACTAGCTCAAATAGCCATAGTTCAACCAACTCTAGGAAAACGTGATGTTCAAAACCCGACGCTTAAACTAGCCCCTTTATAATTTAAAAAAGTTTTCAGCTGCATTTTAGCAAATTACGGCCCGTTTTATTGAAATTTAACCCGGTCTTGTAATGGAATTTTAAAGTCTGCGAGTTGTTTGTCATACCAGGGCCAAAGGAGCTATAAATACTTTAGGGATCGGACCACTTTATAAATAAAATCCAACGGAACGCTTTTAGGTAAACAGTAAATCAATCATATATATTTAAAGCTTATTCCGAAATCTCGAAAAGTGCTCTGCGTCCATTTAATACAAAGAAATTCCTTCTGAGGAAGTGTGCCACGGCAATTTGGACATTGCTTACGCACCAAAGCATCCGACTGAATATCGGCACGAATTACCATACATTGCACGCAATGGTCTACAAATTCACCGACTGTTGCCACATAATAACGTAGTGGAAACACAAAGCTTACACTGGTGCACTATCCGTGAGTTTCACCCCCGCACTTACTTTCACCCCCCTTCCCGGGCCCGGCACGCCCTGATATCACTTCAAATGATATATTTGGGGGCAAGTCCGCCTTTTTTCTTTGTTTGCACTAAATTTATCGCATTGTACGAGCAGATATGCTTCCTCCGGGACCTACGTGCGTTAGCCGCAGGAAACCACTCAAGCTTTGGTGAAAACGAAAACCTAATTCTGACTGGACGGATTTTTTATGTAAAGAATAATGGTCGGTGTAACTATGCCACGCTTGGGGATATCTTTATGTCCCCCTTGTCTTCTTATGATTACTTATCTAGCTTACTTATTTGGGTCTTAGATTTAAAGGCAAATAATTTTCTTTGACTGAAATTCCTTCATTATTCTTATATTACAAAATTTTATATAAACCAGGACGTATTATTATGTCCGTATAAACCACACGTCACTTAGTGGGACCAAATCATACCTCCATAAGTTCCAAGCATTCGCCATCAAATGCCCAGAACTTACGACGACAATAATTCTAGGGAAAGTACTTCCAACAAGAAACGCTGACAATAATTTTACTCTGAGCCGATCAATAGCTTTTATTTTATTAAAAAAATCATCATGGAAATCCAACTGAGTATGATTTATTAAAGCTTCTTTTGTTTGGGTGATCGGTTTTAATTGCTTTTCGATCCCTTTTCGTTTGTTTAAGAGCCTTAAGTCGCAACGAATCCTACAATAACTTACTGAAGGTCATTTTATATTTTATTCTTAAAATTGTCCTTCCTAGCTTTGAATTAACTTTTGATTATTGGATCAGAAAAAATGAAATACAATAAATACGTAAAGAAATTACGAACCAAAACAAGAAGAAGTCGTCTGCAAAATGTACAAATAAGAAAAGTTTGAGTACGCGTAATGAAAAATGTAAACAGACTGATCGGATAAAATACGAAGCTCTTAATAAAAGAAAACTCACTCGAAGCCAATGATCCTGAAGAAACTTTTTAAAGAAGTTGAACCGTAAACGGTTCATTACTGACACTCCCTTTAAGCCTTTCAAATAAACCTACATGTTTATGGAAAGGTAGAATATACTGACGATGGGTTCACCACAATTATTCGACGAGTTGATTTTAAAAGCTCGACTTTTCGCCAGTCTATACTCGTAAACCTTGCCTTTAAAATACAGCGAGGAACAGAAAGGGATGAAGGAAGGTATATATCACTTCATTTTCTGCTTCAAAGTTCTGAAACCGCTGCTTACCATAAATTCGCAGATCCTTGCATTTCGAGGCAGCTTAAAACTTACCATCTTAAAATCTTATGTCAGAGATAGCTAAAAGGTTTTAAAACTACGAAAAAAGTATACACAAATATCCGAACAGAGAAGCGAAAAATTCGCCGGAGTTTGCCGAATAGTGTTGTAAAAGTTTGCTGAGGCGTTCGGAGCCAGATTAAAAACTATTGGCTAACGAAGCTGGTTTAATTAAAACTACCTGCAGGGGAGCCCCGGGTCATCCTGGACGGACCTGTCTCGATCAAACTGCCCATATCTTGAGACTAGGGTTGGCTCTTAAGCTATAAAATGAAATATAACTTCTAAAGAAGAAAACTAAAATATGTGCATTTTAATTATATGTATGTGAATACTAGTTGCACCTGACGGTCGTAGATTTGGCAAATAAATATGTGGCACGCCCAATTAAGTATTTCAGCTTCAATAAAAATGTAGACTTTTGCATCTTTGGTAGATATAATTTACGCAGCTTCCTTTTGGTAGGTAGATTTTGAACTCGTGGCTGCATTAGTAATGTTTTATTCTTATGTTAGTTTTGTATGCCTTTCTTTTACGTGGTAAGTAAACCCACAAGAAGTATTGTTGATTTGATTCTAACTAGATATGAAAAATAAAAATGATTTATAAAAATACCATACCGGAATTTTATTAACACGCTATTCAGTGGTAGTTCTAGTTAAAGTAAATTATGTAAAAAGCCCTATTTGTTTTGCTAGCGCCAAATAGTGCCAGTTTGATTAACAATATTGCACAAAAGAAACACCATACAAACTTCATCACAATATCTTTAAGGAGACGTAATCTACTCGCTAGTGTCAACCTTGTCGGCAAGAGCGTTGATAGTTTTTCGTGTACATAGCCCTGTGTGATGCGGGTAGGATGGCAGCAAAGTCATTAAGATTTCGCAAGGTCTAGAAAAAAATATAAGTAGTTTGAAAAGGATCCTCAAACTAGACTTGGATAATGTTAGGAAAAATAATAAGATTTATCTTAGGGAAGGTTTTTCTGAGAGATTCAAAGGCAATCGGTTTAAAAAAGTTTCACTTACTATCCTACAACGGTTCTCAGGTTTTTAATATCCACTTTTTCTCCGTTTTGGTAATCGTTTTTGGGAGATGGATCGAAGTAAGTCCTAATGTGTTTGACAAATGGTTCTGCGACATTTAATATAGGTACATATATGTATGTTGTCTGAACGCGCCTTTCCGATAGGTAATATTTATATCTTATGTTTGATATTCAGTTAGTTGTCCTTTTGAGATAATGGCAGAATATTATGCGGTACCTACTTAACATAAGTTTCACCATCGGTATGCATATGACCATGTTCTAGCCATGTGCGAACATACATAAGTACCAAGTGAGGGTAGGTGTCGAAACCCGCTTTTCCACAAGACGGCTTTGAGATTTCATCAGTCTCTCCGCGACCACGATCAGTGCAAGACGATCGAAACGTCGGAAATAAATCGTTATTTATACCTTAAATAAGTTAATTTTACGCGATTATGACAGGCTTAATTATTTCGTATGATGAATACAAATCGTGAAAGACAGCTTATTTTTTTTTGTTGAAGAGGACTTGTCATTAAATACATATGAGATGTAACTTTCAGAGTGTGATTGATTGAGTTATGAGTCTAAAAATATATTGGATTCAATATGACCTTTTTTTATTTATTTTGTATTTTTCAACTCCCGCACTAGGACTTAAATCCTGTGTCGCGGGTCGCGGGGGACTGTACAAACATACAACTAACGGACACAATGAACACCCGGACTCAAAACAACAATTTATAATTCACACAAAGTGTTGTCTCGTGTGGGGATCGAACCCACAACACTCGGCGCAGTGTCAAACGGCGAGGCGGCCGCTTAAACCACTACGCCAACCGTGCAGTCAATGCAAAATCTCATGGCGGTTTTACTGTGAGCTCTCTAAAAATCCTTTAAAAAGTTTAAAATAATTTGCTAACAACCACTAAACTTGTAGATCATACAATATGTTGTCCCATGTGAATATTCAACCCACTTTAATCGAGACATGCTTAATGGGGAAGCCACCACTTTATGCCACTAAGCCATTCGTACAGTCATTCAGTTATGGATTCAGTCGACAATATCCCAGCTACTTCAGTCTTTGTACAAACTAGGGTACTAATCTCCGTCTTACCCTAACTATATTAATATTTATAAACTTAGACTCACAAACTACCAAGAACTAGACTACTAACGGACCGAGTGAAACTGGGCTTGCCAAACATATTTCTAAGTTCCAGTGCAATTGGTGGCCAATACGTTTGGCATCTACTTCGGCAACTAGCACTCAGTCGGGCGACTTGGTCAATGTTAATCACTGTGTTTTACATCTTAAGTTAGGAGAACTATGTGAATGAAGGTATCAAATGGTTTCGTGCTTTCAATTTAAACAGAATTGTCATAGATATAATCATCTGATCCCAAAGTAAGTCGAGACTACGTCGATCAAATCTAATACTAATATATAAAGCTGAAGAGTTTGTTTGCTTGCTTGAACGCACTAATATCAGGAACTACTGAACCGATTTGAAAAATTATTTCAGTGTTAGATAGACTATTTATTGAGGAAGGCTATATGCTATATAATATCATGCTATTAGCCACGGGAGCGGAGCAGTAGTCTTAAATAACGGGGGTGTAACCGCGCGCTCATCTAGTAACTGATAAACATAATTAGTGTGTGATTACATTGCTGTAAAATACAAGTTATTTTATGACAAAATTTACCTACATTAGATACACGCTATCATCCAATTGAGATTCCACGTATTTATACCTTACCGCAGAGCCTTTTTACATTTGCATTATTTATCAACTCTCTATAAAACAATGGACATTTATTTTCCAAACAAAATCAACTTTTACATAAAAAGCAACTTAATTATGTCCTAAAATTAAAATAAGCCTATTTAATATATACAATACGAAAAATAAAATAAATTAAAATTAAATTTAGAAGGCGTCATGGAAGTCATCCGCATCGCAGTCAATCGGAAGCGTGCGCAGAAGACTGGCGGCATTGCCTCGTTGTATAGCAAACAATTATGTAGCTTGAAAGATTAAGGTTCAACGCACTTCAACTTAACCCTCGAACAGTATTCTTCCAATGATAGTCTCCGGACACAGAAATCACATTCAATTAGACAAAACAACATGAACACTGTTCCCGTCGGGTTTTCAACAAAAACAATTACAACAGATGGACCTTCGCTCAGCTGCGCTTAAATAGACATCCTACGATATGTAGGTGTCCCTAATTACCCTCTACCGCTTTGCTCCGGACCGTTTTACCCTTAAAACCTTTTCCGAATACATTGATACCGTACTGTACGTAGTTATGTAGCTTTTGTAAACTATTAAACGGGTCCGTAGTTAAGAAGCAATGTGTAGATTCATTGATCAGATACGCTGGACGGTTGTTAGGGTGACTATACAATTTATAAGACTTGACAAGTCTGCTATAAATAATTTTACCTCTAACAGACGAAGGGTAGGTAAAAAATTCGGAGTAATTATACCGTATCAGCGGTTTCAGAAAAACCTACAAAAATTTTTCCTGAGCTCTTAGGAAATGAACTGTGTTAACAATGAAGGTAAGCCCGCCTACTAACAGTTCGTCTAGAAGACGCACTATTTCTCGCGCTGGTAATATACTAAACTAGTTTCAATCGCTCTCGATGTTTTGTTTAGGTACAGGTTTTTATTGCGTTGACACATATTTTAAGGAAGTAATTAGGTCAAAAATATCACATAAAGTATAAACCCTATTAGCAAAGTCGACAGCAGTTCTGTAGTAGAATCTAAAACTTAATTTTATAAGATGAGTCATGTGTTTGATCTCCCACTCACTAATACAATCAAGCTAATAAAATTTAAATTTTTCTACTTCCATACATTTTGTAAACATGGCAATAACGCAGTTGACTTGATAGTTTATGATGATCTAAGAAAGATGATTGTCCTCAATTTACAAAGTTTAATCGACAGCCATACTGTATTAGATTAAAAGCCGCCCCAAACACAGTTGGGAAAATGTTCAGAGGATAGTTAAATAATGACGTTAAAGGAGTAATAATCTAATTTTAACAGAGACGCTTACAAACTTGTAGTGAGTGTTAAAGTTATAAAGTGCTCTTGACCAAGTTTAGGTCTTCGTTAATGATTGGTCCAGACTTGATGACTAGTTGTTATAAATTTATGATACCTATAATTTATTGCAGAAAGTATTAGGCACATTATATTTAAGGGTAATTTATTGCAAGTGAACTACAGGTACATAAATTGTTATAGCGATCTTTGTAAAAAGAAGGTAACTAAGAGGAATGTGTTCAAAGGAAACATTTTTCATATTATTTACTTATGACAAATATCCGAAATGACTTCATGTTTGTAACACAGCAGGCAAGCATGCCGTCACTATCGTATTTTCACCCTTATGTCGGTGTATATTTGCTGCAAAACGAAACAAATGGAATAAAACCGTGCATCAGAATTATAATACACAGAACGTAGCATACAAGATTGAAACAATCAATGCTATTATAAAATCCGTACATAGATACGAGCGCTTTGTTTGAAAGCTCCCGAGGCGATGTTTCTCTGAAGATTCCTTCCATTTTGACAACAAATGTTGGGCACCAAACAGAAATATTTTAAGAATGAGTTTTGCTGTAGAGGAAGAAATTGCCACAGTATATGAACGACTACTACGTTCAATTTTATTACTGACGTCAAAACAACTTTTTGACAAAATAAGAGACGAAATAAAAATGTTCGATGGCAGATGTTTAGTGAAATCACCCTTTTTAATATTCACAGGGTATCGTGTAAGTAACGAACACTTATTATCAGTAGCAATATAATTTCTGGGTTACGCACTCATCCTCCCCATGGGATCTCCACCTTTGTGTCTCACCCGCACCTTTGATGCGTCCAAAGGTGCGGGTGAGGGACAGTTCTTCTGTCCCTCGCAGTCGGGCGCGGTCGCGGGAGGAGAGGCGTGTCGATGTTGCGTTGCCGCGCGCCCTATCTCCCGCGACCAAATGTATAGTCTCACGCCTGTATCCCCGAAGGGGTAGTCAGAGGTGTAAATATTACACCCACATTTCGCTATGAATTTTTAGGTCCCACGTAATAGAGGGCGAGCCTATTGCCGTTACCGGGTGCATCACCAGACTCCGGGCTGCTATTGAGTATTCTGAAAAACCTAGTAACACTTTTGCCCGACCCGGGAATCGAACCCAGGACCTCCGATCAGCAGTCGCATACGCTATCCACTGGACCACGGAGGCAGTCGACCAAATGCGGGCGCACCATCGTTGCGTCGCGGTGGGGCCGCAGAGGAAGAGGAGATGCGGTGTTGCGTTGCCGTCCTCCCTATCCTCTGCGGCCGCTGGGTGTTTTGGCAGCGAAGCCCAACACCTTCATCCGCCGGATTTATTTTTAGGGCAAGAATTGTCTATAAAAATATTTCTCACTCTAGACAAGCCTTTAGTCGGCTATAGCACTTTAGACCAAACGTCGTAAGACATGAATATTTCTAATGTCCTACAGAATTAGTTTTGCGTACCTTACTAAATCAAAATTAGTGCCTTACTTGAACCACCTAGAGCAGTTTGATAGGTCCGTATTTCTTTCCAATTACTTTATATTTCTCGAAATTCATGTCCCCATAGATTTTATAATTTCATATGCGGTATACTGTAAGCTTTTATTGCGTCTGGTTACATATGTCATATTTTCTGTATTATTGGTGCATCATATTCTGTATGCATCAATAATACATATAATCTATTCAAACCTCAAATTATATCGCATAGAGCACGTACACACATCCGATACAAATTCACTTTCGCTCCAAACATTTGGTTGAATCGCTATCACATTTACTCACATGCAACACTGCAACGGTTACCGTGCAAACGGTGCTACTGAAAATTGGCTCAACGTTATCGATGGGTGCAATAAACTTGCAATGTTCCACAATAAAACTTACTAAATTCACGCTAGTTACACGTTTATGTTGGTAGCGTCTGTCTGATGTGGAAGCTGTCGTATGTCGCTATTCCTGTCCATGTGTGCGTCTAATAGCTGTTTGTGATTGAATGCTTTGTACGTTACTTCGATCTTGGCAAAGGTATGTTTTTGGCAGTTGTGTGTAGTTTTATTTGCTTCTGGAGGAATGAGGTGTGGTGTTTCTCCAAATCCGTCTCCACTGCGCCGTGTCCAATAGATGTCACCCACGTTGTGAGTCTCCGTCATTATAATTACGATAGATGATTTTAAACTTTCGCGATTTGTATACATCATACAAAAAACAGTCAGTAAAGTCCCTCCGCGACCACGCTCGGTGCAAGACGAGCGAAACGTCGGAAACAAATAGGGTATTATATACAAATAAGGTATTTATACCTTAACTAAGTTAACTTAACGCGATTAAGACCCGCTTAATTATTGTGTATACGTTAGATGACACCAGTTTTAGATGCTACCGTTACACACAAATATACATATTTTATCATTGCACATAATCAATTCACTATATTTAAATTAAATTTGTTAATCATATTATGAAGATATTCTACTGTAAATATCGTTATTGTTTTCTCAATTTGTGGTAACTTGAGTAAATTAACAACGTAGGAACTATAAATTGAACAATCTAATCTAAGTTACACCTTTCAAAATATATAAAAACTCGTAATAACTTAGCAGACGGCTAGTTAAATAGACAGTTTAAACGATAAGATAATATCAACAAAGGTTTCGTTTAAGCGTAGGATAATAGATTGTCATTTTAAATATAATTATGTGTTTTTATCAGATTAGAAAAACAAGAAGTTTTCATTTGTTTAAGGATTCCATTTTTATAAATACGACTTATATCAGTATTTTTAAAGTAATACTATTCGCTATGTGCGAAGTACATGGTGAGGGGTAAAGCGACCGCAGCGCTTGCCATGGCAGAAATACGCAAAAATCCGGGAAAGTAAAGTCAATTTGTACGGAGTTCGTAATAAATATAAAAGTTTAAATTGCCTAATAATAGATGTTGTTGTGTTGTGAACTGCAAAAATAACAGCAGAAATAGTCGGTGTAAGTTCTATATATTTCTTACATCGGACTGGAAAAAAAATCAAAGAAATAAATGGATAGATGCTACTGTAAAAAGGAATAAGTAAGCGAAATAATCTTTAATTACGATCATTTTTATTTGCGCTATATTTTATGTGATATTTATTAATGTCTTTATTATTTTAGTGTTGATGGGTTGCCATGATATCCCAAACCTGACGATACAATTTGAAGTGAACATTTTATGGGAACAAAAAATCAGACGAGGAAGAAAGTCCGAGTTATAAATATATCGAAAGAGGAAGGTTAATGATTCACAGGTCCTACCTAGATATACACATGTACCTAGATATGCTTGACAAAACTAAGAACCATAAAAATCTCAGATACCACATCAAGTCAAATAATAATTGAAGAATGAAGTAAATGAAATCAAACTCTACCTCTTGTGGTTGATCAAGGATGTCAAGTCAATATGTTTTCTGAATCGAAATTAAGAGACACAACCTTTATTTGTATTAGATTCATTTGCAGTGATCCCTGTGATGCTGAAATCCAAGTGGATATAACAACAACATCAAGAATTGTAATGACAAATAATTGAAGAAAGAAAGATAAAAGCTGTTGCACTGACAAAAAATCGTATGAGGATCAATCTACCGAAACAAAAAGCTAAGAATTTGTCGGTATTTCATCAATAAAAATGATCAAGAACTTCGAGATCTTGCTGGTGTGTCATTTAGCAATTTTAACTATGAAAAAATGTACAGTTTCCATTAAAAACGGATTTATATTTTTTTGATAAAAATGAAAACTGGCTTGACCTTTTCAGCATTGAGTGTATTATTTGGTGTACGCAGAACCACAATCTCACGAATATTGCATTAGATCTTACAAAATCTAGCTTTTGCAACTACTAATTTAATATTTTGGCCGAATAGAGCCACCGTACAAGCAACAATGCCCGAGTGTTTCAGTGCAGATTACATCAATACAAGAGTTATTATTGACTGTACTGAATTCCTAATTGAAATACCGACAGCAGTGGATGATAGTTTATAGTAAAAATACCACTTGTCGTCTTTTTATTTATCTTTAATTTACTATATTTACTAGAAAGCAATAAAATACTGATATGTCATTACTTGGCATTATCCCGAATAGTTGCGCATGCTAGGTATACACGTAGGAATATACTTGTCAATGCAATTTGCCATTTTACATACTAATTATAGCTTTTGTATGTCCTTTGCCACACCCTTTACGCACCATTCGATGCGTTGCGGTGGGCCGCAGAAGAAGAGGAGATGCGGTGTTGTCAGGTTGCCGTCTTCCCTAACCTCTGCGGCCGCTGGGTGTAGTGGCTGCGAAGCCTAACACCTTCATTCACAGCAAAGGATGTTGTGGCCTTCGGGCTATTCACCGGGGTGCCAGGGTAGAATGCTAACGCGACCCCCTGGAGCCCCAAAATGGCGTGGAAGTATGCGCTGTGATTTAAAGTGGGTATTAGGTCCGGCCTTGCACTCCAGCCGTCGAGTCCAACATATCCCCCGCTTTTCATCCTGCAGGGGTATGCGTAAATGCATTTCGACAGAGAGAAAAAAGAAAAGTACAATAATATAATATATCTTACACATTAACCAAATATACTGGCGGAATATTACAAAGTCGACGCAGGTAGCCGTAGTCCAGGTCTTATGTTAATCTTCAGAAGGACGATGAAGGCAAAATTGCAAGTCGGCGATGATAAATTGTGCAATAAATAGAAATGGCGCATGCAAAGCTTTTATATAACATGATTTTCATGTCGGCGATCTTTATCGACCATAAAACTAGCTCAAATAGCCATAGTTCAACCAACTCTAGGAAAACGCGATGTTCAAAACCCGACGCTTTAACTAGCCCCTTTATAATTTAAAAAAGTTTTTTTTGAGCTGCATTTTAGCAAGTTATGGCCCGTTTTATTGAAATTTAACCCAGCTATGTAATGGAATTTTAAAGTTTGCGAGTTGTTTGTCAAACCAGGGCCAAAGGAGCTATAAATACTTTAGGGATCGGACCACTTCATAAATAAAAGCCAACGGATCGCTTTTAGGTAAATAATTAATCAATCATGTACATTTAAAGCTTACTCCGAAATCTCGAAAAGTGCTCTGCGTCCATTAATACAAAGAAATCCCTTCTGAGAAAGTGTACCACGGCAATTGGGACATTGCTTACGTACCAAGGCATCCGAATGAATATCGGCACAAATTACCATACATTGCACGCAATGGTCTACAAATTCACTGACTGTCGCCACATAATAACGTAGTGGAAGCACAAAGTTTACACTGGTGCACTATCCATTAGTTTCACCCCCGCACTTACTTTCACCCCCCTTCCCGGGTCCGGCACGCCCTGATATCACTTCAAATGATATATTTGGGGGAAAGTCCGCCTTTTTTCTTTGTTTGCACTAAATTTATCGCATTGTACGAGCAGATATGCTTCCTCCGGGACCTACGTGCGTTAGCCGCGGGAAACCACTCAGGCTTTGGTGAAAACGAAAACCTAATTCTGACTGGACGGATTTTTTATGTAAAGAATAATGGTCGGTGTAACTATGCCACGCTTGGGGATATCTTTAAGTCCCCGTTGTCTTCTTATGATTACTTATCTAGCTTACTTATTTGGGTCTTAGATTTAAAGGCAAATAATTTTCTTTGACTGAAATTCCTTCATTATTCTTATATTACAAAATGTTATATAAACCAGGACGTATTATTATGTCCGTATAAAACACACATCACTTAGTGGGACCAAATCTTACGTCCATATGTTCCAAGCATTCGCCATCAAATGCCCAGAACTTACGACGGCAATATTTCTAGGGAAAGTACTTCCAACAAGAAACGCTGACAATAATTTTACTCTGAGCCGATCAATAGCTAATTTATTTTATTCAAAAAATCATCATGGAAATCCAACTGAGTATGATTTATTAAAGCTTCTTTTGTTTGGGTGATCGGTTTTAATTGCTTTTCGATCCCTTTCGAGTCGAATCCTACAATAACTTACTGAAGGTCATTTTATATTTTATTCTTAAAATTTTCCTTCCTAGCTTTGAATTAACTTTTGATTATTGGATCAGCAAAATTGAAATACAATAAATACGTAAATAAATTACGAACCAAAACAAGAAGAAGTCGTCTGCAAAATGTATAAATAAGAAAAGTTTGAGTACGCGTAATGAAAAATGTAAACAGACTTATCGGATAAAATACGAAGCTATTAATAAAAGAAAACTCACTCAAAACCAATGATCCTGAAGAAACTTTTTAAAGAAGTTGAACCGTAAACGGTTCATTACTGACACTCCCTTTAAGCCTTTCAAATAAACCTACATGTTTATGGAAAGGTAGAATATACTGACGATGGGCTCACCACAATTATTTGACGAATGATTTTAAAAGCTCGACCTCTCACCAGTCTATAATCGTAAACCTTGCCTTTAAAATACAGCGAGGAACAGAAAGGGATGAAGGAAGGTATATAGCACTTCATTAACATTTAAACGCTTTTTGCAACTCCATTTTCTGCTTCAAAGTTCTGAAACCGCTGCTTACCATAAATTCGCAGATCCTTGCATTTCGAAGCAGCTTAAAACTTACCATCTTAAAATCTCATGTCAGAGATAGCTAAAAGGTTTTAAAACTACGAAAAAAGTAAACACAAATGTCCGAACAGAGAAGCGAAAAATCCGCCGGACTTTGCCGAATAGTGTTGTAAAAGTTTGCTGAGGCGTTCGGAGCCAGATTAAAAACTATTGGCTAACGAAGCTGGTTTAATTAAAACTACCTGTAGGGGAACCCCGGGTCATCCTAGACGGACCTGTCTCAATCAAACTGCCCGTATCTTGAGACTAGGGTTGGCTCTTAAGCTATAAAATGAAATATAACTTCTAAAGAAGAAAATTAAAATATGTGCACTGTATTTATATGTATGTGTATACAGAAATTATTTATCGTAACGTGCGAACGCGGCGTGTAAACGTACAATGCGCCTGCAATCGGTACTAGGAATTTCTGGATTATAATTATTGAATTATGTTGAATTTTGTCACGTTGACATTCGTCTAGTTGGCTTGGTCGACTAGTACATCAAAATGTCTGAAATTAAATTGAGCGTACAGTAATAAAAAATATATCCAATAATTTGGCGTAAGTAACAGAGTCTATAAATGATTCTATTTTCACTCAGGAAAGGCGGAAAAAGAAGATATCGGTGTTTGAATTTTAGTTAAGAATGACCAATGTAGGTAAACAAATAGTTATACGAGTAGTATGATAGTTAAACAATGTAGGTAGGTACGTTTAAATTATCAAATGACATAATTATGTCAGATTGACATCAAAACGCAGAAGTATTTTGTAGCATCTCACTGTCACAGCCAAAGACAAAAGCAGAGCTGCACATTTTAAATCGATTTTATGTGAAATCGATAGAAAATTAAAACGATGCTGTGAGGTTTTTATTTGATTTAAACGTTGTTTTGCTTCAAAAATATTAGCTCATTGATATAATGTTGATTAAATATTAAATAACTGAATTTTAAATCAAACCAACTCTATAAAGGTCGATCGTATCGATTACTTATTTAATAATCCATACGGATATAGCACTCACGTCTATTCCTGTCACACCATTGTCTATGGCAACAATCCAATAATGAAGTATTCGTAATCAATTGGAATGCTTTTTATCATCATAAAATACTCCAGCTTTAACAAGACAAAGTGAAAATATTAAAAATCGTAGAGAAAAAAACTAATTGTTTTGTTCATATGAAGTTTAAAGTCGCCACAACAAACCCAGACCAAATTCTGCCATTGTACTTTACGCAGCGTCCGTAGGTAGATTTTGAACTCGTGGCTGCATTAATAATGTTTTATTCTTATGTTAGTATTGTATGACTTTCTTTTACATGGTAAGTAAACCCACAAGAGGTATTGTTGATTTGATTCTAACTAGATATGAAAAAAAATTATAAAAATACTAGGTATACCGGAATTTTATTAACACGCAGTTTAATTTTCAAAGTATTTAGTGGTAGTTCTAGTTAAAGTAAATTATGTAAAAACCCCTTTTTATTTTGCTAGCGCCAAATAGTGCCAGTTTGATTAACAATATTGCACAAAAAAAACACCATACAACCTTCATCACAATATCTTTAAAGAGACGTAATTTACTCGCAAGACTCGCTTGACGGCAAGAGCGTTGATTGTTTTTCGTGTAACATAGCTCTATGTGATGCGGGTAGGATGGCAGCAAAGTCATTAAGATTTCGCAACGTCTAGAAAAAATATAAGTAGTTTGAAAAGGATCCTCAAACTAGACTTGGATAATGTTAGGAAAAAGAATAAGATTTAACTTAGGGAAGTTTTTTCTGAGAGATTCAAAGGCAATCGGTTTATAAAAGTTTCACTTTTCACTCCGTTTTGGTAATCGTTTTTGGGTGATGGATCGAAGTAAGTCTTACTATGTGTTTGACAAATAGTTGTGCGACATTTAATATAGGTATATTATTATGTATGTTCTCTCAATATGTCTTTGCGGGAGGTAATATTATAAATATTATATGGTAAGTTATGTTTAATAATCGGTTAGTTGACTTTTTGAGATTATGGCAGAATATGCTGTACTTAAAATAAGCCATCTGTATGTATATGCCCATGTTCTAGCCAATAAACTTATTATTACTATAGTATCATATTGCAATCTGATAATATTAAAGGTAAAAGTTATACGAACTATTAAATAAGAAATAAAAACATGCGTTATGATGCTAAAAATAGAGTGGTTGTTCTCTTGGCAGTTATAACGTGAGCTCTCTAAAAATCCTTTGTTAAGTAAAAAAGGAAAGTATAATTTGACCCTAGTCAAATTATACTCCTTTTTTCCTTAACAAAGGATTTTTTTTTACTTAACAAAGGAGCCGATAAGAATATTTATTTGAGAAGCATTATCTAGTAATCATTACATTTTTTATTAATGTTATCGATATTTTGTGTGCACATTATTCCTTGAAGACAAAGAAAATACAGTTATGTCATTGTTGATAATTTTTAACTTTCCTGATGGGTGGTCAAAGTTATATGATTTTTATTATTGTAATTGTATTTTTTACTGGTGTACAATAAAGAATTTATCTATCTGTCTTCATGTTATAATTTTATGCTGGAGGCCTTTAACATTCATTTTAAATTACTACATTAGTCAGGACCACCAATGTACTAAATAGATCCAATAAAATTTGTAATTCCAGAATACAAAATGATCGACTGTACTTAGACGCAACAAAAAAAAATATTGATTTTTGGGCTGTTTAAAATAACGGACACAATGTACACCCCGATTTGAAACAACCACATGTAGATCATAAAATATGTTGTCCCATGTGAATATTCTACCCACTATAATCGGTGCAGTGCTTAACGGGGAAGCCACCACTTTAAGCCACTAGCACTACCACTAGCCATTCGTACAGTCGAGACATTCAGTTATGTATCGAGTCTTCAACAGCCCAAGTATGTACGTCTTTGTACAAACTAGGACACAAATCTCCATCCTACACTAACTATATTAATATTTATAAACTTAGACTCACAAACTACCGAGAACTAGACTACTAACGGACCAAGTGGGCTTGCCAAACATATTTCTAAGTTCTAGTGCAATTGGTGGTCAATACGTTTGGCATCTACTTCGGAAACTAGCACTCTGTCGGGCGACTTGGCCAATGTTAATCACTGTGTTTTACATCTTAAGTTAGGAGAACTATGTTAATGAAGGTAGCAAATGGTTTCGTGCTTTAATTTAAACAGAATTGTCATAGATATAATCATCTGATCCCAAAGTAAGTCGAGACTACGTCGATCAAATCTAATATTAATATATAAAGGTGAAAGAGTTTGTTTGTTTGCTTGAACGCGCTAATATCAGGAACTACTGATCCGATTTGAAAAATTATTTCAGTGTTAGATAGACTATTTATCGAGGAAGGCTATATGCTATATAACATCATGCTATTAGCCACGGGAGCGGAGCAGTAGTCTTAAATAACGGGGGTGTAACCACGCGCTCATCTAGTAACTGAAAACATAATTAGTGTGTGATTACATTGCTGTAAAATACAAGTAATTTTATGACAGATAAATTACATTAGACACACGCTATCATCCAATTGAGATTCCACGTATTTATACTAAGGTATAAATAATGTGTATGTAAAAAAGCTCTATGATAAGTCATAGAGCTTTTTTACATACACATTATTTATCAACTCTCTATAAAACAATTATGTAGCTAGAAAGATTAAGGTTCAACGCACTTCATCTTAACCCTCGAACAGTAGTATTCCAATGATAGTCTCCGGACACAGAAATCACATTCAATTAGACAAAACGACATGAACACTGTTCACGTCGGGTTTTCAACAAAAACAATTACAACAGATGGGCCTTCGCTCAGGTGCGCTCAAATAGACATCCTACGATATGTAGGTGTCCCTAATTACCCTGTACCGCTTTGCTCCGGACCGTTTTACCCTTAAAACCTTTTCCGAATACATTGATACCGTACCGTACGTAGTTATGTAGCTTTTGTAAACTATAAAACGGGTCCGTAGTTAAGAAGCAATGTGATTCATTAATCAGATACGCTGGACGGTTGTTAGGGTGACTTTACAATTTAAAAGACTGGACAAGTCTGCTATAAATAATTTTACCTGTAACAGACGAAGGGTAGGTAAAAAATTCGGAGTAAGTATACCTGTATCAGCGATTTCTTTCGGAGCTCCTTGGAAATGAACTGTGTTAACAATGAAGGTAAGCCTCCTACTAACAGTACGTCTAGAAGACGCACTATTTCTCGCGCTGATAATATACTGACCTAGTTTCAATTGCTCTCGATGTTTTGTTGACAGGTTTTAATTGCGTAGACACATATTTTGAGGAAGTAGTTAGGTTTTTAAGACGGTATCCTCGCAAAGCAGAAATGTGAACAATAACGAACCGTCAAAAATATCACATAAAGTATAAACCCTATTTGCAAAGTCGACAGCAGTTCTGTAGTAGAATCTAAAACTTAATTTCTCACTAATACAATCAAGCTAATATTTTTTTTTTTTTTTTACTTCCGTACATTTTGTAAACATGGCAATAACGCAGTTGACTTGATAGTTTATGATGATCTAAGAAAGATGATTGTCCTCAATTTACGAAGTTTAATCGACCGCCATACTGTATTAGATTAAAAGCCGCCCCAAACACAGTTGGGAAAATGTTCATTGGATAGTTAAATAATGACGTTAAAGGAGTAATAATCTTATTATAACAGAGACGCTTAGAAACTTGTAGTGAGTGTTAAAGTTATAAAGTGCTCTTGACCAAGTTTAGGGCTTCGTTAATGATTGGTCCAGACTTGATGACTAGTTGTAATAAATTTATGATACCTATAATTTATTGCAGAAAGTATTAGACACATTATATTTAAGGGTAATTTATCGCAAGTGAACTCCAGGTACATAAATTGTTATAGCGATCTTTATGTAAAAATAAGGTATCTAAAAGAAATGTGTTCAAAGGAAATATTTTTCATATTATTTATTTATGACAAATATCCGAAATGACTTCATGTTTGTAACACAGCAGGCAAGCATGCCGTCACTATCGTATTTTCACCCTTATGTCGGTGTATATTTGCTGCAAAACGAAACAAATGGAATAAAACCGTGCATCAGAATGATAATACACAGAACGTAGCATACAAGATTGAAACAATCAATGCTATTATAAAATCCGTAGGTAGATACGAGCGCTTTATTAGAAAGCTCCCGAGGCGATGTTTCTCTGAAGATTTCTTCCATTTTGACAACAAATGTTGGGCACCAAACAGGAATATTTTAAGAATGAGTTTTGCTGTAGAGGAAGAAATTGCCACAGTATATGAACGACTACTACGTTTAATTTTATTACTGACGTCAAGACAGCTTTTTGACAAAATAAGAGACGAAATAAAAAAATTCGATGCCTAGTGAAATTGTTGAATATTAGGTACAAAAATTTATCTGTAAGTTTTTAACTAATAAGGTTTGTATCGCTCGCCTATTGGCCATATGGTTTGTTTCTTAATTTATTATGTTCTATGTGACAGCTCTTCTGTGTCAGGAGCTAGAGACATTGCTTCCAAATGCATTAATAGTAAAGGATTATAATATATTGAAATATTCCACTACAAATTCAATCTTTTATTTACGCCCACCTAATTTTCAATAGGTTATGGGCCCAGTGTGCGCGAGTAAAATCCGCTGTGTTGAAAATATCTTTTTGAAAAATGGAGTCTTCCAAAGTTAAACGAAATATAAAACCGTTCAATGGCGAGAAGTATAGCGTCTGGAAATTTCGTATCCGAGCGTTGCTGAGTGAAATGAATGTGATAAAAGTTATTGACGACGTCCCATTAGTACGCGACGAAAATTGGGAGAAAAACAATTGCATAGCTAAAAATGTAATTATTGAATATCTTTCAGACTCTTACCATGGATTTGCCAAGGAAAACATTTCGGCAAAAGATATTCTAAAAAATTTGGATGCGTTATATGAGCGTAAGAGCATCGCGACGCAATTGGCGTTGAGAAAAAAGTTGTTGTCGTTAAAATTAAAGAGTGAAATACCGCTGATAAAACACTTTACCACGTTCGATGAGCTCATCACTGAGCTACTAGCCGCTGGTGCAAAGTTAGAAGAAACCGATAAGGTTGCTCATTTATTGCTTACTCTACCTTCGACTTATGACGGAATCATAACAGCAATCGAAACCTTATCGGAAGATAATCTGACGTTAGCTTTCGTGAAAACACGGCTATTGGATCATGAAGTGAAGTTGAAAAATGAGTCAGGCGATATGAGTGCAAAAGTGTTGCACATTGAAACGAAAAGTGACAAGTTGATGAAAAGAAAATTTGATAATCGACAGTCAAATAAAAATATGAAACAAAAGAAGGAGGATTCTAAGTTCATAAAAAATGTCATCATTGTGGACGTAGAGGACATATACGAAATGATTGTTTCTATTTCAAACGAATGAACCAACAAAAGGGTCCAAGAACACTACAATCTGTCGAGATAAGCGAAAATAAACAATCAGCATCGAATGAGTTCTCAGGGTTTGCTTTTATGACCGGCGAATCTGAAACGCAAGACTATGATAACAAAATTACTTTTCTTCTAGATTCTGGCGCTTCGGATCACATTATCAATAGAGAAGACTTATTTACTAACTTTGTTGTTTTAGACACACCACTGAAAATGTCAGTTGCTAAAAATGGCGAATTTATTTCAGCTGCAAAAAGCGGCAACATGCAGGTTAACAGCAACATGGGTGTACAGGGTTGCTTGGAGGGCGTTTTGTACTGTCCGGAGGCTCCGTACAATTTGCTATCCGTTTCCAAACTGCAGCGAGCTGGCTACACTGTCATTTTTGGTACTGACGGTACGAGAATATGCAAACGAGGTAAAACCGTGATGAAAGGTATGTCTTCCAACAATTTAATTTCTGTAGACTTGGTGGCATCAGTAAGCGTTAGTCGTCCTGTTTTCCAAGCATGCACAAGTGATCAAAATAATTACAAATTATGGCATCAGCGCCTTGGTCACATGAGTAAAAATAAATTTATAGAAATAAAACGACATGAGTTGTTTGAGGACATAAATGAATTAAGCGCTGTAGTGCCGGATGATGATTTGTGTGAAGCTTGCATTAATGGAAAGCAGAGCCGGCTTCCGTTTAATCACGCCAAGGACAAAAGTCACATAAATCGACCACTATTTGCTGTCAGTTCTGATGTCTGTGGTCCTGTCACTCCAACAACAGTTGATAATAAAAATTATTTCGTGATGTTTATTGATCAATATACTCATTATTGTGTTACATACCTGATAACATACAAATCAGACGTATTTGCTGCGTTCAAAGATTTTGTTGCAAAAAGTGAAGCTAAATTTAATTTAAAGGTAGTAAATTTGTTTTGCGATAACGGTGGTGAGTACTTATCTGCTGAAATGAAAAGCTACTGTGCTGAAAAGGGTATTTCATATCATTTAACAGTTCCTAGAACTTCACAGCAAAATGGTGTTTCTGAACGAATGGTGAGAACCATTACTGAGAAAGCTCGTTCTATCTTAAACGGTGCTCAATTAGATAAGGTTTTTTGGGGTCAAGCAGTTTTGACTGCAGTTCATTTAATAAATATAACACCTACTAAAGCCTTAAAACTTTTAAAAACACCATATGAGATGTGGCACGATAGGAAACCTAAAGCAAAATATTTAAAGGTTTTTGGATCGACAGTCTTTGTGCATAACAAAACGACCAAAGCTAAATTTGATGATAAATCATGGAAAGGTATTTTAATGGGTTATGAACCAAACGGTTATAAAGTTTGGAACCCAAATTGCGAAAAGTTCATAGTAGTCAGAGATGTTATCGTGGACGAAAGTAACTTTTTGAAGTCCAGGCCTCCTTGGAAGTCTGAAGAGAATATCGAAAATTCTCATGACAAAACTGATAATGACATTGTGTCAAAGTCAGTGTCAAGTAAGTTCCGAGACTACTCTGAAACAGAACTAGATAGCTCAAAATCTAGTGGGTATGATGAATGTCCAATTAAAGTTCGCAAATTGAACCATGATACGTTAAGCGAGGTACGTTTTGATAATTCAATGACTAGTCGTTCTGAAAATACAAACAAAAATATTGAACTTAGGAGGAGTGATAGGATTAAAGAAAAACCCCCTGTTTCATATAATGAAATTGATGACGTAGACTATTTAATGTGCGCTCAGACTATTTTATGCAATTTACCGAAATCATTTGATGAGATTAAGCATAGAAATGATAGAAGTAAATGGGAAAGCGCGATAAGGGAGGAACTTAATTAATTACATAAAAATGAAACATGGACTTTAGTACCACGACCACCAAACAAAAACATCGTAGATTGTAAATGGATTTTTACTATCAAAAATGATGAATTTGGAAATCCTCAACGTTATAAAGCGCGTTTAGTGGCGCGCGGTTTTAGTCAACAGTATCTTACAGACTATAATGAAACCTTTGCGCCTGTCGCCAGAATAGCCAGTTTTAGATTCATTATTAGCTTCGCCAATCAATTCAACTTATTAGTCCATCATATGGACGTCAAGACTGCCTTCCTAAATGGCGAATTAAAAGAGGAAATCTATTTAAGAGTTCCCGAGGGTGTGTCATGTAAAGAAGGCTATGTTTGTAAATTACAAAAGGCGCTATATGGACTTAAACAAGCGGCGAGGTGTTGGTTCGAAGTATTTGAACATGCTTTGAAAGAAAAAGGTTTTCAAAATTCATCAGCTGACAGATGTATATACATACTAGATAAAGGAGATATATATAAAATATATACTTAGTGTTATACGTTGATGATTTAGTAGTAATTTGTGCTGACCTAAATACAATGACTAATTTCAAAAGATATTTGATGAGCAAATTCCAAATGACCGATTTAGATGAAATAAAATTGTTTCTGGGCATAAAAATCACTAAAGAAGGTGATCAAATGTCTTTAGACCAAAGTGCATACATTAAAACAGTCTTGACCAAGTTTAATATGCATGAGTGTAAACCTGTGTCTACCCCTTTAGAAAATAAGTTAAATTATGACGCATTGAACTCTGAGGAGAGATATGACGCACCTTGTCGAAACGTCATAGGATGCCTTATGTATATTATGCTATGTACTAGGCCAGATCTAAGCGTCAGTGTAAACATACTGAGTAGGTACACACACAAAAATAATAAAGAATTATGGCAATGTCTTAAACGGGTATTAAGGTACTTAAAAGGCACAACCGATCTAAAATTGTGTTACATAAGATGTAAATACAATGATATTTTGTGTGGGTACGTAGACTCAGACTGGGGTGGTAATGATACACAGGATAGAAAAAGTACAACCGGGTATTTGTTTAAGCTCTTTGACCAGTGCACGATTTCCTGGAATACAAGAAAACAGTCGTCAGTCGCGGCTTCTTCGACTGAAGCTAAGTATATGGCATTATTCGAAGCAGTCAGAGAAGCACTGTGGCTTAAATCTTTAGCAGCCAGTATAAGCATGCACATCACTGTGCCAATTGTCATCTATGAAGACAATAATGGTTGTATAAGTATAGCCAATAATCCAACATGTCACAAACGGTCAAAACATATTGACATAAAATATCATTTTTCTCGAGAACAAGTTGAGAAAAATGTAATAAAATTAAATTATATTCCCACAGGTGAACAGCTAGCAGACGCACTGACAAAAGCACTACCTGCAATCACGTTTCAAATGTTGAGATGCAAAATGGGTGTACAATAGTAGTGTGAATAAGTATGTAGACAAAATACAAGATTTTATGTATTTAATTTTAAACATAACAATATTCAATTAGTGAAATTGAATTTTTATGTTGATTTGAGAACTTAAGTTGAATTGGTCTGGTTGGCGGTTTTACTGGGTTTTCCCCAACCCTCGAACGAATGTTGGACCAAATTGTAATTCCCCAGTAAGCATTTGGAAGTATATGTGATCTAGTTAGGTAGTAAATTTAAATTGATTTTTGTTTGTATAACTACCGATTAATTTTTGAGGGGGCGTGTTGAATATTAGGTACAAAAATTTATCTGTAAGTTTTTAACTAATAAGGTTTGTATCGCTCGCCTATTGGCCATATGGTTTGTTTCTTAATTTATTATGTTCTATGTGACAGCTCTTCTGTGTCAGGAGCTAGAGACATTGCTTCCAAATGCATTAATAGTAAAGGATTATAATATATTGAAATATTCCACTACAAATTCAATCTTTTATTTACGCCCACCTAATTTTCAATAGAAATAACCCTTTTAATATCCACAAGGTATCGTGTAAGTTACGAACACTTATCAGTAGCAATATAACTTCTGGGTCACGCACTCATGCTAATTATATATTTTTTACACTTTAACTAAAAGGCATTGGTTCCTGAATCGAGGAATATGTTTAAGACGTTTAAGTGTTTTCAGATATATTTTTAAGACGTCTGGAATGGCAACTAACTAAAAATATTCGTGGTGAATTTTAATCTACCTGGTTTTTACGCTCAGGTTGGCACAGAATACGTTGTACATCATTAATACTTCTCTATATAGACTTGGCGGCAATCTAGAAGCTATCGAGCGCAAAGCACAATTTACCTGTTTAGTTTTCAAGCCGTAAAAGTAGGCAAACAGCTGTTGGGATTTCTAGATTAGCGTTATGTTCTAACTGCGCTAGTTCGTAGATTGGAGTAGTGTTATCTTCGATATTAAGATGGGCTTTATATTAGGGCTTTGGACTTCGTGTTATTTATAAATATAAGTAATTTTGTTGGACTAAAGTTTTGATATGGTAAAATGGGTATGCTTGAAATAACCTCTACTAAATATAGTCAGCCAAAAATTAAGGATTGTTTTAATTTTGACTGTAAGGATGGCGTACCTAATGGTTTAAGCGTCGCCTTATGACACTACACCGAGGATTGTAAGTCTGATTCCAACACAGAAAAAACATATTACAATTTACAAAGATCTATGCCCAGTCTGAGTGTCGATTGCGACCCGTGTTTGACATTTGTAAAGTCCCATATATAAGATTTATTTTTAGTGCGAGTATTGTCTATGAAAATATTCTTATTTGTTAAGAATAGAATTTTCATTTTCGACTACATGTATTTGACCGTGCCTAGAGTATTTCAAAAGCTCCCTATTTTTTGCCAATTATCTTTTATATTTAACAAATTTCGTGTACCCATAGCTAGATAGATAGATTTCATATGTGGTATGCTACAGGCTTTAATCGCGTCTGGCGTCCATCCCTATAATCCATTCCATCCTCAAATCATATCGCATAGAACACGTACAAACATCCGATACAAATTCACTTTCGCTCCAAAGATTTGGTCGAATCGCTATCACATTTATATCGCTAACACAGTTTGTGATTGAATGCTTTGTACATTACTTCGATCTTGGCAAAGGTATGTTTTTGGCAGTTGTGTATTGTAGTCTTATTCACGCCCTTTACGCACCATTCGATGCGTTGCGTTGGGCCCGCAGAGGAAGAGGAGATGCGTTGTTGTCAGGTTGCCGACTTCCCTATCCTCTGCGGCCGCTGGGAGTGCTGGCGGCGGAGCCCAACACCTTCATTTGCCGCCAAGGATGTTGTGGTCTTCAGGCTATTCGCCGGGGTGCCAGGGTAAAATGCTAACGCGACCCCCTGGCGCCCCAAAATGGCGTGGAAGTATGCGCTGTGGTTTAAGTGGGTGTTACGGCCTTGCACTCCAGCCGTCGACTCCCAAATATCCCCCGCTTTTCATCTTGCGGGGGTATGCGTTAATGCATTTCCACAGAGAGAAAAAAGAAAGGTTTAATAATATAATATATATTTCACATTAACCAAATATACTGGCGGAATATTACAAAGTCAATGCAGGTAGCCCTAGTCCAGTATATAGTATGTAGTATGTTAATCTACAGAAGGACGATGAAGGCAAAATTACAACTCGGCGATGATAAATTGTGCGGTAAATAGAAATGGCGCATGCAACGCTTTTATATAACATGATTTTCATGTCGGCGATCCTTATCGACCATAAAACTAGCTCAAATAGCCATAGTTCAACCAACTCTAGGAAAATGCGATGTTCAAAACCTGACGCTTTAACTAGCCCCTTTATAATTTAAAAAAGTTTTCGGCTGCATTTTAGCAAGTTACGGCCCGTTTTATTGAAATTTAACCCGGTCATGGAATGGAATTTTAAAGTTTGCGAGTTGTTTGTCAAACTAGGGCCAAAGGAGCTATAAATACTTTAGGGATCGGACCACTTTATAAATAAAATCCAACAGAACGCTTTTAGGTAAATAATAAATTAATCATGTATATTTAAAGCTTATTCCGAAATCTCGAAAAGTGCTCTGCGTCCATTAATACAAAGAAATCCCTTCTGAGAAAGTGTGCCAAGGCAATTGGGACATTGCTTACGCACCAAAGCATCCGACTGAATATCGGACGAATTACCATACATTGCACGCAATGGTCTACAAATTCACCGACTGTCGCCACATAATAACGTAGTGGAAGCACAAAGTTTACACTGGTGCACTATCCGTGAGTTTCACCCCCGCACTTACTTTCACCACCCTTCCCGGGCCCGGCACGCCCTGACATCACTTCAAATGATATATTTGGGGGCAAGTCCGCCTTTTTTCTTTGTTTGCACTAAATTTATCGCATTGTATGAGCAGATATGCTTCCTCCGGGACCTACGTGCGTTAGCCGCGGGAAACCACTCAGGCTTTGGTGAAAACGAAAACCTAATTCTGACTGGACGGATTTTTTATGTAAAGAATAATGGTCGGTGTAACTATGCCACGCTTGGGGATATCTTAAGTCCCAGCTGTCTTCTTATGATTACTTATCTAGCTTACTTATTTGGGTCTTACATTTGAAGGCAAATAATTTTCTTTGACTGAAATTCCTTCCTTATTCTTATATAACAAAATTTTATATAAACTAGGACGTATTATTATGTCAGTATAAACCACACGTCACTTAGTGGGACCAAATCTCACGTCCATAAGTTCCAAGCATTCCCCATCAAATGCCCAGAACTTACGACGGCAATATTTCTAGGGAAAGTACTTCCAACAATAATTTTAATTTTTCAATAAAATAATAATTTTACTCTGGGCCTTTTATTTTATTCAAAAAATCATCATGGAAATCCAACTAAGTATGATTTACTAAAGCTTCTTTTGTTTGGGTTATCGGTTTTAATTGCTTTTCGATCCCTTTCGATTTGTTTAAGAGCCTTAAGTCGCAACGAATCCTACAATAACTTACTGAAGGTCATTTTATATTTTATTCTTAAAATTGTCCTTCCTAGCTTTAAATTAACTTTTGATTATTGGATCAACAAAATTAAAATACAATAAACACGTAAAGAAATTACGAACCAAAACAAGAAGAAGTCGTCTGCAAAATGTATAAATAAGAAAAGTTTGAGTACGCGTAATGAAAATTGTAAACAGACTTATCGGATAAAATACAAAGCTATTAATAAAAGAAAACTCACTCGAAGCCAATGATCCTGAAGAAACTTTTTCAAGAAGTTGAACCGTAAACGGTTCATTACTGACACTCACTTTAAGCCTTTCAAATAAACCTACATGTTTATGGAAAGGTAGAATATACTGACGATGGGTTCACCACAATTATTCGACGAGTTGATTTTAAAAGCTCGACCTTTCGCCAGTCTATACTCGTAAACCTTGCCTTTAAAATACAGCGAGGAACAGAAAGGGATGAAGGAAGGTATATAGCACTTCATTAACATTTAAACACTTTTTGCAACTCCATTTTCTGCTTCAAAGTTCTAAAACCGCTGCTTACCATAAATTTGCAGATCCTTGCATTTCGAGGTAGCTTAAAACTTACCATCTTAAAATCTCATGTCAGAGATGGCTAAAAGGTTTTAAAACTACGAAAAAAGTAAACACAAATATCCGAACAGAGCAGCGAAAAATTCGCCGGACTTTGCCGAATAGTGATGTAAAGGTTTGCTGAGGCGTTCGGAGCCAGATTAAAAACTATTGGCTAACGAAGCTGGTTTAATTAAAACTACCTGCAGGGGAGCCCCGGGTCATCCTAGGCGGACCTGTCTCGATCAAACTGCCCGTATCTTGAGACTAGGGTTGGCTCTTAGGCTATAAAATGAAATATAATTTCTAAAGAAGAAAATTTAAATATGTACATTGTAGTTATATTATGTATGTGTATACTTGTTGCAGCTGACGGTCACAGATTTGGCAAATAAACATGTGGCTCGCCCAATTATTATAATTAAGTATTTCAGCTTCTTATAAAACTTAAGACTTTTGCAACTTTGATAGATAAAATGAGCGTCCGTAGGTAGATTTTGAACTCGTGGCTGCATTAGTAATGTTTTATTCTTATTATTTTTTTTTTCTTTTTAAAAAGACAAATGTTAGTATTGTATGACTTTCTTTTACATGGTAAGTAAACCCACAAGAAGTATTGTTGATTTGATTCTAACTAGATATGAAAAAATATATTTATAAAAATACTAGGTATACCGGAATTTTATTAACACGCAGTTTAATTTTCAAAGTATTTAGTGGTAGTTCTAGTTAAAGTAAATTATGTAAAAACCCCTTTTTATTTTGCTAGCGCCAAATAGTGCACGTTTGATTAACAATATTGCACAAAAGAAACACCATACAAACTTCATCACAATATCTTTAAAGATACGTAATCTACTCGCTAGTGTCAACCTTGACGGCAAGAGCGTTGATTGTTTTTCGTGTACATAGCCCTATGTGATGCGGGTAGGATGGCAGCAAAGTCATTAAGATTTCGCAACGTCTAGAAAAAAATATAAGTAGTTTGAAAAGGATCCTCAAACTAGACTTGGATAATGTTAGGAAAAAGAATAAGATTTATCTTAGGGAAGCTTTTTCTGAGAGATTCAAAGGCAATCGGTTTATAAAAGTTTCACTTACTATCCTACAACGGTTCTCAGGTTTTTAATATCCACTTTTTCTCCGTTTTGGTAATCGTTTTTGGGAGATGGATCGAAGCGTTTGAAACTATGTGTTTGACAAAAGGTTGTGCGACATTTAATATAGGTACATATATGTATGTTGTCTTTCCGATAGCTAATATTTATATCTTATGTTTGATATTCAGTTAGTTGACCTTTTGAGATAATGGCAGAATATTATGCGATACTTAACATAAGTGACCGTGTGGTTGACGGCATAGAATACAAGTGTCACCACCCCCTATCTTCCCGTGGGTGTCGTAAGAGGCTACTAAGGGATAACACGATGCAAATACCATCTTTGCGTAGAGACGGAAAACTCGACATCAAACCCTATACGACTGCCTCGTTGGTCTCGCGGCATAAATGTGCGCGTGGGATCGGGAGGTCCCGGGTTCGAGTCCTGGGTCGGGCAGTGTTATTGGGTTTTTCTGTCACGAAATTCTCAGTAGCAGCACGGAGTCTGGAAATGTGCCCGGTACGGCAATAGGCTCGCCCCTTATTACGTGGGACTAAAGTATATCTGGCGAAAAGTGGGTGTAGAAATAAACCTCTGCCTACCCCTTCGGGGATAAAAGGCGTGACGATATGTGTGTATGTATGTTAACATAAGTTTCACCATCGGTATGCATATGACCATGTTCTAGCCATGTGCGAACATACATAAGAACCAAGTGAGGGTAGGTGTCGAAACCCGCTCTTCCACAAGACGGCTTTGAGATTTCATCAGTCTCTCCGCGACCACGATCGGTGCAAGACGATCGAAACATCGGAAAGAAATAGTTATTTATATATTAAATAAGTTAATTTTACGCGATTAAGATAAGCTTAATTATTTCGTATGATGAATACAAATCGTGAAAGACAGGTAATTTTTTTTGTTGAAGAGGACTTGTCATTATCTACGATGTAACTTTGAGAGTGTAATTGATTGAGTTATGAGCAGTGATCGGATAATCGGATGCATATTCACCTAAAGTTCATTTTTGGCTAGGATATTAGGAAGCGGCTTCTGAAAACATATTTTTTTAAATATGAATCCCGGGATTCCAGAAAATTCGGGAATGTGAAACTACTCTGTAACATGGTGAGGAAACGACGTCTTTAACATGTTGTTTTAATAAAAAAAAACTGGTGTCCGGGATTACATAATTATCTTAATATATAAAATCCTTGCGTTACTGACTGACTGACAGACACGCTACAGCCAAAACTATTGGGCGCAGGAACCTGAAATTTGGCATGTATGTTCCTTGGGGACCGTAGGGGTGTAATAAGAAGGGATTTTCCGAAATTCCCACGGGATCGGCCAAAACGGGTAAATTTAAAATAATTGCAGGTATAGCTGCTGGCGTCCTCTAGTTACTGTATAAAGATAAATTTATTTGCATTTAACATGTGTAGTATATACAGGACATATCCTTTACAATAGTTGTTTTTTATTAGTGCAAGTATCAACATGTTTTGCCATGACGGCGTACAAATGTAATTAGGTAATATAATTTATGATAAGTAATGACTATAATGTAATCAATTATAAGAATTGATTCAAATATTAATTAAAGTAGAAATTGTTAATAGTGATAAATTCATTACATTAAAAGTCAAGAATTAAAATACCTACTAAACTAAATGCTAAATATAATGTCAGTTAATTAAATGTCATAAAATAATGTCCATATATTCAAAATGTCAATATTATAAAATAAAAAAATTAATAAAATAATTATAAAAACCATAAGTCACTGGTGCATTTATAGTTCAATTAAAATGTGTCATCCAAGTAACATTTTTTTGCTAACATTTCTTTAACTTTGTTCCTAAATATTTTTATATTTAATGATTTGAGTTCTTTTGGGAGCTTATTAAAAATTTTTGGCGCCATACAAAATATACTGTTACGCAAATGAGTAGTTTTGGCGCAGTGTATATTGTCTCGTCTGTTGCGTTGGACAGTGTCTGACAGTCTTCGGAATAGTGACGGATTAGTTTTAACAAAAACACATGTCTCTAGAATGTATAACGATGGCAGTGTTAGGATGTGAAGTAAGGTTGAAAACTGTCAGTGAATTGCAAGCCAAACATAGCGCGGATACATCTTTTTTGGAGTTTAAATATTATATTTTTGTCCTTTGAGTTGCCCCAGAAAATTACCCCATATCTTAAAATGAAACCTACTAAGCCATGATATGCCGTGAGGAGTGTATCTAAATTTACCGTCGGAGCTAGTTAGTATAGGGCGTACGAAGCTCTACTCAATCTATTACTGAGATTTTGAATTTGATCTTTCCAATTCAATTTTTTATCTATAATCAGCCCAAGAAATGTTGTACTGTCTACTTCGTTTATTAGTGTGTTATCATAACATATCTTCGTTTGCAATTGAGCTTCTATTCTCTGGCTAAAATGCATTATGTTAGTTTTAAATAAATTAATTTTTAAATTATTATTATTTAACCACGAAATAATTGATTTCACGCTATTATTAATGTCTGTTTCGTATGAATATGGATTTTTGCAGGATATTGTCAATGTACTGTCGTCAGCAAAGAGAGTCATCGGATGATTAGTGAAATTTGGTAGGTCATTTATATAGATATTGAATAGAAGGCTTCCCATTACTCTGCCTTGTGGGACACCAAATTTGATTTGTCGCTCATATTTTGATTTATATAATACCTCCATATTGTTTCTACTATCCAATCTCGAAATAACTGTAATTTGTTTCCTATTTTTTAGATAAGATCCTATTAGATTTAAAATGTTACCCCTTATATCGTAGCACTCTAACTTGTTTTTCAATATATTATGATCTAAATAGTCAAAGGCCTGGGTCATATCACAATATATAGCGCATACAGGTGTCCGTTTGTCAATGTTTGTCATTATGTTATGAAGAAAATCGTATATAGCCATATTAGTTGTCATATTCTTCCTGAAACCTTTTTGTTGCCGGCATAGTAGGGAATTTGATTCGAAGTACGTGTAAATCTGATTGTAAACATATTTTTCAAAGATTTTTGATATAACTGACAGCAGTGCAATAGGTCTATAGTTTTTCATTAGATCCATACTTTCTTTCTTATGTAGTGGTATAATTATGGATGTTTTAAGGCTTTCTGGGAATACACCATCACTTATACATAAGTTCAATATATAACTTAGATGATGTCATATCAAGTGCCCCACAGATTTGACTATCCCTGTTGCTATTTCGTCGTGGCCAACACTTTTCGAATTTTTGAGATTTCTTATAATATTTAAAATGTCCATAGGTGTGCTTGGAAGCATAAACATTGAGTTTTTCCTACTTTCTATAAGAGACGTGACTTTATTTCCATAATTTTGTAATGGTACAATTTTGTCAATGAAGTAATTATTAAATGCATTTGCTATCATGGTGGGGTCAGTAATATAATAATTGTATATTTACCTGAATTGGTATCCTCGCGAAGCAGAAATGTGAACGATAACGAAACCGTCAAAAATATCACATAAAGTATAAACCCTATTTGCAAAGTCGACAGCAGTTCTGTAGTAGAATCTAAAACTTAATTTCTCACTAATACAATCAAGCTAATATTTTTTTTTTTTTTTTACTTCCGTACATTTTGTAAACATGGCAATAACGCAGTTGACTTGATAGTTTATGATGATCTAAGAAAGATGATTGTCCTCAATTTACGAAGTTTAATCGACAGCCATACTGTATTAGATTAAAAGCCGCCTCAAACACAGTTGGGAAAATGTTCAGAGGATAGTTAAATAATGACGTTAAAGGAGTAATAATCTTATTATAACAGAGACGCTTACAAACTTGTAGTGAGTGTTAAAGTTATAAAGTGCTCTTGACCAAGTTTAGGTCTTCGTTAATTATTGGTCCAGACTTGATGACTAGTTGTAATAAATTTATGATACCTATAATTTATTGCAGAAAGTATTAGACACATTATATATTATTTAAGGGTAATTTATCGCAAGTGAACTACAGGCACATAAATTGTTATAAGTAGCGATCTTAAAAATTTTTTTTTTAAATGTGTTCAAAGGAAATATTTTTCATATTATTTATTTATGACAAATATCCGAAATGACTTCATGTTTGTAACACAGCAGGCAAACATGCCGTCACTATCGTATTTTCACCCTTATGTCGGTGTATATTTGCTGCAAAACGAAACAAATGGAAAAAAACCGTGCATCAGAATGATAATACACAGAACGTAGCATACAAGATTGAAACAATCAATGCTATTATAAAATCCGTAGGTAGATACGAGCGCTTAATTAGAAAGCTCCCGAGGCGATGTTTCTCTGAAGATTTCTTCCATTTTGACAACAAATGTTGGGCACCAAACAGGAATATTTTAAAAATGAGTTTTGCTGTAGAGGAAGAAATTGCCACAGTATATGATCGACGTAGTAGTCGTTCATATACTGTGGCAATTTCTTCCTCTATTTCATTTTATTTCTGACGTCAAGGCAGCTTTTTGACAAAATAAGAGACGAAATTAAAATGTTCGATGGCAGATGTTTAGTGAAATCACCCTTTTAATATCCACAAGGTATCGTGTAAGTTACGGACACTTATTATCAGTAGCAATATAACTTCTGGGTTACGCACTCATCCCCCTCGTGGGATCTCCACCTTATGGTGGTGGGGGAGGGGCTCAGTAACCGTGGTTGGCTCACCCACGGTAAAGCTAAGCGAGATCCCGGGAGTGGACGCTCCGCGTGGGCTTGACGGAGGCCTGCGCAGGATGCGTCCAAAGGTGCGGGTGCTAAGGACAGTTCTTCTGTCCCTCACAGTCGGGCGCGGTCGCGGGAGGAGAGGCGTGTTGGTGTTGCGTTGCCGCGCGCCCTATCTCCCGAGACCAAATGTGTAGTGTCACTCATGTATCCCCGAAGGGGTAGGCAGAGGTTTAAATACCTATTACACCCACATTTCGCCATGAATTTTTAGGTCCCACGTTATAGGGGGCGAGCCTATTGCCGTTACCGGGCACATCACCAGACTCCGGGCTGCTACTGAGTATTCTGAAAAACCCAGTATCATTTTTGCCCGACCCGGGAATCGAACCCAGGGCCTCCGATCAGCAGTCGCTTACGCTATTTACTGGACCACGGAGGCAGTCGACCAAATGGGGTGCACCATCGTTGCGTCGCGGTGGGGCCGCAGAGGAAGAGGAGATGCGGTGTTGCGTTGCCGTCCTCCCTATCCTCTGCGGCCGCTGGGAGTTTTGGCGGCGAAGCCCAACACCTTCATCCGCTGCCAAGGGGATTTTGATCGGGGCCATGACCATCTGGCGAGCCAATACCCTTTGGGGGGTAGCGAGGAATGCTTCGGTGATACCCGACCCTCCGACACATGGGTACATGAGGAACACGGGTTGGTTTTTGGTCAGTAAGAGTCTGACAGTCCCCTTCGGCCTTCCCCGAGGGCGGAGGGACTCCATGAGGATTTTCCAACCCGACACCAAAAAAAAAATAGGGTTACGCACTCATGCTAATTAAATATTTTTTACACTTTAACTAAAAGGCATTGCTTCCTGAATCGAAAAATATGTTTAAGACGTTTAAGTGTTTTCAGATATATTTTTAAGACGTCTGAAAATGGCTACTAACTAAAAATATTCGTGGTGAATTTAAATCTACCTGATTTTTCCGCTCAGGTTGGCACAGAATACGTTGTACATCATTAATGCTTCTCTATAAAGACTTGGCGCCAATCCAGAAGCTATCGAGCGCGAAGCATAATTTACCTGTTTAGTTTTCAAGCCGTAAAAGTAGGCAAACAGCTGTTAGGGTTTCTAGATTAGCGTTATGTTCTGACTGCGCTACTTCGTAGATTGGAGTAGTGTAATCTTCAATATTAAGGTGGGGTTTTTATTAGGGCCTTGGACTTCGTGTTAGAACTAAAGCTTTTGGTATGATAAAATGACGGTGCTCTGAATACTGAAATATCCACTACATTTTTTTTGAAAAGCAGTCAGCTAAAGAATAGGAATCGTTTTAATGTTGACTGCACGGATGGCGTAAAGGTTTAAAAGCGTTTGCATCGCCCTACGAAACTACAACGAGTGTCGTAGGTTAGTTTCCAACACGGAAGAAAACATATTACAAATTTCAAAGATTTGTGCCCAGTCTGAGTGTTATGTTGTTGGTGTAAATTCCAATGTTATACAGGATTTATTTTTAGGGCAAGAATTGTCTATAAAAATATTTCTCACTCTAGACAAGCCTTTAGTCGGCTATAGCACTTTAGACCAAACGTCGTAAGACATGAATATTTCTTATATCCTACAGAATTAGTCGATTGCGCACCGTACTAAATCAAAATTAGTGCCTTACTTAAACCATCTAGAGCAGTTTGAAAGGTCCGTATTTCTTTCCAATTACTTTATGTTTCTCGAAATTCATGTCTCCATAGATTTTATAATTTCATATGCGGTATGCTGTAAGCTTTTATTGCGTGTGGTTAAATATGTCATATTGCCTGTATTATTGATGCATCATATTCTGTATGCATCAATAATATATATATTCTATTTTTATCCACAAATCATATCGCATTGAGCACGTACAAACACATCCGATACAAATTCACTTTCGCTCCAAACATTTGGTTGAATCGCTATCACATTTACTCGTATGCAACACTGCAACGGTTGCCGTGCAAACGGTGCTACTGAAAATTGGCTCAACGTTATCGATGGGTGCAATAAACTTGCAATGTTCCACAATAAAACTCACTAAATTCACGCTAGTTACACGTTTATGTTGGTCGCGTCTGTCTGATGTGGAAGCTGTCGTATGTCGCTATTCCTGTCCATGTGTGCGTCTAATGGCTGTTTGTGATTGAATGCTTTGTACGTTACTTCGATCTTGACAAAGGTATGTTTTTGGCAGTTGTGTGTAGTTTTATTTGCTTCTGAAGGAATGAGGTGTGGTGTCTCCAAATCCGTCTCCACTGCGCCGTGTCCAATAGATGTCACACAGTTGTGAGTCTTCGTCATTATAATTACGATAGATGATTTTAAACTTTCGCGATTTGTATACATCATACAAGAAACATTCAGTAAAGTCTCTCCGCGACCACGGTCGGTGCAAGACGAGCGAAACGTCGGAAACAAATAGGTATATACCTTGAATAAGTTAAGTTAACGCGATTAAGACCCGCTAAATTATTGTGTATACTGACACCAATTTTAGATGCTACCATTACACACATATATACATATTTTATCATTGCACATAATCAATTCACTATATTTAAATCAATATTAATTAATCATATTATGAAGATATTCTACTGAAAATATCGTTATTATTTTCTCAATTTGTGGTAACTTGAGTAAATTACTTAGGACCTATTAATAAAATTGAACAATTAGATTAGACTAAGTTACTTACCCCTTTCAAAATATATAAAAACTCGTAATAACTTAGCAGACGGCTAGTTAGATAGACAGTTTAAACGATAAGATATGATAACAAAGATTTCGTTAAGGCGTAGGATAATAGCTTATCATTTTAAATATAATTATGTGTTTTTATCAGATTAGAAAAAAAATAAGTTTTCATTTGTTTAAGGATTTCATTTTTATAAATACGACTTTGTGACTTATATCACTATTTTTAAAGTAATACTATATACTTGTCAATGCAATTTGCCATAATAATGATAGCTTTTGTATATCCTTTGTTTCACCCCTTACATGGCGTACATTAGTATCAATAAAGACACGAAAATATAAAAATATATTGCACACAAATAAAACCTAGAATTCATATTCCACATTGAATGGAGCAGGTAAAGTGAAATCTTTACGAGTGTGAGAAAGCATTTGCTTTTAAATAATAGCAGTCTCAGCAAATTGCTCGATGAACAAAGTTGAACTCTAATAAAGTAATAGTTAGTTAGACAGATACCGTTTCAACGTATACTACGGTAACCTAACGAACAAATGCAGACGTGTATTCAATAACAAATGTATCCCATTACCTAGGAGCAAGTTTTGCCGGTGAGTAAACTCTGAGATGTACTACTTAAAGTTCAAATTGGTTCGGATCGATTGCAATTGTAAGTTTGTGACTAACAATAGCGGATCCAGGCCGCTCCTCCTTCAGTTATTTACGGCGAAACTTGGTTGGACCGGAGCCTCGGGCCCCGGGCAACGGTACCTCTGTCTCGCCAACTCACGTTAAAAATCTTACTGTAAAATGAGGTAACAGATCTGTGACTTTATTCAACTGTATTCTCTGAAATTTTAAAAGTTAAAACGAACGGAATTCTTACGGACACTGTTGAAGGTTCTCATTCTTTTAAAGAAAGACCATTTGGTGAAACGAGTTTATTTCTTTGATTCTTTTGTTTGCTACGGATGCATTGTTGTATGAATTTTATATTCCTTTGTACTGACTTTCTGGTGCACTTCGTCGATTGGTATAGAAGTATGTAGTCTGGGTGGTTTGATTTAAGAAAAGCTGGCATATCCAGTATAGCAAACAATAAAATTTACAGTATTATGTTTTTTATTTAATATTAGTTTTAGATTGATGAATTGTTAATTATCGCTTGTCCCGTGCCTCGGAGAGCACGTTAAGCCGTCGGTCCCGATTGTCATGAAGATCTTTGACAATCGCTACAGGGCGTCAGTACCTTCTAAATAAACTGACACTAGTCTAAACCATGGAATATCGCTATCCCTTCGGGTTGCAGAGGTCAGACAGGCAGGCGCTCTGTGGAAAAGCTAATATTCAGCCAAATCCGGTAAGACTAGGAATCGGACCCCAGATTGAAACTGGGATAACGCTAAGAGAATGATTAGTTTTAGATTGAAAACCTTTTTATAGCTTCGTCATCTGTGTAATTATAGGGTAGTTATTCCTTGTTGAAAATATCTGGCTTAATTTTTTTAATAGCTTTTGTGCCCAAAATGTTCACAGATAAGGAAATTTTGACTACAGGCACTTATAGATCAGTCGATCTTCTAAAATATTCACGGCTACAATTACATATCCCATAGTAGCATGAGTTTCAGCCAAAATAAACCGTCAATCATTTCTTGACAGTATGTCAAATTAATTTTAATTCAAAACAAAATTGTCACCTATATTAGGGCGGTTTCAAATTAGCGTATTTTTCTGCGCGTATACGGTCGTTTCAGCATACGCGCTTACCTGCGCGCTACATTACGCTCTTCAGAAAACCGGACTCGCGTAAACGGACATATTTCGGCGTGTTCGCTCGAAACGGTAGTGACATCGTGTAAGTATCGACATGGATTCTGACAGCTCGCGCTTATGCGAGCTTAGAAGCGCTTCAACGCTCTAACGAGTTGCGAGCTTATACGCGCGTATAAAACTCTAATTTGAAACCGCCCTTACTTTCCGTACCACACAACTCACAATGAGGCGATAATAAGTAAGTTTTATTAACAGTAACTTAAATATTACGAAGAACCTAACTAGATAACGCGGTGACATTGTATCACTCGAAGAACACGTAAATCAAATTTAATCGACTTGTGTCGAGGGTTAGCTTCAAGGTTACACTAATTGACGTTGATTGATTATTGGCAATTCAGAAATCGAGGTACCGACGCCTTTGATCAACAACGGACTCCACAAAGCTCTTCCGACAAAGAACTGTCAGTAGCTGTCGAAGTACTCCCTTTTGAGCAAGAAATATTACTCAAACACTATAGTCCAGCTATTCTACAAGCTATTCTATAACCTATTCTTACATGATAAGGTCGCTTCTTGAGTGTAGGCACCGGAAGATTGTAACTAAAACATAGTACATGAATTATTTATTGAGAAAATATGTACCATAACAATTGGTATCGTCCGATATTCATTACAAATATGTATTGTTCGCAATTTCTTTCGGAGAAATGAAAGGTTAAGACTATAGATACTCAATTGTACGATCATATTATGTAACTTCTTACTACATTTTACTGTGGTATATATGTAATCTAATAAATAAAGCTGAAGAGTTTGTTTTTTGTTTGGTTGAACGCGCTAATCTCAGGAACTACTGGTCCGATTTGAAAAAATTTTCATTGTTAGATAGCCCATTTATCGCGGATGGCTATAGGCTATATAAAATCTCGCTATGAGCCACGGGAACGGAGCAGTAGCCTTAAATAACGCGGGTGTAACCGCGTGCTTATCTAGTTACTAATAAATAAACAATTGAATCTTACATGATTTTACTAGGTACACTAGCTGTCCCGGCGAACTCCGTATCGCCTTTTTAATGTATTTACATTTCATATTAATTTTTAACTCTTTTCCAACTTATTCAGAACAAAGTTAAGTGTTTAATCTCTTAATTGCTAGGCAAACTTGTTTTGCCATATAAATTATTTCTAGGGTAGAAAAACTAACTTATTGTAAGGAGATGAGAAGGTGGTATATGAGTGATATGGTTAGATCACTGATCTAGGGATATGATAAAATTACTAATACTATTAAATACTATTGCTATTAAATAATTAAATCAAATGCAAGTCTGACTCACCCATGAAGGGTTCCATAGGAGAGGTATCCACTGAACATAGCCATTATCTGCATCGAACATCAAATACCACTACCACTTTTTCACCACCAATAATAACTTTTTTATATTATCATACTTCCCATCCGCCATCTTTGATCATGAAATAGATGTTGTTTTTGGATTCGCCATCCCTTAAAACATCGGAGAAGATACCCATATCGACTTTACAAAAAAATCCCGTCCGCCATCTTTGATTTCCTATCCGCAATCTTTGATCACGAAATGGATGTTGTATTTGGATTCACCATCCCTTAAATCATCAGAGGCGATACCTGTATTGATTTTTAAAATTTTTCCCATCCGCCATATTTGATTTCCCATCCGCCATCTTGAATCACGAAATAGATGTTGTATTTGGATTCCACATCCCTTTAAACATCGGAGACGATACCCATATTGATTTACAAAAAAAATCCCATCCGCCATCTTTGATCACGAAATAGATGTTGTATTCGGATTCTCCATCCCTTAAAATATCGGAGACGATACCCATATTGATTTTTTTTATTTTTCCCATCCGCCATCTTTGATTTCCCATCCACCATCTTGAATCACGAAACAGATGTTGTATTTGCATTCCCCATCCCTTTTAACATCGCAGACGATACTGATATTGATTTTTTTAAACTTTCCCATCTGCCATCTTTGATTTTCCATCCGCCAGCTTGAATCACGAACCATATTGATTTTTTAAATTTTTCCCATCCGCCATATTTGATTTCCCATCCGCCATCTTGAATCATGAAATAGATGTTGTATTTGGATTCCCCATCCCTTTAAACATCGGAGACGATACCCATTGTCTAGAATTACCGTAGCCAGGCAGGAAGGTGTATCAGAAGTGCGCAGTGGAAGATGTAATACATCTACCTGACCACGATAGACAATGATCCAGACACAATGCACTGCGTTGCGCAGCGATGAACTGAAATCAATCAATATCAATACTGTGCTTCACTTACCCGCTATCCTGGCTGATGTCAGGCTTGAGCTAAATTAGACACATTCATACAAGTATATTGGCCAAAATAAATGAATGAAGTATCTTATACTTAGCTATTAAGCTTCAAACGCGACGTTTTCAGGACACGTTGGCACGTGGAAGTCGATACCAGATTCACAATTTTCACAAATATCAATCAATAGTTCACAATCAATTTACCGTTGCCAGCACTAGATCAGGCGGCGTTCAAAGCGGTTTACTTATTCGCGTAGCTACAATGATGTGCTTTTCAAAAGGCGAACAATTATTCTACGTACGAGTCGACAACGTGGTAATTTCTCAACGGGGGAAGAGGCCGAAGTGACAGTTCAGTGTGACCATTGTCAGAAATTTTCAATAGACTAAACAAAATGTTACTCAATCGATCTAATCGATTTGACTTATAATAAAAACTAATTCTATTTCAAACATCCACCCGCCCCGGACCGGCCTACCGGTCCGCTAATCGGTTGGTAGACGTGACAATGTTGCAACCGCTCTCCTCAGAATCGAACCGTCCACCAAGACCTCAGCAAATCGGGGAACTCCATCAGCCCCAGTTACCAAATGAAGGATGCGCCCCCTGCGCCATCTGAGTGGCGGAAGGTTAGCCTCCTTGATCAAAACGAGGTCACCAATCTTGGGTGGATCGGTCTTGTCGGTCCACTTAACGCGTTGCTGGAGTATGTGCAAATATTCCAAGTTCCAGCGTTTCCAAAAGCTCTGAGTAATCTGGCGTACCAATTCAAAACGCGAGAGACGACCAGGTCTCGTATCAATATAGGGGTACTCAGGCAAGGCGACAAGTGGGCGACCAATCAAAAAATGGCCCGGCGTAAGGGCCTCCAAATCATTCGGATCTGAGGAGATCGGGCACAATGGCCGAGAGTTCAAAACGGCCTCAATCTTACAAAACACAATTGCGAGTTCCTCAAATGTAAGGACAGATTCACCGATTGTCCTGCGCAAGTGTGTTTTGGCCGATTTTACGGCGGCCTCAAATATACCACCCCAGTGTGGACAATTTGGTGGGGAAAACAACCAATTTATCCCACGTCGGGCAAGCCTATCACCTATATCAGCCTTGTTGGTTTCAAGGAAATTAACAACATCATTCAAATAATTATAGGTGCCCTTGAAGTTAGTGCCGCAGTCAGAACGGATCAAGGAAGGCATCCCTCTGCGGGATACAAATCTGTCAAATGTGGCTACAAACGCCTCGGTCGTAAGCGAGGAGACCAGTTCTAAGTGTACGGCCTTTGTGGAGAGACAAACAAAAACACACAAGTAGGCCTTAACAGTCTTGCTGTTTCGAAGTGTCGACGTTTTCACCAAAAAGGGACCTGCGAAGTCCGTGCCAACACCGTCAAACGTCCTGCTCTCAGTTACGCGATCTGCCGGTAAGTCTCCCATCAAGGGCTGCATGGTAGAAGCCTTGAGCTTATAGCAAGGGATGCAGCGAAAGACTACACTCCGAATAATTCTTCGGGCAGACAAAATCCAAAATTCGCGTTGCAAAATGGCCAAGAGCGCATTACAACCAGCATGCGAATTTTTAAGGTGACGGTCAGTTACCAACAAGCGTACCAAATGACCGTCCTTAGGTAACAAAAGGGGGTGACGTGCTCCGTAAGGGAGGTTGGCGTTCTTGAGACGCCCTCCAACGCGCAAGAGACCCGTTTCGTCCAAAAAGGGGTTCAATTTAGATACAGCTCCCGACAATTTCGATTTCCCCGACTTGAGGATAGCAATCTCCCTTTCAAAATGCGCCAATTGCACAGAACGAACCCAAAAGGTGAGGGACTCCTGTCGTTTCTGTGGTGAGAGAAACGGTGTCAGACGTTTCTGTTGTGGGTGCCTAAAATTAAAAACAAAACGCTTTATCCAAGCAGTGACACCTAACAACTTGTAGAGGGAGCTGTAACGATTCAACAAAAAATCGGGGTCGAAGGCGCATTCTACCTTCTCAAGAGCGAGTGTTCGTAGACCCGGCAAATTAGAAGTATTCAAAACTGGCGTTCGAGGCCAATCAATTTCTGGTTGACTCAACCATTCCGGACCCCACCACAGCGAATGACCTATCAAACTAGGCGTCAAGCATCCGCGCGAGGCACAATCAGCGGGGTTGAGCTCACCTGGCACGTGTCTCCAAACAAGTTTGACTTCGGATTTCTGGATTTGGGAAACGCGATTAGCGACAAATACCTCCAAGGTGTGGACAGAAGCCTTCAACCAACAAAGAACAATTTGGCTGTCTGTCCAGGCGTAAGTCCCATTAATACAAATGCTTTTACCCAAAGTACTGGACACGTGGTTCAACAAGCGTACAAGAAGGGCTGCTCCCGAGAGCTCCAATTTCGGAATGGTCAGAGATGTCCGAAGGGGTGCAACCTTGCTCTTTGCCATGATCAGGGAAACCCTCACCTGACCTGAGGCACTGACTGCGCGCAAGTACACCACGGCGGCGTGACCACGTTCCGAGGCGTCACAAAACCCGTGAAGGGTGGCCTTGTACTTCCCGGGAGGAAGGATGGGACGAGGCAAGGAGATCTCATTGACGGCAGGAAGTGAGGATACAAAAGAGGTCCATTCCTCAACAAGAGTGCCGTGTAGAGGTTCGTCCCAGGTCAATCCTGCTGTCCAAAGCTTCTGCAAGAAGCATTTTGCCCAAAATATGATAGGACAGATCCAACCGTTCGGATCAAAGGTTCTGGCGACAGTAGACAATACGAGACGTTTAGTCCAAGAACACGGCAATTTCAAGTCTACGTTATATGTAAAGATGTCTTGGACTGGTCTGTACTGAACGCCGAGAACAGCCATCATGGCGGGGTTGTCAACAATCTCAAATAGATGTGGATCTTGCTGATGATCCTCTGGCAAGCCTTCCAAAAGCGCTGGTGAGTTGGAAATCCATTTACGCAACTCATAACCAGCGGAGGCCAAAACACCTATCAATTCGTCCCGCAGGAGGATCGCCTCGTCCGCTGTGGAGGCGCCCGAGCAAATGTCATCGACGTAAATATCGTCCTTCAAGATGGCGGAGGCTCTTGGGAAACGTAGGCCTTCGCGGTCTGCGAGCTCCCAAAGAGAACGTATTGCCAAGTAGGGGCTTGACCTTAACCCGTACGTATTTGTATTGAGCTCGTAGACGACCATGGGATCGCGAGGAGACTCTCTCCAAAGGATCAGCTGGAAGCGACGGTCATCAGGGTGGATAATCGTCTGCCTGAACATCATTTTTATGTCGGCCACAAAGACAACCTGATGTCGTCGGAAGCTGGTGATGACGTCACAAAGGTCCTTGACCAACTTGGGACCAGAATGCAAGCACTGGTTCAAGGATACGCCTGTTGAAGTCTGCGCAGAACCATCAAATACTGTGCGCAGCTTGCCAGTCGATGGCTTCAATACCGCATGATGCGGGAGAAAGTAATGCTCCACCGAACGCCAATCCAAACCTGACACTGACATGTGTCCCAATTGTTCATATTCTCTCATGAACTCAATATACTTCTGTCTGAGCTCCGGATCACGACCCATGCGACGCTCCATAGCCAACAATCTCTTTTCGGCTAAAGGTCGTGACTCACCAAGCGGAGGCCGAACAGACAGGAAGGGTAGCCTCGTAATAATCCGACCAGAACGGAGTCGACCAGTGTTGTTCTGGAAGAACAGCTCGCACTCCTCATGTTCTGGATTCAAACGGGCAACTTGAGGGGGCTCCTCTACCTCCCAAAACCTCTGAACTGCATCAGAGAGAGCAGAGCCTACAGCCAACAAATTATCAAGTTCGGGTGGAGGGGGGTCCCTAGGTACAGGTCCCATCAAAGCAAATCCAAATATGGTCGGGATGGCAGTCAAACCATTTGGCACCAAGACCCGTTTCCCACCAATCAAAATTCCACCGAGGACATCAGAGCCAATCAACAAGTCGATTTGTCCCGGTGTGTCAAATTTGGGGTCTGCCAGTGCCAATCCCGATGTCAAATTCACCACAGCAGCAGGTAGCTGCTTCTGTGGGTGCATGCCCAAAATATTCTTCAGCACAATAGCCGAGGTTTTAATCCTCGGGTGTGAAGATTCAACAGGGCCAAACAAAACTTTAACTTGCCCTTCAACATTAGAGGCTACGTCACCTATGCCCCGTATACAATTCGGAAAAGAGCCCATATTTAATTTAACCTGCCCTACCAAATAAGTGGAAACAATGCAACCTTGTGAACCTGTGTCCAATATAGCACGGACAACAACAGAGGTCCCCGTGGGTCCCCAGACCCTAACAGCAACCGTTGGTAGGATAACGGTGTCAATGGGGAAGGTTGGCGTTATAGGGCAGGAGTCAATGACCTATTGTTGCCTGGGCGGCGACCGTTGGCCAGGACCAGGCAAATCAAAATGGGGGTGCGGCTTGAAGGCCTCAAAAGCGCGATGACTCGATCCGCGCGCCATCTGTGGGGGGTCATAATGACGCACCCGCCCAAAACGAGGTGGGCGCGAGTCAAGGCGGGGACGCTCCGCCAAAGGAGGCGAATACCTGGGGCAGCAGTCATGGTGCTGGTGACGCTGAACAGCACATTCAGGTGCGCGAGAGAGAGGAGGCGTGCGCACGCTACGGTTCTCCAAGCGGGGCGAGTGGCGATCAATTGAGCGAGGCGACTCTCGGCTACGCGCCGGTGAGCCTCGGCTGCCACCTTCAAAACACCCGCCCGTGCGGGGCGTCGGCTGGTTGGACAAGCGGCCAACCTCTCTGGCATTCATACAAAGAATGTCCAAATGCTGTCCTCCACAGTGAGGACAGGGGCGAGAGTTTGGGCAGTCTCGCTGGTAGTGGGACCCCAAACAAGAGAAGCAAAGGCGGCGGGCATTCGCGATGCGCCTACGAGAGGCGACATGAAGGTCCAAGAATGCCCTACAACTGGCCGTTCTGTGCCCCGTGACCTTGCAGTAGGAGCACTCCACTGGGCTCTGCGTGACTGCAAAGCGAGGAGGGCGCCGGTCAACATTGGCTCGGGTGTGAACGCGAGCCTGCTCCTTAACCTTGGGCGGCTGCGACTTAGCCGGCGTGTCACCACCGGAGTTGTCCAAGACCCGGCACTCATCCTCCAGGAACCTCTCCAGGTCAGCAAAGGGGGGCAGATGGGTCGCGCTATCCCCACCAAAGCGCTGCTCAAAACGCGACCTCAGGTCGGCAGGCAGCTTTTTCAGTACAATGTGCACCAATAGATAGGACCATTGGTCCACGGGCAGGTCAAGGCACTTAAGTGCGTTGATGGCCACCAAGAGCGGGTTCAAAAGTTGGGTGCGCAACCCAGAGACCCGGGTGAGCGTCGGCAAACCCAAAATCTGCTCGATGTGCGTGTCGGCGAGGCCACGCTTATTATGGTACCTACGGGTGATTAGGTCCCGAGCCGTCTGGTACGCCTCGTCAGACACGGGCAGATGCTGGATGAGGCCCTTAGCCTCCCCATCCAGAACCGACATTAGATAGGCCAACTTTTGTGCCGGCCGAAGGTCAGCCCTATCATTGACTAGGCTGTCGAACAAGTTAATGAAGCCCAGGTAGCTTCCTAGGCAGCCATCAAAATGGGGGAGGTCCAAAGTAGGGAGCCTACTCACCAGCCCCGGTGCTGACCTAGGAAGCTCCTGCTTCAGGCCGGGTTGCCCTTCCCTATCGGCAACTAGTTGTCTCGCAGTATTGGAGACAGCATCATACAGGTCTAAGACCTGGGCATAGTCCTCGCTGACCTTATTTCGCTGGTCAGCGGTGAAATCATTGATTGACACTTCAAGACAGCAAGTGCTGAAAGTGCGGAATTGCTGTTCCACACTTGCCAGGCGATCGTCAATCCGCTCATACCTCTGAAGTAAGGCCTGCTGGCGATCAGGCCGGTTCACTAAAGCATTGGCCGAGGCAAACCAGCGCAAATCTGATGCAATGGCACCAGCAGCCGCACGCAAGTCCTTGATAGCTGACATAATCAAAATTTCAAAGGAGCCCGGACAAGCGTTAAACAATATTAACAATCAAAACTTAATTTTTCTCAATTCTTTGAAACCAACAAAGTATTAGCCTGTTTACTGCAAGTGCAGGCAAGTGACAGGTAATTACTGCCCAACAAAATTAAAGGTTTCAGTATATTGAAACAAACACAAAAGTTATCAAAGTTATAACTTATAACAAATTAATAAAGTTGAAACTTCAACTTAATTAGTTAATTATTTGCAACAGACAGACTAACTGTGTTATTTATGATATACAATAGGAAGTAAGCACAGAATATGTGTTACCTAACAATATTATCTATATTATAACAAAAAAAAGTTTATTAATGTGACCCGCCCAAGTGGCAAGGTCAAGTTTGATTATTACAATGTTTATGAATATATGCAATGAACTAAATTTACTAAATTTATTGATACATACAGCTGTTATGTATCCAAACAAACTGGCTTATTAATGCAACAACAAATTTAAGTTAGATTTTCCAACAATACAAATCAACAATTACTGATTGAGGTTATGTGACAATGTGTTTCAAATTATCTAGGTCAACTTATACAATTAAATATTAGGTATTTTAGACAATAACTGACCTGACAAACACTACAATACTGTCTACAAGGTGAGATATATAGCTCATACAACACCAATCTGAGTTCAGATACAATCATCGGCTAAGCTAAACTTGTAAGTTTACAATATAGGCAGTTAACCACGCTCTTGCTATCAAAAATTATGTCTAGAATTACCGTAGCCAGGCAGGAAGGTGTATCAGAAGTGCGCAGTGGAAGATGTAATACATCTACCTGACCACGATAGACAATGATCCAGACACAATGCACTGCGTTGCGCAGCGATGAACTGAAATCAATCAATATCAATACTGTGCTTCACTTACCCGCTATCCTGGCTGATGTCAGGCTTGAGCTAAATTAGACACATTCATACAAGTATATTGGCCAAAATAAATGAATGAAGTATCTTATACTTAGCTATTAAGCTTCAAACGCGACGTTTTCAGGACACGTTGGCACGTGGAAGTCGATACCAGATTCACAATTTTCACAAATATCAATCAATAGTTCACAATCAATTTACCGTTGCCAGCACTAGATCAGGCGGCGTTCAAAGCGGTTTACTTATTCGCGTAGCTACAATGATGTGCTTTTCAAAAGGCGAACAATTATTCTACGTACGAGTCGACAACGTGGTAATTTCTCAACGGGGGAAGAGGCCGAAGTGACAGTTCAGTGTGACCATTGTCAGAAATTTTCAATAGACTAAACAAAATGTTACTCAATCGATCTAATCGATTTGAATTATAATAAAAACTAATTCTATTTCAAACACCCATATTGATTTAAAAAAAAAACCATCCGCCATCTTTGATCACGAAATAGATGTTGTATTTTTATTCTCCACCACTTAAAATATCGGAGACGATTGCCATATTGATTTTTTAATTTTTCCCATCTGCCATCTTTGATTTCCCATCCACCATCTTGAATCACGAAACAGATGTTGTTTTTGCATTCCATACCAATATTGATTTTTAAAATTTTTCCCATCCGCCATCTTGAATCACCAAATAGATGTTGTATTTGGATTCCCCATTCCTTTAAACATCGGAGACGATACCCATGTTGATTTAAAAAAAAAAACCATCCGCCATCTTTGATCACGAAATAGATGTTGTATTTGGATTCTCCACCCCTTAAAATATCGGAGACGATAGCCATATTGACTTTTTAATTTTTTCCCATCCGCCATCTTTGATTTCCCATCCACCATCTTGAATCACGAAATAGATGTTGTATTTGGATTCCCCATCCCTTTAAACATCGGAGACGATACCCATATTGATTTAAAAAAAATACCCATCCGCCATCTTCGATCACGAAATAGATGTTGTATTTTTATTCTCCACCCCTTAAAATATCGGAGACGATAGCCATATTGATTTTTTAATTTTTCCCATCTGCCATCTTTGATTTCCCATCCACCATCTTGAATCACGAAACAGATGTTGTATTTGCATTCCATACCAATATTGATTTTTAAAATTTTTCCCATCCGCCATCTTGAATCACGAAATAGATGTTGTATTTGGATTCCCCATCCCTTTAAACATCGGAGACGATACCCATGTTGATTTAAAAAAAACCCATCCGCCATCTTTGATCACGAAATAGATGTTGTATTTGGATTCTCCACCCCTTAAAATATCAGAGACGATAGCCATATTGATTTTTTAATTTTTCCCATCCACCATCTTGAATCACGAAACTGATGTTGTATTTGCATTCCCCTACCCTTTTAACATCGCAGACGATACCAATATTGATTTTTTTAAACTTTCCCATCCGCCATCTTTGATTTCCCATCCGCCATCTTTGATCATGAAATAGATGTTGGATTTGGATTCCCCATCCCTTTATATACAGGAGACGATACTCATAACGACTTTAAAAAAAAAAACCCGTCCGCCATCTTTGATTTCCTATCCGCCATCTTTGATCACGAAATAGATGTTGTATTTGGATTCACCATCCCTTAAATCATCAAAGACGATACCAATATTGATTTAAAAAAAAAATCCCATCCGCCATCTTTGATCACGAAATAGATGTTGTATTCGGATTCTCCATCCCTTAAAATATCGGAGACGATACCCATATTGATTTTTTTTATTTTTTCCCATCCGCCATCTTTGATTTCCCATCCACCATCTTGAATCACGAAACAGATGTTGTATTTGCATTCCCCATCCCTTTTAACATCGCAGACGATCCTGATATTGATTTTTTTAAACTTTCCCATCTGCCATCTTTGATTTTCCATCCGCCAGCTTGAATCACGAACCATATTGATTTTTTAAATTTTTCCCATCCGCCATTTTTGATTTCCCATCCGCCATCTTGAATCACGAAATAGATGTTGTATTTGGATTCCCCATCCCTTTAAACATCGGAGACGATACCCATATTGATTTAAAAAAAATACCCATCTGCCATCTTTGATCACGAAATAGATGTTGTATTTTTATTTTCCACCCCTTAAAATATCGGAGACGATTGCCATATTGAATTTTTAATTTTTCCCATCTGCCATCTTTGATTTCCCATCCACCATCTTGAATCACGAAACAGATGTTGTTTTTGCATTCCATACCAATATTGATTTTTAAAATTTTTCCCATCCGCCATCTTGAATCTCCAAATAGATGTTGTATTTGGATTCCCCATTCCTTTAAACATCGGAGACGATACCCATGTTGATTTAAAAAAAAAAACCATCCGCCATCTTTGATCACGAAATAGATGTTGTATTTGGATTCTCCACCCCTTAAAATATCGGAGACGATAGCCATATTGACTTTTTAATTTTTTCCCATCCGCCATCTTTGATTTCCCATCCACCATCTTGAATCACGAAATAGATGTTGTATTTGGATTCCCCATCCCTTTAAACATCGGAGACGATACCCATATTGATTTAAAAAAAATACCCATCCGCCATCTTCGATCACGAAATAGATGTTGTATTTTTATTCTCCACCCCTTAAAATATCGGAGACGATAGCCATATTGATTTTTTAATTTTTCCCATCTGCCATCTTTGATTTCCCATCCACCATCTTGAATCACGAAACAGATGTTGTATTTGCATTCCATACCAATATTGATTTTTAAAATTTTTCCCATCCGCCATCTTGAATCACGAAATAGATGTTGTATTTGGATTCCCCATCCCTTTAAACATCGGAGACGATACCCATGTTGATTTAAAAAAAACCCATCCGCCATCTTTGATCACGAAATAGATGTTGTATTTGGATTCTCCACCCCTTAAAATATCAGAGACGATAGCCATATTGATTTTTTAATTTTTCCCATCCACCATCTTGAATCACGAAACTGATGTTGTATTTGCATTCCCCTACCCTTTTAACATCGCAGAAGATACCAATATTGATTTTTTTAAACTTTCCCATCCACCATCTTTGATTTCCCATCCGCCATCTTTGATCATGAAATAGATGTTGGATTTGGATTCCCCATCCCTTTATATACAGGAGACGATACTCATAACGACTTTAAAAAAAAAACCCGTCCGCCATCTTTGATTTCCTATCCGCCATCTTTGATCACGAAATAGATGTTGTATTTGGATTCACCATCCCTTAAATCATCAAAGACGATACCCATATTGATTTTTAAAATTTTTCCTATCAGCCATCTTTGATTTCCCATCCGCCCTCTTGAATCACGAAATAGATGTTGTATTTGGATTCCCCATCCCTTTAAACATCGGAGACGATACCCATATTGAATTTTTTTTTAAATCCCATCCGCCATCTTTGATCACGAAATAGATGTTGTATTTGGATTCTCCATCCCTTTTAACATCGCAGACGATACCAATATTGATTTTTTTTAATTTTCCCATCCGCCATCTTTGATTGCCCACCCGCCATCTTTGATCACGAAATAGATGTTGTATTTCGATTCCCCACCCCTTAAAATATCGAAGGTGATACCCATATTGATTTTTAAAATTTTCCCATCCACCATCTTTGATTTCCCGTCCGCCATCTTGGATCACTAAATAAATTTCATATTATTAATCAGTGTCCCGAAAATGCCGAAAACGATACCCATATAGATTGTATCCTATTCATTTAGCCTTTTTTTGCCTTTGACCCAACCCTCCCCCTTCTCGTCTGACCATCTTATTATTTTTGTCTGGCCCCTATCAGTTGTGGCGTAATTTTATATAGCCTATAGCCTTTCGGAATAATTGGGCTATCATAGGCAATAACAATTTTTGAAATCCGACTGCTAGTTCCTGAGACTAGCCGACATTATCTTTTAGCCTTTTTAGCCTTTTGCCCGGCCCCAAAGGGTCGAAGCGTTATGTTATATAGCCTATAGCCTGCCGGAATAACTGGGCTATCGTATACAAAAAGAATTTTTCAGATCCGACCGGTAGTTCCTGAGATTAGCGCGTTCAAACAAACAAACAAACAAACAAATAAACAAACAAACAAACAAACAAACTCTTCCGCTTTATTATATTAGTATAGATTATGAAAATACTAGTGCTTATTTTGTACACTTATCTTGTAAATCATTCACCATAATCTGCCCTATATTTATTTTATACTGTCTCTTTGCTGGGCACGTGGCCCTTCCTAATATGAGAAGGGTAAGGCCATATTTAAGGCGCTACCTCGAAAATGTATGCCCTTTTTGATCACCGATTTTGAAACAGTTAGACACACCAGCAAAGTGAAAATTTTGTATGTTATTTATCAAGTCTTTATCTAGGGACTGCTCGGACAGATACACGGTTGGAAAATTTTAGCTCGATAGAATATTAATTTGAAAAACATGCTTTCTCTAAATATTTTTATGGATATTTAATTATTTGCTTTATTTAATTAGTCTTAGTATCACTTAAGAAATATAATTAGTTTTAGTTTTAAATTTTTATTCACACAATAATAATAATAATAATAAAGCCCTCTGGGGCAGTCGTTATCTCATCATGAGACTAACGCAATCTCAGAGGGCAGAGTAACAGCTTTCAAACATCACCTTTGTCTTGTGATATATATTACAGGATAGAAAGAAAGCTTACAAACCGCAGGGCAACTTGGTGGCGTGCTGAATGTGTGTGGCGACACTGCGGTCCCGAATACTTCAGGGAGTCGGTCAGGGCCTCGTCCCCGGCTTGCCTTTACTGCCTGGTCGGAGTGGATTTCCAAGAGCGCCCGCAGGACTCTCGACTCTGGCTTGCCTTAGTCGGCCGGCCATAGGGAAGTCGCAAGAGCTATTTGGTCGGGGGTGGAAGTGTCATTGTCAAGGGCGTAATTTACGGGGAAACCCGCTCCGGGTCTCGAGACCCGCGATGGCGAAACCGGTGCCGCACCGCTCTACACCCCTAGCCGCTCACACCGGTGTTGCCCTCTTGATGCCTTTATGGTAGAGTTTGTTTGCCTTGGCGGCTATTTAGAGAGGGCCCATCTAGTGAGCTGGCGAGTCACCGTCTGCCCCTTTTCGACGTACTATAAGAGTACTTAGGGCAGACGCCGGCATTCATCCATAGTTTTCATCTAAACCAATCCATTTAACACCCATCCCAATAGCCCAGAGTAATTAGTTTCCATATAAGTAGCAATAGTCTCTCACCTGCTGCGGCTAACCCGTGACTGTACTTAATTGTGCGATGATGGAGGCGCCTCAATAGGTGTCCCATCACATTCTAAATTAAAACTCTCAAAGGGCCTCTGCGCGTTGGACCTGTCTCCGTGTACGCCTGCCAAAGGGCCGGGTATTGTTCTAACAAATTAGAATAATACCCGTGAAAGAGAAACAAATAATAATAATAATTTATTAGCATATAAAAGTACTTTACACATACATCGACATTTGCACAGATGTATAAGATAAGGTATAACGGTATAATATATGTACATAATCGTCAATGATCGCGACTAACACCTTGCTAAGTAGCCGAGACAACTTGTATTTAAGATGTTAGTGCCAACCCCCAAGTATTATGATCTTTATACAAATAAATACTTGATACGATAGTGTGCTATTGTACAGTAATTGCAATATTTCTCACAATATAGATTAATTTAGTACAGATTTATTTATAATTATAATCATTTAAATAAAATAATAATATTTTAAATATAAATTTAAAAACAATAAACGGAACATGCAAAAAGAAAAAAAAAAGAGGTAAAATATGTTTAAAATATTATGATTGGCTGATTGAATTATTGAAGTGGGGGTATTTGTGTCTGTTTGTGTATGGGTGTGTGTGTGTGTGTGTGCGTGTGTGCGCGCGCGTGCGCGCGCGTGCGCGTGTGTGTATGGGTGTGTGTGTGTATGGGTGCGTGAGTGTGTATGTAGGTATATATGAGTGTCAGTGAGGTTGACTGGAATAGAAGTATTTTATATCCCAGGGAGGATTAGAGCCTCTGTATCGTGGTAGTTACATTTTTGTAGCCACAGTACAATAGTAAATGCATAAATAAAGCTTTATCTAATCTAATCTAATCTAAATGAATGTAATAGAAAATGAATTAATTAGTACTCATACTGCACTAAGAGCAAATTATGATGATTAAATACTAATAATTTCCTCTGCATTGAGAGGTAGCAAGCGTTTTCGCTTCTATTCATAAACGCACGTGTCTGCACTGCAATCAAAGCAATAAGACAAGAATGAAACAATTGCTAACTTTGCTCATCAACGAAAAGATTCGAATCGAACCGAGGCCACCCGAACGTTCGCGCGCCGTACGCAAGTGTGTGTGTGTGCGATGCACCAAACGGCTAAGTTTCGTCGGATATCCGGCGGCCGAATATCCGGCTATCCGGCTACATGGTTGGCCGAATAACCTGTATCCGGTATATGGCCAAACTGCTATCCGTTTCATCTCCACTCTGTACCCTTTTCCTCATCATGCTCCTCCTCCAAATCTTTTTCCCATCCAGGTTAGGCAACACAACTATGCCTCATCTAATTTAGCGGTAGTAATCGCTTACAATCGGTTAATCCGTCCGTACGTTTGCCTACTATCACATATAAAAACACATGACAATCTACCTACATTTCAAATGCCACCAAATAGGCCGAAATATGAAATACAAGAAATACAGGGAACGGGAAATGTGGATTATATACTGCTGTATATAATCCACATTGCCCGTTATTGGCGTATTACACAAATATACATTATTACCATAACTTTGAATAGATCATACGTGGCATGCAACAACCGAATTTCTGTAAATCGAAATTTACACATTTCAAATGAAACTGCCGTTTATGAAACACATTCTCTGATATTACAAATGTATTATAGCGTTTACGCGATGCTTTACTATCGAAACATGTCCAATATATTATATAGCTTAATCTAATACCAATAACGTAGCAGAACATTATTTATTTTAAAATTCGATACCAATTAGTGGTTTAAATCGTGACCTTTAACAGACTTACACTTAGTTTGTCATCATCATTATTTGTGTATCGATTTGAAAAAAACCGGTCAAGTGCGAGTCGGACTCGCGCACCGAGGGTTAAGTACAAACCTGTAGGTATATAAGTAAAAGTTTACCAGTCATAGTTATGGTATTTTTATTGCCAAATGAAATCCATAACATTAGAGTATGGAAAGCTGGAGGAGCATAAATTAAAGAAAAAGGGGTCTTTGTCGTTTGTAATCAGTCATCCTTTATTTTATATTAACATATATCGCTTATTTTATAATATAACTTAAATACCTATACCAGCCTTGCAGCAGCCTTGCAAAAGTCTGCTGATGAATGATGGTAAGATTTTTTATCAAAGTTATTGATTTACAAAGTTTTTAGTGACTATTAGAAATCTGTTACAAAAATACTTATAAAGTACAGAATAATTAGCAAAAAGGTTTAAAGACTATGTAATTATTTGAAATCTCAATCTCAATCAGCCTATCGCAGTCCACTGCTGGACATAGGCCTCTCCCAACACGCACCACAGCACACGGTCCTCAGCCTTCCGCATCCTTTATCTGGGCTATAAGGTGTTGCTTCGTACTAAATTTCAAGATTTTTTTATTTGAGTTCACGGGAAGTACCCTGTAGGTTTTGATTCCCTTGCGAGTAGTCGCGAGTTTGAAAATATGCTTATATTGCTCTTTCTTTTGATTGCGTTGACATAGAAGTTTGATTTTGTTGCAGCCTAACGGTGTTATATACTTGAGTATTTGATATGTACTTCAATGTATTACCTCCACGCGTTCAAGAGAAAGGGGTAGTAACTTTAAATTTATTAAAAATACTTTTTTAAATGCTGTAACTAAAAATTTACGGTTTTCGCAAATTTTCCTTTATAAGTGCTATAAGACGTCACTTCGTACCAAATTTCAAGATTCTAAGTTCACGGGAAGTACCCTGTAGGTTTTGATTCAGTTGCGAGTAGGCGTGAGTTTGAAAATATGCTTATATTGCTCTTTCTTTTGATTGCGTTGACAAAGAAGCTTGATTTTGTTGCAGCCTTACGGTGTTATATACCTGAGTATTTGATATGAATTTCAATTTAATACCTCCACGCGTTCAAGAGAAAGGGGTAGTAACTTTAAATTTATTCAAAATATTTTTTTATATGCTGTAACTAAAAATTTACGGTTTTCGCAATTTTTTCTTTATAAGTGATATAAGAAATGTCTTATATGGCTTCGTACCAAATTTCAAGATTCTAAGTTCACGGGAAGTACCCTGTAGGTTTTGATTCCAATGCGAGTTTGAAAATATGCTGCAATTTGCAGGATATACGGCTGTATCTTTTAATTGCGTTGGATTAGAAGTTTGATTTTTTTACAGCTCTGTGGAACCGTAGATTCGAGTATTTAGTATAAATTTCAGTTTGATACCTTTATATTTGATACGCATTCCTGAGAAAAAGGGTCTTGACAGACGGACGGACAACAAAGTGATCCTATAAGGGTTCCGTTTTTTCCTTTCGAGGTACGGAACCCTAAAAACAGCACCTAGAATTTTTCCCGAACGAAATTGTAAAGAAGAAGTCTTTTGTCGTTCAAACTGAGCTCAAAAAACTGAATATGAAATACGTCACGAGAAAAATCTAATCAAGAAAACCAGAAAACAGCTCGACTGTAACCAATTATGAAATATTGCTTATAAAACTGATACACAAACTAAAACTATCAAACACAAAGCCATCGGGCGGCATTGCTCGGCCATTTTTCTCCGAAATGGAGGCGTAAGATGGAATTGATAGGCGTGCCATTTAGAAAGTGTCCTACGGTCGTTCCTCGCTTAATTAGTGGCATGACTCCGCGACGTGAACTGGTAGCCAATTACCCTCCGTGCCTTAACACACGATCTAAATTTGCACTTTGCCGTCTCTGCATTCTGCAATTCTCTCCACACTGTTTAAAGCATTCGTTTTTGTTTTGCTGACTCTGCAGAGAGTCGACGCTTGATTGTTCTCGTGCAATATACATTTGATTGAATTTGATGCTGTTATTTTTCTGTGATAGAGAAAATATTGGATTTTTAAGTGATACACGAGTATATTCAATTTCAGCATAGGCATTGAAAATTGGACTAGTGTCTGAAATATTCTCATCATCGTTGTCCGAGCGTTATCCCAGTTGCATCGAACACTTTTGACTTGGATTTCAAGATTATTTTACTAGTCTAACCAGCCGTTCTAGAATATACTCGTATTAGCTTTTGCTTAGAACTAATGCCGTGTAGCCTCTGTAACCCAAAGTGATAGCGATATTTTATGGTTTAAGCCAGTGTCAGCTTATACAAGGGTACTAACTGTTCATAGCGAATATCAAAGATCTTTCAGCGTAGCTATCAGTTACTGAACAAGTGTTTAAAATATTGTTTCAAGAAAAGTAATCAATCACAACCCATTACACGGTAAGTCTTATGTCATAATGCTTTTGCCATCATGGAGATAATTTGGAAACTTAAATTAGATCTTCTCGTAAAATGTCAAGCAACCATTTAAAAAGAATTCTCGACTTAATCTTCAGTTTTTTTATATTCTTAAGAGTAAAAAAGAAACGCATCTCACATACCTTTTATTGCCATTTCAGAAATAATTTATGATTACTTGAATACTTGACAATGTAAATTGCCGCATGAACAATGCTGAGTTGGGTCGTGAAGAGGGTCCTTAAAAAACCAGCTATTGTAATTACACAGACTTGTTGAGTCAGCACTGAGGTGCCGACCATCTTCATAAGGAAGGGACTAGCTACGAAACTGAAGGGCGACCTAAATTAGTGCGTTTTATAACGAAAATATTAATTAAATCAAAGTTGGAGATAGATTATAAAGATTTCGTAGTGCTCATAGCAAGAATTGGCTCGGCGTTCGTAATAGGCCGGCAAAATTAAGCAACACTTGTATTTGCTCGCCACTTGGATGGGTGACCAGGTGTGGCATTTACCTCAGAGCGCTTCCGTGTTTCGAAGAGCACGTAAAGCTATCGATCCCTGTTCTTGTTTCAGGACAAAAATCGTTAGGTCATGTTAGCCTTCGGGCGGTCTGTAAACTCCGGTAACAGAGTTAGCCACACACTCACACGAGAAGAAAAAGAAAGGTTATAAAGTCGGACGATGAAAATGAGCCCAAGGTTGACTTCACGACAGGAAGTAGGTTAGACGAGTAAACAAATCTGAAGATGGTGTATCTATATTCTGCAGCGCATAATTATTTAAATAAGGGCGAATTTGCATGCCATTTTAATAAAGAAAACAAGAAAAATGCTTTAGAAAGTAAAAAAGGAATAACATACTTGTAAATCATTCAAAAATATCGTGTTGTATATTTGTACATCTGCCAAAATTTAAATACTTAAGTGAGCAAGCTGACCTTAATTTACAATCATTAAGACAGTTATTAATACTATAACGTCTCTCCCAATAACTGGAGATGTATATCTACGAGCTAACGACGGTATCATTAAAATGGACACCAAGTCAAACTTTGGCAGAATCTGAATTTTTAAACTTATTACTAACAAGTCAAAGACAGTCCTGGACTCATTATAGAGTTCCTAAGACCTAATTATTCTTCGAAAAAATCTTACTTTGATCATAGAATAAATTTTGGTGCTTTGGTGGAATTATTTTCTATGCCTACTTTTTATTTCATACTGAAATGTAAAGTATTTGTAACAAATATTACGCATGTATGCATAGAACTAATGTTACCGTAACAAAGTTATCAATGACAAAATATGTTAAAAAACCCAATGGCACGAATCTCTTTGAATACAAAGCGTAAGGCAATATATTGAAAAAATGCACCAGCCTTTATGGGTATAATAGTTATTGACGGCATTCTATTCTATGCCTTTGAATTTTTTCCGCAAAAATAATCACTTCTCGCTGTTGCATACAAAGGTTAAAAATCAAACGCGAATAAAAAATTGCCCGAACTGCATCAAAATTTACCTCAAAAAGCTTCAAGATCACATTTCCACTCTTGTATTGTGAGGACCATCAAAAACTGATACAAAAATGTCTCAGACAATGGAATCATAGCACTTGAGACTTGAGGTGACTCTTGGAGCAGAGCTGGAGGAATCGCTTGTTATACCATCAGCAGCCGATTGATACCTGACCCATTTATGAAGAGGCCCGGCTTCGTTTTAATTACCGCGGACTACCCTACTACACAGTAGGAGGGGTTGGCCGATACTTGACACGGCTTCAACTAGGGCTGTAACGGATTGGTCCAAATATTTGGAAAGATCAAGATTGCTTTCAGATAGATTCGTCTGTGTACTTTTCACGGTTGAATGAACTTTTGTAATAATTTGGGTTGGAATTTTAAGAGATTTGAGCAGTTTTTTATGTTCTCAATGTAATGATAACGGTTCCATAGTAAGGCATATTGTTTGATTTTATTAAAAACGGCCTTGCGAAAGTGGAAATATTGCTTATTATATTTATATTCAATATTTTTTCAATAAATATTTTTTTTACTGGCACAAAAGTACAAGTTGGTATAATACAGTAGAGGACTAATGTAGGTACAGAGAATATCAATTATAATGTTCTGCTGGCACTTAAAATAAGAAATTCTGAGCTATAAGTACCAGCAATAGTAATTAACAAAATGCTTAATATATTTCTATCATACAATTAGTATGATAGAAATATATTAGGCATTTTGTTAAACCACCATTATTATTAAATAATGGTAGCACAAACTAGTACAAGCAAAGTAATTCATTAATAACAGTTACTTTGGTTTGGCCCACCAAAACTTTACATAAAATATGCCCAGCAACTTCGGGCATAACGCTAGATTTAAGTTCGGTGGGAGCTGCAAAGTTAGGTGAAATATCGTCTGGCTTGCACTGCGGTGCAATCCCGGGCCGAGCGGCGAGCAAACAGTATGGACTTACTGTAATACACACGTACACAGAAACTGCTGCTGTATTCAGACTTTTTCTATGGATTTTTAAAGTGTAATGAAAATTTTAGTTTATAGTGGCGATTAAATGTAAGCTGGTTGTTTATGATAGCAATTTATAGATTGAATTCCTGTAATACTTTTTATTCATTTCCTTAATGACTTTATTTACATTTATAATGTTTTGAACACAATATTTAAATCGAAGAAACAATGTTGTTCTAAATTAACTACATATTATGTATTTTGAAACGTAATCGCACTGGTACAGGTGTTTCAACTTTTGAATATCTATAGTAAATAAGCTTCTCTGCTTTTTCATGTATATTAAATATTTACTATTCATATCCTATTGTTTTCATTCAACATGTAACAAGACGAAAATAAGAACATCCTAAACGTATCGCTACAGCACTAGGTATCTGCTGGCATCAAGAACATCACTTGATTTAGATATGAACAAGGTAGCAACAAACTGAAAGCATAGCCAATTTTTGACTTTGATACTGGTTCTATCGAAATAATAATGTTACATTGAAACTCATTTACTTTTATAATGTAAAGACATCTGTAAGCAACACTTCAAGTGAGCATATTTCCAATGGAATATCAAAGAGCTATGTATAAAATAAAGCAATACAAAACCTGGTACACCGGAATGAAATCGGAAACCTTTTCAAATTTATTGGACATCGATTTTGAAGATAAAAAATAGATACATTTTATGAATTTTCAAATAATAATGAGATGGGAACTTTGCCCCAGGTGAGGCGTCTTGCTTTATTGAAATTTCAGAGACAAAAGATCTTTTGCTACCTAATAAATGTAGGCGCCGAACCAAAAATGAGACTCGCTTTAGTCAAATATTTTGATAATTGCGAAAACTTTGACTAGAACGACATAAACAGATTAATGACATCATATTATGCATATATATTTGCCATATATGGTATAAAAATCACCTGGTTCGAACAGACATAATTTTAGTACATCCATGTCGTCATAATATGTCGACTAGTACAATCTATCGAGGTTGATATGCAAATACTAAACGGAGGCAGAGACACATATTGAAACAGAAACCGCCGCATATATATACCCTTCGATGAACAGGATAGGTACTCGACTATATAACATAATAGTTTTCAGGTAGACGGAATTAGAACATCGGGTTCCGCAGCTCATAATTACAAAGGGATTTATTACAAGACATTATGACAGTGAACCGTCGATCTAACGGCTACACCACGGGGAACCGTAAAACCAAGTGATTTAGATGAATCACTGTACACAATAGACAAAGGAAATACATTATCTGGGAGGGAAGGCTGAAACGAGAACGGGGGTAGGCCCCTACCTGAAAAATCCATTGAAAAGGAAAAAGCGGCTGCCTTGAACAGGGACAATGGGGTGTCTACTATGTGTACAATTAAGCTAAACGAAGCCAGATAAGTGAGAAATTTATCACTCAGCGAAATGGGGCAGCGAATTGGTTTAGAGATGTTTTTGTTTAAAAGCTACGAAATTGCTGTAAACATTTTGGACAATACACTTGAGTGTTTGCTTAGTGTGCAAGGGAGGGGGCGATTTAGAAGTCATTATGTTCCGATGTTGCTCCAGTTATGGTAAAGTTGTGACAAGACAACAAGGCGCAAGTGTGTATAATGCACAACTTTATTACGGCGTAACAGGAAGAAGAAAGGAAATGATTTGTCATGGTTATTCCGTGGACGTCCCCGAATGAACAAATTACCTGAAAAGAGGGGTGAATAATTGTACAGGCGCTGTGACATTCATACTTACCGCCAAGAATTTGTATAATATGAATAATATCACTGACTGTGAGGTTTAATAACAGCTATATGAAGTATTGTGGTATATAATAAAGGCATATAATACGTTGATCTTTCAATAAAACAAAAATAATACAATTTTGTCTTAATAATCTAGTCATTACCAAGTTCATTTAGTATTGCTTTTATTCGATAATTTAGTGAGAATAATGTCGACAAACAGGTTAAGACTTACATCAATATATTATTAAATTCAACTATAAAAAACACCAGACTAAACTCTAAGTAATTTTGAACGACATAATTGCACGCGTTATATAGTTCGCTTAGAATGTTACTCAATTCATACAAATAATACATGCACAGGAACCGAATCGCCATCTATGGCGACTTAAAGCAAAGGATATTTTTTAATCGAGTTAACCTTCATTCCTGTTTACCAAGGAAGGGTTCAAGCAAAGAGTTGATGGAATTCTAACTACAATAGCGTCTCACGTTAGTAGCATAATCATACACACCGACGAAAGAAAGAAGTACCAACCACTTCGAAAAAAAAGAAAAGAAGAATAAAAAAAAAACAAATGAGGTTAGGTGTCGAGTCGGTCCAAGATTATACTTCTGGCGTAACCAATGTCGAATCGTCAAGAAATATTCAAAAATCATCTATTTTATCCAGAAAAGTAATACAGGTAACTGTTTTAAAATGAGTAGGTATGTGTACAAATCGTAGATTGTATCAAAGCCCGCAAATCTCGGGAAAAGTGCCCGACGACATCAATCTTCCCATGACCCCTACTGATGTAACTAGTGTTGGGTAGGACATAACATTGAAATGAGTTTGTAAGAGGTGCCTCTTTTTTGTACTGAGCCAGTACAATGTACCACTTCAAATGAGGCGAGGCATCTTGACGTGCAGAGGTATATTTGAGGATATCATATAAACACCATCAATTGAACCGCTGCGCTTCACGACGCCTCACCTCTGTTGAAGTGAGGCATGTGACGTGTTTTGTCTCACTCACTCTACGATCACATCATACGCACCGAACGCGACTAAATTTGAAGTGGTACAACAAGACATTACACAGTGTGATTGATGTAGTACTAACATTACTTACTTACGTATTAATATGAGTAGCAATCGTCGTGAGATAATTGATACTTGATATTTTCGTAACATTGATAACAACTCGAATGTTACTGTGTGATATTATAGGCAGCTAAAAGAACCTGTTATTAGTTGGTATTACTATTTTATTTTAATATAGGCAATAAAACAAGCAAAAATAATTTGAGTGCACATGTATTTGAAAAAGAAATTACATATTATAATTCAAAAACAATATTTATGTTATCTTTTAAATCTCTTTAGACCTACTCAAACAAAACAAAGTTTAAACTTTTTCAAATCATGAATTTGCGCGTATGTTAAATAATAATGTCGTCATAAACAAACAATGTCGTCGACCTGTCGTCGACACTCGATAGTGAAAAAAGAGGCGCTGTTCGAGTGGAGCGCGTGAGGCGTTCTCCCTCATTGGCCTCACCGTCTCATTTACTCTACGGTCATATCATACACGACGACCGCGACAAAAAAATTGAAGCGGTACAAGTAAAAATTTTGAGCCACTCTTACATTTTGTGAGTTTTGTACGGTACAAATGTACTGCCTCTTGTAAGTCCTACCCAACACTAGATGTAACCCATTCCAAAACATAACGAAAACAGCTATGTACCTCACCTTAATATTGTGTTTAGTAAATAACATTAATATTTTTATGTAAACAAATCTCAAAAGTTTCAAAATATGTACCTACCTGACTTCCATATATTTTACTACACACAATACCCACATTACATTTCCAAGCAGAGCTTAGTTCAAAACTTAGATAATATCGTGCCGATCTCGAAGTCATTGTAAAGATCCATACTACGTACAAAGTAGGTAGCATTAAACAAGGTATCGGTACTATAGCACATTTTAATAGGGACCGTTGCCTTTATTACCCCGCTGAGATTTCTGACTACAGTGTTTGACGGTCCGTAGGTATCTAGGACGTTCTATGCTTTGTATAAATTGTTGTTTATTGTCTTCTGCTCGGCAAATATTTACGTAAATAGTTTGTAATACAATGACGGGGAATATTAGGGAAATAATTGAGCATGCTGGAAATATTTCGGATTGTGTACTCAGGTTTGGTATTGTTATACACTAGGAAATATTATACTGGGCTTACACCACCAGTCCTGAATGCTTTAAATAGAAATTACTTACTTCAAAGAGTATACGCACAATTACATAGGTAATTGATGATAAACTTCGGTTATAGTTCATTTGGAAATATTGTGGCAGATTCCCATGATCATGTAATTTAGGAGGAGATGCCAAATTCAGTACAAAAGTTGACTGCAGGCAGACATGTTTTTAGGTTTTGCGAAATAGAGCGTGACTAGACTGCTGTCTTACAAAAATATTTCAAATACAGTTGCTCGGTATTGTTAGTATGATCTCTGCCTAAGAGCTAATCACGCCAGGTGAGATAGATCCTTAAGGGAAGGTAGGCTTAAAAAAATCCATGACATGAAATTCATGAGTGATGAAAGAATCCAAGAATATGTAATTACATTCAGGGTTCTAGTGTGTTCCTTGTTTAGTTTTATAAAGTTGTCCTCGATACCATTTTTAAATGCCTGTTACAGAATCAGGCCGAGCATAATATATTTGTTCAAAACGTAGTCTTACCAATATTCTTCATAAGTTTAGTTATGACAGGGTTCACGAGAGTTCAACTCCGCATATGAACTCATAAGACATTATCGATCGAAAGGCAATGACTTAACCCCTTCATGTTGTTTTAAAGCCGTACAAGATTTTCTCAATTGGTTGTTGAAGGTAGAAAGTTATTAGAGATCATTGACGATTTTAGATATCAAATGGAATATTACTAGGGTCTAAATATAGTTTGAAGTTCGTTTCTAGTCTGAGCTGTAAATGTTATTAAAATCAATCTTATATTCTTGAAGTATCTCTAAAAGTACATATTTCAAATTGAAATAAACACGACCTTCCTATTTAATCACTGTTTTATGTGGCCTTCATTTTTTATGCGCTTACAAAGTTACCTATCATAAAAAGAACTTTGATGGCATTATATAAATTGCAGCATTGAAGTCTATTTGTTGTGACATCTGGGCGGGTAATTTTTTAGGATTTTCGTTCACGGAACGAACGGAAGATTATTACCTATATCTTAATATATAACATCCTTGCGTTACTGACTGACTGACAGACACGCTACAGCCGAAACTATTGGGCGTAGGAAGCTGAAATTTGGCATGTATGTTCCTTAGGGACCGTAGGGTTGCACTTAGAAGGGATTGCCCGAAATTCCCACGGGATCGGCCAAAACGGGTAAATTTAAAAAAAATGCAGGCGTAGCTGCTGGCGTCCTCTAGTATGATATATTTTATTTAAAAAACAAGTGAAACTTTTTCCCAAAAATCAATAACCACAAAAATTGTTTAAAAATACTTGCGGTCACATTTTAATAGGCAACCTAGTAAATATATTATATTCTCCTAATCATAAATATACATAAAAAAATGCGATTTTTTTTTAACGAAAACTCGATGAGTGCACTAATTTGTCGCGGGATCTCGTACTAACCGTTTCTTCCCGAATCGGTGAGTATTATCCCCATAGAACATTCATGGCAAATTTCAGCTTCTTGAGCTCAATAGTTCTGGCTGTGCGTTTTCTGTCAGTCAGGCAATAACGGAATAATTTCTATGTACAGAATTATGTGACTTTTAACTGCAGCCATTTCTACCAAGTGTCCCATTTACTGTTCATTTATCGATAGACGTCATCAAATATATCCAACAATCGCTGAACTTGCAACTTACGCATTGCCCGCGTCAGCACGCGTCAACCCACGTTTGACGTGACATAACTCTTGTCAATTGATTTACTCACGCCGCACGGACGATTATTGCGCCATCATGGATATCGTGACTTATGACTGGCGGCTTGCATTCGCGTTTTGTCATGATTTGTGTTTCAACGTAATATGGTGGGTAATGCGGCTAATATGTGGTGTTTTGGTGGGCCATGTCATATTTGGTAGCTGTAAATCATACGATGTATGAAGTATCGTGATGTTTTCATATAAATGGACTGTGCCTACGTCATCGTCTACCAGCTCTGTCATAATTATGGTTTGTTTGAAACCAACATTATATCTTTATACTTAAAAGGTTTAGGCTTCCAAACCTGATATTGTGTTAGGTATTGTATTATATTTTTATTATTTTTGTTGCGGTATCTTCACTATCTTCCAGCATCAGCTGCAATTAACTCCAAAAGTGTAACTATCCAACGCTGTCCCACGCTGATGCTTCATTGTATTCATTTCTATGTATAATATGTATGTATTTAAAAAAACAAAGTATATATGTATTTTTATCCATTATCTAGTACCCATAGTACAAGCTCCTGCTTAGTTTGGGACTAGATGGTGTTGTGTGAATGTGGTAGAATATTATATTATATTATTATTATTATTGAGTAACTAAAAATCATGCGATATATTGCTATTCCAAAATTTTATTTAGTCTTCAAGAGCCAGCCTTCCAGCAAAGATAATATATACTCATAATAATATATTATTTTATAATATTGGTGTGTGAGGTGCACAATCAGATTCGTAATGCTCGCCATGACTTGTGGGAAATGCCTGTGACGGTTAATAGTATATTGCAACTTTAAATGATAGGTCATAATATATGAACAGAACTCACATAGAAACAAGACACTAAACTCACTTCCACATCAAGTAGACTTGGTTTATCCAAGAAAAAACGATACAAAACAGAATTAAATAACGGATTTGAAAAACAGACGACCAATATTGCCGAAAGTACTTAAAGCAAAAAGATAATCAAAAAAATAAATATCACCGAATCAAGGAGCTCGTTCCTTAGAAATTTAATATTTGCAAGTGTATTTCGTAACAGAATTGCCGGGAAAATTTTCGTCATTTCGCAAAAATGCAAATATACCAAATAGCTTTAGGCCAATAGGCTAAAAATGCAAATATCAACAACGCTTTCGGCTCGATCGCCCCATAGCCGGATGAAGGGCTCTGCAGGAAATTATCAAAGATGTACAACATCAGTGCGTAATTCCCAAAGAATTATAACACCAATATTTTGAAAAGGCGTACTTTTTAAACAAAATAAACGTAGGCAAACTCCAACAAACATCAGCTATGTAAATTGAAGCTATTTATTTCGTCACGGTGAAAAATGATACTCCGGCGTTGTATCACAAGACGTTAGTTTAATATTGCCTACTGGCTGGTCTCTTCAAGCACTAAGGAACAAAAATAAGCCATTTTTTCGCATGATTTATTCATTATTTTCACATAAACTCAAGTGGGTATACAAAGTGTGCATTTACGCCACTAAATTGTTGCGGGCGTGTAATATTACGCGTTTATGCGTACCCTACGCGTTCTGAAACTCATTCCGTATCTAACTACAATATGTCGGCTTTCATCCCACTACGGATTAGTTGCCCCCCATTTTCCCATTTTCCTCGACAAACAATGCGGTGCGGTATATGTTGCAAGTCAATCAACACCGTATGAATCACGGCGTATTTCCTCCTTATCATTTTCTCACAAACTGTAAGTATGTAGCGAATTTCCATCTGTTTAATTATTCCAGGGAGTGTATTATCTAATTATAATACGCCTGAATTGTTTAGTACAATTCTTGAAGATAGAAATTGACTTAACATTCAATTATTGATTTACTTACGTTTAATACATAAGTTTGCACTCCTTATAAAAATACAGTTGCGTGTAGATGCATAAGTTCTAGTCCAAACCTTTGTGACAAATCACACTCAGCCACAATGAGTTCGTTTTTGAGCTCGGGGTACTATAAAACATGATACACACAATAACTCATCAGTATCATCTCGTTATTTATCCACAAGCATGTTCCATTACGTGAAATGAACACATATCTGATATAAAATAGCATTCAATTAAAAAGGGCGGGCGTAGACAGGCGCGGGCGCGGCCCGAACCGCGATAACGCGCGTCAAACTCGACCATTGTTCACTTTTATCTCGAGGGCTTTGTTTCATTTGAGGCCTTTTATTGGTTGTTGGGGTGTAAAAATGCGGATAGAAATTCGCCGCGGTCCCGTCCGATGCTATCCACGTCCGGCCCAGATAATGAGGTGGCCGAAAAGCCTGCGCTTGTAGGGCTGCCATAGAGGTCACATTTCGTACGTCGCCATATTTGTTACTGCAAGTAAAATGCATCACACAGAAGCATATAACGGTTGCCTTAAAAATTACAGGTTTGCGTATTTTGAGATAATAGTTGTATCCTAAGAATTTAAACAGATTATACTATCAGTACAAAAATACCCAAACAAATCAGTTTTTGAAGGCGTAAGGTTTGTTCCATTTCGAAGTCTACTACACCGAAGCGACCATCTTTTTAATAACTAAGTATTCAAGTATGTAAACTCTGCCCAAATCCTCCTTTAATTTGGTTCTGCATTAAAGTTTCTTCAGCCAGCCCTGTTCGAGTTGGGCTGCACTATTGTACATTCAATCTACGCCAATTTAGAAGCTCCGCGCGTCCCAGCCCCTTTCATCCCCATACACGTTTACACCGGCCCAAGTGTTGATTTGAAAACGTGCGCCGCTCGTCAACACGTCTAGTTTGTATTACTTATTAGACTTACTAGAGCCTTCTAGAATACTCTTTATATTCCGTCTTATTCCAGATTACTCACGCACTGTTCTTAACTTGCTTTATTTGATTATAGAACTTCACAATCGAAGTTTTTCCAATACGCATATAGAACAACCATATTTATTTGGGTGGTAGTAACGTCTTTGACCTTGTTCGTATGATGCTTGTAGTATGTAGACGACTTGCTACATTATTATAACAATTAATTTAAATCTCTTTATTTGCTGCATGTAATGGAATTTCTTGGTAATCATGACTGGCACTTTTAATAACTTTTTCTCAGCATTTGGGGTCAGTAAAAAAAAAACAAGATTAGCTCTAAAAGATGTGTCAAAATAGATTTATCGCCGAAGAAGTAGATAGATATGCATGACACATTTAGTTTTGTTTTGTACAAACTTACCACAAGCCCAAAGAGGTTTTAGGATAAAAATTTATGATATAAATTACTCACGTCAAGAACGAAACGCGTAAGAAGTACTAAAAGCCTCATCATCAATCATAATTCCATGAAATTCTATCTAAAGCTAGACTTTGACTTTACTCTTCATATAACTAAGTATTTTAGAAGACCAGTGCCATCAATCTTAATGTTTTAGCGAGTTTCATATAAGCCCCTTGTTGAACTCACTAAAATAAAATTTATTTGTATATAGCTATCTTTTACGCAGAAACAACGTCACACAAAATTCATACCTACTCAGCGATAAGACTAGACATGTCTCCTAAAATTGGGTTAAACTAAATTTGACACGTCTCATTTATTACCTCTTTCTTGGTATATAAAAATAGGGAGAGCAAAAGAATAAAGGTTCTAGTCTTGCAACTACCAGTATTAACAACTTTCGTTACTGTCTTAAAAATCTCGACATCATCATCAGCCCTGCGTAGCAATGCTACAATAGTACTACGCAGCCTAGATATGCCTCTCCAATGGCCAAACACTGAGCTCGATTTTCGGCTCGCTGTGTCCAGCCGCTGCTAGCCACATAGCGTATATCGTCACTCTACCTAGTCAGATAACGTCGCATTTAAAATCTCACTAAAGTCAAACCTGTGAGAAAAATGGCCTCTAGGATATTCAACCATTTTTTATCGAAGCTTTTTCTAGAAGAACAAAATATTAAATTATTGAAGAGTAATTTAAAAAAGCTTTTATTGCAAAAGGCCTTGTTCTGCGTATGATTATTTATCCGATACATTATAATACAATATTCTGTTCTAGTTTAGAACTTAGTTATTTTATATAAAAGTATGTCACATGCCGCAAGGTTAAATATAGTGATTCTAAAACATTTATGTACCAATAAGATCCCATGTACCTATATTTGTGACTTATAAATAAATAAACTATTCTTGCTCGAAAATATTCTGCACATTAGCCTTGCCGATTTTCTCGCTCCTTGTAGCTGCCAATCCATTAAGGTAATATCTCACTAACTTAGTACCGGCTGTGGCTTGATCCTTGACCTCAATGTAAGTCTCTGTGGCATAAGAAGTACGTCACGCTTAGCTTTATTGAGATTATTTATTGACTTCTACTTTTATACAATAGGAGTTTGTCAGTTTTGACGTCGTAGGTCCTGTTAATAGTATAAATGCAATGTTCCATTATCACATCAAAACGGTTGTGCCAAATTTGGTGAATTTTAGCGTACAAATTAATTATAACTTGGACACAGATAACAAAGTCAAAACGTGTTGATGGGGGGCAGAATTTAAACACAGTGGAACTTTTATATTTTATATTGTTTTTTTTTCTAGACTGCTTCCGTAGTCCAGTGAATATTGTATGCAACTGCTGATTGGAGGTCCCGGGTATGATTCCCAGATCGGGAAAAAGTGTTACTGGGTTTTTCCGCATACTCAGTAGTAGCCCGGAGTCTGGTGATGTGCCCGGTAACGGCAAAAGGCTCGCCCTCTAGTACGTGGGACCTAAAAAATCATGGCGAAATGTGGGTGTAATATTTACATCTCTACCCCTTCGGGGATACAGGCGTGAGACTATATTTGTTTTCTTTTTCGATATTTATTAAAGTGAGAGATATAGAAGTGTTAATTTGACTTAAAGTATGGTTCTTTCACATAACTTTTCAACGTATGAAGCCACGGGCAAGGGCTTGTACTTCATAATTGTTATGATGATGATTTTGCACCTTTGAAAGGGGAGTAACTTTGTTTCACACGTCATGGATAAATATTACTTTACCTTACTAACTACAAAGTCCTACGAAACGTGAAACCTTTCGCAGAAACGGTAGACTTATACCGTTTTTCAATAACCTCTGAGTTCATTTCGTTATATTTGTACACTGAAAAAAGTCACTGTAACATTTGATATCGAAACTTGATAGGTTACAAGGCAGTTGGAAATTCTTTCTGATAGCAAATTGCATAATTAGTATATACAGCATATTGTAAAATCGGTTTGATATATGAGACAACACTTTGTGAGATCCACAAATGACTTCAAGGAAGAAAAATAGATTACAGGATATGTTTCTAGTGAACAGTTTCATAAGAAATACTATTTTATATTAATCGTCTGTGATGGGACGGTACTTCTGTAGTCAAGCCGGTCCATTTATGTTGTGACTGGCGTGACTCTACTAGTCACTTATGAATACCAGCGATAGTCGCGTTATACAATATTAACTACTAACGACCCGCCCCGGCTTTGCTCGGGTGCATATAAACCTTCCTCTTGAATCATTCTATCTATTAAAGAAAACCGAATTAAAATCCGTAGCGTAGTTTTAAAGATTTAAGCATTCATAGGAACAGACAGACAGAAGACAGACTTGGTTTTATACTATGTAGTGATACGTTCATTTATCCGCAAAGAAGTTATTAATATTAGTACCATAGTATATTTAAAAAAGTAGGTACTATACTCCCGACATTTGAAGCGAAAAGATTGTTCCTTGGCACAGTATTGGCCGTTAAGCAAAGTGCCCATAATTTGCGTCGCACGAAGAATTCTCGCCATAATGTGATATTTGACGCGAAAACATCACAACGTTATGATAGTTTATTTGAATATTCGTCTGGTTTTAGTTTATATGGTGATTTGATTAATCAATTATAACAAATTTAATTTCAATAAAATGTTGCTGCTAGCTATTGAAATTATTTATTTTATTTCATGTGTTTTTTTTGGTAATGTTGTATACAATTTGAAAGAAAAATTCTGAGTCGAGATAAAGTGCACATCCGAGATTTAAATAGACGTACTCATAGCACATAATATGGCGCACGGAAACATGTCATCGTCGTTGGGAAGAGTAAGCTCACGTCTCTCGTGGATAGTTTTGAAGCGCAGATAGGAAGAGTAGGTCACATTACATGCTGTCACTTAAATTTAGTCAAACATTACGTCTGATTTCAATGGAAAACGTAATTAAACTGTCAATATCATTTTGTTAACGTTTAATCAGGTCCCTATCTTGTCTTTATCTATTACCTACCGTCTTTAAAGTTTTCAAAATAGCGCAGTAACTATAGTAGGTATATATGAAACAGAAAATCTATAGGGAAATATATATATTTAAGGGTGACAAACATAGGTGATAAGGGTTAAAGATAACCTGTTTATATATGTCACTTAAGTGTCACCTGTCACTGCGATCGGTCTAGATATTGATGGGCCGTGAAAAACACGCCTCTATCGCAGTAAAAAATAATAAGATAACTGTCAGAGCTTAGGATCCCTTAAACAAACTTAAAGTAGGTAAAACAAAAGTAAAGGGCCTAGATAGAAATTTAATTTATAACGATTGAAATAAGATTAATTTCATCTAGTTTGAGTATTTGTTCGGACTGTCAAATTAGTTCGGATTGTAATCACAGATTGAACATTAGTAATGAGAAATAAATTTAAGTAAACATTTTGTAGAAAATGTTACCTACTTTGCAGTCAATATTTGTAATTCATGATTTACTAGTTGTATTACAGTTTGAGTGCCTTGCTCAATGCTCATGTCACCCGAAAAGAAAACTCAAGATGCAAGACTATGGTGCTATGGCGACCATGGAATGCGAAACGCGCTCAAGGAAGACCACCGATGAGTGAACAGCTGCAACGACTTCGAGACTTCCCCAGACCAAAAACAAATGGAAGAAACTGAAGGAGCCTTGCACCCAAGTAGTAGATATTAGCTGAAGAAGAAAAGAAGTTAGACGAGGCCAAACGCTTGAAAGTATTGCGAACTGTTCTCCATTTATCTGTGATAAATAATAATAGCAAGTACGATAGACGCAGTATACACACCTCCGATTACATTATGCAAACAAGAACGCAAATTTTCTTACTATTCTGTTCGTTCTTAAGGAGAACATAATTTTAGCAAGACAAAGCTAGGTGCTAAAAACTTGCAGCAAAAGACCGAACTTAAATTTAAATTAGACGATTGGTGTTTCTAATTGCTAATTCATAGTGTGATGGTGTGGTAGTTGCAGCTGAAATACACCATAAACTGAGTGGAATTTAACAAATATATAACCGATGGATACAAAGTACATCCGATCTCGCAACAATAATTTGTAGATCACACAAAGTGTTTTTTTTTTAGCATAGGAAGACAAACGAACAAGCGGGTCACCTGATGGTAAGTAATCACCGCCGCCCCTAGACACCTGCCATGCCCGAAGGATCACAAGTGCATTGCCTACCTTTTAAAAAGGAATATGCTCGCTTTTTGAAGATTCCAATGTTGAACTGGTTTCGAAATACCGCTGCAGGTAGCTGGTTCTACAGTTTAGTCGTACGAAGCAGGAAATGGCGTGTGAATCGTACGGTAGAAGAACGCCACTCATCAAGGTGGTGAGGGTGGAATTTTAATTTGTGGCAAGTTGTACGGTGGTGAACAGGCAGCGGGTATCAGACCAAACAACTCCTCAGAACTCTCCCCATGATACATAAAAGTGTCTAGTTTGGCCAACAAACCCTGAACAATCGAAACAGTATGAGGCAGCTACTTAAACCAGTATGCCATTCTGACAGTCTATTCCATAATGAAACTACGAATATAAGTTTGCATTAACTATTAACAAGTCAATAAGCCTAAGGTCAACACCTTTAGAAAGTTAATCTAAATTTAATTCTATTGCTGTCATATAGTCTTACACGTGGATACTTCACGTGTAAAACTTGATGTGTTGCTTACCCACAGCAAGTTAAGTTAAGAAAGTTGCAGTGCTATTTTGATACTTATTTCTTTCGCCATAAGAACGGTACAAAGGTTAAAGTGTCTAGCTTAATGAGTAGCCGTGTGTACCTAACATTAATTACGCACTAAGATAACTTATTCGTTTAAAACATTTATAATTAATGGCAAATTTACTTAGGTAATAGTGAAAATTTTCACTTAATTTGTAATATAATGATATTTTAGTTGATGGTTATCATTAGGGGCGAAGATGAAAGGCTGTGATTGATGATACAGCCTGCGCGAAAACACTGAATCACTGTTGTCTGTCGGTTTCACTTACACCCTTTTCACTTTGTAAAAGGGTTCATATTTTTAGGGATAAAACATGACGTTATTTTACATCGTCATATCTGGCCGTGTAATTTTGGACACGTTTGAAAATTATTCTCATTACGCATGAAAGAAGTTGTTTGAAATAATTAGTTAGGTTTTATAAAACAAAACCACTTCATCTGATTTTGTCCAAACAAATTTAAGTGAATGCTCAATGTGGACGCTATTTCTAGAAAGATTTTCTTTTATTAAGTTTTCAACTTTTTGGATCATGGTTGCTAAAAAGTATCCAAAATGCCAAGGAAGGATAATGGCAAGGTTGATCCAAAATTAATAGATATAAAATAATCAATCCCATCCTTGGCCTACTCTCACATGGCCGTCTGCTACTCAGGCACGGAACAACTGATCATGCCCATCACACAAGAATTTGTCCTGGATTAGAATTGAACCCACGAGTTCTGGCGTGTACAGTTGCAGTCAGGGTGACTAACCACTCGCCTAAGAGGCAAAATACTATATTTGTAAATTTAGAAAGATGTTGTTTTGGTCGTGGAATTCATGTTACTTATCTCATGTTTGTACCCAACTCACAAAACCCAACTGCTAAGTAAAATAACTACTCTAATCACCACTCTATTTCACCCTTTACACCATCGAAAGTTAGTTATTACAATTAACCATTACTGCCATAAAATAGACCTGAGTGGTCAATTCCAATAAACTTAGACAACTATAAACTTTAGCATCGCCGCTAAACAAGATACGCAAAAGTTCAGATGACTCCTCATGGCCGGCAGATAGCCCCTGAGTTAATCTTGTTTCACAGGGACTTTGACGAAAAGGAAATAAGATCGCAATATTTGAAGTTTCGACTTCGGCGGCCATTAGAGTGGACGCTTTGATGCTTACCACAGACTCAAGTAATGGATACGCACTAATGGTGCAATTATATTTTATTGGTATATTTTATTTATTTTTAAAAGGGACTTAGGTGTGATATTTTCCTCAAAGATGTACTGACCTATGTAGATGCCGCCCACCACTCGGCTTGTGTGTGTCGGCAATCGTGAAAAAAGCCCTATGTTTTATTCTAATGTGTAAGCTATATTACTTTAAATGTATATCCATCAAAATATATTTAACAGTTTTTGTAAGAAAGAGGACAAAGAAATAAACACATTTTCTTATTATAATATTATTTCGTAATTATGGTCACTTACTACAAGTTGTACAAGTCAAGTAATAATTATACAAGTGGTAACTTTTTACTAGTGTACACGTGTAATAATATTAATGTGCCATTTGACAATAATCGTCATCTCTGAGGAAATGTCAGGGAGTACAAAAATATTTATTTTACCTTCCTTTCAAATTTCGCGATTGTGATACTAAAATGTATTGAAATAGCTAAAGTTTGAAACTAGTACAAATAAACACATGTTTAGACTCTCTCAAGTTAATCAAATGTATTCTACGTCCACAGGTCACGTTTTCCAATATGACCTGAAACGAAACCAAGTAACAGCTTATTACTGCGGTCATAGACACCTAATTAGGTAACTAAAAACTTTATATGTAACTGAAATCCATAGTGTTAAACCAATTGGTGAAGCCTTAGAGTGTTAAAGCGTTTATATATAATTTGTGAGAGTAATAACATTAGTCGGTTGTGTACTCAAAATAACTAAAGAAAGACATGAGTATTATTACCAATTTGTGAAACCATGGAAATGTTTTGGCGTTCTATAAAACACATGTCATGACCTAATGCTTCAATTTATGTACTTGATGAGTGACAGAGAGCGCTGTTTATTTTACGTATCAAACATTATCATACAGTTGCCATTACAGGTTTCTACCTAGTATGCCGCCAATATACACGTAAAAATATCGCAGATAATCCTCAGTAAAACCTGGTAACATCTTGAAGATGTTAGTGCGAATTACTGGAACCAAAATAGCCTTCCTCGCGTTTTCGTCGTTGTTTAATGTGATGTGAAGTAAATGCACACCAACTGATCTACGTCACAATGTAGGCCAAATGAAGGAGATACTCAACGTCATTCTGGCATTAACTCAGTAACATTTAAGACTTAACTGGTCTTTTTAGTCCAACCTAACCGATTCCGACTGAATGCAAGGTTTTCTACAGAGCGACTGACGTTCTTATCTCTATAATCTAAAGACATAACCGTACTCCATTTTGAAAATCAGATTCTAGATATTTCCGGAGATGGATGGATGTAAGGATGTAACTCTTTCACGCAATAAGTAATAAATGGATTCGGACGCAAATTTCCAATAACATAGCTCATACATTACTACAGCAAATAGGCTACCTTTTGTCCCGATAATTGACCCAGGCATGAGAAACTGCGTGTAAAGCTTGTATTTGAAATATGTAATGTGTTTAGCAAATTATATTGTGTCGCATTACCGAGTTTTCCACTCACATCATCACAAACAAATTACCTCAAACTTTTAATAATAAGAAACCTAAAAAATTCTGGTGAAAAGCAACCTTAAACAAGCATTTAATTTCATGTCGAAACTGCCGATTATTCCACTCTATCGAGAGTTAATTACATTTAAGCTATTCATTTAATTGCAAATGCGATTTATTTATATATTTATTTACTTTAATTATATAAATAAATCGCATTGGCGTAAATGCATTTCCTGGATTGCAACATAGTGTTTACCTTCTTGGGAACTGCAATAATATCGTGTTTATTGATAATTTTGTTTTATGCATTTGCTTGCGCATTCATGGAACAAATTGACGTATATTTTTAATATTTTTCCATTATGTCGTAGTAAAATCGTCAGGTAACTCATGGAGTCCATTGAACTAATGAGGTGGCGATGAGACGTTTATACGAACACGGCTATAGCGTTATATGGATATTTATTAATTATGTGGATGTAGATGTGGAAGCAGAAACTTTGGCTTTCCAAATAACTGCCATTAAATTTCAGTTTACATCATTTCTAGATAACATTGAAGGGAAACTAAGTCCCAAAACCCTACGGCTCTATTCACATGTAATCGAGATATCAATGAACTAAAAGCCTAAAGAAGACACAAAAGAAAGTGACAAAACATCGGCCTTCCTAAAAAATATCACATTATTTGTTTGCAAAGGACCTCCTTTCTCCAAATTCAAAGAGTTTCCAACGCTGACTAAACACGGCCATCACTATTGTTTGAATACTACTGAATAATGAATTCTTGTGTGTTTCTTATCCATGCGTTCGAAGGCACCCACGTCACGGCGCAAGATAAACTGGCAGATTTATTGCTCGAGCGGATGTGCGGTTATTCGGGCTTTAGCATAGTGTGGATGTAGCCTTACGTTCACTTCGATAGATAGTATTTGTTCCGTTTTGATGAAAAGGTTTATTTTTAAAGAATTTGGAAAAACACTGACCATATAATAATTTCATATTTTACCACATACACACATCACCGTTTAGTCCCAAACTAACCAGATGTTGCAAAATTTTTGATTATATTTTTTATAATTTAATAGAAAATGTGCAAGGAAGCCGTAATTATTAATTAATTATAGGACAGCTCATACTTCTAATCCCTAACAGGAAAACCTAGGAAAGCGCAATGTCCTCACCTGTCCTTATAAGGCCATAAGTCTGTCAGCATTCGGTACGTAGAAGTTAAGTCCGACAAAAAAAGAATCAATACAATTTATTCATTCAAACCACTATGATTTAGATACTCCTAGAAGCACAAAATTTTCTCGTTAATCAGTTCCAGTTTAAATAAAACATAAAAAGAAGTCTCAGAGCTTCTAAAATGAATGTCAGAAATATCAAAGCAACCAAACACCCTGTGTTCTTATAACCACCCCGGCCTCTACCCACAGAAGCTGTCCGTCCTAAAGTACGAACAAAATTGAATTATAACAGAAGCGGAGTAATAGGATAATGTGAAAGATAAAAGCATTTTCTTAGAAAACTTCTTTACTATACGTAAATAACAAGTCGGAACTAATGTTTGAGTAAACAATTCAACTTTTCTATTATAACAATTATATAGACAAACTAGCTGGACATCGTAGTTTCTCCTATCGGAAACAAATTTATTGGGAATCTAAGATATCATAATATAATGATATCTTAGATTATTGGGAATCTAAGACATCATAATATGATATCTTAGATTAAGATTCCCAATAAAATTGTTTCCGATAGGAGTAACCACGATGTCCAGCTAGTTTGTCTATATAATTGTTATAATAGAAAATTTGAATTGTTTACTCAAACATTAGTTTTTGTATTTTAATATTATTAAAATACAAAAACTAAATATTCGGCTAGGCGTATAAGACGACTTTAGTAACATACGTTTCTTCCCAGCTATATGAGTCCGTATGGTGATGGATTTAGAATACAAAATGGCCCTCTACCCTTTTTCATAACGTTGAAAGATGCAACTCGTGAAAATACATATAACAAATGGTTACTCTGCGAAGAGATGGAATACTCGACATGTCATCCTGTACCTACCCGTCTAGTCAGCATGGTATAGTAGGCCAAATCTCTCTCTTAGCTTACAGTGCTACTGTGTAGCAAATAAGGAGAAGCTTAAGTCTAGCAGTGGACTGCGAATAACTAAAGGAATATAAAATACATCAATGATTAAACAAACTTCATAGAACAGTTTGATAACTTTTTTATTTATAGAATCACGCCTGTATCCCTGAAGGGGTAGGCAGAGATGTAATATTAGTAACATTACACCCACATTTCGCTATGAATTTTTAGGTCCCACGTAATAGGGAGCGAGCCTATTGCCGTAACCGGGCACATTACCAGACTCCATGCTGCTACTGAGAATCCGAAAAAACCCAGTAACGAATCGAACCCGGGACCTCCGATCAGCAGTCGCATACGCTATCCACTGGACTACGGAGGCAGTTTGATAACTGAATGTGTATTTATATCGTTAAAAGTCCGTTGGCATGATATTCACTATATAACACACAACAGGCGTAATTGCAGAGTATTACGTTGTAAAATTCATGCAAAGTCAACGTTTTACTCGCTTGAATAATAACATTTACGATAACGATATAATATATTGCTGTGATTATAGAAAATTGTAATTAAATTAAACCAACGCAAACATGACATTTAAAGTTATATCGTTATAACTATCAAACGGTGTTGGCACGAGCGAACTTTATAGTTATAAGTATAATTGAAAAATATTGCTTCGCGAACTGCGTTGTTCCAGAGCTTTGTGTTAAGTTGGCAATAAAGAATTCAAAATAATAAAAGTATACAATCCATAATTCCATACGAATATTATAAATGCGAAAGTGTGTTTATTAGTCCTTGCGATTTTATGCTTCTTTCTCTCCTCTTCTTTCTTTTCTACTTTGCCCGCGTGTGACGTTTTGCTTTCTTAGTGGCTGTGCGTTCTCTAGTAGTCGGTCAGAAACGGAAGATTTAGGTGGCTGGAGAGTGACACAAGCTACGCTTACGTGGGGAGCCGCGGGCGAAGTCTACTAGAGATAAAGAGTAAAATAGAAGTTCGTAATACAGAAAGATATATTTAAGTTCTAGAAACACAAGGTAAAGTGATTCACCGTTATGAAATCTGATCACAAAGTAAGGTTGAGTCACACAATAAATTACAATATCTCATATATTGTTTGATGACTTGTATTGAGTATTTATTAGTACTAACGCAATAAAGAGCCATCGAAGTATCCTTACAAAACAAATGCCCCCGCCACGTCTGCCAGCCTGTCCCGTGTTAAACGGATTTTCATGCTGTTTCTACGAATATGACCAGTGGTGAAGCAGCCGATGGCAGCTAGTAAATTATAAGACAAGAAACTCGCAAATGTTTAATATCACGTAATTTAAATGCTATTCAAAACATATACATATATTATTTTATCATTAGTATATTAGTAGACTTATTCTAAAGTAAACATAGCAAAATAAACGTTAGAACAAACAAACATAGTAGCGAAATTGAACCCAGTACCTTTGCGAGATGCGAAACATAAACTTTGATAAGTAAACAGTTATAAGATAATTTTGGGTCTGGGGTATTGGAATACGTATTCTCTACTTACTTGGTAGCAGTATAAATAGAGTGTATATAAAGTAGATACATGATGAAATGAATTCTTTTGAAAGTGGCAGAACCACGAGGGTTAAAATAATCATTTGTTTCAGGTAATATGATTCAGGCAGACTAACATACATAAATACCTTAACAATATAATACATTGGTGTTGCTACTTTAATGTCTTCATAGTTTTATTTCGCTGTGTTTTTGTGTAACCTGCCGTAAAAATGCCAATATACAACACCTTATGACCAAAAAATTTCTTGAGGAAAGTCTTAAGATGATGAGTCGGCACCCACACGGTTATGTTAACCTACTTCGGTTATGTTATGATTCCAATCTCTCGTCTTTCCACTTTGAGAGTCGAGACTCTCAAAGTTCAACTGATTTTAAAGTACCGCCAATAGATTTAACAAGAAGGCTTATTTTCAATAAAAGAGATTGGTAAAATATAGTAATTATATCACATAATTCTCAGTAACGAAACTGAGTCCCGAAATAAAACCGACGGACTGAATAAACTCGTCGCTATTAGCAAAAAGGTAAATATCATGGTCAAATATAAATAAAATATGTATAAGCTTCCAGGAAATCATCAAGTTCAGCTATTAATATGTGTATGTATCCTGAAACAACATCGGTCGTCATATTACTCAGATACTATGTACCTAATACATAACCAAAATAAATAGCTTTTATACATCAATTCTCGTTCTATTTACTTGTTAAGGTTGGCAGATATGCGTCCGTATGCTTTTAATGACACGGGATATTGTCCTTCTATTGTCCCATTGTTGTAATCTTCATGACATCTGCTGTATATATAAAACTAGATGAGCCCGCGGTTACACCCGCGTTATTTAAGGCTACTGCTCCACTCCCGTGGCTCATAGCGTGATGTTATATAGCTTATAGCCTTTCTCGGCAAATGGGCTATCTAGCACTGAAATAATTTTTCAAATCGGACCAGTAGTTTCTGAGATTAGCGCGTTAAAACAAACAAACAAACAAACTGTTCAGCTTTATATATTAGTATTAAGATAAAATTACAAGACACAAGTCATAGCCGAAACTACTAGTCGTAAGATTTGGCATGTATGTTGCTTGATTAGTGCAGTGGGGCACTAATAGTGGATTTTTGGAAATTCTTCAACTAAGGTGATAAAACATCCCACGAGGGCGGAGTCACAGGAGTAGTCTAAAGAGAATAATATCTTAACATGCTCTCCGAGGCATAGACTGACTTGATATTTTGTGATAATTCTTATGAAAAAGACAGTGACGAACGCACTTAACTACTCGAACCTCTTGTCACTTAAATAAATTATATACACGTGCGACTTAGCTTTCACGAGCAAGTAAAAGTACGAAGTATAAAAAACATCGTAAAGTATTGTGAAAAAGTAGGGAGAACATAAGACATTTCTGCATTTTGATTGTTCTCAACATTTATGCAAGTCAAAACTCTACTCTTCATGATGCCGACTTTTCGTAGCTAAATGAATTCTTGAGAAGACAAGCCGAGACTAACTCAGAGTCATTGCTTATGTTTTTCTGTCATTTTCTGATAATTATTTATTCGTAGAGTTTTTTCTGCGGGTTATATAAAACAACCCGATTATACGGCTGAAAAATACATGCCAAAACGTCGTGATAAGTAAAAGTATTTCGCACCAACTTTCCAAAGTTATATCTAGTGGCTATATAATAGAAGATATTTGCGTTTTAATTTTCAGACTTAAAGCAGCAACTTACCTGGCGATAAAATATTAAAGTTTAGTCTTAGAAACTATCTCGCAATAGTATCATTAAACCAGTTAAGAAATTAGCGTTTGGTATGTTATATTTCCCCATATCAGTAGTTGTATTGTATATATTCCACTACATAAAGTTTAATTAAAAATTAAAATGACGCTTATATTGCGCTACGTTACGCTTATAAGACAATTGAGTTATCAACTTACATTATATGTACATATAGTTCAGAATACAAACTAATCAAACTGTAATCTCGCCATCCAACATTCAAGTGTTCCTCTAGCCGTAGATATCAAAGAAATCAAGCATAAAAAGAATTAAAGAATTCAAGGAACGAATCAAATCTAGTACGATATTTGCGTTTGTCGTAAAACGCACGTGTAAATCAAATAGATACGAAAATATTACGAAGCAAACAAATAAAATCTATTACGCGTTTCTGCTTAAAGCACAAATTCTCAGTATTCCAATATGTTCAGAAACTTGTGACCACTGAACCAATTTCAAAAACTCTTTCCAATTTGACTTTGATAGGAAAGATAGAAAAATTAAAGCATCACTGCTTCGGGAAATAGAAAAGTTGGCGCTGAATAAATTTTACGGCAAAGATTTCAACATGTTCAAACATGATTTCGATCTCAGAATTATGTAAATGAGTACTGAAAATAGTAATGCATATTTGGAATATTTATCACGTATCTAGGAGTAAGATATTAGCTAGTTCTCTAGAAATACGTGGTATTTTTTGTTAGTGTTATGGACTACTCAACAGCATTCGAATTATGTTGATACAGCGCATTTTGAAGTCTGTTTGCAAGTATAATTTCTAGTTTACGCTGTAGAAGACAGCAAACCGTTTATACACACTTACTTTTAAAATTTAAGCTATATCAGCACTTCGTAGAAATACATACATACATACATACATAGACTCTCGCCTGTTTCCCGGAGGGGTAGGCAGAGACTACGGAACGCCATTTGCAACGATCCAGACATATCTCTCTTGCTTCATTCACTCCCATCAGATTCCTCATGCATGCTCTTCTGTTCAGGGTACTTCTCACCTGTCTTGTTTTTAGGATGTCTCCAATCTGATCAGAGAACGTCCGCCTAGGTCTTCCCCTAGTTTGTAGAAATACAAAATTCTAATAGTTATGATAAACCTTTTCGATAAATTATTACATTTTATCGACTGTCAGCTAATATACTGAACAAGGTAAGCTCTTCGTAGTATATTGGTACTTATTTTTTATTGGCTGCTAAATGAAATAATATAAACATTTGAAAAACAAAAAAAATGCAAAATTGTTCATAATTTTGGAATACAATATATTTTTTAATGTTTTTACCATTTCTATTTACTGTATCTCTTTTACGCTTACTAATAAACAAAATATGTAATTTTGTTTTAGTTTTTGCCTTAAGTTTTAATGAACGCCTCTATTTTAGATAGGAGTTATACACAGCAACAGAGTAATACCTTTCACTTCTATAGATAGAATTTGTTCCGTTTATTTTTTAAAGGATTTGGAAAAACACTGACCTTAAAATAATTTAATATTGTACTACATACACACATCACCGTTTAGTCCCAAACTAACCAAATTTGCAAAATTTTTGATATTGAGTAACTAATAGGACTCTACAGTGTTCCTAGGTATTACATTAGATAATAAGTTACAATGGGGTGCACATATAGCATGTCTTTCAGGAAAGCTAAGCTCTGCTGCGTATGCCGTCGGAAAAGTTAGGCAACTTACTGACATCGACACGACTCGTTTAGTTTATTTTAGCTATTTTCACAGTGTTATGTCTTACGGCATTTTGTTATGGGGCAAAGCTGCGGATATTCAGAATATCTTCGTTCTACAAAACGAGCGGTAAGAGCAATGTACATGTTAGATGCAAAAGATACTCGTAGGGAACGCTTTAAGTCTATAGGAATTCTTACAGTAGCCTCGCAATTTTTATTTGCTAATATTTTGTACATTAGGCAAAATATAGGTTTATTTACCACAAAAAGCGATATACATAACATAAATACTCGAAACAGGCATAGGTTATATGCCCCTTATCATCGTTTACATAAAGTTAATAATTCTTTTGTAGGGCTAGGTATTCGTATATACAATAAAATACCAATTAGTCTTTTAGAATTACCATTTAGTACATTGAAAACTAAAATAAAAGACTGCCTTATTAAGAAAGGTTATTATACTATTAATGATTATTTCAGTGATAAGGATAGCTGGTCACTTACGCTAGACAACTCATGATCTTTATACCTAATTAGAATTATATAGATACTTTGCATTTTTCAGTTAATCTTTATAAAATATTTCTGGTTCTTTTAAATTACTGTTAATGTATTATTAGGTCATTCAACTTAGGTACTACATTTACATTTGCATTGTTGTTCCACTAATTTTATTAAAGTTTTACTGCACTGTAAGATGAAGATAACTCGTGATTATGGGCTGTAAACTAATGTTTTAGTAATTTTGTGTATTCATATACAGTCACTTCTGTAACATATATTTCCACCATAGTTATGAACATGGTTGCGAGTTGCCTATATCATAAGACGTAAGTGGATGCTCCTGTTACACAATTTTCACACTGGAAGGCTACTACAGCAGTTAAATTGGTAACTGCATTAATTATTTAAGTATTATGTATGTTCCTAATTACTATTTACAAGTAATTAATTACAATGTGAAACAGTTGCAGCTCCTTACAAAAACAAAATATGTAACATAACACTGGCGATTAAAAAGAGTGGCCACGAGTTTTATTGCCCGTTCTTTCTCGTGGTTCTACCTATTGCTTTGCGAATGGGCAGTAAATGTAAATGTAGAAGCATTAAGTAATGTATATTAAAATTTGACGTTCATAAACGTCACCTTGTGACCTAGATGAATAAATGATTTTTGACTTTGACTTTGACTTTGTGCCAGGAAACCGAAATTATTAATTATAGGACGGCTCATACTTCTAATCCCTAGAAAACCTAGGAAAGCTCAATGTTCTCACCTCTCCTTATGGTAGGTATAAGTCTGTCAGCATTGGGTACGTAGAAGTAGAGTCCGACAAAATAAAGAATCAATATAATTTATTCATTCAAACAACTATGATGTAGATATTCCTAGAAGCATTTAATTCTTCGTAAATCCGTTCCAGTTTAAAATAAAACATAAATAGAAATCTCAGAGCTTCAAAAATGAATGTCAGAAATATCAAAGCAACCTAACACCCTGTGTTCTAATAACCACCCCGGCCTCTACCCACAGAAGCTGTCTGTCCTAAAGTACGAACAAAATTGAATTATAACAGAAGCGGAGTAATAGGATAATGTGAAGGATAAAAGCATTTTCTTACAAAAATTCTTTACTATACGTAAATAACAAGCCGGAACTAATGTTTGAGTAAACGCTGTGCGTTGTCTGTCAATTAGAAAGTAACGAAAGGATGTAACAGGTACAAAATAAATGTTATATGGTTCTGAGAGTCTATATCACGTAAACCGTACCGGTTGACGTGATAAAAATTATATAAATAAATTTTAAATGTACCAATTGAAACCACTTTTTGTCCTAACATTTCGATCGGCTTACCTCTGGTCACAGAAGGCAATGCGAGACTTCAGCAGGTGTTTTTGTAGGTATTTAAATGAGCACTTGATTTGCAATTTCGCCAAAATATCCTCCGTCGAGCGTCTTTCGATCTGTTTGATGGCGATAAATTAAAAAGCGATTTGACAGATTTTTATGCGGTTTTCACCAGTGGCGAAGCCACCGTCTTAAGCTAGATTGGTATAAGTAGGACAAACAGGTCGGGCAGTTTTAATATAGCCTAATTTAATATGCTTTTCAAAACATATAATTTATTTTATCAGCTGTATATTATTATTATGCTCGTTCTAAAGTAAACATAGCAAAGTAAACGTTTAAACAAACAAACATACTAGCGAAATTGAACCCATAAACTTTGGTAAGTAAACAGTTATAAGATACTTTTGGGTCTGGGGTATTGGAATACGTCTTCTCTACCTACTTACTTGGTAGCAGTATACATATGAGTGTATATAATGTAGACACGTGACGAAATGAATTCTTTTGAAAGTGGCTGAACCAAGAGGGTTAAAATAATCGTTTGTTTCAGATAAGAAGAGCCATAGATCTTTGCCATCGCTATACACCAGACTAACATACATAAATATCTTAACAGTACAATACATTGGTGTTGCTACTTACAATGTCTTCATAGTATTATTTCGCTGTGTTTTTGTGTAACCTGCCGTAAAAATGCCAATATACAACACCTTATGGCCAAATATGTTCTCAAGGAAAGTCTTAAGATGATTAGTCGGCACTCACACGGGTATGTTAACCTGCTTCGTTTATGTTATGATTCCAATATCTCGTCTTTCCACTTTGAGAGTCGAGACTCTCAAAGTTCAATTGATTTTAAAGTACCACCAGCAGAATAAACAAGAAGGCTTTTTTTCAATACAAGGAGTGATTATTTCCAATTACTAACGTGATTAATAATCTATTGCTTATAGATTGGTAAATTATATAGGCATTACATCACATAATTCTCAGTAAGAGTCCCGAAATAAAACCGACAGACTGAATAAACTCGCCGCTATTAGTAAAAAGGTTAATATCATGGTCAAATATAAATTCAATATGTATAATCTTCCAGGAAAACAGCAAGTTCAGCTATAAATATGTCTATGTATTCTGAAGCAACATCGGTCGTCATATTACTCGGATACTATGTACCTAATACATAACCAAAATAATAGCTTTTATACATCAATTCTCGTTCTATTTACTTGTTAAGGTAGGCAGATATGAGTCAGTATGCTTTTAATTATACGGGATATTGTCCTTCTATTGTTACATTGTGGTAATCTTCATGACATCTGCTGTATATATAAAATTCTTGAGTTACTGACTGACTGACACACAAGACATAGCCGAAACTACTAGTCGTAAGATTTGGCATATATGTTGCTTGATTAGTGTAGGGGAGCACTAATAGTGGATTTTTGGAAATTCTTCTAACCTAAGGACTAGACTGCCTCCGTGGTCCAGTGAATAGCGTTTGCGACTGCTGATGGGAGGACCCGGGTGCGATTCCCGGGTCGGGCAAAAGTGTTACTGGGTTTTTCCGAATAATCAGTAGCTGCCCGGAGTCTGGTGATGTGCCCGGTAACGGCAATAGGCTCGCCTCCTATTACGTGGGACCTAAAAATTCATAGCGAAATGTGGGTGTAATATTAACACCTTTGCCTACCCCTTCGGGGATACAGGCGTGAGACTATAAATAAAAAAAATACAAAAATCAACTAAGGGGACAAAACATCCCACGAGGGTGGAGTCACGGGCGTAGCCTGGTGAGAATTATATCTTAACATGCTCTCCGAGGCATAGACTGACTTATATTTTGTGATTCTATGAAAAAGACAACAATGAACGCACTTAACTACTCGTAGTCACCTCTTTGCAACTTACCTCTCACAATATCACTTTTGCATTTTGTCTTAATTAGCGTCCACTCGGACGAAGGACAGTACCCTACTTATGAACCTCTTGTCCCTTAAATAAATTATATTTATACACGTGCGACTTAACTCTCACGAGCAAGTAAAAGTACGCAGTATAAAAATATCGTAAAGTATTGTGAAAGAGTTGGGAACATAAGATTTCTGCATTTTGATTGTTCACAACACTTATGCAAGTCAAAACCCTATTCTTCATGATGCCGACTTTTCGTAGCTAAATGAATTCTTGAGAAGACAAGCCGAGACCAACTCAGAGTCATTTCTTATGTTTTTCTGTCATTTTCTGATATTTATTCGTAGAGTTTTTTCTGCGGGTTCTATAAAAGGGCCCGATTATACGGCTGAAAAATACATGCTGAAACGTCGGGATAATCGATTTTAAACTTTCGCGGTTTGTATACAATCAACATACATAATAATTTACACTCTGACAGATTCTGTCAGTCTCTCCGCGACCACGCTCGGTGCAAGACGAGCGAAACGTCGGAAGCAAATAGGTATTAATACCTTAAATAAGTTAAGTTAACGCGATTAAGACCCGCTAAATTATTTTGCATGATGTCGGGATAAGTAAAAGGTATTTCACCTTCTCGCCTCATATAATTTCTTGAAACCCGTTACAGAGTTATAAGCACAATATTTAATATCAAACGTGTACTAAAAATGATTTAAAATAAGGCTTCATCAAATAAAATGCTATTAGGCTTATCCAGACGACGCCATTTATTTCACATTAACTCAATTGGCCATTTCAAGTTCAGAACATTGATAATACCAAGTTCAAAAGCGATTTAAATGGCAATATTATCAACAGACAAATCGTAAATGTCATTATTGGTTTAATCAAAATACAATAAATATTAAACAGAGATTCTTCAGAATGCCGAAAGCGTTATTTGCATGGCGAAGATTTGGAGACATTCAATCCGGCCTCTCACTCATGACATTTGATTTGTAACGGTACAAAATAAATGTTATATGGTTCTGAGAGTCTATATCACGTAAACCGTACCGGTTGACGTGATAAAAATTATATAAATAAATTTTAAATGTACCAATTGAAACCACTTTTTGTCCTAACATTTCGATCGGCTTACCTCTGGTCACAGAAGGCAATGCGAGACTTCAGCAGGTGTTTTTGTAGGTATTTAAATGAGCACTTGATTTGCAATTTCGCCAAAATATCCTCCGTCGAGAGTCTTTCGATCTGTTTGATGGCGATAAAATAAAAAGCGATTTGACAGATTTTTATGCGGTTTTCACCAGTGGCGAAGCCACCGTCTTAAGCTAGATTGGTATAAGTAGGACAAACAGGTCGGGCAGTTTTAATATAGCCTAATTTAATATGCTTTTCAAAACATATAATTTATTTTATCAGCTGTATATTATTATTATGCTCGTTCTAAAGTAAACATAGCAAAGTAAACGTTTAAACAAACAAACATACTAGCGAAATTGAACCCATAAACTTTGGTAAGTAAACAGTTATAAGATACTTTTGGGTCTGGGGTATTGGAATACGTCTTCTCTACCTACTTACTTGGTAGCAGTATACATATGAGTGTATATAATGTAGACACGTGACGAAATGAATTCTTTTGAAAGTGGCTGAACCAAGAGGGTTAAAATAATCGTTTGTTTCAGATAAGAAGAGCCATAGATCTTTGCCATCGCTATACACCAGACTAACATACATAAATATCTTAACAGTACAATACATTGGTGTTGCTACTTACAATGTCTTCATAGTATTATTTCGCTGTGTTTTTGTGTAACCTGCCGTAAAAATGCCAATATACAACACCTTATGGCCAAATATGTTCTCAAGGAAAGTCTTAAGATGATTAGTCGGCACTCACACGGGTATGTTAACCTGCTTCGTTTATGTTATGATTCCAATATCTCGTCTTTCCACTTTGAGAGTCGAGACTCTCAAAGTTCAATTGATTTTAAAGTACCACCAGCAGAATAAACAAGAAGGCTTTTTTTTCAATACAAGGAGTGATTATTTCCAATTACTAACGTGATTAATAATCTATTGCTTATAGATTGGTAAATTATATAGGCATTACATCACTTAATTCTCAGTAAGAGTATCGAAATAAAACCGACAGACTGAATAAACTCGCCGCTATTAGTAAAAAGGTTAATATCATGGTCAAATATAAATTCAATATGTATAATCTTCCAGGAAAACAGCAAGTTCAGCTATAAATATGTCTATGTATTCTGAAGCAACATCGGTCGTCATATTACTCGGATACTATGTACCTAATACATAACCAAAATAATAGCTTTTATACATCAATTCTCGTTCTATTTACTTGTTAAGGTAGGCAGATATGAGTCAGTATGCTTTTAATTATACGGGATATTGTCCTTCTATTGTTACATTGTGGTAATCTTCATGACATCTGCTGTATATATAAAATTCTTGAGTTACTGACTGACTGACACACAAGACATAGCCGAAACTACTAGTCGTAAGATTTGGCATATATGTTGCTTGATTAGTGTAGGGGAGCACTAATAGTGGATTTTTGGAAATTCTTCTAACCTAAGGACTAGACTGCCTCCGTGGTCCAGTGAATAGCGTTTGCGACTGCTGATGGGAGGACCCGGGTGCGATTCCCGGGTCGGGCAAAAGTGTTACTGGGTTTTTCCGAATAATCAGTAGCTGCCCGGAGTCTGGTGATGTGCCCGGTAACGGCAATAGGCTCGCCTCCTATTACGTGGGACCTAAAAATTCATAGCGAAATGTGGGTGTAATATTAACACCTTTGCCTACCCCTTCGGGGATACAGGCGTGAGACTATAAATAAAAAAAATACAAAAATCAACTAAGGGGACAAAACATCCCACGAGGGTGGAGTCACGGGCGTAGCCTGGTGAGAATTATATCTTAACATGCTCTCCGAGGCATAGACTGACTTATATTTTGTGATTCTATGAAAAAGACAACAATGAACGCACTTAACTACTCGTAGTCACCTCTTTGCAACTTACCTCTCACAATATCACTTTTGCATTTTGTCTTAATTAGCGTCCACTCGGACGAAGGACAGTACCCTACTTATGAACCTCTTGTCCCTTAAATAAATTATATTTATACACGTGCGACTTAACTCTCACGAGCAAGTAAAAGTACGCAGTATAAAAATATCGTAAAGTATTGTGAAAGAGTTGGGAACATAAGATTTCTGCATTTTGATTGTTCACAACACTTATGCAAGTCAAAACCCTATTCTTCATGATGCCGACTTTTCGTAGCTAAATGAATTCTTGAGAAGACAAGCCGAGACCAACTCAGAGTCATTTCTTATGTTTTTCTGTCATTTTCTGATATTTATTCGTAGAGTTTTTTCTGCGGGTTCTATAAAAGGGCCCGATTATACGGCTGAAAAATACATGCTGAAACGTCGGGATAATCGATTTTAAACTTTCGCGGTTTGTATACAATCAACATACATAATAATTTACACTCTGACAGATTCTGTCAGTCTCTCCGCGACCACGCTCGGTGCAAGACGAGCGAAACGTCGGAAGCAAATAGGTATTAATACCTTAAATAAGTTAAGTTAACGCGATTAAGACCCGCTAAATTATTTTGCATGATGTCGGGATAAGTAAAAGGTATTTCACCTTCTCGCCTCATATAATTTCTTGAAACCCGTTACAGAGTTATAAGCACAATATTTAATATCAAACGTGTACTAAAAATGATTTAAAATAAGGCTTCATCAAATAAAATGCTATTAGGCTTATCCAGACGACGCCATTTATTTCACATTAACTCAATTGGCCATTTCAAGTTCAGAACATTGATAATACCAAGTTCAAAAGCGATTTAAATGGCAATATTATCAACAGACAAATCGTAAATGTCATTATTGGTTTAATCAAAATACAATAAATATTAAACAGAGATTCTTCAGAATGCCGAAAGCGTTATTTGCATGGCGAAGATTTGGAGACATTCAATCCGGCCTCTCACTCATGACATTTGATTTGTAACGTTAGAATTGTGTCAATATCAACAAACATTGAATACAAATACAACGAATATAGTATGATACAAAAGTCGTGTATTTCGGCAGTAGATATACTGTTAAGATATCTCCTTACAAATTCATAATCTACTGGTAAAAGGGAATACGGGCTTTCCTGATACTCAAGGGCCACATTTATGATCATTCTAACCAAGGATTCATTTTCATTATTTTATGAAAGAAAGAAAACAAAAGGTGATGATTTAATACCAAAATCAACGTCTGTTGCAGAAACGAAAGGGTCATTTATCGATCCGGGATGTTTTATACCAGCAGTAGAACAAAAGTAGTATAAGAAAGCACAGGAGTAAATTAGTATCCTGTGTAAAATTGCGAATATAATATGTGAAGCCTCACTAGTCCTGTGGCACATATAAGCTCGCACCAACTTTCCAAAGTTATATCTAGTGGCTATGTAATAGAAGATAGTTACGTTTTAATTTTCAGACTTCAAGCAACAACTTACCTGGCGATAAAATATCAAAGTTTGGTCTTAGAAACTATCTCGCAATAGTATCATTAAACCAGTTAAGAAATTAGCGTTTGGTACGTTTTATTGCATCATATCAGCAGTTGTATTGTATATATTCCACTACATAAAGTTTAATAAAAAATTGAAATGACGCTTATATTGCGCTACGTTACGCTTATAAGACAATTGAGTTATCAACATACATTATATTATGTACATATAGTTCAAAATACAAACTAATCAAACTATGATCTCGCCACACAACATTCAAGTGTTCTTCTAGCCGTAGATATCAAAGAAATCAAGCATAAAAAGAATTAAAGAATTCCAGGAACGAATAAAGTCTAGTACGATATTTGCGTTTATCATAAAACGCATGTGTCTTGGCTTTCTATAAGACACATGTCATGACCTAATGCTTCAGCTTATGTACTTGATGAGGGACAGAGAGCGCTCTTTATTTTACGTATCAAACATTATCAAACAGTTGCCATCACAGGTTTCTACCCAGTATGTCAAAGTATCATGCCGCCAATATAAACGTAAAAAATCGCGCAGATAAAGTACGTAAAACCTGGTGAAAACTTGAAGATGTTAGTGCGAATTACTGGAACCAAAATAGCCTCCCTCGCGTTGTTGTCGTTGTTTAATGTGATGTGAAGTAAATACACACCAACTGATCTACGTCACAATGTAGGCCAAATGAAGGAGATACTCAACGTCATTCTGGCATTAACCCAGTAACATTTAAGACTTAATTGGTCTTTTTAGTCCAACCTAACCGATTCCGACTGAATGCAAGGTTTTCTACAGAGCGACTGACGTTTTTATCTCTATAATCTAAAGACATAACCGTACCCCATTTTGAAAATCAGATTCTAGATATTTCTGGAGATGGATGGATGTAAGCATGTAACTCTTTCACGCAATAAGTAATAAATGGATTCCGACGCAACTTTGCAATAATATAGCTCATACATAACTACAGCAAATAGGCTACTTTTGTCCCGATAACTGACCCAGGCATGAGAAGCTCTGCGTTTAGAAGCTTGTATTTGAAATATGTAATGTGTTTACCAAATTATATTGCGTCGCATTACCGAGTTTTCCACTCACATCATCACAAACAAATTACCTCAAACTCTCAATAAAAAGAAACCTAAAGAATTCGGGCGAAAAGCAACCTTAAACAAACATTTAATTTCATGTCGAAACTGTCGATAGTTCCACTCTATTGGGAGTTAATAACATTTAAGCTATTCATTTAATTACCAATGCGATTTATTTATATAATTAAAGTAACTAGTCGTAAATGCATTTCCTGGATTGCAACACAGTGTTTACCTTCATGGAAACTGCAATAATATCTTATTTATTGATAATTTTGTTTTATGCATTTGCTTGCGCATTCATGGAACAATATGACGTATTTTTTATTATTTTTCCATGCTGTCGTAGGTTTCAAATCGTCAGGTAACTAATGGAGTCCATTGAAATAATGAGGTGGCGATGACACGTTTATACGAACACGGCTATAGTGTTATATGGATATTTATTAATAATGTGGATGTAGAAATGGGAGCAGAAACTTTGGCTTTCCAAATAGGTGCCATTAAATTTCAGTTTACATCATTTCTAGATAACATTGAAGGAAAACTAAGTCCTAAAACCCTACGGCTCAATTTACATGTAATCGTTAAATTAAATTTACATGTATCAATGAACTAAAAGCCTAAAGAAGACACAGAGAAAAAGTGACAGAAGATCGGCCTTCCTAAAAAATATCACATTATTTGTTTGAAAAAATATCACATTATTTGTTTTGCAAAGGACCTCCTTTCACCAAATTCGAAGAGTTTCCAACGCTGACTAAACACGGCCATCACCATTGTTTGAATAGTACTGAATAATGAATTCTCATGTGTTTCTTATCCGTGCGTTCGAAGGCACCCACGTCACGGCGCAAGATAAACTGGCAGATTTATTGCTCGATCGGATGTGCGGTTATTCAGGCTTTAGCATAGTGTGGATGTAGCCTTACGTTCACTTTGATAGATAGTATTTGTTCCGTTTTGATAAGAAGGTTAATTTTTTAAAGAATTTGGAAAATCACTGACCTTATAATAATTTAATATTTTACCACATACACACATGACATTTAATATTTTTTTTTAGTTTTAAGTATAAATGATTATTAATTTATTTATGTAATGATATTTATTCTAAATGTTATGCTAATAATTCAAAATGTAATTCTGAATGTGATTCACTAGCAATGTTTTGATGTATTTTTAATATTTGCACGCCTTATGAGGCAGAATATGCTGGACATTAAATTTATAACACCTGTATGACACCATATTCTAGAAAATAAACGATATTCTATTCTATTCTATTCTATTCACATCACCGTTTAGTCCCAAACTAAACAGATTTTGCAAAATTTTTGAATTGTGAATTAGGTGTGAATTAGAAAATGTGCGAGGAAACCGAAATTATTTATTGTAGGACGGCTCATACTTCTTATCCCTAGGAAGCCATATGAAAGCGCAAGTTTCTCACCTGTCCTTATGGTAGGCATAAGTCTGTCAGCATTCGGTACGTAGAAGTAAAGTCCGACAAAAAAAGAATCAACATAATTTATTCATTCAAACCACTATGATGTAGATCTATAGATATTCCTAGAAGCACAAAATTTTCTCGTAAATCGGTTCCAGTTTAAATAAAACATAAATAGAAGTCTCAGAGCTTCTAAAATGAATGACAGAAATATCAAAGCAACCAAACACCCTGTGTTCTAATAACCACCCCGGCATTTACCCACAGAAGCTGTCCGTCCTAAAGTACGAACAAAATTGAATTGTAACAGAAGCGGAGTAATAGGATAATGTGAAAGATAAAAGCATTTTCTTAGAAAACTTCTTTACTATACGTAAATAACAAGTCGGAACTAATATTTGAGTAAACAATTCAACTTTTCTATTAAAACAATTATATTAACAAACTAGCTGGACCTCGTAGTTACTCGCGCTTGATTTGAATTTCAATATAGCCACCTATCGGTAACAATTTTATTGGAATCTAAGATATATTAAAATACAAAAACTGAATATTCGGCTAGGCGTATAAGACGACTTTAGTGACATACGTTTCTTCCTAGCTATATGAGTCCGTATGGTGATGGATTTAGAATACAAAATGCCTCTACCCTTTTTCATTACGTGGGTGTTGAAAGATGCAACTCATGAAAATACATCTAACAAATGGTTACTCTGCGAAGAGACGGAGACGGAATACTCGACATGCCATCCTGTACCTAACCGTCTAGTCAGCATGGTATAGTAGGCCAAATCCTTCTAATAGTTTACAGTGCTACTGTGTAGCAAATAAGGAGAAGCTTAAGTTTAGCAGTGGGCTGCGAATAACTAAAGGTATATAAAATACATAAATGATTAAACAACCTTCATAGAACAGTTTGATAACTTTATTTTATTTATAGAATCCCGCCTGTATCCCTGAAGGGGTAGGCAGAGGTGAAACATTAGTAACATTACACCCACATTTCGCTATGAAATTTTAAGTCCCACGTAATAGGGGGCGAGCCTATTGCCGTAACCGGGCACATCACCAGACTCCATGCTGCTACTGAGAATCCGGAAAAACCCAGTAACGCTTTTGCCCGACCCGGGAATCGAACTACGGTTTACAAAATTCGTCAGTTAACTGATATAGATACGGCCAGCATAATGTCATATGGCATTTTATTATGGGGCAACGCAGCTGACATTCAAACTGTGTTTGTACTGCAGAAGCGGGCTATTCGTGCAATCTACAGTCTTGGTTCAAGGCATTCACTGAGAGAAAAATTTAAAGAAATTAAGATAATGACTGTCGCATCTCAATACATTTATGAGAACTTGTTATTTGTCAGGAAAAATATAAATATGTTTTCTAAATTCAGCGACATTCATAATTTAAATACACGAAATAAAAACAAACTTGTTCTACCTTCAACTAGACTACAAAAATAAGTAACTCACACAAGTGTCAAAGCATACGTTTTTACAACAAAATTCCAGGCAATATTCAGGAACTAAGTATTAATAAATTCAAAGTATTTATTAAACAGAGCTTGTGTTCAAAAGCTTATTACACAGTTAAAGATTATTTAGCAGACAAAAATGCCTGGAATTGAGTTTAAAAATTATGAATTTTGACATTTTGAAATTAGTGACATGATATTTCTATTTACATTTGTAATACTTATATTTTTACATTTTGACATTTTTAATTTGACATTTGTAATTTTATTTATTTTGTTTTGACACTGTTTGATTTGACATTGTTATTTTATTTATTTTCTTTTGACATTTAAAATTACTTAAGTAATATATTATTATTCATTAATTGACATTCAATAATATTTTCTGACATTTAATAATATTTTCTGACATTTTAAATATATGACATTTTATTGTTAAAATTTTTATTATTTTTACTTATTGTTTGCAACATGTATTTTACTGTGTATTAGCATGTAAAGTTGTGAGTACGATGTGGGCATTATTAAACATATAAACAAATAGTTGTGGCAACCTGTCTGATGGCTTAGGCTGACATGCTTATGCATACACCTTCTGATGGCGTGGAGGCATAGTGATACAGATTGTGCTGGCTCCCTCAATTAAGGTTGAGCCTTACGATTGCTGTTGAGTGCGGGCCATCAGTGGGCCGAGTCAGTCAAAAGCGTCAGATAATTTCCTGCATTGTACTTGCATACTAAACCCTTTTTTTGTCTGGACTTTAAAAGATGAAGAAAAGACTAAAGAAATTGAAGTGACAAAAAAAACAATGACTCTGAGTTTGTTTCGGCCTTTCTTCTCAAGAAGTCATTTAGCTAGGAAAAGCCGGCATCATCTAGAATAGGGTTTTGACATGTATAAGTGTTGTAAACAACCAAAATGCAGAAATAAATATGTCTTTATGTCTTTAAACCCGGGACCACCGATCAGCAGTCGCATACGCTATCCACTGGACTACGGAGGCAGTTTGATAACTGAATGTGTATTTATATCGTTAAAAGTTCGTTGGCATGATATTCATTATATAACACACAATAGGCGTAATTGCACAGTATTACGTTGTAAAATTCATGCAAAGTCAACGTTTTACTCGCTTGAATAATAACATTTACGATAACGATATAATATATTGCTATAATTATATAAAATGGTTATTAAATTAAACCAACGCAAACATGGCATTTAAAGTTATATCGTTATAGGTATCAAACGGTGTTGGCACGAGCGAACTTTATAGTTTTAAGTATAATTGAAAAATATTGCTTCGCGAACTGTGTTGTTCCAGAGCTTTGTGTTTAGTTGGCAATAAAGAATCCAAAATAATAGAAGTATACAATCCATAATTCTATATGAATATTATAAATGCGAAAGTGTGTTTATTAGTCCTTGCGATTTTATGGCATGATTAAACTTTACCCGCGTGGGACGTTTTGCTTTCTTAGTGGCTGTGCGTTCTCTAACAGTCGGTCAGAAATGGAAGATTTAGGCGGCTGGAGAGTGACACAGGCTACTCTTACATGGGGAGCCGTGGGCGAAGTCTACTAGAGATAAAGAGTAAAATAGAAGTTCTTAATACAGAAAGATATATTTAACTTCTAGAAACACCAGGTAAAGTGATTCACCGTAATCAAATCTGATCACAAAGTAAGGTAGAGTCACAAAATAAATTATGAGGTATTGTTTGACGAGTTTTAGTGAGTATTTATTAGTACTAACTATCTATGTTGTCCTGTCATTTTCTGATATTTATTCGGAGAGTTTTTTCTGCGGTTTATATAAAACGGCCCGATTATACGGCTGAAAAACACAAACCGAAACGTCGTGACAAGTAAAAAGTATTTCACCTTCTCGCCTCATATAATTTCTTGAAACCGTTACAGATATAAGCACCATATATAATATCAAACGTGTACTAAAAATTATTTAAAATAAGGCTTCATCAAATAAAATGCTATTAAGCTTATCCAGACGACGCCATTTATTTCACATTAACTCAATTGGCCATTTCAAGTTCAGAACATTGATAATACCAAGTTTAATAGCGATTTAAATGGCAATATTACCAACAGACAAATCGTAAATGTCATTATTGGTTTAATCAAAATACAATAAATATTAAACAGAGAATCTTCAGAATGCCGAAAACGTTATTTGCATGGCGAAGATTTGGGGGCATTCAATCCGGCCTCTCACTCATGACATTTGTTTTGTAACGTTAGAATTGTGTCAATATCAACAAACATTGAATACAAATATACCAATATAGTATGATACAAAAGTCGTGTATTTCGGCAGTAGATAATACTGTTAAGATATCTCCTTACAAATTCATAATCTACTGGTAAAAAGGAATAAGAGCTTTTCTGATACTCAAGGGCTTCATTTATGATCATTATAACCAGGGATTCATTTTCCTTATTTTATGAAAGAAAGAAAATAAAAGGTTTTAAAGAAATTTAATACCAGAAACTACGTCTGTTGCAGAAACGAAAGGGTCATTTCTCGATCCGGGATGTTTTATACCAGCAGTAAAACAAAAGTAGTATAAGAAAACACAGGAGTAAAGAAATATCCTGTGTAAAATTTCGAATATAATATGTGAAGCCTCACTAGTCCTGTGTACCACAGGACTAGTGAGACTTCACATATAAGCTCGCACCAACTTTCCAAAGTTATATCTAGTGGCTAAGTAATAGAAGATAGTTGCGTTTTAATTTTCAGACTTCAAGCAACAACTTACCTGGCGATAAAATATCAAAGTTTGGTCTTAGAAACTATCTCGCAATAGTATCATTAAACCAGTTAAGAAATTAGCGTTTGGTATGTTTTATTGCCTCATATCAGCAGTTGTATTGTATATATACCACTACATAAAGTTTAATAAAAACAAAATTACGCTTATATTGCGCTACGTTACGCTTATAAGACAATTGCGTTATCAACGTACATTATATGTACATATAGTTCAGAATACAAACTAATCAAACTATAATCTCGCCATACAACATTCAAGTGTTTCTCTAGCCGTAGATATAAAAAAATCAAGCATAAAAAGAATTAAAGAATTCAAGGAACGAATCAAATCTAGTACGATATTTGCGTTTGTCATAAAACGCACGTGTAAATCAAATAGATACGAAAATACTACGAAGCAAACAAATAAAATCTATTACGCGTTTCTGCTTAAAGCACAAATTCTCAGTATTCCAATATGTTCAGAAACTTGTGACCACTGAACCAATTTCAAAAACTGTTTCCAATTTGACTTTGATAGGAAAGATAGAAAAATTAAAGCATCACTGCTTCGGGAAATAGAAAAGTTGGCGCTGAATAAATTTTACGGCAAAGATTTCAACATGTTCAAACATGATTTCGATCTCAGAAATATATAAATGAATACTGCAAATAGTAATGCATATTTGGAATATTTATCACGTATCTAGGAGTAAGATATTAGCTAGTTCTCTAGAAATACGTGGTATTTTTTGTTAGTGTTATGGACTACTCAACAGCATTCGAATTATGTTGATACAGCGCATTTTGAAGTCTGTTTGCAAATATATTTTCTAGTTTACGCTTTAGACGGCAGCAAACCGTTTATACACACTTACAATACTTTTAAAATTTACGATATATCAGCACTTCGTAGAAATACAAAATTCAAATAGTTATGATAAACATATTCGATAAATGTATTACATTTTATCGACTGGCAGATAAAATACTTAACAAGGTAAGGCTCTCTTCGTAGTATATTGGTACTTAATTTTTATTGACTGCTAAATTAAATAAAAACATTTGAAAAAACTGAAAAATACAAAATCGTTCATAATTTTGGAGTACAATATAATTTTTAATGTTTTTACCATTTCTATTTACTGTGTCTCTTTTACGCTTACTAATAGACAAAATATGTAATTTTGTTATAGTTTTTGCCTTAAGATCTAATGAACGCCTTCATTCTAGATACAAATTATGCATTTGCATCAAGTATATACACAGCAACAGAATAATACCTTTCACTTGAGAATTTGCTAACCACGACATACTTTCTCCAAAATATAAAATTACCTCCAAACACCATACACCGCACTTATATTATAATCTGCACATAAACTTCACAAAAGAGGTAATCCGGGCCCATGTGAACGAAGGAAAGGCGATAATTCAGCGATAGAGGGCGTATCGATCTTTTAGGAGGGTGGACCCTGGCCAACGTCCAACACCTCGAAGCCAGCTGACCAGCGATGTTTCACACCACTCGAATGTACAGCCACTCCAGAGAGTAGTTTCGTAAGATATTGTTTCACGCAGTTCAAAGGGACCCCATTGATTTTGATGTCCCCTTGTTTTTATTGTTATTGCCGGTTTCAAGATGGAATTGGAATAGCTGAATGGGAATTGTTTTGTTTATTTTGAGATTTTTGATATATTTTGATCATACACACTTTATGTTAGATACTGTTATCATAAAAATTCTAAGCGAAGCCAATGATGCACCTTGCACTGCGCATTGTACCATTATTAGCCTTTGAAATAACGACCACTGAGAACATTCACTATCCAAGCTAAGAATTTTAATCTTCTAAAAATACTGCAATGAAAGTAATCATGTAAAAGATGCCGAAGGTTTGATTGATCTTTATCAAACCAAATTGGAATAGGATCGAATATCTGTAGGCCTCTCTTCAGATTATAGATAGATACTTAGATATGCTATTATTTGCTACATCTAAAGAGACTGCCTCGTTGGTCTCGTGACATAAATGTGCGCGTGGGATTGGGAGGTCTCGGGTTCGATACCCGAGTCAGGCAAAGTGTTAGTGTGTTTTCCATTTGGAAATTCTCAGTAGCAGCACGGAGTCTCGTAATGTGCCCGGTACGGCAATAGGCTCACCCCCTATTACGTGGGACCTAAAAATCCATGGCGAAATGTGGGTGTAATATTACACCTCTGCCAACCCCTTCGGGGATACAGGCGTGAGTCTATAAAAAAAAGATAAAAATCTAAAGAGACCTATCGTACCTGCAGTCTCTTCTCATCAAAACTATTAAATATCATTGCACGGTAGGTACATCTCCATGCTCCATGTAAAATAACTTTACAAATGTCTATAACATTATGCAGACCACGACGAACTCATTCCCTAATTTGAGCTCACTTGATCGAGAAACATTGAGTCCATAGCTGATACGTAACTTTATTACAAAATAAACTACAGCAACTACATACATATTACTATATCTAATCCTCAGTGTTCCAGGTATATAATTCAGATCGTGTTGTGTAAGTAACTTCAACACAGGCCCATAAAAGCATAAATATTTATCAAACAAAAGTAACAAAGACTAGTTGCTTATCTGTTCACACAAGTATTAAGTCGTAAAATAAACTTTTACGGTTCTTCGTGAAGAAAACTGTGGATGTTGTGGCATATAGGTGTTTATATTTACATGAGGATTTGATAGTCCGGCCGTTGCTAGGTGAGCTAGGGATCGGGTATGTTGTGATTGAATTTGGAAAAGTAATGTTAGATAAATATTAAACATTATTATATCATCTCGTTACTCAATTCAACGATGTCATGAAGATTTTTGCCAGTCGTTATAAGGAGTAAGGAATATATGTAGTTACGTTACGACGCTCGAATAGGACAGCTTTTATTCTCATTTTTAGCTTCAGGTCATCGAAGTAGTCTTGAGAAGTCTTGTCGAGATTACTCGATCAACGACTGTGCAAAAAATTAGCATAAGTTATGCGAATGAATCAACATAGTTATGCAGCCTGCTCACCCACTCCAAACAATAACTATAGGATGACGTTACGTAATGATTGTCATGTTACTTGGTTTCATATATTAAATACGTGATTACAATAAAGTTTACGATCGCCAAATCCATAACCATTAAATATAATGATTCCTTCTTTCTGGAAGACCACCAAGACCCCATGAAACCACGTGACATCGCGTGACACATTTGTTTAGTATAAAGAGACCTGTATCATATAGAATTAGTTAGTTCCTCTCTGTCGTCGTAACACTGCAAGTGCTCTGCGAAGCACAAGTTTATTTAATTAAATAAATATTTTTTTAAGTAAACACGTCTTAATAAATTTGACTGGCGCAGTCGGGTCGGATCTAGTATCGCGTAGAAGTCGTCGTTCCGGTACACACAAATCGGTACGCAACGTCGGTCGGAGCGCATAGGCCTAGGTTCGAGAATCTACAAACACAAATTCGTCAAATACCGCAAGAAGCTACGGACCGGAGAGAACTCGTCATGAGGGGAAGCAGTCTAATGTGAGTAAATCCTTTTCGCACTGTATTTCCATATCCTCGTGTACTATCCATACATCTAACTGGACCAAAAATCGCCATCGTTAGTGTATCGTGTATTTTTATGCCAAAATAGCTGAATTTACACTTAGATAAGTTATTTTTTTGCTCTATTTGTGTGTGTGTAATTTTTATTTTATAAAAATGAATCTTGCCAATTAGATAGTTTTGGTAGAGATATAATAAACATGTATGTGTAAGTCTTTTTATAGAAACTGAAATGACGAATAATATGTTAATTAATAAAATAGGGCATAAGAAATCTAAATGCAAAGGTATTAAAATGCTTACTACTATAAGAAAAACCATTTATAGCAAACAAACAAAGATTAACATTAGTTTAGAAATAAGGCTTAGGAATATGATTAGAAGAAAGAGTTTATACTTAATAATAAAAACTAACAGCCTTCAATTTCAAAAGATTGAAGTGTATGTAGGGATTCCTCCTATTAGAAATGGCATAGGATAGTTTAGTCTTATTAATAGAATATAGTTTTAGAATACTTTAACTTATACTTTAGCATAAATATTATTAAATTAAATAAGTATTTAAATATTAAGTTAATTTTTAATTTTAATTTTTAATTTTTAGTTTAGCTAAGTTTGAACGATGGTTACGTGTATAGACTCGTTCGCTCAGACAGTCATACAAAACACCACAAACGACCGATTCGTGTTAGTTATTAGAATAGTATTTTAAGATTATTAAGTTGTATTATATATCTGAATGGTGTGTGCATTGAAATTGAAAATTTGAATGAAAACAACAAATCAGTTACTATTACGTTCGATTGACCCGTAGATATTACTAGGTTAGATAGGAATAATTAAGTTAATATTTTTAGAAAATATATAGTGTAAATCTACAGAAAATCGAGAATACACTTATATTTTCAAGTTAGGGAGCGCATTATTTTAAATAAATATATTTTAAGTGTACTTACAGTGTGGTTCTACAAACATTGAGAACACACTTAGGTAAAATACAATTATTAAGAAGTTAGGGAACGAATTATTATGTATAAGTAAATATCTTTATAGTGTAATTCTACAAAAATTGAGAATGCACATAAATTGATTTGAAAGTAGGGAACGAATTATGTTAAGATAATATGTTTATATAAAAACATGCTTATAGTGTAGTTCTACAAAAATTGAGAACACACTTATTTTTACGTTAGAGAATGAGTTATGTTTAGCAAGTATTTTTCATAGAAAATAAGTAAGTAGGTATTGTAGTTCTACAAGAGTTGAGAACTTTTATCAAATATTAGAAATCGAATTGAAAATAAAAACGTTAGGGAAACGAAGTGTGAATCTACAAAAATTGAGATCACTCTTAGTTACAAATTAGGGACCAATATTTATCTATGTAATTAATATTCAACTATATTAGAGATTTTTAGATAGTTTAAGAGATTATTTTAATGCTCTATAGTTATTCGAAGTAACGAAAAATATTTAGTTTTGCCCAAAATTGCAAACTAAGGATAGATAAAATTGACTATTTATATTATTTCATATTAGAACACATTCAAATATTATAAAAATGAATTTAACAAGTTAAGTTAATTTAAGAAAGATAACCAAAGAAAAACTTAGAATTTTTCGATAGGTTAAGATCTGTTTTTACCTTAATTAAAGTTACGTTAGAGTTACGTTACGTAGAAAAATTCGCACTTAAATTTTTAAGGAAAGAAGTTTTGTACTTAGGACATACTATTTCTAAGGACGGTTTAAAACCGAATAATGATCTTATTACTTAAAACCGAAAGCTGTATTAAATTTTCCGATTCCGAAAAGGCAAACGGAAATAAAAAGTTTTCTTGGATTAGTAGGTTATTATAGGAAATTTATAAAAGACTTTAGTAAAATCACGCAACCGTTAACAAGTTGTCTAAAGAAAGGTAGAAAGATAGTTTTAAATACAGAATACATAAACGCATTCGAAAAGTGTAAAGAACTGCTAACAAATGCACCTTTACTTCAGTTTCCAGATTTCGATAAACCATTTTTATTAACAACTGACGCATCAAACTATGCGATCGGTGCCGTATTATCACAAGGCCCTGTCGGCAGTGATAAACCTGTAGCTTATGCTAGTAGAATGTTAAATGATGCAGAAACCCGCTATAGCACGATAGAAAAAGAATTACTTGCTGTAATATGGGCATGTAAGCACTTTAGACCGTATTTATATGGTAGAAAATTCACGATATTAAGTGATCATAGACCGCTTGTATGGTTACAGAATTTTAAAGAACCTGGTAGTCGCTTAACTCGTTGGAGACTTAGATTAGATGAATATGATTACGATATTAAATACAAGCCGGGTAAACAGAATGGCAACGCAGATGCATTGTCACGAATAAAACTTAATGCGTTAGATAAAGATAATTTTTCCACTCAAATAAATTTCCCAGACTCTATCGTTATCTCATCTGACGATGAAAATGAAATGACATCGAGAAAATCGCCTTACTCAATTCCTTCATTAGATAGTAGAACCGCTACAGCATCGGAAAAGGATGAATCCACAATAGTTACTATACATTCCGAGGAAAATACAGATTCCTCCGATATTCCAATTTTAGACGAAGCTATTGACACGAAACCCAATCAAATATTAGTTTATACGTGGAATAGAAATGAGTTGACAGTTAAAGATCTTTCGCGAGATAGGCAAAAGATATTAGAAGTCCATATGCCGTTAGAAAATCCTGAGATAGTTAAACGATTTTTAAAAGAATATGTTAGGCCGAAGATTAAATATTTCATTTACTTCGAGGATAGCAAACATAAGCAGTTATTCAGTAATATTATAACTAGTTTGTTTAAGAAAGGCTCTATAATGATATACGAATGTACAAAACGAGTAGTATATATAGAAGACGAAGATGAACAAAGAAATATAGTATTAAAATATCACATAGGAAAAACTTGTCATAGAGGCATTAAAGAAACAATTGCTCACTTAAAACGCACCTATTACTGGAACAATTTACATGAAACAGTTGCCAGTATTATTAATTCATGTGAAGCATGTAAGTTAATGAAGTACGATAGAAAGCCTTTAAAACCAGAACTACAAATAACGCAAACGCAAACAAAGCCGTTTGAGGAAATATTTATAGATATATTTTCCATAGAAAATACTTATTTCTTAACAATTGTTGATGCATTTAGCAAGCTAGGTCAAGCATTCGAGATAACTAGTAGGTCTACCCCAGAAGTAGTTAGAGCTTTGTTGAAATACTTTTCATTGTATGGTGTTCCTAAACGGATTAGCTCAGATCCAGGCTCTGAATTTAACAATAACCTCTTAAAAGAAATGTTATTATTTTATAAAGTAGAGTTACACATAAGTACGCCTCATAACCCAAACTCGATGGGTATAGTAGAACGTTTCCACTCTACTATAATAGAAATATATAGACTTGCGAAATATGAAAGGAAAATTACAGATGCCGTATCAGTTATGACGTATGCTATAATGTCGTACAATCAGTCGATACATTCATCGACAGGTCTTACACCGTTCGAAGTAGTCTTTGGACATACAGACGCATCGGGCGCATTCGAGGTAGATTTTAATAAACAGTATACACAACAACTCGTTAGTGAGCACATGAAAAGAACTAAATATCTTTATAAATACCTTACGAATAAAATGTTAGAATCTAAAGTTCAAATTAAAAATAAACGAGGTGGAGAGACTAAATTCAAAGTTAAGGAAGGTGATAATGTTTATATTAAAGGCGTAAATGTTAGGCGCAGTAAAGATAAGCCCCGATACCAAAAGGCAGTAATAGCAGGTGATGTGAATCGAAATACAGTTCCCGTAAAGACAAAGAATCGAGAAACTAGAGTACCGATTAAAGATATAAAACGTCCTCCGCAGGTACGCAGTATGGATACTAGGACAGTTAGCCCTCAACCTGGCCCTTCAACTAAAGAAAATTGAGGAAAATCCAGGCATTCTTCCCGTAAAAGAAGGACAAGCGTTAATAACTTTATATAATTGGGAAATTATTAAAATTTTAGACTTAGAGTTAATACATAGTAATATAGAATATAATGTTAACAAATATAAAGATATTAATAGTTATATGAAAGATAATTTAGACATATATTCATTAGATGGTAGTATTGTAGATGCAGAGTTGCAAGTTCAATATATAATGAACATTACTTTAGAAAAATATAGTCAACTTATACCTAGTATTAGAATTAAGAGAGGTCTTATAAACCCTATTGGTTCCATAGTTAAAGCCATTACAGGCAACTTAGATAATCAAGATGCATTAAAGTATGACAGTTTAATCAATAATATGCAAGTTAAGCAAAATCAAGTTATTAATAAAATAACTTTAATTTCGGAAATGGTCGATGCACTTATAAATACAACAAATTCAACGAGAAATAATTTTATTATATTAGAAAAAACCATGGATGAAATAGAAGATATTTTAAACAGAACTCAGTATCAAAGAAGCAAGGCACTTGTATTGAATACATATAATTTGCTAATACATAACTTTCAGATATTGTTAACTAGATTAGATGAAGTAGAAACTGCCGTAGCATTTAGTAGGCTTAATATACTACATCAATCGCTATTGAACACAGATGAATTGTTTAATATTCTTATAGGCATTGAAAAGGTAAATAAACTTATTTTTCCTGTAAACGTCGATAACTTAATCAAAATAGAACATAGTATAAATATAAAGGCTTATGTAAAGAGCAAACAAATAATATTTATTTTGTCAGTACCAGTGGTTCAGTCTGATGTTTACAATTATTTTTCCTTACACCCTTTTCCTATGTATAATCCTAAACTGAATGCAACATTCCTAATTACCCCAAAACATTCCTTTATACTTGCGAAAGGATTGAAAACTATGTCACTGTCTGAACCATGTAAGGAAATCGATGATGGAAGATTCCTTTGTCGTGAGAACTATTTGTCCATAGAAAATGAAGATAGATGCATCGAAGACTTGATGAAGTTTTCCACACAAATAACTTCGTGTTCGCCCCTGCTGGTCGAATCTACAGATGTCAAAGTCAAAGCGATACAAACAGACTCGTGGTTACTATACACTGGAGTCCATGTATCACTCACCGAATATTGTGAAAGCGACATAAACCAACATGATATACTTGGTATATATATTATAACTCTAAACAATGATTGTAAGATTGAAGTTGGAAAACTAACGCTAAAGAAACAAAGCAGTATTCAAACCGCACAAGTCATGTTCTGCAGTACGCCGAGCATTCATCTACCCAACATCGTTACTACGAAGGAAACGATGCGAGGAAAGCCGATCAACTTGGATCACGTCAACATGGAAAATCTACAGTTGTTATCGCACGTATTAAAGAGTGAAGTGTTAAGTGAAAAGCCAATAGTCAATCCAGTGAATTTTCATAGTGTTAGTATAGGAACACTAATGCTCTATGTCATATTGTTTATTGTTTTTGTCATTTTTGTGTATTATTGTAAATGTAATAAATCTGTGTTTAATCAAAATCATCAACCTAATTTTAATAAAAATATAGATGACGATTTTGAACTTACGGAGGGAGGAGTTATGCAGCCTGCTCACCCACTCCAAACAATAACTATAGGATGACGTTACGTAATGATTGTCATGTTACTTGGTTTCATATATTAAATACGTGATTACAATAAAGTTTACGATCGCCAAATCCATAACCATTAAATATAATGATTCCTTCTTTCTGGAAGACCACCAAGACCCCATGAAACCACGTGACATCGCGTGACACATTTGTTTAGTATAAAGAGACCTGTATCATATAGAATTAGTTAGTTCCTCTCTGTCGTCGTAACACTGCAAGTGCTCTGCGAAGCACAAGTTTATTTAATTAAATAAATATTTTTTTAAGTAAACACGTCTTAATAAATTTGACTACATACTGTAAGGTATGTTAAGATAAACAATAACGTTACGTTAACTACATTAATCCTGTAATAGTGTGTCTTATTGTCTTTAATACCCCCCCTACTGTTATCTGTTAAAAGCAGCTAAAATAATTTATGTTATTAACTCTAGACAGCAGATAGCTACTCCTCTTGCAATTGAATCCAAGCTAAGTACAGAACATGAAAGCATGATTATTTTTATACAGAAAAAAGGAAATTTATTATATGTTTTTAATGTTAAAACCATCAACTAACACAAACATAATAATATATGCGTCCTAATATAACTGGTGGACAATTCTAGGAATCGTACGGTTGCCTCGTTTTGCTGAAGTAGCAAAATTATCTTTGATTTCCTTATTTTGTCATTAATCATCATCATCAGCCTTTAACAGTCCACTACTGGACTAGGTCTTTCCTTGTCATTAATACGAAGGCTAATAATAGACATAGCCTTAGCTTAGATGACACGTGCCACTATAGTAGCTAGAAAAAAAGCAAAACGTACCTACACCTCGACACAAACAACTGCTTTTGCAGAAAGTCGGCGCTAAAGAAGATATTTTACCTTAATTTTCAAATTAAAAGCGCTTGAAACCGTTGCCATACATATTTGTGACTAATCGCTAAAGTATTAAGCCTGGCACAAAATATTGAGTTCTCAAAGCATTTACAAACTAACCCAACTCGAATTTCTAACAACGTAGGCCGCCACTGACAGTCACTCAACTGGCAAAATAGCGTCAAATAACGCGGGTTAATCTTGGGCACCAGCTGTTTGATAAAGCCAAGCTAATGTAAATTCCGCGGCAAGAATGTAGCCCTAAATAAGTGTTCCTCAAAGTCCGTGAGAGCCTTTTCCGGAGTACAAAGGGCCAATTACATAATACCTCCCCTCTCGGTTAATGACGTGATTATGCTCAGAGAAAAATTACGCGTCTTTTTTGTGGTCTAGTTTGTGGGTACAAAGCAACATTGGGCATATTTTTTTGGAAATTTTTCCTTATTTAGGTGTAAAACATTTTATTTGCTTGATGGAATCGATGTTGATGGGCCTTTTCAGTATTATGACTAGACGCGAGAATACGTTGGTTACTTTGTCATTCTTTCACGTTACGACTGAGCAATGGATTGTCGAAATAATTTGGATTGATGTTTTATTTATGAATTTGTAAGACTGATGCATTTACTGTATAACGGGACGCTTAACAAACATATAATCAACCGACGCAATTAATGTCCATTCTCAAACCAACAGCGTGGATCTCGCAAAGTTTTAGCTCGTGTGGGTATCAAAACTACACCTTTCGATACAGTGTTTATACGCATCACTAGTAAAAAATAGTTAAGTACCTACCGCAAATAAACACAAGATACTCTACAATCAACGCTGAACTAGAGGTGCATGTATATATCTATAGAAACCTGGTCTGATTGTCATAGGCTTTTTTACATAATTTTATTTATTGCTCAAAATAATAATTATCCGTAAATTACTTTGTACCCAGTTCAAAGATTTGGCTAAATAAATAAGCTTTAATCCATCCAGAACAGTCAATATTTAGCCAAAATGAATAATAGAGACAAGGTCATTTAAATTATATAAAACATACAAAACTAAATATATTCAATCATTCTAGTATCGAAATCATTACACCGAAAGTATAACAAAGTTCCCAATTCTCAGAACAGCTACCGAATAAAATTTTATTCATAATCATACTAAGTTTAAACGAATATAAATAAAGCTACGATGCAAACTATTTTAAAATATTTATTTATGAAAAAACGTTCACGTTTCTAGAAATTTTAATTTCACTTTTACGAACTAACGTCTCTTTGGTTTCTCTATTCACTTCAATAACACTGAAGCCATAATAAATACATTTCAATTTATTAGCTCTACATTTCACTAAGGTAGGTATTCAGTACCATGACCCATTAAAAATAAGGCCTGCTCACTTCGTTGACAGCGTGCCGCAGGACAGGCAAAATTACGTCATATTTTCGTACCACCTGGCACAAAATTATGGACAATTATTGGATTTGCGCAGGCCTTATTTACTTGGGTCATGTTCTTTACAATTTCTTCGTAATGAGACTAAACCAGTAGTGTTTTTCTAGTAGTAAGTGACACTAAGAACTGCTGAGCTCGAGTTCGTGGGTTAATAATTTATGTATGTATTTATAAGTATAAATAATGTTTATCAGCATAGGCAGCGATAGCCTAGTGGAGATACCCACAAACTGCCATGCATAGGGTATCGGGTTCGAATCCACGATGCGCACCTCTGACTTTAGAAACTTTTATAAATACAATCAGTAGACAAAGAAACAGCCCATTATATTCTCTGTGTACTTAGGTCATATAACCTCCGCGGAACCCTACGGGGTATACTCGTACATGATACTATGTAAATAAATCACTGTCAAAAACGACTCGCTTTCCATCCACGCACCTACAAAAGGTTCAGTGTACTTAAAATCTTTCAGTCATTATTCCCGCCCGTTGTATATATTATGAGCAGTAATACTCTCTCATAAATAAGGTGTAGTTCAACTTTTTGCCTCCTATTAGGCTGCGTAGATGCACGAGATGTACGAGTAAGATGAGCGGTGTGTTAAAAAAGTATCTACCAAAACAGAATACACTTCCTCGCCCGCCTTCAAATGGGTCTATAAGCCTTATGGTTAAACGGACAAAATCTTGGGCGATTTGCACCCTACGTATTGCTAGAGTATCCACCATAAAGCGATACAACGATACAATGGTGAAATAAAGTGGATTGGTCCTTCAACTGGAGGGAGGATCCTCCGATCATGTCAAATAATGTTGGCCTAACCGATTTTTTTGGCATTTGTAATGTATAGCAATCGCGAGTGTTCGATCCTTATTCATAGCACCGTCAGTGTCTGTTAGATGACGCTAGTGGTGTCCTGGCCGATTTAAGAAGGGTGAAAGATATTATGTTTGTGAAGCTACTGCTACACCTCTCAGCTTTCTATCACATCTTTAATGAATACGTAGCGTTATATAAGTGGGCAGCTTTGTGTGGATCTCCCGCGTTCGTGGTTAGCTCGAACGTGTACGCGCGCGTTTGCGTCCGGCATTCGAACAAAAGGGTCGGCCTTTGATCTCGAACCATTAAACCAGGCTTACAGAAACACAAGTTTATATGTGATACATTACAATTAAGCCTTATTAGGGCTAGTTTTAAACTAAACTTTTGAAGTGTATTATTTTGACGGTTGGCTTCATTTATAATGAACCTTGATTAATCAGAAGAGTTTTATCGAGAACTAAGGAAATATAAGTAAAAATTTGATTCAGTGATGTTTTCCAAAAGCTTTAGTCAGAAAATTTATAATTGTAAAATAAAATAAATCTCACTCATTTGGTATACATGTCAAAAAGAAATGTTAACATTGAGGAAATCAAATATCACATTACGCATGAAAGTCGACACTACTGATAACTGCAATTATGCCAGGCAAAACGAAGCTCAAAATTATACTTCTTCATTCTATTTATCAAAATTATTCGCAAGAGCTACACTGTCAAAAAGTTTGCTTATTTTATTTCAATAAACAAGGAAGGTAACGTGCTTAAGCCAGAACTAACAACAAGTATACACACTCCGGATATTACAACCAACACTTCTACAAATACCTTCACATTCGTATTAGACCCCAATTCAATCGGCATTCACCACCGCCCAAACCATTGTCCACTAATTGTATCCTACGTGATTAATACCCTAATCTAGAAAATAAAAGCACAGAAAAAAAAACATTAATAACGACCTCCATTTATATATTTCATCGTTTCCTACAATAATTTATCACAATTTCTGGATAATTCTTCGGCATAAGGTCATAATTATATTATTCAAATGGCGTTTCCCTCAAGGCGTATAATTAACCACTCTATAAATTAATTTGGAAACATTTCGCTATGAATTATTCAATTTGTATGACGGCCATGAAAAGGTACAATATTTTCGATAAAGTATCGGCCTTCGATTAATTTTCTCGAGGGCGTGTCCGCAATGATAATTATTGCCCAGTTGAATTAATCATATAATAATTAGTAACAAGGCTACGAATATATGTGGGTCAATTATAAAGGTCAGGACTAACTTACTCTGTCTTGTAGGTACAACAGGTAATGGTATATGTGTGTGTTCATTGTGACCGTTAGTTGTATGTTTTTAGGTCCCCCGCGACACAGGATTTAGTCCTAGGGTTACCGGTTAGTATCTATAGTACAAGCTTTTGTCGCCGTGGCAGTTTGTAGTTTTGTCCTCGGTGGAGTTTAAAGTATATCTAAATATATCTAACATGACCTATTTATTTCTACGCTGATTTTAAAACCAGAACCATTACCTGACCTTTTAAGCATAGTACTGAACATGATACATACCGATTGAGAGGACAAAACAGAGAACTACGCAATACTTTCATCAGCTTTGTTTGTATCAAAATGAGATTTTCAATTACAGATGTAATTAAAAACTCTCATCCTGTTGTATGCTTCTTTATCCTACTTGCCAAGTATTCAGCTTGCTGGTTTACCTACTAAGCAAAACATAAAGTATGTGTGTTTACGTTTGTGTAAAGGCATAACAAACGTCTGGCTGCAAGAATATCCTAACTTATGCATGACTTAAGATCCTCGTATTTTGCTTCATTACTTTGATCAAGCGCTTAGACTTTAGACTAATTATATAATCGCATTTGCAAGACGCTAAAAGCAACAGTTGGATCGTAACGTGACCTGGGATTTACGACTTGCAGTTCAATCTGCACTCTGTCCGAAAATGTCTGAATGACATTATCATACCTTATATATTCTCTCTTACAAGGGTCCTCTACCAAATTGGTAGAAGAGGGTGACTGATCTAAATATTTCCTGACGAGATTGGATTCAACTCCTAGATCATTTTGCAGATGTGCTGATTTTCTTCACAGAATATTCAAGAACATTTAACGATTAAATAGTTGGATATCATCTTGATATCCCTCTGATTCTAAGCAAATAGTTGTTTGTCAATTTTATACTTAATTTTATTTCTATAATATATCTTACGAAAGTGCTTATCTTAATCTTACGTATGTAACAATTTTGGATCCCATTTGAAACAAAAAGTTATGTATTATGTAGAAAGAGCTACTTATTTAATTAATATTTCAAAGATAAAGAAAGCCACCTTTTCTAACAAGATATGAATGTCTTAATATTGCTTCTTGTCAAAAAGCTCACTAATAAATTTTCCTAATATAATAAACTCTAGTATGTCAATAAGTACGACGCTTAATGTGCCCGGATTTAAACACAATTCATTTTTCATCTTATTTTTCATTAAGGCCGACAGTCAACCTAATTTTATACTCGGATCCGCCTCAAGAGGAAATATGACATTTTATACACTTGTTTTCCTTTTAGCTGGACTGCCATCTTTAAGCTGATATTTTGTAGTTTTGAGAAGTAACAAAATTTTAAGTTTATCTGAGAAAATGCTTAAGAATTTGTGCGTTAAAATAACATCTTCTCGTTAAAATAATTTCAAACGCCACTCCGAAAGATTTTGTCATGTTGATAACTAATGGAGTCCACTAAAATGAAACGACGGACTAATGCTGGCGTGGTCGCGGCAAAGTATGCCAGCCGCAATTCACGTGACCCACCACTACGGTACGTCGAAGGTACAAGGTCCTGAAGGAATAGTCTCATACTCCTTCTCCAGTACCCATTCAATTCATCATCTCGAAAAGCGTTGCAAGGGACGGCTAGCAATAGAGCTTCCAGCGCGAGAATAACAAAAATAAATTGGTTGTTAATATATAATATAATTTCTTTGAAAATAACCATTAAAGATGTACTCTTTGGTGACTGATGTAGGTGCGCATGCGTGGAGTTAAATTTTATCCATAAAAGCATACAAAATTAGCTATTGAAAAAACTAGATAATTTTAATGAAATTACAAATATCCCGTCAAATGTAAGAGTTGATATGGATTAAACTGAAATGAAAAGGTAGATGCCAACTTCAGTATTTCTCCGAATGGGTCCTAAAATAATAAAAATGTAAAATAAGATGTTGTTTAATTTAATTATATAATTCAAATCGGTTTTAAGAAATTCGGCAACAGAGTTTAAAATTCGATTTGATTCGATTTGTAAATACTGATAAGCATCGTTTTTTTTATAAACAGTGTGAAACCACAGTCAACGACTAATGAATGTTTTCCTTCTTTCTTTTGTATTCGCTAAGCGAATAGGCCAGATGACTGACTGTAAATTCAATATTCGTATAATGTACCATAAGCAAACCCGGTCCCCGAAATTAAAATTAATTATATTTTACGTAAACCCCGAGGACGTTGTTGGGGTATTCGCCTTTCTCCTGCGCTTTCAATGAAACGAATTATTAAAATTGGCATAAAAGAACAAATTTCCCGTAAAGTTTACGGGCAATTTTTTTTTAGGATGTAGAAATTATTTATTACGTGCTTATACGTAATGTAATGACCGTTTTAGGAATCATACATTTTTAATACATGTTTCTATATTCTGTTTGTGTATTTAAGTATAAAGTTTGTTTTATAAACAAACTTCCATGTAGATCAGAATGTAAAATATTGTATCATAAAACTTGTAAGTTTTTTTTATAGACTCACGCCTGCATTCTCAAAGGGATAGACAGAGTTGTATCATTACACCCACATTTTGCCATGAATTTTTGGGTCCCACGTAATAGGGGGCGAGCCTATTGCCGTTTACTGGGCACATCACCAGACTCCGTTCTGCCACTGTGAATTCGGAAATACCCAGTAACACTTCCCCGACTCGGAAGTCGAACCCGGGACCTCCGATCAGCAGTCGCATATGCGTAAATGTTATAATTTTTAAACAGCTTTCTAAGGCACACAGTTAGCTATTTCACTGGACCACGGAGGTAGTGCAAAACTAGTAAAGCTTTATTAAATATGCGTTTTGTAAAAAGGAGCGTTCTCCTGCAAGATTTTGAACAAAATTCAGTCTTGATTATCTTGCCAGTTTCTTCTGAATATATATCTCTACGAAACCATGCGGCTAGATTCAGTCACATATTAAAAGCTTAAGTGAATACCTTCTGGAAATAAAAATATTTTACTATTTAAACTTTTAATTTTGAAGGCAAATCTCGCGTCATTAGAAAACTCAAAGTTATTATCTAAGCATTGAGTTCAAATTTATTTGTTCTTAATAAAATAACTTACTATAAATTTTATTATAAAACTTCAGCGAGCAATCATTCGCAAACACTATATAATTTAACATCTTTAACTCAATAGCCCATAGACAAAACATTTTGAATGAAAATATATTTTTTAGGTCGGGACAATAAATTTACATGACAAGCGAAAATTTGTCAGTATTCAATCAAGTATCAAAAAGAGTGATTTTATTTTACGCGTTTCGCCCAATGTCCAATAAATATATTTGGGAAATATTGGGATAACTTGTTTAGCCCCATATGACCTTTGACTGACATTGAATTGTGACGTACCTATATACATATACTGTCCGTGTGGTGACGGATTAAGAATACGGAATGTCACCACCCCATATCATCCCATGGGTGTCGTAAGAGCCGACAGAGGGAGCATATTATGCAGAGAACAGCACTGTAAGAGAAGGAAAACTTGATACAAACCCTATACCAACCCGTTTGGCCAGCGGGGTATAGTAGGTCAATTCCTCCTTTAAAAGGAGAGGCCTAGTCCAGCAGTGGACTGTTAAAGGCTGATGATGATGATGATGATATACATATATATGCGACATTATAAATATAACTGTTAAAGGTTGAGTTGGTTTAGTATCCAGACAGTAGAATCATGATAATTATGATTACATAGAGTGGCTTAAGAACACTTTAAGTGATTCTCAAATTGATGATTTACATCTAGGTGTTCCTTTGCGCACATTATGATTTACTTTTCTAAAGTCTTATTTTTTGACAAAAGATGTAAGATGTAAGAGACAATAGTTATTTGTGCAACAAGAGAGCAAAGTTGTTTTTTGTTTCGAGTGCTGATTTTGAGTCCCGAGCAAGCGAAGGATTCTATGATTGATTCACGAGCGTAGCGAGTGAATCAAAGTTAGAATCCTGAGTGTGGTGAGGGACTCAACAGCACGAGATACAAAAAACTTTGCTCTCGTGTAGCACACATAACTTTTCACCACAGCAGTGAGAACACATATTACTTAGGAGACATAAAAATGAACAGAAATAGATTGAATTCTGCATAATCACTTGTTGATTTAACTTTTCTGGTGTTAAAGTACAGTCATCATCGCTAGTTTCACTCATCTTTTTAGATTATTTTATATATTAATATAAATTTAACACGTTACGCTATACCTACTGTATCAGCATCAGCGAAATTTTTATTCCCGCTACTTTTTTAAATCGCGTTTTAATACCGCGTCCCTGACGTTTATTTTTCAAATGTATCATTGTTGTAATTCTAAATAAAAATGTATTGGTTAAATACTAATTTTATACTATTAATTAGACTTATTTTTATTAAAATCCAATAATAAATTAAACATGTAAACAATAACAGATAAAAAAAAGTAATTTCTTTATTCTTTTTTTTTTGCGTTGCCGTAGGTGTTTTCTTTGAGGTCGAATTCCAAAATCGAATTTCGAATTCGAAGGGGTTTGTTTTTTCACTCACTTTTTATATGCATGTGAAAGAGACAGAGCACAGTAAAATTCGAATGTTTCAAATTTATGGCTGAACAATGTCAATTCGTGGCACTGAAGATTGAAAAATTAAAAAGCTACTTTGCCTCACGCTTGAATCAAAATCGCGTTTTGTTCACTGTTGTCACGCAGCAAAAGCGGCATGTTTGAGCTGCTGTGGTGAAAATACATTTATCATCATGTTTATGTTTTCATCTCTAGGCACAGCCGGTGTGCGCTTTCTCAAAAACTCAATGGCAAACTCTTTTCCGAAACAGAAATTACTTTACGGAAAGCTATATTTCTTTCAAACATCGGACCCTCCTTTAAGCCCTTAAATTAATAGAGAAACAAGACTATAAAAAAAGTAAATCAATAATGACGAGCAAAGGGGTGACTGTTTTAATTAGTGATAAAGTATTCAATGTGTTTCACAAGGCTAACGGTGCATGAGATGCACCCGTTTGTCATGTAAATTAGAAGAATTAATTGAGTGGGCAAAAACTCAATAAACTGCTGAAAGTCAAATTGATACGATACTATGGCAAATATATCTGCTACAAGATTAAAGAAATGAAGGTAAAGTGCCAGATAATACGGAAAATCAAGATTTAAAATAAATTGCAGCAATATAGAATATGGAACGAATAAAAAATAAAAGCTAATATAAGTTTATACTCATTAAATTGTTAATTATCGCTTGCTAAACGGTGAGGGAAAACATCGTGAGGAAACCTGCATGTTTGCGAGTTCTCCATAATGTTCTCGAAAGACATGTGAAGTCTGCCAACCCGCACTTGGCCAGCGTGGTGGACTATGGCCTTACCCTTCTCATAAGTGAGATGAGGCCCGTGCCCAGCAGTGGGACAGTACTAAGGGCTGATATGATGACTGTGAAACAGAAATAAAAAGCAGAAGACAGAGTAACTTCATAATTATGATATCTTTGGCTACAACCACAGCCAGTAATCGTTAAAATATCAGATTTTTATAGACAATATTTAAATGCCTATTTATTTGCTAACGAAGTAAAATTACTACATCAAAAAATATTGTATATGAAATACAAAATTTTGAGTCACATTCCGTTTCGCGCTGTGCGCTTAAAACATATCATATGTTTCATTTGTTTACAAAGAAAAATATTAACAATATTTTATTTTAATGATCTGAATGGGTAAATTTGCATACAATATGTTTTATATTTTTTCTGTTCTGGTAAACGTTTGTACGGTTGATTTACCGAAAAGTTTAAAGACCAACTTTTTTCAATTTAACTGCTTCTTCGAGCTCTCGTGGGAATTTTGGGCAATCCCTTCTTAGTGCACGCCTACGGTCCCCAAGGAACAAACATGCTAAATTGCAGCTTCTTGCGACAGTGGTTTTGTCTGTACTTTATCTGCAAGTCACTCAGAAACAGAAGAATTTTATGTTTGCAGCAGATGGAGAATATTTTATACATCTAATTAGACATTCAGTTTCTTTTTAACTAAACGGTCTTGGAACTCATAGTAGTGCACACCATTGTGTGATAGTTTCTGTTCTTCGTGATCAGATTGAACAGTTTTTTCATTTGGTACGGTACTTGATGAGATATCGCATTCTTGCCATCATTATGGAAAGCAAAATGTTTGATGCGGGCTGTACAGAATGACTTGTATGAACTTTGTTGTATTCTTTTATAGCTACATATATTATACTACATATATTATACATTGGGTATTGGTTCCAAAAATAGCTACAAGTTTATCGTATAAGCATGAGAGACACAGAATAAGGAAATCGCCAATAGAAAAACAATCTCCTCATTCATTTCCCATTCTTTATACAAATCTGTCTGAACTTGGCCTTGGCAATGTAATTGAAACCCCTCAGATCTTTGGCCAATAAGGAAGAAAGTATAAATGATATTGATCAGAGATTAAATAGAGAGAAGAGAAAACAATCCCATTTGCTGATATTGACATCGTCGTAAGGAAAGAAACCTTACCTGATAAATATTATACTGTGGAACTGATAAAAGAACAAAAGATGAATATTTTTTTGAAGAATAGCTTCCAACACCAAGTATACCGTCTTGTTTGATTCTAAGTGAAGATATCCATATAACATTGAAGTCGAGATTTAAAATTTTCCTACAAATTCTCCCTTTGAATAAACCACGGTTAGCTATAAACTGATTACAAAGATGTTTTATTGAAATTAGCAACCTTTATAACATTGATAAAGAAACTAAAACAAAAACACAGTTTACTATTGTCTGTGATATATTATTACAGAAAATATTCTCGTGGGCTAGGCAGATATATTATATTAATTGACTGTTATCGCAGAGGGCAATATGCAAAGTTACTTCTGAATAATTCAGCGTATGAGACTTGGGACGTCAAAACAATAGTATTACGTTAGATAAAGCAAGGATAAAGTATTTAGTGACTTCTTTTTATGCGTAACGTAGATAGAAGCTTAGCAGTGTTCGTCAACAATGTGCGACAGGAAAAGGTTACGAAAAATGGAGATAAGTTCAATAGCAGATGATGTTTATACAATAAACAATAAGTGATAGTAATGCTTGGATAACTAACTGCGCATGGTGCCCGAGATAGTTTCGTCACCCACCTCTTACGGCCATTTTCAATATTCGGTCCATACATGGATTTTAAGATTCGAGATTCGTGTTTGACATATTTTGTATGGAGCTTATGTCAAAAACGAATCTAAAATCTACAGATTTATCTTTAGATCGAATATTGAATTCCGTAGTTACTTGGACAGCCCATACTGACCCAAAGGAATAATTTGTAGTTCACACAAAATGTTGCGAGAGAATTGAACACACTACATTCTATGTAGTTCTAAAGGTTAAAGCAACTGCTGAAGCTATTACGACATACATGTAATCTCCACAAACAAGTTATAAGTACTCATATTTGATAAGCCGACAAAGCCCACCATTCACCACTGAGATGCCGATACTCACACAAAATCTGACCGAAACACCCATCATTAGACTCGAACATTTTAGCGTTACACACGCGATAGACACCGATACAATAATCCTTACAATCCCTGTAATCCTAGGAGGGTCGGTAGGCTCCGCTGATACGCAGAGAGATGTCTCTCAGAGATAGATGTTTAGAGATAAACTCTTGGCCAATGCTTGTACAGCCATTTGTCCATATACAAAGATGTATGGCGGATAAGGCCGCCAATATTTGGGGATGTTCGCGGGCTGCTTTTACCTAGATAACGTTTGTAAGAATGGATGTGAATGTACTGATAAAACAAAACGTATAAGAATAAAAAAATGTGATGCGCGCCTTTGCCCTGCGTGGTATTCAGGTTGTACGTCAATGGTTCTATCAAAAATAAATAAGTCCCCATATTCTAGGGTTCAATTTAAGCTACAATTTCAAATACATACCTCGATGGAAACCAATGCGCAGTGTGTCTTGGAACTAGTATTTTTATTCAGAAAAACTTGTGATGCATTTTTGGGTATACATGAGAAATGATAGTACCAAGAATTATTTAAAATTTACTCTAAAATAAATATTTTTATCATCGAATTATAAAGTAAAACTATTTCGAAATATGTATCGTACAAAGAATACAGGTTTAGCCAATGTTTGTGTAGATATTTGTCCAACGTTCGTTCGAGTAAATGTTGTTGTGGATTAAGTGAAAATATTGCTGTCTTCGGGCGAATGGCTGCTAGATAAATGGCTACCGGGCAGATTGATACAGTGTACGTCGATGTGGTCGTGCGATACTTTATGTATTTGACATTTATAAATGCGATGTGAAGCTGATAGCTAGAAATAGGCAAAATTGTTAAATAACAGTCCAATATTGCTGTTATTTTTATAAAACATACTGTTTTACAGTGAAAACTGCTTGCAAATACTAAAAGCCATAATTTGTACATAAGTTTATAATTTGTAAACCACCACGCCTTTTCTACTAAAAGCTTATTACTTGATATTACAAACCCAGTGAAGAATAATTTGCCACATTTTCAAGATTGATTTTGCAAACACATTTACAAAGCTTTGCGTGTAGTGTTTGCTCATTTTGAGCAACGGTTTTCAGGGGGGGGAAATAGCACACGTGCTATAATGATGGATGAGTTAGATTACTGCTGAAACTCATCAAAATTAGCAAAGTAATTTGATCATACAAGAGTAACAAACATTCACCCACCTCACAAACTTTCGCGTTTTAGGTATGCTTTGCGTATCGATCTTTTCGATTTGTGCTTCGGCGGCCACCCTTCATCAGCTTTCATAGGGAAGCCCCTAAAAACAACTTTCCTTTTTATCTACGCTTTAAAATTAACACCACCAACTCAAATTTCAATGATAATGGTTCGTTTTACTTTATGTTTGTTTGTTTGCCCCCTGGGGTTGATAATTTGCGCTCCAAAACTTTAATTTGCATAACTCCAGGGGTTGATTTAGCTTTGTGATGTTTTCTTTAATGTTACCTTATAAATTGAAATGGTTTACGAGGGGAAATTATTTCGTTTTATTACGGTGGCAATAAAATATAATTAGCATTTAATACTAATAGCACCACTGTGCTATTTCTAGAAAGATAAAAATTATTGCCACTGACTTCATACTTCAAATATGAATTATTATAACGAAGACTTCTAGATTACCTATTCATAATGTGTCATCGAGAATCAATGCTACACAAAAACGCAACACCCACACAACTGCACACTTGTTTGTAAAGGACTAAAAAACAAGCGAAGATAAAACAAAACAGATTTAAAACTTAGACTCGATAAGTTTTATTTTTCTTTTAAAAATGACAACTTGAGTTAATAAATACTGTACCGAACGGCACTTTACGAATATTCAAACAACGGACACGACTAACACATCACTGCAATACAATAATTTATGGATCAGACTAAGGCTTCGTTCACACGACATTATCCTGCACGTTTTCTTTGTGTTCGTTTTTTTAACGTACAATCACCCGGGTGTTCACACGGTAGATTTTCCTTCGTGTAAAAAACGAATAGCCGCAGTCTTCATAGACTTGTGATTGTGAAAAGACGTCAGTGATGGATCCACGCTTTTGGTTGTTCTTTTATATTGGTACAATCGAAGGCGCAAACGGTTTCGCCGCCGACAGAGCAGAAGGTTTTGGGTACATCCTATAAATTAAGAAACAGGGCGTACTTAACTATTTGAGAAGTTATATGATAGACTTAGAAACGATGAAAAGAAGTTTTTTAATTACTTTAGGATGTCTATTGAAAGTTTTGAAAACATACTAAATCGATAAAAAACGTATGAACATCGTGCAGTGTGAACGAGTCAGAACTATATTATGTGCCACTGCAAGCCGAATACGTTAAAGTTCATTCGATTTGCTTGACAAGTCCGTTGAGTATTCGTTTAAACGTATAAACGGTGTACGATTGTTTGCAGTACAAGCGTCATGTGAATGGTTCTATAGAGAATGTATGTGCCACTATTTATACGTTAAGACATATACTGCAAAAAAACGTGCAGTACGATGCCGTGTGAACGAAGCCTTAGTGTTGCTTTGTATAAGAATCGAATCCACAACACCCGACGCAGTGCTAATCATCGCAAAATAATTTAGAAATTAAAGCTAAGTGCATACTAAAATAAAATAAAAGATAATAATTAAACCATAAACCAACAAGCATCTGTGATGCTTATTAGATACTTTATGGTACACCAGTCAGCAAAAATACTCCCAAATAAAGTAAACAAACATATTTACAAAGCTAATCTAGTGCGTTGTGTATTCATAGACTCGTTGTTACACGATACAAGGCAAGAATATGTTTATTTAACATAACATAAAACAGTGACATCAGTCGACCCAAACGTGACAAAAGCTGTATGATTTTTATTGCTGCCCGTTTCGAAAACAGTCGCGATGTCTACATATTATCATATTATTACGCCTGATGCTTGTTTATTAAGTACGTGATGAAGCCATGCTTCGCTGATCTTAAATGAATACAAAAGTACTGCCGTTGGCATGAAAGACGTGTGTTTTCGAATGCAACTTGGTATGTTATTTTCTAAGAAAATTCATCTGCTGCACTAGGAATTAAGGCTGTATCGCGATGGAAATAGAGGCTAATATTCAATCAATGGACGCAAAGTACACCCAAAGCTAACTTTGTACTGAACACTTAGACCACTACGCCATAGGTGCAGTCAAAACGAAAATATTGAATGATTATCGCAAGACTCCAAAACAGTCCCCGAAATTCCTACCTACCACTAATTTCGAGTTTTGCAATCATGAAAATAGATAAAAAATGTTGGTAAAAATGTTGTGTTCTAATAGGCAATGATGTATGATTGGGACAATATTTTAAAAGTTTACACATTGAAGTCTTTATGTTTCTCATCGGACGAGTAAATCTACTTATTCCTACTATATATATTATTTGAGAGGATCATGTTGATAAAATTAACAGCACTAATAATATGAGTATTATATTAATAAGCGAGGCAGTATATATAATTACGCAAATAATTATCAATAACACAATAATTAACAACAAGCATTAATTACTAATAAATTGATAATAATCAACGTTTGCTAAACAGTGAAGGAAATCCATCGTGAGGAAGCCTGTACGTCTGCAAGCTCTCTGAAATATTTTAAAAGACAGATGAAGTCGGACAACAAGACCAGCGTAGTTAATTGTGCCATAGCCCTTTTTATAGTGAGAAAATATCAGTACCCAGTAATTTTAAAGTAATGGTACAGCATACCTATATACATGGCTGATGTTATTAACATCCGTAATCATATTAATTTATAGCTATATTATTGCTTGAACCTATACATTTATGAGCGCCATACGCCGTCCACGATCCGTAACAATCTATCGTAGTAGATAATCTATTTTTTGGTAGTGATAATGGTAGCCTGAAAAAGGCAAATTTTGAAAAAGTTTATACCAATAATCATTCACGAATAATTAATAGCTCTTCTGCAAGTCTAAAGTCGCACGTGTGTGCTAAATTTGTAACACTAACAGCACGAACAAATTGCAACAGGTTTGGACAAGCACGATTACAAAACTGAGTTTATGCTCCAGGCGCTTGCTTTCTTTCCAAGAATCCCTTTTAACAAGACTTCATTAAGACCCAGATTACTTTTACTTCTTTTACAAACGAAACAACAATTAAATCACCATTCCTTTGAGACGCAACGTCTACAGCATTCCTGTGTTCAGTCAAATTGTTCTAGAATGTTCGAGAACACTCGCAATTTCCTCTTGGAACAAAAAGGTGGTGCTTCCTGAAAGCTAAGTGATCATCTAAGGAGCGAACGTCATTAAAATGTCCACTTAAAGTAAAATTCTACCTAAAATAGACTTTCTTTATGTACTAGAAATTTCGTAGCTTTCCTAGATAATTTTAACGTACCTTGAGTTTTTTTAAGATAGTGTCCGCACTAGAGTACAATTTCTGAGTCGGTCAAACAATGGTAATAAAGACCATTGGGCTGAGAATAACTATTTTCGCATAACTCAAAATGTTCATGTGTTCAAAAAAAGTTGATAAAAATATTGAATATCAATGTGATCATTTTATTTTTATTCAACTTTTAAAATTTAATATATGTAGAAAATGAAAATCACCTAAAAACATTCAGATTTAAAAAAAAATATATCGGTGATAATCGTTAACTTTTACAACTATATCATTGTTGATTTTCCTGATTATACACTAAGCTCTAAATGAGTTAATGTCGTTCTTTTGAACTCGTGGTCTATAAAGGACGTACCTTGCCCCTGAAATAAAACACAACCCCTCTTTGTCCCATGACTACGCAACTTTTGACCACAGGCGTTCTAAATTACTTTAAACGCAGCTAGAATATTTACAAGGGAAACATTCCTTGTTCAACGTAGCCCTTAAGTGTGCCTACTCGTAGGTTAAGCACGGCCCGAACTTTAATAATCATGTATATGTAACACATGTGTAGTGATTCGAAGCCTTTATACATTTGATTTATAATTGGCTGATAGTGCAAGCTTATGAGAATATTACGTAGCGATTTTCTAAAGATAGATATCACATACTAAAGATATTGAGAATAATTCTCCAGACTGTGGTGCCTTAATGTCAACCAACGTGTACGGATGATATACTTACTTTTAATGTAAGTGGCTTTAGGAGATATAAACTGTAGACATATTTTCCTTTTCTACCAAATCTAATTAAAAATTTAAACCCAGATCACAAAGGACACCCAAACTTGAAACAATTAATACATCTGGCCTTAGACGCCTTATATAGTATATTCTTATTGCAGCATGCTTTAATCATGGTAATAATATACGGCTGAAATTAATGCGCCCCATAGAATAACCGCGTTCTAAGTTGCCCTGTATATTACATGCCACCATAGGTCTACATGCATGGGTGAATATTCAATAACCATATTATCATAAGCAAACACTCCATACATCCTGTTAATTCTGTCTTACCCCGCTTTACATACAAAAGAAATATATTATGGAATTCTAAAAAGTTTATCAAGTGCGTTTAATTACTTTTCAGTGCTTAGGGGAGATTTACAACGTCATCGTTTTTGGTTTTTAATTGAATGGTGCATGAAGTGTTTTGTGTATGCATAAATTTAATTTACAGATTTGAAAAGGAAGATTTCAGTTTTGAGCATACTTCACTAAAGGGTACTTAAAACCTTTAGGACATTTACCGCCCAACAACCATTAAAACGCACTTGCAAATTAAGGTTTGAATATCTATAGAACCTCATAATACCAACGGCAGTACCTCAACCAAAATGAATACGAAAACAAAGACGTTGTACAATACTGAATGTTGAAACAAATGATATATAGAATTAACTGTAGGTAAACTTATAAGGATCAGAAACCTGAACTTCGTTCTCATTCTATTCTATCTTCTTTCTGCTCACATCTCTCAAATCTATGTTTCAATTTTTTTTTTCAACTCCCGCACTAGGGATAAATCTTGTGTCGCGGGGGACTTTACAAACATACAATCAACGGTAACATTAACCACCCAGATCAAAACAAAAATTTATGGATGACAACACTCGGCGCAGTGTTAAGCAGCGTTACGGCCGCTTATATCACTACGCCAAACGTGCAGTCGAAACAAAAAAAGAAATCTATGCTTGAAACAATAAAAAAATATTTTATTAGTAAAACATTGACACGTAGCAAACCTTTATATGAGAGTATCCCAATTATTCTTGTAAAAGAATGCCTATTTTCATTCCAATTCCCAAAACCCTGCCACTACTACGTATGTAACAAGTCTCCACTTAGCATTATTGATTCTTCAAAGCCCTGACATTATTCGAACAGTAGTTTGAAAGCCATTACACTTGTAACCTACATGTTTAAACACATTCAGACGTATATGGAAGTCTAGATGTAAGACAATTTGCCTTGGCTTAACTCTGTCTCGTTAAAGTAAGTTCTTATCATTAGATGCTGCGGCTGCGAGAAGAATTGGATGTGGTAAATGTTTTTTCGTGTGACCTACAATTGAATGTGCCTTATATGGCTGAATACTTATTAACGATTATTATCATTATCTTCAGATACCTTTCATATGCAAAAATAAAAAAATGAGGACTCTCTGTGCAATGTGCAGAGTAACAGTACTTTCTGAGTCTAGTCGTCAGGAGGAGTGACGAGTCGTCTTCTTTTCCCCGACAGAAAGTGAAGAACTAACTTCTACCCTGCAAAGCAGCAGGGCATTTTATTAAGAATCTAAGATCTTTAAAGATACATAACACGATGCTTTTTAGCTGCTGATATCGTGTTGATACGATAGTTCTATTGAAAACTATGAATTAGTCTCAAAAAGCTCACACAACTGCTTGAGATTAACAAAATATCTCTATCGACCTACCTTAAGATGCAACCAAATGTATCAAATTCATACCGGTTCACGCTGGTACTAGAGAATTTGTTTATCACATTCTAGCTGAGATAAGGTGGCCTATGAGAATAAATATTTTACTATAGAATTATATTGTAATAATATACGTTTCAAGAGGTATACTTACAATGAGTGTATGACAAACATACCACAAAATGCCCTAAAGCTAAAGGCGTACTTTCTTCGTGAATTCTTCTAACGGTGGAGCGGAAAGAGCGGCGATGAGCGTAGCGGCAGGAAGCGACCGTCGCGCAATTATCGCGAGCAATTAGTCGCAGTCGCGGGTCGCGACCTCAACCGCTTGCTATTACGTACTCGTAATTGCGATGTACGTGCGAGTGTTTAGGACTCAAAAGCTGAGAGCATTGATCTTCGAGAGGTTTTAAGGAAGCGATTTTGAGTGTTGTAGAGGGTCGAAACGTAGTTTATATTCAGGCTTCTCTTATGATTTTGATGGCTATTAAAGGTTACCTGTCTGCTTATTAGTCGCAGTCGCGTGTCACAGCCTCAGATGTACGTACATACTCGTAATTGCGTTGTACGTGCTAATGTTTAGAACACAAGTCGTTGAGGGCATTGATCTTCGAAGTTTAAAGGTAGCAATTTTGAGTGTCGTAGAGATTGAGAATGTGGGTTATATTCCTGCTTCTCTAAATTAATCATTTTTTGTCTAGCTGTTCTGATTTTAAATTAAAAATGACTAAATAAGTGTTCTATTTCTGGCCATTTTTGGCTACGGAACCCTAAAAATTAAGTAAGTGTATGAGTAAATATTTTTTTCTATTGTAATGTCTACCTACCCAAATATTATGAAAACCTATTTGTTCACACTATACATTCTGTAATTAAAAAAATTTATACTTATGTTATCAAATATCAAAATAGCCAAAATTACCTTGCTGCAATGCGCTAACATTCAGCTAATTAAAGTAAAATATTTTCATTACTTGCGAAAAGTTATTTTACCCATTTCGACTTATTGAGTCATATTTTAAGCGAATAGGTCGCTACACAGCGGAAATGACGCTCATGAATTTCTTCAATTTTCACATTTGCATTTGAAACATTAATGGAAAAATATCTAGGTAAATGTCTGTATTAATTCCATGCTAGGTCAAATAGGCTTTTGGGAAGTAATTAAAGTACCTACCAATAAAAAGACGAAATTTACTTACGTTATATCAACTATATTAAATAATATCCTAAGAACTCCATAAGCCACGGATATACTATTTTCAAAAATCATTAATAATAAATAGACACATTATGTTTTATATCAATTCTTCTAACCCTAGAATTTTATGTACCTACTATGTAGGATTTAACGGATTTCTCTAAGCAGAATGAGTCGGGGAAAATAGAAAATATTCCTAAAGACAAAATAATATTTATTTCACAGAAGCCTGAAGAATATTGTCACAAATAAATTTCTATATGATTGATTCTATAATAAAATAAGGCTATAGTGATTAGCGCAAATACAAAACGAAATTCTGGAATAGTTTATCAAGTAGATAATGGTAATTTATGATACATTAAGATGGCGCCTATAAAAATGTGCTTATCTTAAATTCACAACCGCCGAATAATAAAAAAAATCAATGTTTATATGAAAGTTATAGTATAATAATATTACTAAAAATAGCAAGGCTTATCACACGGATGTGCAAAGGTGGACTTAAGATCATGGCACATTTTGCAGGCACGTTACGACTTAAGATTCAAGTATAATATAAATAACAAATTAATCACTGGGTTGGAGCGGTGCCGTTACTCTACCTGCCTAATGTGCCAAGAACTATTGATATTGGAGGCATTTTTGCGATTAACATTTGAGTGACTCATGTATGTGGTTCTTATAATATAACTTACCGTTCTATTCCCCAAGTTGCGCACGCGACAGCTGAGGTAAGCAGATTTCCCAACAAGAGCAGTGACGTTCCTAGGAGTAGCCGCGTCGAAAGATGGCGCTAGTCGAGCGCCGGCGCCGCTTGGCAGCGCGTTCACCGACCCCGCCCCGCCCGCCACGTCGCATATACCTGCAGAACAAGAATAAGTATTTGAGGGAAAGTATTTATCACTATACAGGCAGCGATAGCCTAGTGGAGATACCAACAGACTGCCGTGCAGAGGGCGTATTGGGTTGATAGCTTGAAAACCACGGTGCACACCACCGACTTTTCGAAACTATGTGTTTAAGCCGGTCGGTCCCGGTTGTACTGAAGATCTTCGACTGTCGTTATCAGGAGTCAGTAAAGTTGAATATACGCATGCTGGTCTTAACCATAGAATATCATTATATCCTAGGGTTGCTGAGATCAGATGGCAGTCGCTATGTCGAAAAACTAATATTCTGTTTAATCTGGTTATTACTATTACGAGGATCCTGGGTTCTAAGGTGAGTATCTTGGATACAACCGGGGTAACGCCAGGACCATGACAATCTAAAGCTAATAATAATATAGGAATTTAGACCACGTGGTCTTTAACATACATATATTTGAAATTGTTTTCAGCGTACTTAACACGTTCTTTTGTACCGAGTATCCAACGTATTGACAGCTAAAATAAAGATACTTGGAACGTGTCAAAAGACAATTTTAAATTGTCATAACGGTATCCTTAATATACGATGAGAACAAGTTTACTAAAATTGTGAATTCCAAATCTTCAGATAATAACTTTAAGTACGACATGCCTAGTGTGTGAATTTACTGACACATGAATTGCATAATAATTATGATATATTGATTGAATAGGGTAATGGTTTAAAAACGTCTACGCTAGATGCCTACGCTTTGCTACGCTACGGCGAATGTGCTACGGAATGAGCATTTGATTGACCATTAATTGTTTCTAATATGGTTGGACTTTGTATCATTAGGTGCAATGATTTCCTTTTCAGGAATCTTAACAACAAACAGTATTAATCTATACATGTAATAAATCTGTAAGTGATCGATGTCTGTACATGGAAGATATTTAGGAGAAAACTGTTGTAAGGGGTCTTTATTAAAGTAGAGAACCTAAAAATATCATTATTAGATTTTTTGTCTGTTTGTGTTTATCTGTTTGTCTGTGCGTTTGTGCACGCTAATTTCAGAAACAGCTTATTGGATTTGAATTCGGTTTTCACTGATGTAATGTGGTAAACCTCACTTAACGTTTAGTGTTTGTTTTATACAAATCGGTTCATAAATAAAAAACTTGTGTTAAATTAAACATTACGATGCATGTGTGCGGTTAAAATTTGTTCTATAACAATGTGAATAAGTAACTCTTTAATTGAATTACTTAAAACTTAATATATTATGATCAGTAAAATATACAATTACGACAGTTGAAAGATTATAAATGGAAAATTTGGATTATCCAATTTAAATTGAGCTTAAATCTGTATGATTAATTATATGAAATAGAGTTCAGCTTAGGCTGGATTTATTGGCCGAGGACATATTAAGCGTCCCATAACAAACTAATGAATTGTTGTTTGCTTACTATTCAAGACATAGTTATATCTATCCTATTACTCAATATGGCCTACCCGTACGTATGAATAAAGATTACGCGGTGGAAATAATCTACTACCCATTAGAACAAGCCTGCAAGATGATGTCTCGAGACTTACTGAAGAACAGCGTTTAATATAATTATGATTGTGTGTGTTGAAGCGTGGATAGTGCTTTAGGAAAAATACTATTTGTAAATGCCCCGGGTGGAATGGGTAGACTTTTCCTTCCAAGGAAGCGTAGATGAGGCTTCTAGGGCTAAAGTAAGATTGCGCTTGCTGTCGCTTCATCGGGAACCTAGAGGATGCCCGCAGCTATACCCGAACATTTTTATTAATTTTACTATTTCTGCCCAATCCCATGGAAATTTTGAGAAATGCCTTCATAGTACGTCCTGTCCCTAAGCAACATACATACCAAATTTCATCCTCTTGCAACCAATAGTTTTGGCTGCGCGTTGTCTATCAGTAAATCAGTAACGCAATCTATCATTATGTATAATAACACTGCAAGGGTTCGTTGCCTGTACATGGAATATATTTGGGAAAAATCTATTTTTAGGGGTCTTTGTTTAAGAAGAGAAGCCAAAAATATCATTTTTAGAATTTTTGTCTGTTTGTCTGTGCGTTTGTGCAAACTTATTTCAGTAACGGCTCATCAGATTTGAATGCGGTTTTCACTGATGCATTGTATTGCTTTTCAAGACATAGATATATCTATCCTATTACTCAATATGGCCAGCCCGAACTATCATTCTATGGTGTACGTGTTAATAAAGATTACGCGATGGAATAAGACTATTACCCATTAGAATTAGCCGAAATCTGTAGAACAGTGTTTAATTTAATTATGACCATATATGTTGTGGTGTGGATAGTGCTTTGAGACAAATTCTATTAATATTTTTCTTAAATGATACTCCGGGTGGAACGGGCAAGACGTTCCTTACCAATGTGACTTTAGCGAAGAAATGAAGCTAAAGTAAGATTGCGCCTGTTGGTTCACCGGAAACCAGAGGAAGACCGCAGCTACCAACTCGTGGGCGGTATAACAGTACTTATTAGGGTTCCGTGGGATAAATAGCGAAGAATGACGCTCTTATAAATTCGCCATGTCTGTCTGTCCGTCCGTATGTCACAGCCACTTTATGCTGAAACTATTGAGACTACACATTTGAAAATTGGTAGCTGGATGTATTCTGAGAAATGCTTCACGATACACGGAACTGACTCGAATTTTTTTAGTGCATCTGTCATATACAGTGTGTTGATTTGCATTTGCAAAAGAAATTAAGATTTGAATATACTACTATCATCATCATCATCAGCCCTGTATATAAACTGTCACACTAATGGGCATGAGCCTCTTCTCACTATGAGAAGGGTAAGGCCATATTTCACCACGCTGGCCTATTGCGGGTTGGCAGACTGTCTGACTGACATGTCTTTCGAGTACATTGTGGAGAACTCTCAGACATGCAGGTTTCCTCACAATGTTTTATCGCTATGCATTTGATATTAAATATGCGAGCGCAACGCATTAAATATGGCAGCCAAAATGCACGAAATTCTTTGATCATAAACAAGAGATACACGAAACCTGTGTTGCACAGATTTATCGATGGAAAACTTGATGACACCTGTGTATGGAAACGCAACTCAAAAAGCAACTTAAGAAAATTCCTGGCTTTATGAAAGAGCTATAATGATACCGAGAAAAGACCAAGGAGCAGCAATCAACGCCAAAATTTTGAGCTTGGTTTCAGGGGATAATAAAGAATTGAAGAGTGTACTTCAACAGAGTTATGGAAGACTAAGAATCTACTAACTATTCAGTGGAACTTTTGGAATCCATTAGTGCTCCTGGATTAGCTTCTCAAAAGATAAATTTAAATGTCGGCGTACTTATTATAATACTTCTAACAAACTGGACCCTACCGAAGCTTTCTAATGGAACCAGATTAAAAGTGATTGGTCACTTTTAATGTGATATAATAAACAAAGAAATGTGAACGATGAAATTTTACTAGGGTGTGGAGCAGTTGATATATTTTGTATACCCCGGATTTGATTCCCCTACTTCCAAACAATATTCCGTTTCGTTTCAAACGAGTCTAGATTCCAGTGAACCTAAGGCCAAACGCTGATTTTTTTAGATGTTGATGTAAATAACGTTTTAGCGATCCTAGGCGCCTTTATTTAGGATTTCTACATCAGCGTGAACATTTTGGTAAACAATTCTGTACCAAATTCCACGCAAACGGAGTCGCGGGCACAGCTAGTTTTATTATATAAAACCGGTACCCTAGAAATACATAAACATTGCCATGACCAACTGCTACTAATTCCGTAGACATGAACAAACGAAATTTTAATCATTGTGAACAACAAACCGACTAAGGCTAATTCCACAACCATTGCCCTACACCAAGATAATAAAAAAACATCGTCATTTCTCCATAAGTCGGCAAGCCAGCGAAGCGTGCTAATATCTTTCATGAAGTCAACACACACATTTACCTCGAACCTTGAAAACGCAGAAAAACATGTTACATCATCATACCGGAACATTTATTTAGCGAGCAGATAAATAAAATTCCCAGTACTATTGTCGAGATGGAGATTATTCGTGTTGGAAAACAAAGGCCATCTTTCGCATCCATTGTCACTCCACTTTAATTAAATTATATAAAGAGGATATCGCCTTTGTAAATACACGTTTTACATCAAGTTTTTATTGTTAAGCTGATTACTGGATTTAGCTCTTATTGAAAATAGGTTTTAATATGGTGTGAAGAGTGATGGTGGGATTAGACAAATATTGTTTGTATTTTGCTTTATGAAAGACTGAATAGGATTTAAAATTACTGCGAACATTTTCTGCACAAAGGATATGTTTTTATGAAAACTCTTCTTTCTCTTAGCGTTATCCCAGTTTCAATCTGGGGTCCGCTTACTAGTCTAACCGGATTTGGCTGAATATTAGCTTTTCCACAGAGCGACTGCCTGTCTGACCTCAGCGACCCGAAGGGATAGCGATATTCCATGGTTTAGACTAGTGCCAGTTTATTTAGAAGGTACTGACGCCCTGTAACGACTGTCAAAGATCTTCATGACAACCGGGACCGACGGCTTAACGTGCTCTCCGAGGCACGGGACAAGCGATAATTAACAATTCAATACGCACATAACTCCGAAAAGTCATTGGTGCGCGCCGTGGATTCGAACCCGATACCCTCTGCATGGCAGTCTGTTTGCATATCCACTCGGCTATCGCTGCTGCATATGTTTTTATGAAAACTGTCATGTTTTTATTCAACATGTTATGTATTTACGTAGATATACGGCGCTAGTTTAATATAAAATTATATGCCACCCTGAATCACTTCAGGAAATGACTTTTCTATAGTAGTTTACATTACAGAAAATAAAATTTTCAACATAATAACGTTTGGAGCAAGGATATCACTGCTGACTTTATTTGTTGGTTTAAATAACTACTTATTTAAACTACTAAGTCCCTTAAGCAGTATTACTCTTCATCTGACGATCGAGTCATCATCATAATTTATAATTCTAATTTAAATTTTATATTGACTAGGTAATTAATTTAATTTTCCTTTGAATTCTTTGATATATTGTTATATTAAATTTATTGACATTGTTAGCAATTTAATTGATTTATTTAATATTTTAAAATGTAATGTGCGTGTACTTGCTGGATTTAAGCTATTTGTTTTGATTATTTTATTTTGATTTTACATATTATTATTCTTATATTGTGTTTGCATGCCTAAACTAAGGTAGATTGTACAAGGATTCCGATATTATATTTACCACCTGTATTGTTTGTACCTGCAATCTAAGCAAATAAACTGATTCTATTCTATTCTATAACTGTCCATGTATATATACAGTCTCATTATGGGAAGGGTAAACCCACATTGCTGGGCAAGTGTTCAAGTACGAAAAGAAAATGTTATTCTATGTTCAAAATAATCACCAATCACTAAAACAACAAATCAAACAGTGTAATAAAGACAGTGAAGCAATCGTAGTTAGCAGCGGAACCGTTTGCGGATCCCACCGCGGAAATGATTCCGTTCACTCGGCAACAGTTTAATACTTGATTGATGTTCAAGTTGCAGCTACAGTTATTACGTTATACAAGTCCGTATTAGTTCCGGACGTGTTCCGCTAGACACTACCATGACGTGATTTCCATGATGGATTCTCAGGTTGATTGTGTTAGGTTCAAGAAATGCTTCTGAGTGGTTTTTGATTAAGATAAACGTTTGCATTTAGGCAATGTATGTACTAATTATTGTATTTTGATAAGTTAACTTTGGTTATAGAATATGTGATTTGGTTGTTGTTGTGTAGTGCGGTTGATAAGAAAACTGGTATATAAAAAGCTGTCTACATATCACAAGGTTTGTTCTAAAAGGTAATTAAATACTTAAATTGAGATAACCGTTCTATCACCGCCAATCGTAAACTAATTTTGAGGGCCTAACGTAGAGTCAACAAACAGCAATAAATTAATTATTTCTTGTTAGTGTAGATCAATCGAGATCGCTGATTCTCACACGGTATACCATGTAAAAATGAGCAACTTGACGCAAAGATTTCTAGAAACTTAACGTTACTACATTTTAAAAGTGAGTTATTAATCCAAATGAAATAATAACACCGGGAATAAAATTTAATATAAATTCTGTTTATTGAGTTTGCAGAGTAAATAGCAGCACAGCTCAGTAATAATTAACTAACCAGGAAATTGAAATAAAGTTTAAAATTGGAAATGTTACGGAATACTGCTACAGTGCCTTATTTCTAAACAAATCTGAAAAATTACGTCTCATAAGCTGGTCTTTACTTTTTACTTGTTTTTTTGTCGTTCAACCTCCAATATACAAATAAATGTTAAGTGGGCAAATTCCATCTATAATTTTAGGGTTTCAATACCTGTCGCTTTCGGCAATAGAATTCCAAACTTTTTTGTTTAATTAAAAATGAAACAGTTTCACAGCTTGATGAATATGCATGATAAAGCCACCGTAGTTTGTATAAATAAATATTAAATTAATAAACTTTTTTCAATAGCCCCTTGTGAAAACCAATCAATCTCGGGCTGCGGCCAAAAAATGACGGAACACCAACTTAATCAATGAGCCATCAATGGCGACATGATGGATGTACCCTTAATTAAGCAACGCAAAATAGATAACAGAGTCAACAATTCGGATAGACGAGAACAGACCTTATACTGTAGTGATACGACTTATAATGACTGCTAAACAAAGTTTGTTGCGCCAACAAGCAAATGGAAACAATAAAGAAGCGTGAGGCTGGAGTTTCGACTTTATTTTGTATGCAGTAAGAGTGTTAGTATCAGCAGATTAGTTAGGTCAGTGCAGGAACAGATTGCGGCCGCAGACGAGCCAATGAAAATGATAAAGTGACCACTAAACCAGCCAACGTCAGTGTCAATATTTGGCTAAACAATAGAAACTAATTTGCACCTGTTACTGCACTATTATGGAAATTCGTCCTACAATCTTGTGAACCTTATTAAATCACAAAACCTCGAAATTGAGTAAACTTTCAATCAAAGCACAGAGGGGAACGGGTTTCAGTTCAATAAACAATACTTGGTTCAGTTGTCGTCAAGTTGTTCGATAGTAGTATTTGTATAGTGCCCACCCTTTCTAGAGTTTACTATCGGAATAAGTTCATGATATTCGGTTTCTCTTCCCGCCTACTCTGTGACGTCACAGGAAAATATACTATTCAGGGAACATACTTTGTAGTAAATTGCTCTCTCTATTTGATTATTCTTGTGAATTTAGAAAAAAAGGTCTAAGTTCGCAGGTTATGAAGGAGTATTAATAACTATCAAAAATTATATATATTAATGGGGCTTTATTGAGAATTTCTTGAATTTTTCAGTTTTCACAATATACATTTTCATTCAAATAAAGTTATTTCAAAACAGGTAAACTTATTGTTTTTCATTAAACTATACATGTTTAGTAAGACACAAAATATTTGTTATAAGGACAAAGGCCTCCGCACTTCCATTTATATCTCTATCATTTGTCTGTTGGAACCAATCCTTCTTCAAGACAAAATGTTTGCCATGACATAAATATTTATTGATTAACATAAATAATTATGTATTTTCCTAGAAAATTACTCATTAAGTAAAACGTGGTTTCAGCGTTTAACAAACATTCCTCTTGATTGTCAATTTTTCAAAGAACGTATTCATTGCTATCAATTCTCAGAATTTGTACGAAGAACGTGGAATATTATGTTTGATCCATTAAGATCTATAGGAATACAAGAGAAAAATAGCTACAGGAATGTTATTACTTGACTATTACGTATTCAAAATTTACCAAAATATAATACGTTTAGGTACGTATTATTTCTTATTAAAGCTTAGAAAAATACTCAGTATTTCTTTTATGCGGTGTACTTGTGGTATGGTAACGTATAAATTCTGTTCAGATTTTAGAGTATTTCGTGGAGATTTTGAAGTCAGTTTTTTAAACGTAGCTTTATTTTTATGTATTATTTTTGTTTTAGTTTATAGAATTCATGCATTCGAAATGTAACTGTTAGTTTGTAAATCAATAAGTCTTTAGTCTGTTGACAAAGACGGTGTTGAGCTCACATCGGTACAGTAGCGACTGATGCTAGGCGATCAAAACGTCGAAAAGAAAACATATGCATTTACCTTAAATTAGTAAGTAAACGGGGTTGATACCTGTTAAATAATAAAATTGTCTTGTATTATGGCCTAGAATTATTTTACAATTGTGTGCCTAGAAATGTGATTCGTCTTCAACATCTGACACATATCTAAACATATATTTGCGGTTTTCCTTATAAATAACAATACTTTGGTAGTCATCACGAAACCTATGGAATCTTAAAGCAGTAGGTATGTGTTTCTAATAACCAGTATTGTTTATACGTACGTTTCCCAGCAATATGATGTTATAGTGTCTATCAATAGAACAATATCAATATTTTTCGGATATTTAATATTTTATAGAATACTACGTTATTATACAATATATAGAACAATGCATATTGAATATACCTACACAATTTGAAACTATCATCTTTAAGTAATTCAGCGATAATGTGAAACCGTACTTATAATAATATACTAAAATTTATGTAACGAATTTCAATCGAGTGACCACAATTGATGTTACTGATGCCGAAATGTCTGGACATGATTATCGTTCTAGCGTTATCCCGGTAAATTGTACTTTTCGCAAGGATGGCAAAAAAGTTGCATATAAGCCTTTCGCTTTAGATCCCGGGGTTCGCTTTCTAGTCTAAACAGATTTGACATAATATTAGCTTTTGACTTTTGACGACCGGTTGGCGCAGCGGGAGTGTAAGCGACTGCTACGCCGATGGTCGCTGGTTCGATTCCCGCTCAAGTCAAACATTTGTGTGCATGAACCTGGATGTTTGTCTTGGTCTGGGTGTTTCTATGTATAATATGTATGTATTTACAGAAAAAAGTAGTAACTATATCTGGATTTTATCCATTATCTAATACCCCTAGTATAAGCTCTGCTTAGTTAGGGACTAGATGGTGAGGTGTGTAATAACAATTGTTATTATTTTTCAGATAGACTATCATCTGACCTCAGGAACCCAACGGGATATAGATATTGATAGTCCGTGACTTAGACCAGTATTAGTTTATTTAAGGGTACTATTTCCCCATAACGACATGCAAATATCTTCACGACAACCGAATCCGACAGCTTGATGTGCCCACCGTTATCATATGTTTAATATTGCAAAAGTTTGAAATCGTTTAGACACTTCATATGAACTTAAATGAAACTTTTCAATACTGAGTAAGGAAAGGAGGCAGAAGTCGATGAACTGAGATTTTTTTATATTCGTATTCTATTAACGGCTCACAATACTTCCGCGAACAACTCCCAACAGTTACAGTTCTTTTATCTAAACTTGTGTGTTTTCTAAGTATGCACGTGCGTAACTTATGGCCGATGTGTAAAGGCAGGCGTACACTAACTAATGTGCAACTAAAGCTTTTTAGATATTTTTTTATATGCTAGTGGAATATATGGCCCATAACCAATTTTAGAATTGCTAATATATAAAATATGATCTCATATCATCCAATCTGTGGAGTAGATTTTTCAATTAATTAAATTAAATCAATAATTTATATGCATCCGTTTCCATTTAAGAAATTATGCTTTCTTAAATTATTTGCCCTGAAAAGTTCTATAGTAGTTAATCAAAGCCAGATTTATCTAGAACTTTGGAGACCGCATACTCCCACTGTAAAAATTTCAAGTGATTGACTCATTATAACCTTTTAAATAAATAATATAATACAAATTGCGTTCGCGATTTCAAATGTTCTTGAAACACACTTCATCGCTTTAGTTAGCATGCACCTTTATATAAAGCTATAAAGCTGTCTGCATGACACGGTGTATGCTAAGAGCCGTCGCACACTGCGCGACTATTTATTTATAGTGCAACCCCCGACATCGGTCGATACATATCGTATGCAATAATGACACTGTTTGAACTTCGCACCTGATTATAGGCTTGTTTTATGACAGGAATAATTTTATGGTGTACCAATGTATCGATATGAAAGATATCGTATTGATAGTAATAAATAGAACGTGGTACGAGAGTCTATTGCAAGTTTTCAATGTTTATATTGTGTTTCTCTGTATTTTAAATGATTGTTATATGTCTTTTTTGTATAATAACCTAACACGGATCCGCCTGTTATAATATGGCCGCAAAATATAATTCGTATTTTCTGTGGTCCAGCCACAAAAAGAATGCAAATTATTTCTCTCTTTTGAGGGATATTTTTATTTTGGTATATTTTTTGCATCATCTGCACGGAACGCTTTTGAATCTATCCACAACTCTCTTGATTTAATCCAACTGATTTGTTTTTCTCCGTTGCAGACCAAATCAAACATAGTTGGAACTAACGCGCAGTAAAACCGAAATCAATTTTGCAACTCGCAATCTTGTTTGTTCAGTCGTAAAAATGATCACTGTTTGAACATTCGCATTTACTCAGTTACCATTCATTAGGTCTGGCAATAAACAAACAAGTTTTATGCGTCCATAACTTGTAAGGGTATTGGCAAAACTTAGCCAAAAGTTCGACAACATTAGTAAAAACCAGTAAGTACGAAAATCGTAATTTTTAATTTCAATATCTTATTGGTTGTTGAACTTAGCTCGTTGTGGTCGAAAGTTTGGTGCTACACAAAATTTTCGATGCAGAATGCCCGATATTATACATATAAACTGGTTGTGTGCAAGTTTATTTCTATTTGACGGGGTTACTGCTCCTGACGGAACAAACCCCTGGGGACTAACCCGGGAAGATAAGCACTTGATTTTTTCTTTATTCCAATACTTTTTTGTTGGTATAATATTTGCGTTTAATATTTATTTATTTTTGATAATGTTTATTTTGTTATTTTATAACAGCCCATAGTTTAGGAACTCGTTTCTGCACTTAAATTTTCGTTTAACTGTGTAGTCTTAGGTTCGGTGTTTGTTGTATACTATCTAGGATACACTAAATGCCTAGTTTCTTAATAACAACATTAAAATATAAATAAGATGCTAAATGCTTCGTAAAGCAAGCAAAAAATATACAATGCGCCAAAAATCAAACCATCGGTACAGTCGGTACTGTAATTATAAAGCTGACGTATGTGATTCCTTAATTGTGTATTTGGTTGAATAAAATGAAGATTTCAGGAACTACAGGGTCCATTTGAATAAATATTTTTATTTTGGATTACCCATTAATCAAGGAAGGCTGTAGGTTATATAATATCACGTTATGAGCCACGGGTGTGGTGCGTCAGCCCTAAATAATGCAGGTATAATCGAGGGCTCAGCCAGTACAGGATAAAGTACACGTAAATTTGTTAAAGTCAGTCACTCAAAGAAACAATAAATAAAACAACAAATAACATAAATCGTTATACAAATTGGACTCGTCCTGTTCAGTTAACACATCATAATTTCCCTTCAAACGCGTTAAGACAAAAGACAGACACTCACTAAAGTGTCTTAATGCGTGAACTGCATTAGTTTATTTATACCCTGATATAGGGGGTGTGCCTGCATTCGTCATTAACGGATATAAGTGAGTAAACACGTGGGATTCGAGCGTTAAGGGACGCGGGCGGTATTTGTGAGGATGATTTACTTTGTATTTTGAATTGGAAGAGTGATGACGTATCTTTGTTTCTATGTGTGTGTGATTTTGTTTTTGAATTTGAAGGGGAGTTACGTTTCTTTGTTTGTGTGTTGAAACTTGATGACGTTATTGTGTTCGTGTTTAATTGATGAGGGTAACAAATAAATGGTGGAATAGGCATAATCAAGATGTTGACCTTCGAATGATGTCCAATTTGCAGAAATAAATATTCTACATACAAATAACAAAGCCGGCGAAAAAAATCGAGACACAAAATGCAAATACGTGAACAAGTTCGTACCTAAAACGCTCTCCAATGTGGGGAGAGTCTCCCCACATTTTAAAATCGAGACTACAGCAATACTGCTATATTTAATAAGATTCTAATAAGAGACTGCCTCGTTGGTCTCGCGGCATAAATGTACGCGTGGGATTGGGAGGTCTCGGGTTCGATTCCCGGGTCGGGCAAAGTGTTATTGGGTTTTTCCGTTAGGAAATTCTCAGTAGCAGCATGGAGTCTGGTAATGTGCCCGGTACGGCAATAGGCTCGCCCCCTATTACGTGGGACCTTAGAATTCATGGCGAAATGTGGGTGTAATATTACACTTCTGCCTACCCCTTCGGTGATATAGGCGTGAGTCTGTAAAAAAAATATAACATAAAAATATAATAAGATACTAGACCATCAAATACAGTTTTTAGTATCCACAGCACGAAGTAATGCTAACAATTCTTGTTAAGCCTTATGTAAGATGTACCTATTTAGGAATATGGATGCTTGGCTCATATTAGCTGTGCAACCTGACACATGTCTTCTTTTTTAATTTGCATCAACAGAAGCAACATCGTGACATGCTTGTCTAGGTTAATTGTTTTTTATAAGACAGCTCCCGCCATAGGGTCAAATCCTGTGTCGCGGGGGACTTTACAAACATGTAACTAACGGACACAATGAACACCCAGACTCGAAACAACAATTTGTGAATCACACCAAGTGTTGTCTCGTGTGGGGATCGAAACCACAACACTCGGTGCAGTATTAAGCGGCGAGAATATTGAGAGCTCTACTTCCTTACTTAATCAAAATAAAAACTAATCATCAAAACAGATTGTTTAGTACAAGGCTTACACTGACTTATAGCGTCATTTTATTTTAAAATGTTACACCTTCTATTACGTTCTAACTTATACATGTGCACTTAGTCCATCCACATACCGTATTGCAAATAAAGCGTTAAAATAATAAAATCAGAAAGCATTTGCCGGTGCCGCGCGTAATCACCGCTTGTATGTTTCCAACTGGTCCCTACAGTTTGTGTTAGCAACTTCATCTAACTACCAGTTTGTAACTTAAAACTAGTTTATTTGTTGTTTTAGGAGTGATATATATTAGGTTCGAACCCGGCCGAGGTATACGTGATATTTTTGTTGCCCGTTTATCTGCTCGGCACCCGTGAAGGTGTTTAGTGGTAGCCACTTAGTCTAATAAGGGTTGAACAAGTTTCTATAGGATAATATTGTTTTGTTACGCTTGGATGTATTCTAGTATGCCTCGGGCTGGTTCAATGTGCACATTTGGTTTTTGGGTTTAATTCCGGGTCGGGTCATTGGTAATTTGTTTGTATAAAATAAAATGATTTAACCAGGAACAGTGAATACGGAATCTGTATGGAGATGTAGATATCTATTGTACGGTACCGTAATTTATAACTATAATAATATATATTGAAACCGCTCTCATTCGGTCATGCGTTCCCAAACTAGGCAGATCCGGTACCATAGATATTAGATCACTAATAAACATACTTATATACCTATTTGTAAGAACATATATGTATCAGATAGATCAATTACCTACAACTGAGCAGCGTGCTCATCAAACAAATATAATTATGTACATCATGGGAACTGAATCCACTACCTCATCCTAAAGGCTTAGAGCTCATAGCTCTACTAACAGCGTTACTATCAACTAGACAAGCAGTCTGTCAAATACGTGGGAACGTTTTATAGTATGCTTTATAAATACAAGGCAACACGTCTGATGACAGAAGTTTCCTGAAACATACGATCCTACTAACCCCGCAAAACAAACATTTTAAGCCCCTTGAAGAGAGCGTGTATAAATTAAAACTACTGAGACTTTGCTCGCGTTTTTGTTTCAAAGCCATGCAGCGCTACCAAAAACAGGCGAATTACTTTCAAGAGCTTAGGATGTGCACTTATACAATATAGTTAGTTTAAAAAATACAAAGTATTGGTTTAAAAAAGAAAGTACTAGGTACTATCCAGAAAGAAGCAAAAAGTACGATCGCCTTGGAGAACGTAAAATTGTTAGTCTCGGCTCAAAGATCTTTGTTTAGTTCCTTTCTTTTCACAGTAATTACGAGAAATTGGTACTTAGTTCAAATATCCTGATCTATGGATCATGGATATTTAATAACTATCCATCTATAAAAGTAATACGGTAGTAATTCCGTAGAAAACTCCGTCAAGTTTGTCTAAATTAGAAGTATTGCCGGAGCCTGAGTCCCTGATCGTAACCTAACTAAGATTTTATTATCAGACCAAAATCCCGTCAATCCTAATGTTACTAAATACCTCCACAGCCCAAAATACCGATAAATCATCGACTCCTATTATCATTACATCTACCAATAATAAAGTGAAATCTAAAACAACAATCTGCTTACCGGTCAAATTTCACATTCAATCAACTTGTATGGCACAAGTATCAATTTTAGCGGCTCAATTATCCAATTTTACGTGCATTTATAACGGACCATTACCTACCGCAGACATCGTGTATCAGTCATGTCGAATATAAAAACGCGTGAAACCTTGCCCGTACATGTGAAGAGTACAATGTAATGTAGCGTTACATCCGCGTGTATTCGGCGCTGAGCATTTTATGTAATGTTTGGGTTGGTATACTCCACCGGCACAAAGCTGGCTAGTTTAAACACAACGAAAAAGGTTATATTACAGATCAAGGACTGAATATAATGCAGATTTAGGCCTAGAATTAAACTGTTGAAAGAAACATTTTAAAGATGATTATTAGATATTTACTGCCGTTTGATTTCCTTCAATAAATGTTGGAGACCATATGAAGCAACCAATTCTCAAAATTTGTTAAGGAAGCAAAAATGTTGTAATAGTCTGTATATAATACTATTAGTTGAAAATAATTACACTTACATACACTTAGGCTAGAACTAAACCTTGAATCAGTTCCTATTTTGTATTATTGTCCTTATCCATTACAACTCATCTTTATTTGGACCATTTTATTACGACCACGACAACGGAGCATTACACGATACATTACATTACTCGTTTCAGAAGTGTGGTGCCGGCTTTAAACAACAAAACAAACAAAAGCGATACGGAACATCGATCATTGTCAGTGGCGTGACATCGGCCGCGGTCGACTCATTGTGTAGTTAAATACGCGCGCACTCTTACCGACAATTGGACTTACGCGCAGTTAACACATTTATATACACAGAAAACGATTATGGACAATTAAATTATGAAAGTGGCCAATATATTAAAATAACACGACCAAATGTAAATTAACAATATGTGTATCACAGGGTATTTTCCATATTAGATGCAAAAAAAAAGAATGATTTTAAACATTCGCGATTTGTATACACTATATAAGTTGTAATAAATAATGTATAAAATTATGAATCGGAAGCAAGCTTATGTTGTTTTACAAACGACGCAATTTTTATCACTTTCTCGCATAATGACAATAATATTATAAGTAGGTAGCAATTTTGTTCACACATTGTTTTTTATTATGTTTTTAGATGTGAGGACTTGTAATTGGCTATCAAGCTACTATATTACTTTGTATACTGTTACATTAGCTGTAAGTCCTCCATGTTTTTTAAATAAATAAATAAATAAAAATGTTTATTTGTGGCAGTTGTCGATTTGTATGAGACGGATTTGAGTCTTTTTTATAGTTGTGATAACAAAAGTTAAATACCCTATTGCTATTCCAAAAATAGGATGTCAGCCCAAATTTTGACAGGAAAATTTAGTTTATGTTCGAACATCGGAATATACACGCAACTTTTAATGTGACAACAAAATAAACAAAAACAATAACGAACATCGATCATTGTCAGTCTCGACATGAGCTGCGGTCGTCATTGCGTGGCTAAATGTGCGCGCGCTCTTACGGACTGTCGGATTTGCGCAGTTAACAGATTTGTTTGTTATACGGATTAGAATAGGGGCAATTAACTGATGAGTGGAACAAACAATAGCAAGCTTTTCACCATGCTTTTACATGCATTGTATATGTTACGTATAACAAGAATATAGAATTGTAAAAATTTTGTCTTAGTGGAAGTCTCTATAATACTGACTGCCCATTTGGTCTATTGGTTGGTGTGCGCTAGGTCGTGGGCTCTTTTTCCCATTTACAGATAGGAATCTGTAAATGGAAAAAAGTTCTATTCCTATCTGTGAAAGGCTGGGTGTACTGTATCTGTAAATGTGGACGAATTGAGATATTTACAAATATATATAAGTATTTTTTACAGTTGTTCAGTAACCACTAAAATCTATACCTAAATTTGGACCGGTAGTTTTAGAGAAAAAGGTATGTATCAACAACTATAACTCAGGCGTCTAACGCTCTAAATTAAGAAACTTTTCCTCTTAGCCGTAATTTAATATAAGGGAAAACTACAGTGACCGGATATAATTTATATCGGCAATAACTTAAACCCACTATGAAATCCTGCAAAAGACTGCAAACTATTAAAATTCTGAAAACAATAAGCTATAAAAGCATTTCGCACGGTCAGGTAAACATCATTTATAGCAGTTATAGTATAATAAATTTTGGGAACGGCCACAGCTTGCCATTAAGAGCCCCTTTACACTAGCATTTGTCGAGCGTAGGCGTTCATTAAGCGTATGAGCGGCATTTTCTCGGGAAAAATCTTACGCTGCGCTTAAGCAGCGCGAAAATGTAAGACGCCTGTCTTACAATTTTGCCCAACAATTTTACCGCAACGTAGACGCCACGTATATGCGACATTAGCACAGCTTAATTTCTTTTTCTTGGCATTATATTGAATGCTGCGCTGCACTAACGCTGCCTGTACAAATGTCATACAGTTTCGTCAAACAATTTTAAAGCAACATTTGCGCCGCGCATTCACTCATCGAACACCTACGGTCGGCAAATACTAGTGTGAAGGGTTTCTTAATATCCTGCTATGTGGAGATGACCCTGATCTCGCCGCAAAGCACCTCCCTACCCCTCTCTCCTCTAAATCGTGGTCTAGAGTGCAATCTCCGAATAGTTGGTCTGCCACGAGATAGGTATGCTACCTAGTGTTAGTCGGTATGTGGGCTTTGGATATTTTGATTGTGTCTAATATTAGTGTCTTCTATTCGCCGGTGTTTTGGTTTTTATTTGTGGCATACGTAGGTTGAAATTTTATAAAGTATATTTCAATGTCTTTTTTGACATCATCATCTCCATTGCAATATTCTTACGTATATGTAGGTATGCAGAAAACTTGCTATTACTTATTTAATCAATTTAATGATAGTACGGTGCTCCGTATATGTTCAGTATGCCTTAGTTTAAATTTTTATTATGATCAAGATTTTAATTTTGTCATTCAACTTTAATGTTAGTTTGGATTCAATTTGATTTTAATTTTGCCTTTGCCCTTAATTTCAGAAAGTTAAAATATATTTATTTAAAAGTTTTGTTCTTTAATTACAATTGATAAAATATAAAAATATTCGATCTAGTAGTATTATCTGAGTACAACTGAACCATTTGTAAAATCCTTAGTTTCAGGCCATTATGCTCTACCAGTTTTAAAGTACCAAGTGTTATAAATTTGGCACTGCGACAAATATTTACATTGCGAGTATATTATGGTTCTGACAAGTTTATGGCGTAAGTTTATTTGTTATTCGGTTCACAGTTTTACTTGGGAGCTGAGGTAAACATCCATTTTACTACAAGTATATATTACAAGTGGTATATTACGGAAGTTTCAGTCTAAATAGTGCAGTTTTAACATGTCCATGTTTTTACGTCTAGATGAATTATTTCCTTCATGTGGTTAAGCTAATTCTGTCAAATGTAGAGCAGGCTCCAGACTTCGATACGAAAGTCGTGAGTGCATCCGGTAAGTTCTGTATTTTACAACTTTTCAAAATGGCGTAAAGGTGGACATTAAAAGAAATAAAAAAGCAATATTATAAATAAATGCAAAAAGTCATTCATTTCAAGAAATTTCACCAAAAATCGAATTTAATTTTATAGGAAAGATTACGCAACTTTATTAATCCTGGTCGAATTTTAATCCTGGTCGTATCTGTGTAAAAGTACCTAAACTAAGGCATTGTTATTGAGAAGCGTATGTTTCCATAAGACCTTTTCTGTTGGTTGGCCTAAATAGTAATAAAATTCTGTAAATCTAAGTCTATATACATCAGTGGACTTCTATTGGCTGAAAGGAAAATTCAGTAGGTACTTAGTATCTACGGTATTTAGTCCTTGATTTGTAGTTAGGCCTATTGTGTTTTCAGTCACTGAATCTAGGCTAAAAGGAACAAGTTTTAGCCTAGATCGCTTATTGTCTTCAGTGAAAGCCGCAACTATGAAAATGCTTTTTAACCCTTTCAGAAACATCTCCTAATATTAATTTTGTGTCCGTTAACATTCGCCTTTCCCTCAAGTATTTGTTAAGCCGGGCGCCAGTCTCATAAACTGTGGATTAACTCTGCGATAGCCGATGACGCACAAATAAACGTCTGTTCCCACTGGCTGTTAGTTTAATCTGTCAACAAGTTGTGCACTTGCGCTCAACATCGTATTAGTCTTGTCAATGTTTGTGACGGTTTCCGATAGATATACCAAATAATTTTTGTTGTATTCTAATTCAAAACTTTTTTATGCTATGTACAGAATATCCCAATAATAAAGTTAACTATACTTTTCTTATAAATTTGAAAACTTTTATAAATGTTTGAGTTTTTATAGAATTTGTGTTTTATATAATAAAGATATGTTTTGTAAATTATTGAAAGACTATTATAAGGTTTTCACCATCCTAGCGATATCGGCTTACGCCTTAGAGCTCGGGGTACATTTTACTATTTATTGTATAGCGGTATTTCATAGCTTAGACCAGTGTCACTGTGTTCAAGGGTACTGAGTGTAACATCACGACTGTCGAAGATTGTCGTGACAGGTGGCACCGACGACGGCCTAACAAGCTCACCGAGCCATGGAGCAAGCAACAATTTAAAAAATATTGATAGGCTAAGGTACTATCCAAAACTCACTCCCTCGTCCGTGCAATACCTATTCATACTCATTTCACTCATATGTTATTTAAATTTAAAGCAAATATATGAAAATTATAATAGTAATACATTAAATTCATGTGAACATAAATTACCTCTACAGTAATATACAATTTATTAACGACACCCATGCGGTCATCAGTAATTAGTTTGGTAATTGTGCATGAATCTAATTACAATATGGACAGCTTTTTGTAAAAACCGTTAATTGTATTGATTTCGAAGGCAATCAATACAATTAACGGTGAAGAGCGACGAGTTTACCTAAAAATATTTTAGATATTTTACATTATTCTCTTAGCACAGAAACTTAAAATGAAACAAGCTCATTCAGTTCTAACATTAACATTCATTTTTACCGTTGAATAATCAATATTGGTGTAAATAAAAATACAAACGTTGTCACTTATTTATTTTACAAAATATTGAGGCGAAAAGGCTTGAAGCGATAGTGCTGGTAAAACTACAAAAAATATAGATATTCACGCTGAATACTTAACTAAAAATCTTCCCCCTTTTAATTTAATAAAAGTTGCCACAATGCAAAAAATCTCCTCTTCTATTTTTCGCACTATCTGTAATTAGTAACGACTTCTCCAACACCTATCTTATAAGCAAATAAATACAAAAAATATACAGCTGATTTGTGTTGCCATCAAAGTTAATACCCATAAAACGGGGAGCAGAGAACCAAAAAAACATTGGAGAAACACCAGATACGTTCATTGACAGTGTACAGTTGCCACTTAATGACAGTTTGTTTAGAACTAATTGATTACATTTTAACGGTAGCATCTGGAGAACTTGTAAAATAATTTTAGGTTTATAGTAAGATATTTATAGAAATATCTGCTTGCCTTTTTAGTTATAAGTGGTCGTTAGTCTGAAAAATACGGAGTACGTTTTTTATAACAAAACTGATTTTTTATTCGAAAGATTTAGAAAGATACTTCATTCAGTGCTAAAGACAGAAAGATATATTATTATATTTATTTGTCCATAATATTTTCACGCGCCGTCTGTCTTTCAAAAATATTTTCAAATCCTTTCATGACTTACGTCATAAATTTAGCATCAAGAATAATCAAACGAATTTTCCCAACAGTCACAATAATTCTCTATGGCCCTCCTACGGCTGGGACAGTAGGTGCATATTTCAGCTTAGCTAGCGGCACCGCTATCGCCAATAGTTCCAATTAGTTTATAATTGATGGATTTAGTTTAACCACCGCCCGTGGTGTCCAATCATGCCGATATAGTATTAGGGGTGACAGGTTAAGGTGATAATAAGGGATGTTTATGGGGTGCTAGTGTTTGTGATTGATTTTATAGTAATGGTCCCTTTTTGACTGAGTTAAAAATTGAGGAGGTTCTTAATTCGGTTGTGTATGCTGTTAAGGCTGAATTCTGTCATTCGTTTTTGTATTCCTTTTTTTGTTTAAGGAAATGTACTTCCCATTTGAACCCTGATCTCAAGTTTGACGAATGCATTTTGAAGTAGTTATTTTTGGTAAAGTTGTATTATTCATTAGCCTACGTTTTGGTGAAGAACACATAAATAAAATATAATTTATGCTGCTAGTGATCTTGAATCTGATACTCGGTAGCGCTGTTGATCGACTTAAAAGTGAAAATACGCGTGTTTTGCTAACTTCACACGGCAAATCGAATAGACCTAAGTTGCTATTAATATTCACGTCTATACATCAATTTCGGTTTCGACAGCGAGTCGCCGTCTATCAAAGTTACTTTAACGATTTCAAAACCTGTCAACACTGCATTACTTTATGTGAATACTAAAAACACCTAATCTCTGAATAACTATGACAAAAGCATTTGAAGTAGGTACCAACACACATAATACAAACATAGCTAGTAGAGATATCATGTAAACCCAAGTTCTGCGCGTACCAGTCTCCATGCAATCAAAACTTTATTTTAATTTACAAACAGCAAATTAAATTTTGCAATTATAATGAGAGACATCAACGTTTATAATTAGTTGTTCAGCTTTAGCAAGTTTTCGCTTCATATAACATGCTCCGACATGTGCTCATATAAAATGCTTCAGAAATAATATATAAGTGCTTTAAACAAGGTCTAGATAAGCTCGGTCTAGTTGTGTCTGACTGCGTAAGATATTATTTATTCATAGCTAATAAAATAATATTATTTTATTATAAGTTTAAACATATATCATTAAATCAGCCTTTTGTAGCCCAGTGCTGGACGTAGGTCTCCCCTAGTATGCCTCTCAATAGAAACCTTAGTCGCAAGGAGGATTTGACCTACTACCATGATCCTCAGACGGATTAGTCATCATCATCAGCCCTGTATATTAATTTTCCCACTGCTGGGCACGGGCCTCTTCTCATTGAGAAGGGTAAGGTATAGTCCACCACGCTGGCCAAGTTCGGGTTGGCAGACTTCACATGTCTATCGAGAACATTATGGAGAACTCAGACATGCAGGTTTCCTCACGAAGGAAAACCCTTCACCGTTTAGCAAACGATAATTAGCAATTGAATACGCACATAACTTCGAAAAGTCATTGGTGCGTGCCGTGGATTCGAACCCGAGACTCTCTGCGTCGCAGTCCGTCGGTTTTTCCACTAGGCTATCGCTGCTTCACATACGGATTAGTATAGGGTTTGATATCGAGTTTTCCACCTCTTCCTAAATATATTATTATTGACTTCCATGTTTTATCTTTAATCACCTCTGACGACTGACTCATCCATGAAATGAAATGGGGTAGTGACACGTTGTATTCTTAATATTACGGATATTAAGAATACAACGTTTCCTAAACGGAGAACCATAACTGTAAAAATAAACTTGATCACCTTTTTACAAATTATTCACAACCACCAACAAAAGGCCTTTTGGATAGCATCAATAGATGTTTTTAAATGCACCCGCTCTATAATGGCAGGATCAAACAAAGTAAGGTATTCACCCATCACCCTCAAAAGTTTCGCGGGTAGCCAACAATTTAGCATGATCGATTATCAAAATAAAACAGTAAACGTTTTATAGGTGTGCTGTATGTTATTGTTTTCGAGTTTTTTTTTAATTTTAAGTTTTAGGCCAGTACAATAATATTAGTTTATGACGAGTCCATTTGCAGAATTTAATTGCCTACCTAACCAAAATTATCCGTGCAAAACCCAGGCAAGTATAAAAGCCACTTCAGATGAAGCTTGGCCGTGGTCTATTTCTGTTTATTAACTTAAAATAACGCTCTATTCGAAACGTCTACGATTGCATTTGGAACATTCTAGAATAAAGTTCCGACCTAGAAAATAGGGGTGGCAATAGGGAACTAAATATAAAGTCTACTCGGGACCACAGTTGCTGCAATCCAACCGAAATGTCGGGAAAACAAATGTATTTATTTATTTACAAGCTTCCCCCGTGTGTTCTGTGTAATTAACTTTGTTTTGCAAAGATGCACGTACTGATGGCATACCTGCTGACACTTCGCAAAGTTTTATGAGATCAATTAACGAGGTTAAATTTGTAGCCACGATATTTTGTCTTTTTTTTTCAATCTTATAACATTCTCTTTCTTCATCATCAGCCTTTAATAATCCACTGCTGGACTAGGCCTCTCCTTTGAAGGGAGGAATTGGCCTATTATACCACGCTGGCCAAACAGGTTGGTATATGGTTTGTATCAAGTTTTCCTTCTCTTATAGTGCTGTTTTCTGCATAATATGCTCCCTCTGTCGGCTCTTACGACACCCATGGGGTGATATATGGGGTGGTGACATTCTGTATTCTTAATCCGTCACCACACAGACATTATCTTTCTTAGTATTAACTTAAAGCCTAAGTAGTTATCGGAGATTGCCCTATATGCATAAGGAGCTATAAAAAGCCTTATAAAAATACTGAAATCACAATAATGCTTAGCCCAAACTAGGGCCCAAAAATGCTTCTTTTTTTCCTTATAGTTAACATCATATTTCAACGTAACAGTGTCATTAGACAGCCAAGTATAAAATTATTTTGGGCTACACACATTTAAACTTAAGAAGCAAGTAAGCTTTGAAATACTCCAATAGTTCACTTTTCCACATCTCCAACATTATATTTACCAAAGATAATGTAGTGTAATTTGATTCCATTCATTTACAAAATATACTAAACCAGTTCACCCAAAACATGCCTTTAGGCAAGTATACGGAAGAAGCAAATACACCCAACTATCCCTACAACTAACCGTTAAACGTATAGACATCTAATTTCCATTAAAATCGACCAGGGTCTACCCTTCCCTTCTCAAACGTACTAACTAAACAACTCCGAAATTATTCACACAACTAAAAACAATTTGCACGGAGCGGCAATACAACCTGTATACGTTAGCATAGTTGTAGAATAGTTGACTAATTAATTGAGTAAGACAAAGCATGTTACAGAAACTTTAAGACAAAAGACATTACTTGAAACAATTACTGATTGGTGGGAATTATTGTGCTGTTTGTAGCGAGATGGCGATCGCATTCCAAACTTGGATTCTGGCTTGTCGTTGGAGAACGTGCAACACTATTTTGTGTAGAAGGCTTTGAATTCTAGTCATTCCGAAGTATTAAGATTTGTTGCTTGTGTAGTCTGAACGGCAAAGTGGGAGGATAAACTGTGTCAAATATGTATGTAGATAAAATTCAGAAGTAAGGCAGTAATGCTAAAATTAATAGCATGTATAATAATAATTATATTTATTACACGGTGGTGTGTCATAGCATCCACGTAACCTGGCCATTGAGGGCATTCAAAGACTTGTGGTTTTAGTCGTTTTAAGCCAGAGGGAAGAGTTTTACACGAGCGCCCCGCCTACCCACATTGGCGGCGAGTGGGCTGCCTGCAAAATGTTTTCACCGCGAAACAGAAAAAAGCATCGCTCTCAAAAAATCAAAGCTCTCTAAAATCTTTCAATTTCATTTGTATTCACTATTCTATACACAAATAAAATATTGTCCAGCAAAAATAGGTTTGTCAGAAAACTCTTTTAAAGGCACAACTAAATGATACCTTACCCAGTCATGTTCAGTACTAAGTCGTGCTAAAGTTCAAATATTGTATTTTCCAAGCATTTTGTTGCAGAGCTCGAGACAGATTTAAATATCAGTGGATGTCAGTCATTGCGGCACTCGCGTGACGACTACGTTCTCGAGTCTTGAGAGGGATGTACGTAATATCGTGTTGTGCACTTTTCATAAACTTGAGACTAAGCTAAAGCTATTGCTTTTTCTAAAAAAATAATATATATATATATATATTTTTTAAATGAGACTGCCGGTACTATTAATAAATACTATCACGGGGGCATTTGGAAACATACAGCCAATGGACACGGTACAATATTAATTATACTTACTCACATGACAATGGAAAATAATATTGAGAAGTGGCTCTATCAAATCACCTATATTGTGCATTGACGTGTGAAGTCTGCCAACCCGCACTTGATCACAGTGACCTAATCATCATCACCATCATCCTAGCGCTGTCCCGGTTGCGTTCCAAAACCTACGCCTTGGAGCCCGGGGTTCGCTTTCCGGCTGAATCTCCTCCACTTCGCACGGTCTTCAGCATCTCTGGTGCTTAGTCGATTGGCACGCATATCATCCCTTACGACGTCAAGCCAGCATTTGTTTGGCCTTCCCCGTTTACCGGGGCCAGGCGGAGGTAGCATGGCAAGACATTTGTTACCCACGTAAGATGCCGGTTGACGTAAGACGTGGCCACACCAGCGTAGCCGACACTCTTGCTGTTTGTCAGCAATGTCACGGACATGAAGGCTACCCCGGATGCGGGAGTTCCTAATGCGGTCCTTCCGCGCACTATGACCTAATACTTCTCATAATGAGAAGAGACCGTTGCCAAGCTGTGATACATATCATAAACAAGGGTAATGATCATGATATTAAAAGAGGTATGAAATCACACCAAAAATGCTAAATGTGTATATACATACACAATATCAAATTACTTAAATTATTATTAATTTTGGTTACGTTGGTCGTACAGCCCGTATTAAATTTTAATGAGCATATTATATTTATCTCATTTATTTCGCTCTGTTATCAGTTAGGTTGTAATATTATAACAGTCCAAATTTCAAGTATGCCAATATATGAACAGTGTGTATACGAAATTAAATTAAACACACATTGAAATTAAAAGGCAGCGATAGCCTAGTGGAGATACCAACAGACTGCCATGCAGAGGGTATCGGGTTCGAATCCACGGCGCGCACCAATGACTTTTCGGAGTTATGTGCGTATTGAATTGTTAATTATGCAGTAGACAGGCAGTCGCTCTGTGGAAAAGCTAATATTCAGCCAAATCCGGTTAGACTAGAAAGCGGACCCCAGATTTAAACTGGGATAACGCTAGGAGAACACATTGAAATTATATATCGTATAATGTATGTAAAAGCAATGAAACTTTCCTTATCATATAATATTCTACGAAATAAGCTAGTATTTTCAAAAAGTTTAAGATATATACCACGGGATGAAACATAAGAACTTTCTAGTGCAGCTTAATGGTTTCCCCGCTATTTCATCACACATCTAAGGTGAGCGAAAGTAAAACTTTTACGTCCTCGCCCAGCATCAATAAAACGGCACTCAAAACCGTCTATATATTATTCAGCAAAACACATCCAATAGTAGCGGTATACCGCTCAATTTGGCAGCAAAATCATTCATTGTCTCTATCAAAACTGCTTACTACTCTGCGCACAATTTACCTCTAGTTGACATTTCCCCGGAATTCGCACTCGACTGAATCGCACCGAGCATTTTATAACGCTCCTTCATGAATAATTCACCCCGCGCTAGCTATATCGACACCGTATATAAAATCTTTATTCTCTCTAAGAATAAATACACGTAAAACAAGTGGACGACACAAGAATATTACGTAATTGAGATTTGGGTCACTACGTCAAGGTTTAGATAGGATCTAGATTGGAAATATACTCCTAATCAATAAGTTATTGCTGTTGAGATGACGAGACAGTTCTTTTTCGTCTAATCTTTTGTATTTTGTCGTCCATTGCTAGCAATAATATACCTTAGGTCAAGTATCGTTGTAATTAATGTTCGATATGATGAGATGTGATTGGCGATATGATTCAGGTGGTGTTTGAAGATATCTCTGTGATTTTAAGTGCAGGAATTTTAGTTTTTGAGAAAGGCAAAACAAATATTGGCTCGTTTTGGGGCAATTATTTAACTCAAACGATACGTAATAAAGCATTCAACAAATACCTAATTTTAACTTAAGAAATATAACTTTTGGTACAATCATTACGTACTTGAAAGTTTTCCCGTGATCACGGCCGATGTAAATCTACTATAGCGTCGAGGCTTAGCCAATCGTATAACAAGTCAACTTTCTAGATTTAGACTATACAAAAATGCATGCAAAGATGCATAAGGACTCTCCAGTCTCTTTATTACACCTCCTATGACCTCAAACAAGTTGGGTGCACACCCTTTCCCATCCTTTGAAATTATATACGCATATGGAAATAAGCTCTGTATGCAAGTAAACATGGCGCGCTTCTTTAGCATTGTTCTATATTTATTTTGAACGAAATAGCACACCACTGAGTCACACAGAACTTTAAAATAACAGGATGTGTTACATTCAGTTTTATAGCTCCATACTTGGTTCTACAAAAATTTAAATAGCTTGAACAGTTGTTAAAGGACCGGCGCTAAATGCGGGAATGCAGCAGAATGTATCGTTAACACGCAAAAATATACCTTTCCCTTAAAGATTTAGAGTTTAAAATTAAACTTTAAGCTCAAGATATTATCTCAAAGCCACCTTACACAAAACACGAGTTAAGATTACTTAGCTTATACAGGAAACTTAAGTAATAATAGTGAAACTTTTAGCACCGCACTCTAAACGAGAATATTCTATTGAACTTTCAGAAATATCATCTTTTGAAATGTTAGGCATCCGAAGCACAAAACAGTCGTGTGAAATAAAGTATATTTTGAGGTCAAATAATTAAGAAACTTTCTTATAGCTCTTATATTCTTATTTATTTTCAGCTAAGTAGGAATACTGCCTCCGTGGTCCATTGGATAGCGTATGCGACTGCTGGTCGGAGGTCCCGGGTTCGATTCCCGGATCAGGCAAAAGGGTTACTGGGTTTTTCCGAATTCTCAGTAGCAGCACGGAGTCTGGTGATGTGCCCGGTAACGGAAATAGGGTCGCCCCGCCGGCGAAATGTGGGTGTAATATGTACACCTCTGTCTACCCATTCGGGTATACAGGCGTGAGTCTATAAAAAAATAGTAGGAATACAGCAACCATGACCTACGGATACAATTATTTATAAACAAAAAATGAGCTAGAGTTAATATTCTCTTGCCTAGTCTAAAATTGTATAAAAACTGTTAGTAGTAGTTCGTTTCAACTAAACAAATAAGCTTTCTAGTTGTATAAAGCCCAAATAAAACCCTGCTATTTTTTACCCTGAATGCTATTTTCAGCCTACCCTTTGCATGTACAAAAGAACAATGAATGATGTGTGAGAAACTATAATTGTTCCGGCGTAAGAAGAAGATAACATTATTTTAATATTGCTCGGTCCCGCTCACACACATTACTGTGTGACGACTTTAATAATTCATAGAACCGACCCTGTTTTAAAATAACTTCTACATTAAAGGGGTTTTTTAAATAATGTGAGTGTATGTTATGAATGTGTATATATTATGAAGTATTAAGAGTTAAACACGCTTTCTAAATATTAAAGCTCTCTTTTGTGCTAATGTAAATACTTTTGAATCAGGTGAATATATTTTCGTAAAGCTTTCGCAGTGTTATTTAATTTTGTCATGGACTAAGTAAAAACTAAGAATATCAACTATTATTAAGCTTGGTTCTTATTAGCACATACGATTGCCTAAAACATTGCTTTGTCTTGTTACATTTTATATAATATCTTCTTTCTCTTAGCGTTATCCCAGTTTCAGTCTGGGGTCCGCTTTCTAGTCTAACCGGATTTGGCTGAATATTAGCTTTTTCACGGAGCGACTGCCTGTCTGACCTCCGCAACCCGAAGGGATAGCGATATTCCATAGTTTAGACTAGTGTCAGTTTATTTAGAAGGTACTGACGCCCTGTAACGACAGTCAAAGATCTTCATGACAACCGGGACCGACGGCTTAACGTGCTCTCCGAGGCACGGGACAAACGATAATTAACAATTCAATACGCACATAACTCCGATAAGTCATTGGTGCGCGCCGTGGATTCGAACCTGATACCCTCTGCATGGCAGTCTGTTGGTATATCGACTCGGCTATCGCTGCCTCCCATCACATTTTATATAATATGATAGGCAGGAAATGTGCCATATTTTTATTTTCCAAAATGTGACATGAACATTTTTGATTGAAGCCGGATATGATCATAAAATGAGTAATGCCTACATATATAGATATTCAAAACTCAGGTTGTAGAACATGACAAACATCTATTTTAAATCGTTTTTAAGATTCGGAAAATCGAATAAATTTTATTGCAAAAGAAAGTATAAATTTAGATCGCTGATTAGTTCTGCACTTTATCTTGTAAAATATTTTATATTAAATGGACTGATGAAGTTAACTTTGTTAACACTTTCACGGACAGTAAACGCCTATAGGCGTGATAACAATAAAACTTCAATTGTGTCTCGTTTACTGTCCGTGAAAGTGTTAAGTATCTGGCTGTATTTGTTACAATAAAATAATTATGTCGCATTGATTCAAATAACATTGTGATAAAAATCTCTAGGTCTAAGTCTCGTATTATATTTAGTAATTTTATTATTATAAAGCCTATTATTTACCTATATTTAACAACCCTATAATAATACCTATATGAATAAAGCGAATCATAAAATAAATGAAAACACTTACTCGGTTTTAAAATTTCAAACCTTTCCCCTATTGCAGAGAATATTCCAACAAAACCCACACAATATTCCCTGAAGCAACTCTTAACACAATACAGTTAGCAGTAAATAACAATAATAGCTGGTAAATAGCAGTTAAATAGACAGCAGCAGACACGTAATGGCGACACGTGCGTAATAACTGCATGTGCACACCTGTACACGGACGTTCTCTTAAAATAATTATTATTAGAAATGCCTTGGAGGTAGAAAGAGTCCTTAAAACAGAGAATAGGGAAGTAGGGTTTGTTATATTTAATATGTAGGATGTACTGAGTACAACCATGACCATGTCGCTTGCAACAGTGCCAAAATATCGGATACTCGAAAAAAAAGGTACGTGATATATATCCCAAAAGACGATTTGGAACTAGAACTAGAAGGTTTTCCTTATACGTAACCAATTATAGTTCTTACATATTGATATTTTTACATGTTTGTAAATAGCTTACTTTGAAAGCTATATTATTCAAAAATTGTGACGATTAGGGTAGTCCGCTTTATTATGTCCCAACTTAAGATTTTTTAGAAAGAAACAGTGACCTAAAAACAGTGAGGAACTCTATAGCACGTTTTTATCGACATCGTTTTAAAATAGCGTGAAACCTTTATCGAATCATGATGTGTGTGATGTGAGGTGATGAATTAAAGATTTTTGCTGGAACGGTAGCTCCCATACCCGTAAATGCGAAAACCTATATAGTGCGTGACTCAGCATGCTCGTTTCAATTAATGTCTTCAGGATGACGTTAGAACTTAGGCGCATTATAAGCATGATGGAGGCAACTCTTTTTCCGATGACAGCATTAAATCATCAACTTGTGCAGCTGCAAACATCTGAGAAGCACAGCCGAATCGTGGCAGCCCTAACAGTATATAGGATACTGTTAGGACTGGACTATAAAAAATGTTGGCACTATTACGTGAACACAGATATCAGGTACCTACCAAATGGTAATATTTGATATCTATGTTAGGCTCGGCGAACTTCTCAAAGATATTGTGTTCCAGCTCTAAGATATAATCCTCCCTCCCTAAGATATAACCCTCCCATCTCAGGGTCTCTGCCGGAGCACTGGATTGGTTCTCAACTTATCTTCGAGGTCGTCAACAGTCTGCCCGTCTCGATGAGTCATCTTCGGGCTGGTTCGACATTACATCTGGCGTTCCTCAAGGCGGTATTCTTTCTCCTCTTTTGTTCTCTATCTTTATAAATTTCCTAACTCAACATCTTCAGTGTGCATACCATCTGTATGCCGATGACTTGCAGATTTACACCCATGCTAATGTTGAACGCGTAGCTGAGGCCATTGGCAAGATTAACAAGGATCTGGAAGCCATACTGACTTGGACTGATAAGTTTGGTCTGGTCATAAACCCGTGTAAGACCCAAGCAATTATTGTGGGTAGCCGGCCGATGTTAAAAAGACTGGATTTCACATCTCTACCAGCTGTAACTTTTAACGGGACTAATGTCGACTGGTATCCCTCTGTTAAAAACCTTGGGCTACATATAGATACTAAGTTGAATTGGGAAGCCCAGGTAACACAGGTCAGTCAAAAAGTCACCGGTACCCTGCGTGCCCTCTACCGCCTAAAAAACTTGCTTCCAACCGAGACTAAAACTATGCTTGTGCAAGCTTTAATCCTCCCTCTGATCGACTATGGCGATGTATGTTACTTTGACCTGAATGCAGAACTCCTTAATAAACTTGACCGTCTTCTGAATAACTGCATTCGATTCATATTTAATCTTCGTAAGTATGACCATGTGTCTACTTATCGTTCCCAATTAAAGATGCTTCCTATACGTCAACGCCGTAGTTTGCGTGCTCTCACTACACTATACTCTTTTCTTACATCTCTGTCTGCCCCTAAATATGTCACTTCCTACTTTCAGTATTTATGCACAAACCATGAGCGAAACCTTCGCTCTGCCAATAACCTCCAACTCATGGTACCTACTCACAAAACTAATTTTCTTCACTCTTCTTTCTCAATTCAGTCCATCCTTCTATGGAATGCTCTCCCTCTCGAGATCAGAATGGCTAAGACCAAACTCACTTTCAAGTTCAAAGTGAAGGAACTCTTGTTGGCTGAGTCGGCGACTGTATCCGATAATAAGTCATTACCATAATTTTATGTATGTGTATATTGTACATATGTATGTATATATATATATACTTATATATAATACTTTTATGTATTTTATTTGTTATTCCTGTATTTATAGTGTATGTATTATGTTTATGTATTATACTATTTATTTAACTATTTATAATATACATTTATGCAAGTATATTATGTTTGACATAATTAAATTACTAGTATCTATATCTCCCCTACACTATACAATACACCTACTTCTTCCTCTCTGCACCACTCTAAGGTAGACTGGTAGATAATGCCCATGGCATTAAGTCCGCCTATATACTCTGTGTATATGAAGTTTTTTAAATAAAATATAAATGCATTGAAACATCAGAAACAGAGTTGAAACTCTATCTACTTTATAGCTGGTTGCTATTTCAGGCAGTATATATTTATCTGCTCACTGTCTGAAATAGCACGTGGTTGATAGGTTGTAGTTGTATATGTTTACAATCTAAGCTTTTTCGTGTACCAATAGTCTGTAAGGAATAATTTTGACTTGGTTTTTAGCATTTGTATCTAGAATAAACAAAATGACAGATTGAGGAATCAGTGGGGATAATTTAAGTGCAATAATTTTCTAATGGTTTAGGCAATCGTCTCGCCGTTAGTTTGATTTCCACATGTTACAATTTTTTGTATGATTCTTGTTCCTTTGTTGATAAAGTACTTTTGTCTGTAAAGTTCAAGAAAGTGTTTTAAAAACAAAGTATGCCTTAAGTAATATCACCGCACGATTCTGAGAAATATAATTATACCTTAGTCCATCTCTATAGCTAAGGTTTTAAAATCGCCATAAAACTAGTCCTGAATCGACGATTCACATAAACCTTTTACGTGCAGTGCACACCGGAGCGATTTTGATCGCTGGCGACTCACTGGAGACTTTTAGCTTTGTTTTATGAAACCGATATTAAATCACTACTAATACACGCTAACATACAAATTCCAGACCATAGCCTAGTGGAGAGACCGACAGACTGCTACGTAGAGGGTATAGGGTTCGGATCCACGGCGCCCAATAATGACTTTTCGAAGCTATGTACGCATAATAGTTAATTATTGCTTGCTAAACGGTGAAGAAAAACATTGAGAGGTAACCTGCATGTCTGAGAGTTCCCCATAATGTTCTCGAAAGACATAATTATGAAGTCGCTAACACGCACTTGCCCAGTGTGGTGTAATTACCCTTCTTATAGTGAGGAGAGGCTCGTGCCCAGCAGTGATTCCATCATCGCTGGTGTATCGCCGTCGATCGACGTCACTTCTGTGAAGACCTGGCACTACAAACCCCTGTCTTATAATAGTTGTGTTTGTTTTATGTCTAATGACGTGTGTGTATTGACATGTGTCATTACGAACATACATACATTACTAAGTATGTATGTTGTGTATTCAAGAAAGTGCCTCTATCATAAGTGGCTTCAGCTACCTAATGACGGAAAACAAATACAGCTGGACAAATTACATGTTTGCTTGTGATACCATTTCACTGTTATATTATTATGTGGCCATTTGTTTTGGTGATTGGTGACTATTTTCTGTATAGTTCATAGTTTAAATATATTTTAGTATATTCAAACTATGAATTTCATGCTTTCATATTTAAAACCTCTATACTACGTTATATATGTAGTTTTTATTTGACTTATTGTTTATTTTAAACTAGAGGACGCCAGCAGCTAAGCCTGCAATTTTTTTAAATTTTTCCGTTTTGGCAGATCCCGTGGGAATTTCGGGCAATCCCTTCTTAGTGCACCTCTACGGTCCCCAAGGAACATACATGCCAAATTTCAGCTTCCTGCGCCCAATAGTTTCGGCTGTAGCGTGTCTGTCAGTCAGTCAGTAACGCAAGGATTTTATATATTAAGATAACAACGCCTGCAAACAGCAGACACAAAAAGACAGACTCAAGACAACAATTTGTGGATCACACAAAATGTTATGTCTTCTGGGAATCAAACTGCTTTCCTATGCATATGCACCCCTCTTAGAACGAACGAACGAAACGAACGCTAAAGAAAGAATGGAATCAGTAACGCCATTTTATTAATAAAATCACTCATCATTTCCATATACCAATAACCAAGTATTGTACCTGTTACTATGTTTTAAGTTTACGGAGATGAAAATAAATTTATTTTTCTTTCTTTCTTTTTATAATTTTCGCAAAAGAGCAAATATATTTTTTATATTTTTGGGTCTCAACATGCAAATTAGAACATACTTAATCCATAAAATAGGCATAAAGCCAATTACATCAGTGTAACTTACATAGCAATAAGCATAACTACTGGGTTTTAGCATAACGTGCGCTAATCAAAGAGAGCGGCGGCCATTATTAGCTGATTGCCATTCAATGTATCAATAGACTGTCTAATCAAAGCCTCGACTGCACCACATAACTGCTGCTAATTACTGCCAGGTGCTGAACATTTCCGGCTATTACAATGAAAATCGCTTGGCGGTAAAATTAGCAAATATATCTGTGACTGCCTTATATTATTTTGTTAATAATTTTTTTGTCTACAATATCTTAGAATTTTTCGCACCTTGATACCTCCCGTCGGGGTCACTGGGTCATCATGGCCGAAGACACCGCGATATTTTTAGTAGTAGTCGTAGTCTGAAACTTTCGAGATTTTGTTATTTGTACAAAAAGAACTCACTGAGTTCAGTTTAACTTATCGGATTTGAAACCTAGAGAACGGAAACTCGGAAAACGGTTTTACACCGCGACATTAAAAAAACCTTGATGCTACATAAAATACAAAACCAACCAAAGAATGTGTGGCAGATGCCTACATAACTAGACATGCTTTACTCTCGTGTTATCAACATCAAGTGATTTGCTAATGATATTATTAATAGTAAGTTATATTTTTTCAATTCTAATGAAAATAATTATAGAAATATTACAATCTCAATCGTTTTGCATAGCTACAGAGTCTATCGGTATACTAAACTATGAAACTTTATTTTTGTAACTTTACTATCTCTGAGGCTTACAGTTAGTTTACTACTGGAGGTGCAATGGGGCTCCGCACTAGTAAGTAAATCTGTGAACTTTTGGAATTTATTTTCCAATAACTAGTTCAAAGCAACTCTATCTATCGGTTACTTAAATAAAATGAGCATGACCGCTTTTCATAAAGTTCAATTTTATACTAAGGTAGTTAAAATGGATTAGTCAATGATTACAAAATGCTGATATTGCCATTGTAATGTTTCCAGCCATACGAATGGCACACATATTATATTGGTTTTCTGACAATATAATATAAACCATGGCCCTAATACTATTTTTGAACTACCTAACTAAAATTTGTCTCGATATGTAACCTAAAGCTGCTTAAAAAATTGTGAATTCGCTTATTGCATTATGCTTTCTTTGAAAATGTCAATTTAAGAGTAAATATTTGAAACTATCGCTAAGATTGGATGTACCACTGTACTTATTAATGTTAACTAAACCAGACAGTAAAAACGAGTGCATATGAAAAACATTTTATCTAAATAAAAAAGCTGAAACAGAATTACCCGGTACAAAGTTCGTACAACGTAGAACGGTTACATTGCAATGTATGACACTAAAGATAATACAGTATAATACAATGTCAAGACTCGGTAAGTACCTTTGCGGAAGCGTTTATTTAATGCTGGAACGTCATTTCTACCTCTGCAACCGTGTAAAAATAATACGTGGCAGAAAACCGTGGAAATAATATATTATGCTGAAAAATAAATGTAATCTGCTCTTTGAGATAGTAGGTTAATGTATTTTTCGTCATAATAAAATGAAAAGAAATATCCAATATGATGTTATAATCCGCCCCAAACCTTGTGCATGGAACCTTGGACATGCACTTGGCTGTTTTTTTATACCACAGCCTCTTCATTGTTGATACATTTTCAGGTTAGATATTAAATTCTTTATATTACTGCTTGTCTTGATCCACGGAGATAATTCGTGGAAACCAGCTATCATTCATCAAGCTGTTGACATTAATTTTGTGAAGCATATACATATGTGTCGTATGTGTCGATTTTGACTAGGTATATTGAAATTTTTTATCGTCATTTTGTTGAGCCCCTTTCGGAAAATTTTATTCGAACACGAATTTCGAGTACCAAAGAAATGGAATCGCCACATTACACAGATTAAAACTGGAATAAATGTTCCAGGTTTAATTTTCTTTGTCACAAGTGGAGAAATACTTACAGGTAATTACTGAAACACAGGTACAGAATATCTGTAGCTATTAAGTTTCCAGAGAATTCTCCAAATGTCGCCTCCCGAAAGTGGATTGGTAAATTTCACCTATTCTAACGGCAATGGCAAAACTTCTGAAACAGAGATATATAACTAGAGCTGCAAACTGCTCCGTCCTAACATAATCTGACTCCCCATCCAATTTCCGGATCGAACATCGCCACTTAACATAAATCATAGAAACGCATTAACTGCTCTGCGAAATTACTTACTATAGTAGGCGATAATAATTCTTGTTCTATGTGAATGTTATGGCTGTATTATATGGTCATTTAGTTTAATATTTAAGACAAAACGTTATATTATATTGGAGATTTGAGTCGTTAGAAACTATGAATAACATAATATATTGCTCTATTTAGTTTATGGTTGTAGCAGCAGAATTTATACTCGTCGCATTCGAGACTGATTTCGGGTTAGGAAAAGTATGACTAGATTTTTCAAGTTCTCAAATAATAAGATTACATGTCTACTGATAGCTCTGGTTTATACGCCGGTTTTAATTGAATATTAATGTGAACAGTTTAACTGACATATAATTTGACCATTTTATTGAAAGAGAAAGCGAAAAATGTGTCTTAAAAAGCAAGAGTCGTAATATATTCAGTTTGAAACAATTTTAACTCAAATAACCCAGAATAGCGATGATTCATACAAGTTTACTCACGTATTTAAGGTATAAATACCGGCATCGGCTGCGTACCATCAGTTGTGGTTGCGGTTGGAATCTCCCCGCGACCACGACCGGGGTAAGCCGATCGAAACGTTGGGAAACAGGTATTTATGCCAAATATGCGTTTATTAAAATCAATTTAAATAAAAATGTATGGTACAACAAATAGCGAACGTTTCAAATAATTTATAACAATGATTTAATATGTGGTAAATATATATCTTCAAAAATAAAGTGAAATCGATCGCAATCAAATCAATTTGTTGCAACATTCTTGTCAATGTTCTAAACATTTTCAGTTAACTGTTAAAGTATTCGAAAGTGCGTGAGGTATGAAAGGATAGAAACCAGTGGCGTTCTATTTTCTCTGCCTATTCCGATGGAAACAGGCGTCAGTGTATGTATGTGTGTACTCGCAAGGAATCGTCTAAACACATATTATAAGGTATTGTAGGAAGCAACTAGTATACCAACCTTGTTTCATAACGTATTGTCCCTTCACTAAATGTGTTTAAACTTTACAGTCTTATAAGTCTTATAACCGACCTTGGTCGACAAATGTGATTGGAAAACACAAACTTGTGTCATCGATAAATCTGTTTTTCTCGCCACTTTTCTTTGTATAAGACTTCTTATTTTAATCCGCCATTTTGATGTTATTAGCATGCTTATCGTAGATGCTTTCTTTTTAGCGAAAATTAAGATACACTAATTAAAGGCAGCGATAGCCTAGTGGAGAATTGGAGATACCAACAAACTGCTATCATGTGACTTTATTTTGATTAGATGTTACGAGTTTTAGTACTAACTATAAAACTATTAAGCAAAACTGTTCTATTCCAGTCACACGCTGGAGGGCCATTAATGCTACAAGGTGTGTACCATTTATAAAATCTTTAATCTTTCATCGTCTTTGTCCTAGTTGCACCAAATAATATCATCGACTTTGGTCACTATCTTCGATTTCAAATAACTCTTTCTTATTTCTCAACATTATGATGTCTTATCGCTCGAACCTTCAGTAAATAATTATAAAAATATTTTAGATAGAATTATATACCTACATAGAAGTCAATTTTTACTTATTTATTCATTTTTATACGATTTACATACACTTTGGCTATGAAATGTAACTTTGTTATACATTTGATATTAGAGCCGTGTCATGGAAAAATATCATGCAAACATTGCTTAAAATACTCAACTTATGTACAAAAATAGAATTTCAGAGCATACTTTACTAAAACAATCACTTCATTCCAAAGAAACAATCATAACTCCTCTTGAAATCGAATAATTACTCTCAAACATATTAAAGTTATCATCACAGTGTTACCCAGAAATAGTAATTAACTAATTACCAAACAACGCTACCTAATTGATCACATATTCATACCGAGAAACAGATAATATAGGTACCAACCAGTATTGAATATCTGTCAGGCCACGGCCCTTTGAATAGTTGGTCATTAGCGTTCCGAAGAGAAGGGTGGACGTATTAAATCTATCGTTTTGTAACTAGACAAGTCGCGGTTTGAATTCCGTTGACAGGTATTTTGTAGCATGATTGGGGTCTCCTTTCGTCTTTCCCCTGTTTGTCAATTCGATATGTTGACAAAATAATATAAGTTTTCCTGTTACTTTTCGAACTGTCTGTTTTGAGAGGTAAGTAATAAATATCAAACATTTGAAGGTTTCTTACTAAGCCTTGTGTTTACCGAAGGAGGTGAGGAAGGGAGCAATTTGTTGAAATTGCAAAAATATAAATTAATTCAATAATCTTTCAGCCAAGCTTACTGAATGAAATGGACTGTGAAATCATTCAGAAACACTAAACGATTTCCATCATAATAATTAAATGTTGACCTTCGTTAGGATTTTGAGAACCCGAGGTCAATTAGAGCCTGAACTCGATCGTCCAATAAAGGCACACGTGGCCAACTATCGGTTATAAACCATAATCTATTATCAAGTTGAAAAGCTAACTCTGATATTAAATAACCAAAAACTATTGAACCGACCAATTCCAGGTATCAAAGCGGTGCAGAAAACGGGCGTCAAAGAGATTAGATCGTTCAAAAAGTGTCCGATGCAGGCACATGGCTTGTGACGTCACACGCATGCGCGCTCAGCGGTAAACAAAAGTTCTGTGACGGTGGCAAATTGAACTACTGTTTATGTGTGGTGAGAGTTATAAGCAGATGCGATTTGAAAATATCTATAAGCTACATTCATAAGAATTCTTTTTCAATTCAATTCATCATCAGCCCTTTATATTGTCCCACTGCTGGGCACGGGCCTCTTCACACTATGAGAAGCGTAAGGCCATAGTCCACCACGCTGGTTGTCAGACTGCACATGTCTTTCGAGAATATTATGGAGAACTCTCAGACATGCAGGTTTCCTCGCGATGTTTACCTTAACCGATTAGCAAGCGATAATTAACTATTTAATACGCACTTAACTCCGAAAAGTCATTGGTGCGTGCCGTGGATTCGAACGCGAAACCCTGTGCGTAGCAGTCTGTCGGTCTCTCCACTCAGTTATCGCTGCTATTTTAGAATTATTAATTGTATATAATTTGATATGCAGTATTAAATGCAAAAAAAATCACATGTTACTCTTTAATGAATAAACTAGTTTTATAATTCATGGTTTGCGTTAAACTTAAATTCCAAGAATGTCTTTCCTGGGTAGTATACCACGTACCCAAAAGTATCAAGTTCTTTTAATTCGTACATACATACATACATAGACTCACGCCTGTTTCCCGGAGGGGTAGGCAAAGATTACGGAACGCCATTTGCAACGATCCTGACATATCTCTCTTGCTTCATTCACTCCCATCAAATTTCTCATTAACTTGCTTGCCGTAAATGTACCCTGGGACAATAAGAATAATAACCTGACACACTGATACATTATTTATTGTCAAGGTAACTGATAAACTGTGTCGGGAATGCCTATAATATTGCCTATATTTCCTGTAAAATACGAACCAAAAAACAGTGCCACTTAAATTGTAATCGAATAAGGATTGTGTGTCACATAATAACAACACTCGTCTTATTATATTATCTATCCATCCATTAAACCCTATTTTTATTCAATAAAAATCGATCTAATACCTACGATGTCAAGTACATTCCTGCTCCTCACATAAAGCTAAAAATGTGCTAAAGCCATATTATACTAAAGCAACAAATTCTTCACCATAAACAGCCTGTCAGTACCAGAAGCCAGGTAAGTATAACAATATCCATTCTTTTAGAACTTCCTTATTTAAAATGCCCCAATACCTGTCCAGCCGCATTTACTTTACAAAACCGCTCGAAGCACAAAGCACTTCTCCAGAAACTTTGCAATTATCTCTCATCGACTTGTTCCGACTTAGCTTGTTCCAATTTCGGTAAAACGCCCGAAGCGCATGACTTAAACTTTTTTCCGTGCAATAACTCAAAACTGTATTTGTTAGAAAAGTCGCAGTTGGAGACACAGCGAGTGAACCGATTTCGTATACAGCTATTTATTCTTGAAGATTTATAGACAAGGCTCTTTATTCTAGAATGTTCTTTATTTTAGAAATGTTCGGATGAGTAAACAACTGAACGAACGAAGCTGCGATCAATCGCGAAGGAACTTAAATTTAAACGGTTTTATATGGCTCTTATAAAATGCTCCGGTATCATTATTTTCTCGTTCGATTCATGTGTCGATGCCTAAGTGGTTATAACTCACTGGATAAATGCCGATTAATATGTGGTAGAAAATATTTCTCAGGCTTTTTGAGCCCGCTTTAGTTTTTAATTTTGTTATACTAATACTAAAAAATACTTTAGCATTTACGGATTTTTATGAAAAGTTATGTATGTTTGATTTTCATTTTATTTTCACGACGTGACGAGACGTGATTATATTCCTAAGTAAGGTAGAGTTATATAGTAGGTGATAAATTCCTATGCTCAAATACAAAGAAAAATAAATTCAAGTCAAGTTTTTATAGTTTTTTAACTTTAGCTCATATTCATATACATCTTGTTTTCCAATAAGATACCAGAATGATATCTTTTTAATATTTTATTACGATTTTGATTGGTCTATACCTTATTTTATTCGTTTAATATCATGCATCAAACATCATCACCATCATCAGCCCTGCATATAAACTTCCCCACTGCCTACTCTGTTTCATTTCAATCCATAAACTTTTACTTTATCCAAAACATAACAAAATGAAGTCTCTGCGGCAATAACCGTTCCCAAGTATCAATTATAACCCACTCAAATGAGTAATTGCCATATTTGACAAGTAAAAACACGGGTTGTAACTCTAGCCCTTCATGTTCCGCCATGTTTGAAGAATTAAAACATTATGGTGTAATGCGTTGTCTCATCACCATGTCATTTGAGCCGTGCGTGCGTGTCGTTTGGCGAGTGTAGGCAAATACCCTGTCATTTAGACAAACATCACGCTGCGTGATTACTTACTAATTGGGACGTGACAGTGTCACGGTGGCCTTCCGTATGTATACTAGTCTTCAGTAGACATGTAATACGTCGTTAAGGAAAGTGCTTCTGAAATTATAGGTAGTCAGTTTGGTAATCCAAGGTTTGGTTGGATCGGAAATTGTACCCTCAATCAATAATCACCCATGGTTGTTAAGCGTAAACATATGATGGGACTTTTCGTTCATCAATACTTTATTGCTTTTCCATGCTTTTGTTTTGTTTGGTATGAGTATGGAAAGCTCTGAAGGCCAATTCTCGTATTTAACAGACACTGACACTGAATTTTGACTGAACTGTGATTTAATTTTGAATTGACTCACAATTGGTATTCTGCTCCACTTAATCTCCTTATAGTATAATTTTGATATAATCAATTTATAATCTCTTGTTGATCTTAGAGGTAATGTCAAAAACTCAAAAACAAAAACATGAATTTTGCCATTGTATGGGATAATACATTAATAGGAATGGTTATTGGATGCCAATACGTTTACATGCCAAATTAAAATTAATATACAACTAAGTAATAAAATTTCGGTAAGTAAATATATTGGTTCCTTGGATCGTGTGAATTATTTTCAATAGGTATTCAATAATTAAAAAAATTAATATTCAATAATAGAAATAATTCAGACATTATAAAGATTTTAACGATGGTAACGTACAATTGGGTTTTTTAATTCGTTTTTTCCTCCTTATAATTTTATCTCATTTGTTGAATTTCTCGAGCAAAAGTTTCGCGAATATTTCGATCTTGAAATAAATATTGTCAATGCTGGAAACGAAATACTTAACATGTTTGCATGTTGTCCACCAGGATCTCCTAGCCAGATCCCCCAGAGGATCCTCGTGAACTCATTAGTTGTGAAATTGTATAAAAGCAATTAACGTTTACAAAACCAGTGACTATCAGAAAGTTATCAGCCATCGATAGGGATTACAAAAATCAGGTGCATGCGATTTTCGACCTTATTGACGTAACTCAGAATTTATAATTTTAATAACGTATCAATGTCAGAAAGTAAGAAAATACCAAAAAGAAGTTTATCATGAATTGTCAATAAGGTCGAAAATCGCATGCACCTGTTTTTTGTAAGCCCTATCGATGGTTGATCATTTTATAGTCATTTGTTTTGTAGACATGAATTTGTCTTACACAATTTCTTTTTAAACTTATTTTAGATACCTATCCCCGTGGTAAAACTAGTGGCACATAATAGCTAAAGGCGATTCCTATGTTTATTAGCAAAATAGATCATAAATATTACCAGAAAAATATTCAACACTATTAGTGGTATCGTTGGGAATATCAAATGTCATCACCTCGTGTCCTTGGTAACAAATGTATATTTTTATTCCGTGCTTTTAAAAGTATCAGGTGCATGCTTTTTTGGTTCCACTCGCTATTTTATTTACAACTGTACTTCTGCCGTATAGCGAATCGGTTGAGTCCAAGAATCTGCCCAATTCACGAATCTGTCGAGTTGGGAATCTGCCGAATCACGAATCTGTCCATTCCAGAATATGTCGTATACCGAACAAGCGATTTGTCTTAACCTATTGTGACAACCCTACCAAAATAGGTAACAAATTTACAAGCTCTTAAGAAGCTGTTTCTCTGTTCAGTTTATTTACTCATGTGGTTATATTATGTACGATGGTATCATTGTGAAAAAACTAGAAATACCTTACCTGCTCTACTAATAATTAGCAGAATACCGTTCACACTAGTTCACACTTGGTTCAACTTTCGATGTAGTCCCGATCTCATTCAAGTGTCAGTTAAGTTACGAGAATACCATTTATGACGCCGAGACTAGATCGATATTGGAATTTGAACAAATATAATTACCAGAATTGGCCTTCTGGTGTCGGTGTTTTAAGACTGCCTGAAGGCCTCAGACAGGGCCTAACAATTCTACATCTAAGAGTATCTCTTACCCGGAATCGACAATTTTACGTGTAGTCTGAAGTACGATAGTGCTTTAATGTAAATGCCACACGTGGTACCCATACAAGTGGTGACCTGTGCAAGCCTTACTTTTCTTTGCCAACCTATTACGGTCGGTAAGCGAAAGTCACGCTATGAGGGTTACAGTTACATTAATATAATATACTCCTAACACAGATAAGATAATTCTTTTCATATATCTCTTTGAATCCCAGTAGCTTTCACAGTCGTCTAATAATTTTGTCTTTATCTTTGACCTAACCTGAGCTCATCGCATTCCTTCCTGGTTTGTCTTCATCGACATACATTTTAGCTAACGGTTTGAGACCGATTCCATGTCACATTATTTTATGTATAAATTCAGTAAGGCCTTCGTTGGTAGCTTAATAATGAATTAGGTGATTTTCAATGTGTATTTGATGGGGGTTATACAGGTAAATTTTGATAAAGGAGTTGCTAAGAGTTTGACTGACGTGATATACTAATTACCTAAAAATTTATATCTTGGTTCATATAAAATTATTCCGTTACTAACTGACTGACAGACAAACCACAGCCAAAAATATTGAGTACCGGATGCTGAAATTTGGCAGGAATGTTCTTTGGGGATTCCTATTTTATCCTATTTTACTAGTTATTCTTACTCTGTCTAAGCAGAGGCACAGTGAAGGCCACAATTTTTTTTAACTCTTACAAAAAAAACATACTGAATGACATAAAAGGAAAAGAACATTCCCAACAAAATTCAATCCAAACTCAACAAATTAAATCGCACTTCTAACCCTAAATCTTTTGCGGCGGTGCAAAACTGGATTAATCTGTGGAAAAACGGCCTTTCGGTGCAGCAGGTCGTATTATAACCACTAAACCCAATTTGATTGGGTTTGCCCCAGTCGAATAAACGGAGAACCGCCGGAGGTTTTTGCCCAAACTTTTTCCAACTTTTTTGTACAAATACCGCAGTGGGTACGTTTTAATTGAGCACCGGATGACCGATGCGATATTGACGTATGTATAGATTAGACGGCTTCTATAGAGTGGAGATCGAAATTTTATAGTTGCTACCGACCAGTGTATGCGTGCCATTATTCAAAGCAAATTATCTTTCTTAGTGGTCATTGCCCAGCAGTAAGACAGTTGACAAACAGCGCTAGCTTTCTTGAAATAGATAATATCCTGTAGAAAACAATAACTTATTAAACAGTACGATACACAACACTCTCTTCAAACACGCCACATTCACCAATGAACCAAGTTTAGATTTATGTACAACTATACATTAAATAAAATTGAAGTGTCCGTTTGTAATATTAATATAACCGCTTTTCACTAAAAGCATAGGGATGTACCTACGGTACGTGTACACCGTACACGTACCGAAATGACATTTTTTACAATTTTTGTCTGTCTGTTTGTTCTTGCTAATCTCTGGAACGGCTAGACTGATTTTGACGGAACTTTCACTGGCGGAGACCTTATGTATCAATGAGTAACTAAGGCTATAAATAAACTGGGTATGCGAATTAGACCAGGACGCAGGTGAAACCGCGGGAAACAACTAGTATGAAATAATAATAAAATAATAATCATGTGTGAATAAATCTGGAGGCTGCCAGTACAATACCACAAGATAAAAACCTCCTTGTCACTACCATTAATATCACTTTATTACTGTGCAAAACAAAGTTCACGCACAGCAATAAAGTGTTTTTGTAACGACAAGTAATTGCTTTAGGTACGGTCCCGATGTACGCGACACAATGCGACGAATTCTAGCAGGGATATTTTGGATATAAAGATTATAATATAATGTGTACCTAAAAATGATAATGTGTGGTAAAGTCTAATAAAGTCGTCAAATCTAAAATTGCCAATTTGTTTTTCTAAAACAAAATTTTCAGATGTACTTTGCATAAAACTTTAATAATAAAATATTTAATTAAGATTATTATTTTATAAAAGCAACCATTAATATAAAACTATCTAAAGAGTACTGTACTGTATTTTCTAATATACTTTTCGTTTAATAAAAACACCAAGTTTTACGACTTGAGTAAAACATAAAGCGATTAATACCTAAGCAGCTTTACTTTTAACACCAAAACAAAGTACAAAATAAAGACGAGTGGGTATTTAAAATGTAATAAATGTAAAAAGTTAGCACCTACCCCACTTTATCGAAAAAACGCTGAAGAGAAAAATTGTAGGGCCTTATTGAACATTACTTTTTGCGATAAGAGTATTTTTTAATTTATTACCCACACACTGAAAAGGCTTTAATTTATATCCGTCGTAACACACAATTCAGCTATATGTAATAAACGCGTGAACCGTTTCCGACCTATTTCGCTGCCTCCCTTCCCCAGCACTCATTAAGGAGGTTTTATTCTCGTTGCCAGATGTTAATATTTCTGTTTATTTTACTTTCCCGTGTTTACGCGAGTTTTTAAAGGGTTAAAGTTGAAGGGAGAGGGGGCAGACACCCAACGGGGGAAGGAAGGTATAGAGCGTTAATTAACGAGTTTTTTTGTTGTTTGTTGCCCACGGGGATGGAAATAAGACCCCGGGGCCTGAACGACCCGTTTTCCATTCACCCTTAACCTGATTGTGCATTCCGTTTTATGGTTTGCCAACATTATAAATAAACCATGACCATGCCTTCACACCAATGTTCAAGGTCCAGTTTTTAATTACCGCTCAGGTTGTAAAACGAGAGGATCGCAATAAAATGTGGCACTCTCTTATGTATTACAGAATTACAAATTGGAATCGCAATCAATATTGTATTAGGCAACACCTGTTTTACACATTTAACGAAGCTATAAATCTGACCGAAACAAAATTACGTCTTACTTTTCTGGAACAATATGCAAATTGTTCGAAAAATAAACACATACCCGCGTAATAAACGATGTAATCTCCTTCATGATAATCTACCGGTTTAAAACATTACTCAACATTACTGAGGAGTTCTGAACAAATTATTTAAATCACCCTAATTATATTTACAGCGTAACGCAAGTCTACCAATCTTGTGTACACAGCTCAGGGAACTTGGCACGCAAACAAACAGCCGACGAAAAATCTCTTTAATTAGTCTCCCCCTTAACCCCCAACGGTCAGGAGAAACGTCAGATATTCAAACAAACGGCGTAAAGACTCTTCTTAACACCGAGATGGAACTTTTCGGGAGTTTTTCTTCACAAACTTATTTCAATTTTAAGTTGGCAACATTAGCGGGAGGCTGCAATTAACTTGCTAATTAAATCGGTAATTCATTCTCTCTCCTTTACGAATTATGGATGGTGAAACGAAACACGACATCTGAACTTTGTTTGTTGGAAGCTGGTTTGTTTGTATTGATCTTGGCAAAACAACAGTCACAGTAGAGTTGCGATGGAAAGGGCGAAATTAGCGCTCAGTCACTTTTGAAAATGGCGCCGACGCTAACAATCTCCGTTGACATCAAACACCAACTTGTCTTACACGACCCGAAATATTATTATTTGTGAATTTTATTAAACAAGCAATTCTTTTGAAGGAAAGCTAAACGCTGTTCTATTTTCCTGTATGGTTTTTAAACTGCAGATAGGAAAATAATACTAAGGCCTAGCGCTTTCAGCGCAGTGCAGTAGGACATATCTGACAAATAAAGCCTATCTGGATGTAGTGAAACTGAGTCTAGGCATCACATACACGTGTAGTGAGGGATAAAGACTTTTCTTTTGAATAACAACGTGATTGTGACCCGTTACATAAAAGTATGACCACAAATCACAGAAGTTTGAAAGTATTTATACTTTAGATCTCACAAGATGACGCTTTAGACCGCAAGAGGTTACTGACCTTGTCTGAGAATTTCCTCAAAGAAAACCCAATACTTTGCTCAACCCAAAAATCGGAGTGGCCCATCTTGTTTACATCGCAGCAAGATTATGGTAAATAAGATTTCATAAAGCTATTGTCTTCTTACGTCATACAACATTGCCATTTATATCTAAAATAGTGTCTAATTAAAATGTTCTAACCTGAAATACTCTAGCGAATACTTAGTCCCTAAATTTAAGTTTCACAACATTACAGGACACAGGCAGACTACATTAATATGTAGCTTAACAAGAATTCCCCGTGAAATGATCCAATAACCTACGTAACGACTTTATACACCGTTTATAATATTTCCAAGCTTAATTGTGAAAATATCCAAAAAGGGAAAATATCAAAAAGCTTTCACGCCAGAAATGGGCTTTTTTTCTTTTTCGAGTGAAAATTTAAAGTAAAAAATGTTTTCGTATTTAAGTAACATTTTAACAAGCATCAGGTTTATCACTCGCGCGTAGCGGAGCTTTTAAAAAGGATAATATGCTTATGTCCAGTGTCAGATCACACTGCTACCCTACCAAACAAATATTTTTATTATTATACATAATAAAAAAATTTGTTTGGAGGTAGTGTAAGGTGGTGTAAGAGAGTAACTTTGAGGCCTCATGAAAAATAAAATATAATATTTAGAAAAATCAACATTATTTATTTATAATCTCTAGTTATTTGTTAGCAAATTATAGAAATATAAAAAATGAAAATCGCGCACTCAAGAGTGCGCGGCGGGTTGTACAAGAGTGCGCGCATCATCAATAGGTGTATCTTGTAGGTATAATAAAATTAATAAATGGCGAGTTTACTTCAACTGAGCCACTCGTTGGTGGTTGTGGCTCTGAAACCCCAGGTGCCGACGACACTAGATCTCTGTCTGTTACTGAACTTGCTAAAAAACCAGCTTCGGTAAAAACGTGGAATCGTAAGGCTCAATGCCAGTAACTTTGAAACTTTGTGCTGCACATGATAATGTTGCAGCTTTTAAGTATGCTGGTGTAAAAAATCCTACCATTTGGAACACAGTGACTGGTCTGCCAGGATGGGTACGCAACCATTTTTCACACTCATTGGCATAGTATTTTTTAGGACAGTGTGAAAGTCACAGTCAAGGGGCTGCATTTTATGACTAGCATTCTGTAAATACATGAAAAATATTTAGTTTGTAAAATTACAATTTATTTTACTCACTATCTACATGCGAAATAAATGTCGTATTAGAGTGCGCACGCAATCTTATACACACACACACCGTGCGCACTGTTATGCACCTCGCCCTTCACAAAGATATTGTACCACCTGCCCCATCTATTGAAAGATGTGCGATTTTTTTCGAACGAATCGGTTAGCCAAGTAAATACGTTACTTGGATAATTAATGAATATTCTTATTCAAATAATAGTTTAGGAGCAGAAATCCGTGCAAGACGTAAGACAATTAGATCAAAGTGAGCAAAAATCTATTGACATAGTTGGTGTCTCCGTTTTTTAAACAAATTCCAGTTTTTTTCGGCAGCGTAACCGTTATCACTGTTGAACCTAAACACAACTGAAGGTAGCCAAAAATCTCGCACAGAGTCGGCGTGATGTTCAATGCGTACTCTTACCGACCGCGCCCTTTTACACCACCTCAAGTGCGGTCGGTCCATGTGGAGAGCCTTTGTCCAGCAGTGGACGTCGTCCGGATGACATGATGATTCAGTGTGGTGCGTAAAGAATAGGCCAAATTTATCGACTGTATAAACATCACGCTACGAGCCATTTTACCTACTGCTTCCGAAAAATTATTTTATATAGAGGGAATATGTATCGATATTTTTAACATAAATTTAAAATAAATGCTTATTTAATGACACTGAATCGGTAATGCCATTAATTTATACTATTACTTTAAACGTGAATATTATATGGGGATGGACGGATGTTTTTTTAATCCTTCACGCAAAAACTACTGAACAGATTTTGATACAATCTACTAGTAATATAGCTTATCCACCAGAACAGCACATGAGCTGACTTAGTTCTTGATAACTGACTCCCATGGGGCCGAAGCCGTTGGCAGAAGATAATTTTACCTTATTTTCTAAAATAAATAATCCAATCGTCTGTTTACATTCACACTTTTCTGCATCACAACTCACACATACAGACATGTTAATATTTTAAAATACTTTAAAATTTTCAGTCAAATATGAACACATACAAATTATTTCCCACTCCATCAATTAACAGAAAGCGAACCTGTAGCAAAAATAAACGACGTATGAAAATATTCCTTCAGACAGAATAATAATATTGATATTTTCGTTATAATAACATTGCCAAATTGAATTATCCCTCGAAAGCTGTCGAATATGGATAACCTAAAATTTGCTATAGAGATAGGCCTAACTTGGTGTTATTCTCTCTATCTAGAAATCATAAATTTTACACTTGTTCAAAACGAGACAGCGTGCCCAATCACTCGCTTTAACTTTCTACAGAATGGTGAATTATGTGGAGTTATCGCGCGGTACATCTGTAGGGTTGTAGAAGAGTGTATGTCACGTAGAAAGGTAGTGCGAAGTAAAAGTCACAGATTGAAAAAAGGAAGTATGAAAGTTTATTAAGTAGGCGGAAAAGTTCACAGGCACAGTACATAGGTACACACAAGCAGAAGGAGTGAAAGATAGCGAGAAGAAAGTTATTAGTATATGTCACTACACATCTATGAGCAAAACTGATACATATCAAAATATTTTGCTTGCTGATATAACGTATAAACATTATCATAAGTGCCCAGCGAAACGTTACATACATACAAGAAAAATATATATGGCTGTATTTTATTTTAAAATCTAAGTAGTTGGGCAAAGAGCCAGATCTTGAAAGACCTGCGGAACACTTAACTTTTTCCTTGTAAAAAAACACTTATACTTTTTCACGTCCCGGAAAATAACACAAAAGTATCGGATGAAAAATTCTGTGCTCCTCAGTTGTACGCACAAAGGCACTCAAGTGCGTGCCCGTGGGACAAACACACAATACCTCCCTTTACCCGACCACCATGAACCGGCCTGTCCCTCCGGTGGCCTTCGTGCTCTCCGTGTCCTGAGAGGATCCATTCAGACGTTTGTGTTGACTGATTGTGTTATTGACTGTTTGGAGGGAATAAATAAAGAAAGATTTTTGTGTGTTCCGAATTAGCTGTGTTTTTGTTGGGGTTCAGTGATTTTATTAGTAGGTACTGTTGCTAAAGTTATTTGGCGTTTTCGTAACAATTTAATCTAGTAGTTATTAGATATTTCATGTTAGCAATATAAAAAAGTAGAAGTTCAAGCTACGCTAGTTACAAGTATTTTAATGCTGTTAATTAGGCACAGATTGTCATAATTTTCTAAGACGTTATTTTTTATCTGTGACTGCGACATACAAATTATTGTTTTGCTGAGAAGAAATAAAATATTTTTTCTATAAGAATAATTCTTTGACTAGTTATTTCAGATACCTCCTTATTTTATATGTTTTGAAGTATTATACACCTATTAGATGATAGGTAAATAAAATAATGCGAATCTTGTTACATTTTAATGGACATTGGAACCACAACATTCCCTTGAGCTGTCCAACATCCCAATTATTTGAACTTAAAGTTACCTCGAGTTAAAATTGACCAAAATTGGGTTACCAGTAAAACCTTGACATGGCTATTACTTGATCACATTATAATATATATGAGGTGCCTAAAATGACAGGAATAATTTAATTCAAACTGGTGGGTATATATCAACTTGACTAATTTAGAATGCCAAGGTCACTTACAAAGATCCATGCTTTCGAACTTAGGTATTCTACTACATATTTGGACACAATTTTACTGCAATTGAAATTCAATTTTTTCTTTTTCTGATTTCGTATATCTCATCTCATACTTTACTAATCTTATACTAATATATAAAGCTGACGAGTTTGTTTGTTTGTTTGGTTGAACGCGCTAATCTCAGGAACTACTGGACCGATTTGAAAAATTCTTTCAGTGTTAGATAGCCCATTTATCGAGGAAGGCTATAGGCTATATAAATTCTCGCTATGAGCGACGGGAGCGGAGCAGTAGCCTAAAATAACGCGGGTGTAACCGTGGGCATCTTCTTAATACATAAATATGAACAATTTCTTTGACGGTGAACATAAATAAACAATATAAATTATCGATGTATTTATGTACACTTCAGTCTGCATTATTTAAATAAAAATAGTCATAAAGAAAATATGTTTGTCATTGTTATATTCAATCGAAAACAAACATTCAAAGGACCTCAAAAAGCTTTTTAAAAATTTACCACCGATAATGAATCATCGTATTATCGACATCAATAGAACCGCCGATAGAACTATACAAATAAAACAATCGTCGCCCCCATTGTCACAACCAAGTTTAGAGGTCAACCACACCATGACATTTAACTATTAGTTAACTCCCAGTCATCGTTACTTGTACTATTAATATTGTGAGTTTCAAATGACACGCCACTTTTGGGCTCAATCAATCTAGTTTGTAAAAGAAATATTGCTTGTAAAATGTCAGATGTCAAACGGTGATTAAGGTTTGATATGTCTTGTACTTGTTAAATTATAATTTAATTTGGATCGAATAAACTGTTACATAAAGGCTATAATTAACTAGCATAAGCGAATGAAATGTAAAATTATATAATGATGTAAAAGAATCAATATCTTTATTCAAAATTCTTGCGTTACTGACTGACTTTTAATCTTGTTTTTTTTTATAGACTAACGCCTGTATCCTCGAAGGCGCAGGCAGAGGTGTCATATTACACCCCACATTTCGCCATGAATTTTTGAGTCCCACGTAATAGGGGGCGAGCCTATTGCCGTTACCGGGCACATCACCAGACTCCGTGCTTCTACTGAGAATTCGGAAAAACCCAGTAACTCTTTTGCCCGACTCGGGAATCGAACCCGGGACCTCCGATCCGTAGTCGCATACGCTATCCACTGGACCACGGAGGCAGGCCAGTCAGTTAACTAGCTTATGCGAATGAAATGAAAATTATATAATCAATACCTATATATTATTTAAAATTCTTCCGTTAGAGACAGACTTTTAATCTGGTTCAAGTTTTATTTTCGCAACAAGAGGAAGCATCAATCCGACTTCAAGGTTAAATCTAATAATTGCCAGCGTTTTAAAAGATGTGAAAAATATATACATCCACACTTTTGTACTCATAATAGATAGATAGAGAATTCTTTATTGTACACCAGATACTATACATATGCTACATGATACAATTATTTTACAAATGTACAATAGGCGGCCTTATCGCTAAAAGCAATTTCTTCCAGGCAACCTCTGGATGGACTAGGAAAAGATCAGGGTAACAAAAACAGTCGTGTAATCATATTATTAGTTGAGTCCGCGGTTGCACCCGCGATATTTAGGGCTACTGCTCCGCACCCGTGGCACATAACATGCCTATTGCCATCCTCGATTAATTGGTTGGATAATTCATTAATCGCACACAAAAATAACTATTCAAATCGAACCAGAAGTAGTAACTTCTGATTCGATTTGAATAGGTTGATTGAACGCGCTAATTACAGTGGTAATTAGCGCGTTCAATCCAATATGCAAACAGCTTTATTTTATTAGAATAAACTAGAAAAGATAAATATAATAAATCTAATTAGCTTATCAAAATATTAATTAAGGTTTACTTTTTAGAACGGATCGGTAAATTAACTTATACATTACATAGTAAAACTATGTAATATATTTTATTCTTTATCCTAGATTGGTATTTCATTATTTGTTCATGGAAATACGTCTATGTTATCACAAATATATTAATTTCTGTCTTTAAGAAAACTAAACGCTCTAATAAGCTAATACGAAAAGACAAAAAAATATGAAAGAAATACAAATTAATGTTATCCATTACAAAAATGAATAATTAATTGAACAACCGCTCCTCGAATATAAATACTTATAAAGCCCGCTTCCCACGGTGCGTAGATTTACGAACTGGTATGCACGACACTTTTGAAGTTACATCGCAGATTCGCTAACTTCAAAATTGTCGCGCGCGTCAGTCCGCTTCCGTCGCAAACCCACGCACCGTGGGACGCCGACTGAAGGTTTAAGTTCCGCAAAGAACACATTATTTCTGTTCACGGTTGACATTGATAAAGCTTGCGTCACTATTTTTACTGTAGGTATGTATTTTATTAATGGTAGTTTCGGAACTAAAGGCTACATCAGACTGGAAACGTGGCTAAGTGTGATATTCATGAGGCGTATTGATCGTGTACTACTTTTAAGCCTACCACAGTAAGTGTCGGTAACAGTATTTTTTCTGTTATAATTTATTTTTTGTTTTATTTTATAGGCCGCAAACGAGCAGGCGGATCGCCCGATGGTAAGAGATTACTGCTGCCTAGGGATACAAGCAACAACAAAGTAGTCACAATAATAATTGGGAGTGTGGCAGCACTGTGTCACTGTTTACATCGAGCTCCCGTATAAATTGTGTTTTAAAATCATAAAAGTGATTAAACTATCTATAATTTGACCGAAAAGTGTATATACATTGACAATAAATACAAACAAAGTGAAGTGCAAGGATATATGTGTGTTAAATTTAAAATAACTTAGTTAATAAAAAGTAACGACAAACATAGACGAAATTGTTTTACAGCTTATAAATGAATGAAATGGATCTAGACCAGAATATCACACAGAGGAAACGTAAGGCGCGTCGAAGTTCTGTGGGTGACATCTCGAACATGGAAAGTTCTCTCTTCGATGTGTCTATGACAAGTCTGCCGCATACATCATTAAACGACAGTCAGTCAATAGTTGACCTTCATGAAAAAATCAATAGCCTATCACAACAACTAGCAAGCGCTCACCAGGAAATTGAGAATCTCAACAGTGAAAACTTTCGTTTGAAGAGTGATTTGCAGAAAAGCCAATTGGTTATAGACAATTATAAAAAGGTAACTTTATCTGAAACCATGTGCGCGACCCCTTCATCAGCACGCAAAAGGCGTAATAAGAAGGCTTGTTTATATAAACCTACATCGTTCAAGTCACCAAATAATATTACAATACCTGATAAAGAATTATCTAGCCGTGATGCGCAAACCGTGAGTATCCAGGATACAGAGTCTTCACTTTTGAACCCTGAGCATATAAGTGCTGTCACTTCCGACCAAGATAAGTTTACCGAGGCAAGTCCATGTGTATCTTCTAATGGCACCAGCGTTCAAATTACGGCTTGTCGACCTTCTATGTCATTATGTAACTTCAAAAAATCACCTTCAGATGATTCAAAGTCCAAGTTCGATAAAGTCATTATTATTGCTGACGATCAGGGGAGACACTTGCGGCATACTCTTCAACGTTTAATTGGAGAGCGATTCCAGATAACCTGCTTCTGGAAACCGGGTGCAACCTTTCAGGATGTACTCATGTCAGAAAGCTTAGAAATAAATAGTCTCACCAAGAATAACTATCTCATTGTACTGGGAGGTATGAATGACAGGTCTCCAAGTATGTTTAATATTTGTGTTAGCAATTTTTTATGTCGTACAAGAAACACAAATGTACTTTTTTGCGAAATTCCATTTAATACATATTTAAGAGAATCAAAAATAAATTATGAATTAAGATTTATATGTTCGAAATTTGTTAATGTGCAGTACATAGACATGGGTTTCTCTGTTTTTATGCCCAGACTGAGCTTATTTGCTTTTCATGTATCTCAGATATTGCATAGAGAAATTTTACGTCAATACAATAAAATTAAAATGGATCATTATCAAAATCACTTAAAACAAGGTATCAATAAAGCTACTCAGACACACAGTGTTACAGAACCATATAATTTAGATGACAACGTTTGTAACATTTCTAGCCCTATCACAACAGATCCATTTTTTCGTGTATAACAAAATCAATGTACTGCATCAAAATATTAATGGCGTTTTAAGCAAATCTGATCTTTTAACTTTGAATTTAGAAGGGCTTTTACAGCATGGTAGATCTATTGATGTAGTATGCCTTACTGAACATAACATGTTGAAAAATGACACCAAATTACTATATCTTCCAAACTACTCTATGGCAGCTTCTTTTAATAGAAATAATAGGCGGGGTGGTTCTTGTATATTGGTCAACAACAGACACGACTATAAAAATATCCCGACCGTAGAAAAATTAAGTACTATCGGCGTTATGGAGTGCTGTGGTGTTGAGCTGTCTGAAAATAAACTTATAATAATTTGTATGTATAGACCGCCACGGAATAATAAACAACAGTTAGATAATTTTTTTAGCGCATTGACCTCTTTACTTCATGAATTTTGCTACTCAAAAAATAGGGTTATTGTATGTGGTGATTTTAATATAAATACACTGACATCTAACAATCAACGTGACATTTTGCTTCAAATATTGAATAATTACAACCTTAAACTAGCCATTAATGAACCGACTCGCTTAGAAAGCGGAACATGTATTGACAACTTTTTTCATAATTTGAGAGGATGTAACTATACAATTTATGACTTTGCTCTTTCAGACCACACAGCACAGATTTTAACTTGTCCAGTAAAGAAATGTTTTACTCTCACTCATTGGTACATTGAGAAGAGAAATTTGAGTAAAGAAAACATAGAAACATTTAAAAAATGCCTTCGGTCATTAAGTTTTAACGATGTTTACAAAACTGATAATCCAAATACTGCCTTTGACATATTTTATGACATTTTTTTACTTTTTTATGATTTGTGTTTCCCTTCAATATTAATTAAAAAGTCTTTACGTAACAACCCGAAATGGTTATCTAATGGTATTCGTAAATGTTCGAAACGTAAACGGGATTTGCTTTGGCTTTATAGGAAAAATCGCACTAAAGACAATCGACAAACATTTAAAAGCTACTCTAAGCGGCTTAATAAGATAATAAGGTTAACAAAAAAGTCACAGAATGATTATTTAATCAAAACGGCTGCGAACAAGAGTAAAGCTACGTGGTCGATTATAAACCAGTGTAAAAATAACATACCTAAGGAGACTATTTCTCATTTAAATGTCAATGGTAATATTATCAATGACCCTACTAGCATCGCAGAAGCATTCAATACATATTTTACTATTCAAAATCATTTAAATAATGGGCAAAACATTTGCAATATTCAATTTACAAGTGCATCTAGTAAACTTAACAAACAATATAAATCTATTTTTATGTCACCTACAACCCCTACAGATATTTGTAAATTAATTCAATCATTGAAAAACACAAGCAGTACTGGCTATGACAAGGTTAATAGCAAAATTTTGAAAGAAGTTAAAGAAGTGATTGCGCCTGTACTAAGCCATATCATTAATAAATGTATAGGTACAGGTATATTTACTGACAAACTAAAAATAACGATAATAAAACCATTGTTTAAGAAGGATGATAGGCACAGTATAAAATGTTACAGACCAATAGCACTTATACCAGTTTTCTCTAAGATGTTTGAGAAAGTCATCTATACAAGTCTGTACCAATATTTTGAAAGAAATAATTTATTTGTAGAAGAACAGATAGGTTTTAGAAAAAACAAATCAATTGATTTAGCAGTGTATAAATTAATTGAGAATGCAATGACTAGTTTAAATAATAAAGCTCTCATATCAGCGTTGTATATGGACCTTACAAAAGCTTTCGACTATGTTAATCACAAAATCTTATTATTAAAATTAGAATCATATGGGGTCAGAGGTAATGTTTTAAAACTCGTAGAGTCCTACCTCACAAATCGTAGACAATGCACACAAGTTACTCGGATATGCCCAAAAACAAAGAATGAAACTGTCTATTCATCGCAATATCGTGTAGTCACTCAGGGCGTCCCTCAAGGGAGCGTACTAGGTCCCTTATTATTCATTATCTACATAAATGATTTACCCAAGGCTATTAATAATAATATGGTGTTATTTGCCGATGATAGTACGGTTTTGTTCACCAGCAAAGAAAAAACAAGTTTAGAGATTGACATGACTGAGACCCTAAAAAAGGTTGTAGAATGGTTGAGGTGTAACAATCTAATTATAAATTTTGAAAAAACGAGTTTAATGACATTTAGAAATAGGAAAAATTATTTAAATAATCTGAATGTGCAATTTAATGGACAAAAAATTCATGAGGTGGAGAGCGCAAAATTTTTAGGTATTTATCTTGACTCTAATTTTAACTGGAAAATTCACGTCGAAAGTGTTTGTACTAAACTTAACAAATTCGCCTATGCACTTTATATGCTGAGAAAAGTTGTAAATCAGTCTGCTGTAATCACTGCTTATTATGGGTATGTAGCGTCGATTTTGAGATTTGGTGTCATATTTTGGGGTAACTCAGTAAACAAAGAAACTGTATTTAAGGCCCAAAAAAAATGTTTACGATCTATACGTAACATTAAGACGACTGATTCTTGTAAACCCTATTTTGTAAATCTCAAAATTTTGACATTGGCGTGTATTTATATTTATGAGGTATCTGTGTTTGTACACACTCATATGGCCTTGTTTGAAAGATTAAAGAGTAAGCGACTAAATAATAAAATTTCCTATCCACAGAACAATACATCACAAATAAATAAGAGTATACTTTGCATGGCACCTCGAGTTTACAATCATTTGCCAAAATATATAATGGACAGTGCTAGCACAGATATATTTAAGTATAAATTAAAACAATTATTGACTAATAAGGCTTATTATACTATTCAAGAATATCTAAATGACAAATTTAATTGATTTGATGACTTATATAATAATTATTAACGCTTATGAATTTAAATTAAATTTACGTACTTAATTAACAAAATATTGACATTATATAAATTCTAATTTCACTGACTTGTTTTAATCACATAATTGCAAAAACTAAGCCTAATAAGCATACAAATATAATTGCACGCTTGACAAGCTGAATATAGCCGAACCATTGTATTTTTTCCATCCATGTACTACCTATATTCGCAAATAAACGATTTGAATTTGAATTTGAATTTTAATTATTATTTAACTATATCCCTGAAGGAGTAGGCGGAGGTGTAATATTACACCCACATTTCGCCTTAAGAATGTTAGGTCCCACGTAATAGAGGGCAAGCCTATTGCCGTTAGTGGCCACATTTCCAGCCTCCATGTTGCTACTGAGAATTTCGAAAAGCTCAGTAACACTTTTGCCTGACTTGGGAATCGAACCCGGGACCGCCCGATCAGCAGACGCATACGCTATCCACTGCACCACAAGTTACAATTGTGTTACGCTCTTTGGGATGGGTGAAGGAGTAGGAGAATTAGTGGGAAGAGGGAGAAGAAAAATGGGATGGAGGGATAAAAATACTGCGCTACTTATATAATTATATTTCTGTGTCACACTTCACTTGTCAATCATTCAAACAACGAACACTGAATATACGCAGACGCAGAGTAAAATATGCAAGTCATCAAGTTTTGTCCCGTTGGAATTTACTGCTTGGATGGCGTTGTGGTTTAAAGCTCGGCACGCCGCTTAGCACTGCGCTAAGTGTTGTAGGTTTGATACCCATACGGGACAACTAGTATTTTGATCCACTTATTGTTTTTATCTGTATGGATGATTGAATGTTTGCTGAAACGACATAAGATTCATCCTTAGTTCAATCGCTCACTACTATAATGTAAAAATCTCAGGAATTAAATCAAAATGCGTATACGAGGCGCCACTACTAATTCAAACGCCATAAGTGCAATCAGCTTTTACATAAATTCCTATATTTATCTATACACCAAAATCGAACTAGTAAGGAGCTGTGTAAAAATTACACTTAGGCCTAGTTTCATCACCTCTGAATAGACATTATCTTCCAGACTAATTCAAAACAATAACGAAGAACTAGAAAGTAGCATTGACTGCTTAGTCAGAGGTTGTGAGTTGAATTCCCACCCATATTGCTGTGTAGAGATGATGTATATTGATACATAGGCAAGTATATTAGTTATTTCGTCACCATTATACTAGCTCTACTTAGTTTGTGATTTGATGTTGCTGTGTGATTTGTGCCAGTATAACTTAACTAGAGGGTGGGCACCCTCTAGTTAATCAACATACTCACATGCCAAATTGCAACTTCATGCTCAAATGGCATTGGCTGTCAGTCAGTAACGCAAGAATGTTATATATTATTTAGATTAACTAAGTTGAAAATTTACTTATCGGGCAGGTAAAGCTGGTCTCTGTCTGTCAAAACCTTTAGTATTCGAGGAAGTCGTGATAACTAGGCGCTAACAAATCAATAGTTCGGTGCCATTCACCACAGTGCCTCCGAAAGGTTTGCGAGTGTGATTGAGAAAGCCTTTCATACTTTAATGAACCCTGAATACGGAAACTAACGAACCTATTTCAAGGGTCTCTTAAGTGTGTTTATAGAATAGAATGTATTGAGCCCTGTGTTTGAATTTTTCTTAAAATAAATTAAAGAACAGTAACAGTTACAGTGTACCTTGAGGCTAGTGACGTGTTAAAACTATAGTTTGTGTTAATAGTAACCTGCTAAAAATAATAATATTTAAGCTTGAACTAATGCCTTCTTTTTAGTATATTGCTTGCAGCGATATTTCTTAACTTCTTTAAAGCAGTGTATGGTATACGTTCACCTATTCGACCTAATATCAAAACCAAGGGCTAAAATTTAGATAAATATAACGCCTGAATCGGTAATTTATCGAAGATAATTGATATATTATTTATATCAATTTAACATTTATTCCAAACAATTTTAGATCTATCGATTCAGATTTAGAATTTTGAAGTGTTGTAGTAGAAAAAAGTAAGTATTGAAGTAGAAAAAAAACTACTTCAATCAACGTATCAACTATACTTTTCAAAGATAAGGCCAGAACTAACCATTGATCTGCATTAAGACCAAGCTTCATAATAATTTGGTTTAAAAAATTTATACTGAAGACGCGTTTTGTTTCATCTGTTGTGGTATTCACTATAGTGAAAGCTTTTCGGTTCATGCTTCATAAAAAGCTCAAATAGAAAGCTCATAAGGCTCTCTAGCATATAATCCTGCTAAATAAAATAAGAAGTACAATTCTAAGAGAAGTTCATAAACAGACAGCTTCTTATTTTACTCGTCTATTTTGTTTTACCTCACATCTGAAGTGCCGTCGAGTTTTTAATTAAATCCCAAGAACAAAATGCTTGGTTATTAATTTGCTGCCAGTGCTGTATTGCGAGGATAATATACTTTTTGCTTGTTTATTTTGAATAATCTTGATAATCAGAAGACTAGGACACCTTATTAACTAGGCTAGATTAAAGACAGCACAGGTTTTGCCTTGCTTTATTAATGTAAGGTGATTTTGAATGTCATGGTTGAAATTTTGCAGTGTTTGCTTGGGAAAAAAACAGAGCTGGTTTTGTAGTTTATGCCTCTTAAGTAAAGTTTTGCATAACTTAAACATTTTCGTAAAGGATAAAATGGTCATGCATGTTGGACCACGCATTAAACTTTCTGCAAATATACTAAATAGACATAATACGCGTTGCAGGTATGTGCCCAATCAACGGCAATAGAGATGCTTCCTATTTTACACCTGAACATACATCAGTAATACATTTTTGTTTGATTTATAAAAAATATTATATAAATCAAACAAAAAATAAACATTACATGGTTGGCGCCTAAAGTTTATAAAGTTGCCAAAGTTTGTGATGGGCTTATTGTGGCCCGTCTTTTAAAGCGAATATTGGTATTGAAGTGCTTGACACGCCAATCGGTTAGGACATTTTTGTAATGGTACTCATGAAACTTTTTCTTTATAGAAAGTTTATGTTAGTGTCCTACTTAGGGAATTCTTTTTATACCAAGACTACGTAACCATGGTGGACATGATAATATTATTGAATTATAAGGTCAAAAGGAATATTAAATTTAACTTTTGCATGTTTCTTTCACTTGAATCCTCTTAAACTGATGTCAACTAAATATAAAATGCGATAGTTATCTTTTTTATATTTTCACTTATATTTCACCAAAAAATCAGATGTAAATTCATTATTACATTTAGTAAAGTAAAGCTATTTTACAGGCACAGTCTAAGCACGATAGAAAGTCAACTATATATGACGAATTGCGATACATAAAATGTAGTTATTGACTTTTGATCTAGAACAATGTAAGCTAGACGAAATAAATTAGCCAAACCAATAGATTACTTTATCAAAAAAATATCCTCGCAACTCCACAAAGCACAAAAACATACTAACCCTTCGCGAGACACAATGGACGCGGTGTACCATATATATTATTTTATTTGTTGGAACACAAAAACTATGTAACGCTGATAGTAAATCATAATCACGGAGTATATACGATCTCTTGTGAACATCGCACGTTTTTTATGTTTAAAACTAAGATGGATATGATATATAATGGCTAATAGCCGTAAGGAATGAAAAACAACAGTCTGCGGTTGTATATACACTATCGCTTTCTTTGCTTTTTTTTGTATATTTCTGTAGTATTTTATATAGCCTTATAGCTCTATTAATGAGGGAGTCAAATGTGCACTGTACTCAATTCTACATAAAGGGAAAGTAGATTGGTGTTTAAAGTTTTGAATTATTATATTGATTTTCGATAAATATATTTTACTTTTAAGCTCAACTGAAAAACGTGTAATATAGAATCCAAAAAGTTCATCTGCAGATGCTAAAACAGGTAAGTATGTATGGCCCCTTCTTTATTAGACGATAATCTCTTTAAAACATCTGCAGATATATATAAAATTCTCGTGTCACAGTGTTAGGTAAAATACTCCTCCAAAACGGCTGGACCGATTTGTAAGTCCTTGTCCCAAGATTGCTCCAACCCAAAGATGTTCTTTAAATTTTTTATATAAATAATTTATTTATCAAAAAACCTTTTTATCTGAGTCACCTCTCTACATCATATATAAAAATCAATGTTTGTTTGTCTATCCTTTATAGACTGAAATGGTAATAGAATTCTAGGCTCGCCCCCTATTACGTGGGACTAAAATAAATCTGGCGAAATGTGGGTGTAATATTTACACATTTGCCTACCCCTTCGGGGAAACAGTCGTGAGACTATAAAATAAAATAAAATTATTTCATAAAATGATCAAGTAATAATTCAAACACATTTAAATTATTAACTGATTGAGATATTGGGCTATATATGCGGATATTGCAAATATCGTTGAAGTTAATAAATGATTAAATTCATTTCATGAATTTTGATGTATTCTATCAGAGAAGTTCTTTTCGTGAGAATAAGGACAGGAATTGTGGGGAATTGACATGGCAAGCATATTTTATTAATCGACTGGAGTAAATTAAATAAGAAAAAATCTTTAATGCTATTTAGTTCGCAATGCAAAACGGTGATATGGATACCTACATAACTACGTCATTCGTGCGATAGATATGATACAACTATTTTTCAGCTTCTTTTAAAACGAAATTGAACCGTTCAATAAGTAGTAAAGCTATCAAGCTGCATACTCTGTTCCAGTATTTTACATATAGATATTTTTCAAATAGCCAAGACATAGCTGCTAAGAAGCATCTCAGAACCGCTTTAGAATAATAAAATTCCTTGTTTAAATAAAAGATAACGCTAAGTCTTGTAATACGTACGTATTACGAATATTCTTTGAAGTAAAGCTAGCTCGCGAGTTCCATACTATTAAGTTTGACTATGTCTGTTGTGGGTCCGTAACAGGTCAAATCGTCCACCACAGAATTTGTTCGGTCTTGTTTGCTATTCAAACTATCTGGGTGGGTAGTGGGTACTACTAGGTATATAGTTTGAACAGCAAACAAAACTATAACAAGGTACTTGTGAAGAAACTCGTATTTTCACATTCGTGCCAACTTGCGCTGTGCAAACTTTTCGATCATAGTAAGGAGGTACCTATATTTTGCTAGCTATCTTTCCGTGGGAAAATGTGAGAGAGATGTCGACGTGACCTATCGCTTTTTGCCTAAAAAACCGAAACCGACGGCTTTACGTGCTGTTCAAGGCACGGTAGCGCTCTAATCTAAATGCCACGACAAGTGGTCACCGTACAAACTGTGCAATCAAGTCACTTAATAAGCACTACTCATAAAATAATCTCAATAACAAATATCTGACATCCAATAAGGCTATCTAAATATTATATTACGTACATTAAGGTAAATTATGTATAAATTGCTAAATAAATCTCAACATGAAATATTCGAAAGTGTTGTAAAATAAATACTTTTCACAATAGACGAGAAATTTTCCGTAAACTTCGTTATAAGAGAAAAACTTCTGTCACGTGTAGATATTTATAAGGATTCAGTTTTCTTTCGGAAGAAGGAAGACATACAAACGGAACTCATTTAATTGGTACGTAAATTTGCATTGAATAGCTGTTGAAGGCACCACAAAAAAAAAATGAAGACTTTATAAAATAATAGAGTATACTTAGTAACAAAAAGTATCCAACTGATATCATTACATCATAGTGCCAATTTATAAGGCAGTGACAGCCTAGTAGAGAGACCGACAGACTGCTACGCAGAGGGTATCAAGTTGGAACCCATGGCGCACCAATTATATGTCGTAGTCATGCACGTATTCAATTGTTAATTATTGCTTGCTAAAAGGTGAGGAGACACACGAGGAAACCTGCAGGTCTGAGAGTTCTCCAAAATGTTCTCGAAAGACATGTAAAGTTTAAAACTATATTTCTTTGCAGTTTTACAAACACTAACATCGAGACAACATTGACATCGGCAAAACCCTTTGTAGATTTTTGTCCTGTATGATAATCATCGAAAGGTAGCATGCACACAGAAATTGGCCAATTATCTTGGTGTATCCTTTTTATCCTAGAAGCTGAGTCATGCGGAATTATACGAAATTTTTTCGTCTAGAAACTCCTAAGTGGCTGGCTTATACCGTAGGACGCAAATGCTCTCAACTATGAAACTAGCTACTATCTACATAAAAACTAAACCTAGTTGTTAGCCTATGATACATTGCGGTACATCAATGTCTAATCCACATTGACATAAAGGGTCAAGGTAAGTAAGGAAATGGTATTGTTATTGAACAGTCAACCGACTGCCAGCTGACTTTAAAATGTATATTTGCATAACTTAGAAATAAGGATGAGTCATTATTGTTTCCCACGCCTGAAAGTACCTATTCAGCTCATCAATCAATAATAAATAAAAGTTAGTGAATACTTATTTTATTGATTACGGGCGTTTTGTCTTTAGCTCTTTTAGCATGAAATATTTTGGTATTTCATTAGTATAGAACTTTTGCACATAACGTGTCTGTAGCCTTCCTCGATTAACCGAACCTATAGTTACTGCGATAAGCGAGCTCAACCAAACAGACACACTCTTCAGCTTTAAGAAATTAGTATAGACTAGAACAAATATAATAAATTTAATAAGCTGATCAGAATATTCATAAAGGTTTACTTCTCAGAACGTATCCAATAAATTAACTTTTACTAAAATAATGTAATATATGTTGTTCTTTATCCTAGATTGGTATTTCATTATTTGTTCATGGAAATACGTTTATGTTATCACAAATATATTAATTACTGTCTTTAAGAAAACTAAACGCTCTATTAAGCTAATTCGAAAAGAAAACAAAGTACAAAAGAAATACAAATTAATGTTATCCATTACAAAAATGGATACTCGGTTGAACAAACGCTTTTCGAATATACATACTTATAAACACCGTTTCCCAAGGAGCGTGGTTTTACAAACTGGTACGCACGACACTTTTGAAATTACTTCGCGGGTTCGCTAACTTCAAAAATGTTGCGCGCGTCAGTCACCTTCTGTCGCAAACCCACGCACCGTGGGACGCCGACTGAAGGTTTAAATTCCGCAATGGACACATTATTTCTGTTCACGGTTGACATTGATAAAGCTTGCATCACTATTTTTACTGTAGGTATGTATTTTATTAATGGTAGTTCCGGACCTAGTCTTTAAGGCTACATCAGACTAGAAACGTGGCTAAGTGCGATATTCATGAAGCGTATTAATCGTGTACTACTTTTAAGCCAACAACAGCAAACCTCGTTAACAATATTTTTTTATATTTTTGTTCGGTTTTTTCCGTGTCGTGTACTAGTCAACGATGGCCTAGAGGACATACCAACATACTGCCATGCAGTCCTCTGCATGGCAGTATGTGCGATATCCTTATCGGGTTCGAATGCACATCACCACTGAATTTTTGGATTTATGAGCAGCTGGAATGTCCGATAGTAAGTGATTACCAGCGCCCGTGAACACAATCAACACCAGAGGAGTGGTCCCGAACTTTGGGATGGGAATAGTAATAGGAATTGGAGCGGAATGTGGGCGTAGGAAAGGGGATTGGGGGATAAAAATACTGCCGCACTTTTTATATTCCTGTGTCACACTTTACTATTCATCATTCAAACAACGAACACTGAATATACCAGCAAAGCAAAAATTGCAAGTCACCATGTTTTGCTCCGTGTTGGAATTTACTGGTTGGCTGGTGTAACGGTTTAAAAGCTCGCCGTGGTTCTTAGCACTGCGTTTAGTGTTGTAGGTTTGATACCCATACGATAATATACTTTGTGTGATCCACTAATTGTATTTTAGAGTCCGGGTGTTTGAACGTCTGTTGAGTCCCTCACAACATAGGTTTTATGCTTAGAGCGGATGGTGTCTTTAAAAATAAAATTATGTAGTAATCTACACGCCAAGGTTAAACTTACAATAAGTCGCATAAAAATAACACTTAGACCTAGTTATACCACCCCCGGAGAGGCGTATCTTCCAGATAGAAACAAAATAATAAGGAAATTTGTTTGTTGATGTTATTTGTCAAATTTGACTAGTCCAATGGTTAGTGACTCTGACCGATGAGACAGATGATGCCTTCGATTCCCATTTAGAAAACTCACTTGGTGTTTAATAAATAGGTAAGTATATGAATTAGTTATTTTGTTCCTCTGCTCAGTTTTTGATCAGATGGTCGTTAGTGATTTGTTCCAAGATATATATTTTTTTTACCACATTTACACAACACCATCTAGTCCCAAACTAAGCAGAGCTTGTACTATAGGTACTAGATAATGGATAAACATACATATTATACTCTTTTTTTTTCAATACATTTATATTATACATATAAACACCCAGACCAAGACAAACATCCATTTTCACGCATACAATTGTTTGACTTGAGCGGGAATCGAACCCGCGAACTTCGGCGTAGCAGCCGCTAACACTCCCGCGCCGCCGACCGGTCGTCAATTTTTTATTCAATTACTTAGCCGAAGCTTATCAGGCAGTACAAAACTGGCTCTTAACCAAGGTATCTGCCTGTCAAGACCTTTAGTATTCGTGGAAGTCGTGATAACTAGGCGCTAACAAATCAATAGTTCGGTGCTATTCACCACAGTGCCTCCGAAAGGGTTGCGAGTGTGACTAAGAAAGCCTTTCATACTTTAATGAACCCTGAATGCGGAAACTAACGAACCTATTTCAAAGGTCTCTTAAGTGTGTTTATAGTATGTATTGGGTTTAAAGCCCTGTGTGTGAATTGTTGCTTAAAATAAATTACTGTACAGAAACAGTCACAGTGTACCTTGAGGTTAGTGACGTATTAAAAGTATAGTGTGTGTTATAGTTTGTAGTTAGTGTATAGGAACCTGCTAGAAATAATAATATTTAAGCTTGAAATAATGCGTTCTTTTAGTATATTGCTTGCAGCGATATTTCTTAACTTGCGCAATTTTATTAAAACACGCCTAGAATTTGCTGTATCCTTCATAGCAGTGTATGGTATACGTTAACCTATTCGACCTTATATCAAAACCAAGGGCTAAAATTTAGATAAATATAACGCCTGAATCGGTTATTTATCGAAGATAATTGTTATTTATATCAATTTAACATTTATTCCAAACCGTTTTAGATCTATCGATTCAGATTTGGAGTTTTGATGTATTGAAGTTGAAAAAAATACTACCTACCTACTTCAATCTAAGTATCAACTATACTTTTCAAAGATAAGGCCAGAACTAACCATCGATCTGCATTAAGACCAAGCTTCATAATAATCTGGTTTACCAAATTTATACTGAAGACGCGTTTTGTTTCATCTGTTGGTATTCCTTCAAGATGAGAGCTTTTCGGCTCATGCCTCATAAAAAGGTCAAATAGAAAGCTCATAAGGCTCTCTAGCATATAATCCTGCTAAATAAAATAAGAAGTACAATTTCTAAGAGAAGTTCATAAACAGACAGCTTCTTATTTTACTCGTCTATTTTGTTTTACCTCACATCTGAAGTGCCGTCGAGTTTTTAATTAAATCCCAAGAACAAAATGTTTGGTTATTAATTTGCTGCTACCCAGTGCTGTATTGCGAGGATAATATACTTTTTGCTTGTTTATTCAATAATGATGATAAATGAATAATCTTGATAATCAGAAGACTAGGACATCTAATTAACTAGCCTAGATTAAAGACATCACAGGTTTGCCTCGCGTTATTAATGAAAAGTTATTTTAAATAGCAGGGTTGAGATTATAGTGTGTTTGCTTTGGAGAGAAGCACTGCTAGTTTTATTCTTCCGTGGTAAAACCTTGTATTACCTAAACATTTCCGTAAAGGACCAATGAATGTAAACTCAAGGATGTCGGGCCACGCATTAAACTTTCTGCAAATATACTAAATAGACATAACACGCGTTGCAGGTATGTGCCCAATCAACGACAATGGAGATGCTTCCTATTCTACACCTGAACATACATTAGTAATGCGAGTATTATTTTTATAGTCAAATATTATATAAATCAAACAACGAAGAAACATTGGACAGGTGAGAAGTATTCTGAACAGAAGAGCATGCATGAGGAATCTGATGGGAGTGAATGAAGCAAGAGAGATATGTCAGGATCGTTGCAAATGGCGTTCCGTAGTCTCTGCCTACCCCTCCGGGAAACAGGCGTGAGTCTATGTATGTTTGTATGTATGTAGAAACATTACATGGCTGCTGCCTAACTAAAGTGTTATAAATTTGCCAAAGTTTGTGATGGGCTTATTCTGGCCCGTCTTTTAAAACGAATATTGGTATTGAAGTGTCTGACACGCCAATCGGTTAGGAATTTTTGGTAATGGTACTCATGAAACTTTTACTTTCGAGAAAGTTTATGTTAATGTCCTACTTAGGTAATACTTTTTATACCACGACTACGTAACCATGGTGGACATGTTAATATTATTGAATTATAAGGTCAAAAGGAATATTAAATTAAACTTTTGCATGTTTCTTTCACTTGAATCCTCTTAAACTGATTTCAACTAAATAGTAATGCGATAGTTATCTTTTTTATATTTTCACTTATATTTCACGAAAAATTCAGATGTTAATTCATTATAACATTTAGTGAAGTAAATTAGTAAAGCTATTTTACAGGCACAGTCTCAAGCACGATAGAAAGTCAACTATCCATGACGAATTGCGATACATAAAATGTAGTTATTGACTTTTAATCTAGAACAATGTAAGCTAGACGAAATAAATTAGCCAAACCAATAGATTACTTTATCAAAAAAATGCCCTCGCAACTCCACAAAGCACAAAAACATACTAACCCTTCGCGAGACACGATGGACGCGGTGTTTCATATATATTATTTTATTTGTTAGAACACAAGAACTATGAAACGCTGATAGTAAATCACAATCACGGAGTATTTACGATCTCTTGTGTACATCGCACGTTTTTTATGTTTAAAACTAATATGGATATGATATATAATGGCTAATAGCCGTAAGGAATGAAAAAGAACAGTCTGCGGTTGTTTATACACTATCGCTTTCTTTGTTTATTTTTTTGTATATTTCTTTAGTATTTTATATAGCTTTATAGCTCTATTGATGACAAGGGAGTCAAGGGTGCACTGTACTTAATTCTACATAAAGGGGAAGTAGATTAGTGTTTAAAGTTATGAATTATTATATTGATTTTCGATAAACATATTTCAATTTGAGTAGTACTGAAAACATGTAATATATAGAATTCAAAAAGTTCATCTGGAGACGGTAAAATAGGTAAGTATGTATGGTCCCCTTCTTTACTAAACGATAATCTCTTTAAAACATCTGCAGATAAATCTATATAATATATAAAATTCTCGTGTCACAGTGTTAGTTAAAATACTCCACCAAAACGGCTGGACCGATTTTAATGTCATAAGATTGGTCCAACCCAAAGATGTTCTTTAAAATTTTAATATAAATAATGAATATGTCAAAAAAAACTTTTTAGCTGGGTCACCTCTGTACATCATATATAAAAATCAATGTTTATTTGTCTGTCCTTTATAGACTCTGAAATTGTAAGAGATTGAGCACTGATGCCTTTGGTGACTTTGTTCTTGAAAAGGCGGTACGGAGTTTGCCGGATGAGCTAGCATCCGTATAAAAAGAACTGATGTCATAGTTTGCTATGGTCGTCTCTGTCTACCACAGTATAGCAATTAAGGTGTCAACATATCAAATATTTGTTTTATAATATTGTATTCATATTAATTATTTTATTTATTTATAGTCTCACGCTTGTATCCCCGAAAGGGTAGGCAGAGGTGTAAATATTACACACACATTTCGCCATGAATTTTTAGGTCCCACGTACATATTATTAAATGACATAAAGTAGTACAATAATATGTATACATATTCTGTAACGAAGTTGGATTTAATTATATGAATATAAAGATTTCATAAAATGATCAAGTAATTATTCAAACACATTTAAATTATTAACTTATTGAGATATTGGACTTTATTTGCGGACTAGAGGACGCCAGCAGCTACGCCTGCAATTTTTTTTAAATTTACCCGTTTTGGCCGATCCTGTGGGAATTTCGGGAAATCCCTTCCTAGTGCACCCCTACGGTCCCCAAGGAACATACATGCCAAATTTCAGCTTCCTGAGCCCAATAGTTTCGGCTGTAGCGTGTCTGTCAGTCAGTCAGTAACGCAAGGATTTTATATATTAAGATATTGCAAATATCGTTAAAGTTAATAAATTATTAAATTCATTTCATGAGTTTTGATGTATTCTGTCAGAGAAGTTCTATTCATGAGAATAAGGACAGGAATTGTGGGGAATTGACATGGCAAGCATATTTTATATGTCGACTGGAGTATATTAAATTTAAAAAATCTTGAATGCTATTGTGTTTGTAATGCAAAACGGTGATATGGATACCTACATAACTACGTCAAAGGTTAAGTCTAACTACGTATAAGGTTGCCTGGAAGAAATCGTTTTTGCGCCGCCCATTGTGCATTGTATTTGTAAACTTCTTCTTTTTCTCTTCTAACTCTGTAATGTGACTTGTGGTGTACAAAGAAGAATTATCTTATCTTACGTCATTCGTGCGATAGATAACATACAACTATTTTTATTTTAAACCGAAATTGAACCGTTCAATAAGTAGTAAAGCTATCTAGCTGCATACTCTGTTCCAGTATTTTGCATATATGTACATATTTTTCAAAAAGCCAAGACATAGCTACTAAAAAGGATCTCAGAACCGCTTTAGAATAATAAAATTCCTTGTTTTAATAAGAAATAACGCTGTCTACGTTTTGTATCCTGGGATAACCATACGTATTTCGAATATTCTTTGAAGTAAAGCTAGCTAGGAGTAAGTTAGTGCCTCGTGAGTTCCATACCATTAAGTTTGACTATGTCTGTTGTGCGTCCGTGGCAGGTCAAATCGTCCACCGCAGAATTTGTTCGCTCTTGTTTTCTATTCAAACTATCTGGGTGGGTAGTTGGTACTATAAGGTATATAGTTTCAACAGCAAACAAAACTATAACATGGTACTTATAAAAAAACTCGTATTTTCACATTCGTGCCAACTTGCGCTGTGCAAACTTTTCGATCATAGTAAGGAGGTACCTAAATTTTGCTAGCTATCTTTCCGTGGGAAAATGTGAGAGAGATTTCCGCAGGTCTGCGACGTGTCCAGTCGTTTTTGCCTAAAAAAACCGAAACCGACGGCTTTAAGTGCTGTTCAAAGCACGGTAGCGCTCTAATCTAAATGCCACGACAAGTAGTCACCGTACAAACTGTGCAAGTGCTACTTCTCTTTACAAATCTATTATAAACAACAATTCAAGTCACTTAAGAAGCATATATACATACACATACGTACATAGACTCACGCCTGTAGGCAGAGGCATATTAAACGCCCACTATTCGCCAGTGTTTTGATCCCACGTAATAGGTGGCGAGCCTATTGCCGCTTATCGGGATATTTTGTTTGCCAGAGCCTCGTCGGTTGATCGGCGGGTGCACCACTTGCAGATGAGGTTGGCTTGGGACCCTAAGTTCTTGGTGGGAACCCTATGCAACTCCACCTTAAGTAGCACTTCTCACAAAATAATCTCAATAACAAATATCTGACATCAAATATCACAATAAGGCTATCTAAATATTATATTACGTATAAATTGCTAAATAAATCTCAACGTGAAATATTCGAAAGTGTTGTAAAATAAATACTTTTCACAATAGACGAGAAATTTTCCGTAAACTTCGTTATAAGAGAAAAACTTCTGTCACGTGTAGATATTTATAAGGATTCAATTTTCTTCCGGAAGTAGGAAGACATACAAACGGAACTCATTATATTGGTACGTATTTTAGCCTTGAATAGCTGTCGAAGTCACCACAAATAAATTTAAAGACTTTATAGAATAATAGGATATACTTAGTAACAAAAAGTATCCAATTGTTATCATTACATGATAAGGGCAATTTATAAGGCAGTGACAGCCTAGTAGAGACACCGACAGACTGCTACGCATAGGATCTCGGGTAAAAACCCACGATGCGCACCAATTATTTTTAGAAGTCAGGCGCATTGCGCGTATTTAATTGTTAATTATTGCTTGCTAAAAGCAGAAGTAAAAGCACTTGCTCTGACATTAAGAAAAACATTGTGAGAAACCTGAATGTCTGAGAGTTCTCCATTATGTTCTTCAAGGCCAGTGAAGTCTGCCAACCCGCACCCGGCCAGCGTGGTGAACTATCCTTCTCATGAGAGAAGACGCCCGTGCCCAGCAGTGGGACCGTTTATATTCAGGGCTGATGATCAAGAAGGCCAATTTATATGCAAATACCAAACTCGAAAACACTGACATCGGCAAAACTCTTTGTAGATCTTGTGTTCTGTTTATTAAATATCCAAACTAGCAGTGACGCAGAAATCGGCCAATAATTTCAGTGTATCCTATTTATCTTAGCATATTAAGCCTAAAGAAATGAGAAGCTAAGTCACGCAGAATCATACTAAAATGTTTCCTCTAGAAATTCCTAAGCGGCTGGCGTAGGCCGTAGGACGCAAATGCTTTCAACCGTGAAACTAGATACTATCTACGTAAAAACTAAACCTATTTGTTAGCCGATGATACATTGCGGCACATCAATGTCTAATCCATATTGACATAAAGGGTCAAGGTAAGTAAGGAAATGGTATTGTTATTGAACAGTCAACCGACTGCCAGCTGACTTTAAAATGTATATTTGCATAACTTAGAAATAAGGATGAGTCATTATTGTTTCCCACGGCTGAAAGTATTCAGCTCATCAATCAATAATAAATTAAAGTTAGTGAATACTTATTTTATAGATTACGGGCGTTTTGTCTTTAGCTATTTTAGCATGAAATGTTCAAGTATTTCTTTAGAACAGAAATTTTGGCAATCACTTTTGCACATAACGTGTCTATAGCCTTCCTCGATTGACCGAACCTATAGTTACTGCGATAAGCGAGCTTCTTTATCCTAGATTGGTATTTCATAATTTACATACATACATATCGTCACGCCTTTTATCCCCGAAGGGGTAGGCAGAAGTGTATTTCTACACCCACATTTCGCCAGATATACTTTAGTCCCACGTAATAAGGGGCGAGCCTATTGCCGTACCGGGCACATTTCCAGACTCCGTGCTGCTACTGAGAATTTCGTGACAGAAAAACCCAATAACACTGCCCGACCCAGGAATCGAACCCGGGACCTCATCCCATGCGCACATTTATGCCGCGAGACCAACGAGGCAGTCGTATAGGGTTTGATGTCGAGTTTTCCGTCTCTACGCAAAGATGGTATTTGCATCGTGTTATCCCTTAGTCGCCTCTTACGACACCCACGGGAAGATAGGGGGTGGTGACACTTGTATTCTATGCCGTCAACCACACAGCAAATTTATTTCATAATTTGTTCATGGAAATACGTTTATGTTATCACAAATATATTAATTTCTCTCTTTAAGAAAACTAAACGCTCTATTGAGCTAATACAAAAAGAAAACAAAGTACAAAAGAAATACAAATTAATGTTATCCATTACAAAAATGGATACTCGGTTGAACAAACGCTGTTCGAATATACATACTTATAAAGACCGTTTCCCAAGGTGCGTGGTTTTACGAACCGGTACGCACGACACTTTTGAAGTAACATCGCGGGTTCGCTAACTTCAAAATTGTCGCGCGCGTCAGTCCGCTTCCGTCGCAAATCCACGCACCGTGGTACGCCGACTGAAGGTTTAAGTGCCGCAAAGGACACATTATTTCTGTTCAAGGTTGACATTGATAAAGCTTGCGACACTATTTTTACTGTAGGTATGTATTTTATTAATGGTAGTTCCGGAACTAGTCTTTAAGGCTTCATCAGACTGGAAACGTGGCTTAGTGCGATATTCATGACGCGTATTGATCGTGTACTACTTTTAAGCCTACCACAGCAAACCTCGTTAACAGTATTTTTTTATATTCTTGTTTCTTTTTTTTTCGTTTTGTGTACAAGGCAACGATGGAGGACATAACAACATACTGCCATGCAGAGGGTATCGGGTTCGAATGCACAGTACCACTGAATTTTTGGATTTATGAGCAGCTGGAATGTCCGATGGTAAGTGATTACCGGCGCCCGTGAATACAAGCAACACCAGAGAAGTGGTCCCGAACTTTGGGATGGGAAAAGTAATAGGAATGAGGGCGTAGGAAAAGGGATTGGGAGATAAAAATACTGCCGCACTTATTATATTCCTGTGTCCCACTTCACTTTTCATCATTAAAACAACGAACACTCAATATACCTAGCAAAGCAAAAATTGCAAGTCACCAAATTTTGTCCCGTTGGAATTTACTGCTTGGATGGCGTTGTGATTTAAAAGCTCGGTACGTAGCTTGGCACTGCGATAAGTGATGTAGGTTCGATACCCATACGAGACTACACTTTGTGTGATCCACTAATTGTATTTTAGAGTCTGGGTTTTTGAGTATTTGCTGAGTCACCCAAAACATAGGTTTTATGCTTAGTGCGGATGGTGTTCTTAAAAATAAAAGTATATAGTAATCTACACGCCAAGGTTAAACTAGCAACAAGTCGCATAAAAATACCGCTTAGATCTAGTTATACCACCCCCGGAAAGGCTTATCTTCCAGATAGAAACAAAATATGGAAATTTGTTTGATTTTATTTGTCAAATTTGACTAGTCTAATGGTTAGTAGACTCTGACCGCTGAGACAGATAATGCCTTCGATTCTCATTCAGAAAACTCACTTGGTGTTTATTAAATAGGTAAGTATATGAATTAGTTATTTTGTTACTCTGCTCAGTTTTTGATCAGATGGTTAGTGATTTGTTACAAGATATATATTTTTTTTACCACATTCACACAACACCATCTAGTCCCAAACTAAGCAGAGCTTGTACTATAGGTACTAGATAATGCATAAACATACATAAACTCTTTTTTTTTAAATACATTCATATCGAAACGCCCAGACCAAGACAAACATCCATGTTCACGCACACAATAGTTTGACTTGAGCGGGAATCAAACCCGCGACCTTCGGCGTAGCAGCCGCTAACACTCCCGCGCCGCCGACCGATCGTCAATTTTTTATTCAATTACTTAGCCGAAGCTTATCAAGCAGTTGAAACTGGCTCTTAACCAAGGTCTCTGTATGTCAAGACCTTTAGTATTCGTGGAAGTCGTGATAACTAGGCGCTAACAAATCAATAGTTCGGTGCCATTCACTACAGTGCCTCCGAAAGGGTTGCGAGTGTGACTAAGAAAGCCTTTCATACTTTAATGAACCCTGAATGCGGAAACTAACGAACCTATTTCAAGGGTCTCTTAAGGGTGTTGATACTATGTATTGAGTTTCGAGCACCGTGTGTGTGAATTGTTGCTTAAAATAAATTAAAGTACAGTAACAGTTACAGTGTACCTTAAGGCTAGTGACGTATTAAAACTATAGTGTGTGTTAATAGGAACCTGCTAGAAATAATAATATTTAAGCTTGAACTAATGCGTTCTTTTTAGTATATTGCTTGCAGCGATATTTATTAACTTGCGCAGGCAATTTTATTATAACACGCCTAGAACTACGCTCTTTTGCTGTATCCTTCGAAACAGTGTATGGTATACGTTAACCTACTCGACCTTATATCAAAACCAAGGGCTAAAATTTAGATAAATATAACGTCATAGTCGGTAACGTATCGAAGATTATTGTTATTTATATCAATTTAACATTTATTCCAAACCATTTTAGATCTTTCGATTCAGATTTGGAGTATTGAAGTAGAAAAAAAACTACTTCAATCTAAGTATCAACTATACTTTTCAAAGATAAGGCCAGAACTAACCATCGATCTGCTTTAAGACCAAGCTGCATAATAATCTGGTTTACCAAATTTATACTGAAGACGCGTTTTGTTTCATCTGTTGTGGTACTCCTTCACTATTATGAGAGCTTTTCGGTTCATGCCTCATAAAAAGGTCAAATAGAAAGCTCATAAGGCTCTCTAGCATATAATCCTGCTAAATAAAATAAGAAGTACAATTTCTAAGAGAAGTTCATAAACAGACAGCTTCTTATTTTACTCGTCTATTTGTTTTACCTCACATCTGAAGTGCCGTCGAGTTTTTAATTAAATCCCAGAACAAAATGCTTGGTTATTAATTTGCTGCTCCCCAGTGCTGTATTGCGAGGATAATATACTTTTTGCTTGTTTATTTTGAATAATCTTGATAATCAGAAGACTAGGACATCTAATTAACTAGCCTAGATTAAAGACATCACAGGTTTGCCTCGCGTTATTAATTAAAAGTTATTTTAAATAGCATGGTTGAGATTATAGTGTGTTTGCTTTTGGAGAGAAGCACTGCTAGTTTTATTCTTCCGAGGTAAAACCTTGTATTACCTAAACATTTCCGTAAAGGACCAATGGCTCAAGCATGTCGGGCCACGCATTAAACTTTCTGCAAATATAATAAATAGATAACAGGCGTTGCAGGTCATACCTGCAACGCCTGTTATGTCTACCACCCAATCAACGACAATGGAGATGCTTCCTATTTATTACACCTGAACAAAAATAATCACTAAAAATAATACTCGTATTACTGATGAGTAATACGAGTATTATTTTTATAGTAAAATATTATATAAATCAAACAAAAAAGAAACATTACATGGCTGGTGCTTAAAGTGTTATAAAGTTGCCAAAGTTTGTAATGGGCTTATTCTGGCCCGTCTTTTAAAACGAATATTGGTATTGAAGTGTTTGACACGCCAATCGGTTAGGACATTTTTGTAATGGTACTCATGAAACTTTTACTTTCGAGAAAGTTTTTGTTAGTGTCCTACTTAGGTAATACTTTTTATACCACGACTACGTAACCATGGTGGACATGATAGATATAGATAGATAGATATACTCTTTATTGTACACCAAATAATATTGAACAGTACACATTTTGTGAATTGGCTTATACTACAGCATGTACAAATGGCGGCCTTATCGCTAAAAGCGATCTCTTCCAGGCAACCTTTGGATGGACAGAAATGATGTAAGCAATCAAGTGTGGCGATGGTGTAGTTAATTAATTAAATAATTTAAAATAATATACATACTAAATATACATAAATATATACATATTTGATATCATACAAATTCTACATAAAGAACGTACCCATATGTACATACATTATTGTATATAAATATATACCTATACGAGTAAATAAACTATACGAGATAGAATGTCATATATAACATATTAATATCATTATACTAATAACTATGCTAAAATACAGATGCAGTGAATACTACTCTTAAAGTAAGACCTGGATTCTAGGAGAACAGTGCATGATGTTAAATGGACAGGTAGTGCCTTTTTAACATGCCTTTAAAAATGTTCAAAGAATTTGCTTTCCGAATCTCTGGTGGTAACGCATTCCACAGTCGCGCGGCCTGTACAGCAAATGATTTGCTAAAGAAATTTGTGGAATGCGTTGGTATCTCCAGCGTCAAATCTTCAGACGACCTCAAGGACCTCACATGTGCGTCATTAAGGAACTTAAAACGTTCTTTGAGATAAAAAGGAGTACTGGGATTAAACAGGATATTATACAACAATGTAAGAATGTGAGTATTCCGGCGAAGACGAATCGGGAGCCACTTGAGTCTGTTGCGAAATTCTGAGACATGATCATATTTGCGCAGTCCAAATATGAATCGTATACAAAAGTTTTGAAGACGCTCAAGCTTGTCTAACTGCTCCTCAGTGAGGTCAAGATAGCTGACATCAGCGTAGTCAATTACGGGCAGAAGCAAATATTGTGCAAGTGCAATTTTAGTGGCAGTTGGTAGGAAATTGCGTAACCTACGCAATGAGCCCGCCGAAGCAAACAGTCTGCGACTTGTTTCTTGCAGTTGAATACTCCAAGATATGGTTTCGTCAAAGTAGACCCCTAGATTTTTTACAGTTTTACTGAAAGGGATATTTTTGACATCAAACTTGATTTGAGGTAAATCGGACCAGCAAATTTTAGACACCATGCGGGGACTGCCTACAATAATTAGTTGGGTTTTGTCAGGATTTACTATGAGTCCATACTGTTTACTCCACTCGCAAATCCGCGCCAAGTCTGTGTTGATAGCAGTACAGGCTTCGGGCAAGTTATTTAAGGGTGCTTGTGTATAGATCTGTAAATCATCTGCGTAAAGGTGGTAGGATGAAAGTAAATGTTTTGAGATAGAATTTATAAATATCGCGAAGAGTAAAGGTGATAGCACGCCACCCTGTGGTACACCGGCATTCGTATCAGACCAAGTGGAATAAGTGTCTTCGATGCGTATACGTTGCCGGCGACCAAACAGGTAACTATGAAACCAGTCAACCGCCGTTGGAGATATGTTAAGAGAGCGTAGAATGCCAAGTATGATGTGAAAATCTACCGTGATGAAAGCATTGCTGAAGTCAAGTAAGGACAAGACGGTAAGATTCCCACTATCCATACCTAGCCTGATGTCATCTGACACGCGGACCAATGCAGTAACGGTACTGTGGCCAGGCCGGAAGCCGGATTGATAGGGATTTAGGAGTGCATTTTTACATAGAAAGGAACTGAGTTGTGTGTGAATGAGACGTTCTAGGACTTTTGACAGGAAAGGTATTATGGATATTGGTCGATAATCTGAGAAGGAACAGGGTTTAGGTTTCTTGGGTAAAGGAATTATAAGTGCATCTCTCCACGCTGTTGGAAAGATGCCACGGACAACGGAGTGATTAAGGATGTGACATAGGACAGGAAGAATTTCGTCTAGGATGGGGAGGATCATTTTACGGCTGAGATTATCGTTACCGACTGCATTAGACGTCATTGCTAATATACTCTTCTTAACATCACAAGCGGCAAATTGCGAGAAGGCAAAGGGAGAATAATCTGGGGTTGGCAAAGATGAAAGAAGTTGTAAAGTGTTTCTTTTCGTATTTCCATCTAGTTTCGACGAAGTAGTTAAATGTAAATTGAGAGAATCAAGGTGAACATTATTCGGAATGGACTGCTGCTGTGACTTACCAATACCCAATGTTTTGAGAAATTTCCAGACTTTAGCTGGATCACCATTTTCAACGGATTTATGAATATGTTGGCGTTGCGCTTTCCTACACACCTTGTTGCAGTGATTTCTTAGAGCCACGTATCTTTCTTCGTTCAAAAGAGTAGGCCTATGCTTAAATTTAGTCTTGGCAGCAGATTTTTTGGCCATGATCTTTCTAATATCTTCTGTAAGCCAAGGTGCTGGTAAATGTTTAATTTTGATAGCATGAATTGGCGCATGCTTGTCATATAGCTGAATGAGATTCATTATTAAAATATGGACTTTCATATCTACACAATCTGAGGAATACAACGTGTCCCAAACTATTTTACTGGCATCCTCACGCAACTTGGCATGATCCATGCCACTAAAATTGCGCTGCAAGATAATCTTCGGCTTCGCTTTGGGTGGGCGTATTTTGTATGACACAAAGATAACGTCATGGTAAGAGAATGCATCAGCTGTGCACTGACCATGCTTAGAAACAAAGTTAAGAGAAGATACTAGTATAAGGTCAAGAAGAGAAGAAGCGGAATTAGGGAAGTGATGAGTTGCATTTAAATTTAGAATGGATCAATTGCAGGACTCAGTGGCACGCTGAAAAGAGGTGGCACGAGAATCCTGTTTGAGAAGGCATGTATTAAAGTCGCCCATAATAATAGTGTGGTCGTACAAGGGAGTCAAATTCTCCTAAATTTGCTCGAAGGATGAAAAAAACTTAACACGACACGACGGGGAGTAGTAAACGCCTAAAAGTACACACATCAACAAAGTCTAGGGATATCTTAATCCTAAATTATTTACGAGTTTATAGTTTAAAACCTTGTTAGTTTCCACAAAAAGTTTATATACAGATTAAAACCTCTTTTATTCTATTTTCAAAATTTGAACATGGAAAGAAAAAAAACAAAATAATAAACAAAATATGGCGGCAAATTTGCTAGTAATTCGTTACATTAAAGAAAGTTAAAACTGTTTTATTATAATTATTAATGAAAAGGGTTTTTAATTGTTTTTCTTTTTTAATTTAACGTGACGTACGAACTTTAAAGGTCATGTCACGTCGTCATTTGAGTCGAGATGAAATGTTACGAGCCGTGGGCATGTTAGAAAATGGTGCAATTCAACACGTCGTTGCTGAGGCCCTACATACCAGTCAAAATGTGATATCAAGGTTGTGGTCACGTTATCGCAGTACTGGAGATGTGGCCGAACAGCACACAGGTAGATATCGTGTTACTACGCAGAGACAGGATCGATTTCTCCAAATGACCGCCAGAAGACAACCCAATATCACAGCGCTGCAACTAGTGCAAAGGCTCCAGGAGGACCACCAGCTGCTGGTAAGCGACCAAACCGTGCGAAGAAGGTTACATGAAGTTGATCTTCATGCTCGAAGACAATTGCGTGTTCCAGCATTGCGACGTGGCAATCGCGGTCGGCGGCTTTCGTGGGCTCGGGAGCATTTACCATGGAGTGACGAACAATGGTCTTTGGTGCTGTTCACCGATGAGTCCCGGTTTGGGTTTCACCCGGATTCACGAAGAACACGCGTTTGGAGAGCTCCAGGGAGAGTAAGCCGTCTACGGCACCCTCAGGAGGTCCACCCATACCAAGGCGGGACAATCATGGTGTGGGCAGGAATTCGTCTTGGCGGACGAACCCAACTCGTTTGGATCCAAGGCAGCATGACTGCACAAAAATACCACGAGGAGGTAGTAGAGCCCGTTATTGTCCCACACAGAACTCAAATAGGCCATGAATTTCTACTCATGCACGATAATGCTCCTTGCCATACGGCGCGGCTGGTATCGACCGCTCTCCGAGAGCACGATATTCAAGTTTTGGATTGGCCTGCACAGTCGCCCGACTTAAATCCTATCGAGCATGCCTGGGACATGTTACAACGAAAAGCTTTGAGAGATTTTCCACCAAATTTGACGACTGAACAACAACTTTACGAACACTTGCAAAGGACATGGGACCTCATACCGCAGCAAGACATTGACAATTTAATTTTAAGTATTAACAATCGATGTCGATGTGTAATCAATGTAAGAGGTGGCAACACTGATTATTAATGATTAGATTTTACAAGATTTTTCCCATTTTTATTAAAATTAATAGTTTTTTAAGAAGAAATGTTTGTTGTTATCATACTAATTTTCCATGATGATTAAAAAAAATATTTTTTTTATTTAAAACAAAAAAAAAAAAAAAATTTTTTTTATTTTTATTAAAGACCTTAAAATAATCTATGATTCTTCTATTTACTCTATCAGAAAATTCTTCATAGATTTTTAGATATTTGATGAAATATAAAATATCCCTAGACTTTGTTGATGTGTGTACTTTCGTGTGGTGCAGTTCCACCTCTAGAAAAAGATGCTCGCCGGCGTTAGCCGGTGGCGGCTGTGTTGACATAGAGACTATATGAAAAGGAATGTGAGAACGTAAGTATATGGCATCACCGCCTCCACCGCCGACCGCGCGATCATTCGAACGCGCGATATCCGCGCGACATGATAATATGATTGAATTATAAGGTCAAAAGGAATATTAAATTAAACTTTTGCATGTTTCTTTCACTTTAATACTCTCAAAACTGATGTCAATTAAATATAAAATGCGATAATTATCGTTTTTATATTTTAACTTATTTTTCACCGAAAATTCAGATGTTAATTCATTATTACATTTAGTGAAGTAAAGCTATTTTACAGGCACAGTCTAAAGCATGATAGAAAGTCTACTATACATGACGAATTGCGATACATAAAATGTAGTTTTTGTAACAATGTAAGCTAGATGAAATAAATTAGCCAAACCAATAGAATACTTTATCAAAAAAATGTCCTCGCAACTCCACTAAGCACAAAAACATACTAACCCTTCGCGAGACACAATGGACGCGGTGTATCATATATATTATTTTATTTGTTGGAACACAAAAACTATGTAACGCTGATAGTAAATCATAATCACGGAGTATTTACGATCTCTTGTGTACATCGCACGTTTTTTATGTTTAAAACTAATATGGATATGATATATAATGGCTAATAGCCGTAAGGAATGAAAAACAACAGTCTGCGGTTGTATATACACTATCGTTTTCTTTGTTTTTTTTGTATATTTCTGTAGTATTTTATATAGCCTTATAGCTCTATTAATGAGGGAGTCAAATGTGCACTGTACTCAATTCTACATAAAGGGAAAGTAGATTGGTGTTTAAAGTTTTGAATTATTATATTGATTTTCGATAAATATATTTTACTTTTAAGCTCAACTGAAAAACGTGTAATATAGAATCCAAAAAGTTCATCTGCAGATGCTAAAACAGGTAAGTATGTATGGCCCCTTCTTTATTAGACGATAATCTCTTTAAAACATCTGCAGATATATATATATATATAAAATTCTCGTGTCACAGTGTTAGGTAAAATACTCCTCCAAAACGGCTGGACCGATTTGTAAGTCCTTGTCCCAAGATTGCTCCAACCCAAAGATGTTCTTTAAATTTTTTATATAAATAATTAATTTGTCAAAAAACCTTTTTATCTGGGTCACCTCTCTACATCATATATAAAAATCAATGTTTGTTTGTCTGACCTTTATAGACTGAAATGGTAATAGAATGAAAAAAAATGAATGAATGGTAACGGAAAAACCCAATAACACTTTGCCCGACCCGGGAATAGAGACCAAGACCTCCCAATCCCACGCGCACATTTATGCCGCGAGACCAACGAGACAGTCTATATATCTTTATATATATATCTCTTGTGTGCGTGTGTATGTCACTGAACTCCTCCTAAACGACTGGACCGATTTTGATGACATTTTTTGTGTGTGTTCTAGGGGACATAAGAATGGTTTAGATTCACAAGAAAATGGTTAATATTAAAAAAAATATGGCGATACGCACTTCGCCGGGTCAGCTAGTATAATATATATGTATACATATTCTGTAACAAAGTTGGATTTAATTATTATACAATATATATAAATTGTATACAATATATACAATAGTATTGTATACAATATATACAATAGGCTCGCCCCCTATTACGTGGGACTAAAATAAATCTGGCGAAATGTGGGTGTAATATTTACACCTCTGCCTACCCCTTCGGGGAAACAGGCGTGAGACTATAAAATAAAATAAAATAAAATTATTTCATAAAATGATCAAGTAATAATTCAAACACATTTAAATTATTAATTGATTGAGATATTGGGCTATATATGCGGATATTGCAAATATCGTTGAAGTTAATAAATGATTAAATTCATTTCATGAATTTTGATGTATTCTATCAGAGAAGTTCTGTTCGTGAGAATAAGGACAGGAATTGTGGGGAATTGACATCGCAAGCATATTTTATTCATTCACTGTATCGTAAATTAAATAAGAAAAAATCTTTAATGCTATTTAGTTCGCAATGCAAAACGGTGATATGGATACCTACATAACTACGTCATTCGTGCGATAGATAACATACAACTATTTTTCGGCTTCTTTTAAAACGAAATTGAACCGTACAATAAATAGTAAAGCTATCAAGCTGCATACTCTGTTCCAGTACATATAGATATTTTCAAATAGCCAAGACATAGCTGCTAAGATGCATCTCAGAACCGCTTTAGAATAATAAAATTCCTTGTTTAAATAAAAAATAACGCTAAGTCTTGAACCGTACGTATTACGAATATTCTTTGAAGTAAAGCTAGCTAGAAGTAAGTTGGTGCCTCGTGAGTTCCATACTATTAAGTTTGACTATGTCTGTTGTGCGTCCGTAACAGGTCAAATCGTCCACCGCAGAATTTGTTCGGTCTTGTTTGCTATTCAAACTATCTGGGTGGGTAGTGGGTACTACAAGGTATATAGTTTGAACAGCAAACAAAACTATAACAAGGTACTTGTAAAAAAAACTCATATTTTCACATTCGTGCCAACTTGCGCTGTGCAAACTTTTCGATCATAGTAAGGAGGTACCTATTTTGCTAGCTATCTTTCCGTGGGAAAATGTGAGAGAGATGTCGACGGGACCTATCGCTTTTTGCCTAAAAAAACCGAAACCGACGGCTTTACGTGCTGTTCAAGGCACGGTAGCGCTCTAATCTAAGTGTCACGACAAGTGGTCACCGTACAAACTGTGCAATCAAGTCACTTAATTAGCACTACTCATAAAATAATCTCAATAACAAATATCTGACATCCAATAAGGCTATCTAAATATTATATTACGTACATTAAGGTAAATTATGTATAAATTGCTAAATAAATCTCAACGTGAAATATTCGAAAGTGTTGTTGAATAAATACTTTTCACAATAGACGAGAAATTTTCCGTAAAATTCGTTATAAGAGACAAACTTCTGTCACGTGTAGATATTTATAAGGATTCAGTTTTCTTTCGGAAGAAGGAAGACATACAAACGGAACTCATTTAATTGGTACGTAAATTTGCATTGAATAGCTGTTGAAGGCACCACAAAAAATAATTGAAGACTTTATAGAATAATAGAGTATACTTAGTAACAACAAGTATCCAACTGTTATCATTAAATGATAAGGCCAATTTATAAGGCAGAGACAGCCTAGTAGAGAGACCGACAGACTGCTACGCAGAGGGTATCAAGTTGGAACCCATGGCGCACCAATTACATTTCGTAGTCATGCGCGTATTCAATTGTTAATTATTGCTTGCTAAAAGGTGAGGAATCATATGAGGAAACCTACATGTCTGAGAGTTCTCCGAAATGTTCTCGAAAGCCATGTAAAGTTTAAAACTACATTTATTTACAGTTTTACAAACACCAAACTCGAGACAACATTAACATCGGCAAAACCCTTTGTAGATTTTTGTCCTGTATGATAAACATCGAAAGGGAGCAGTAACACAGAAATTGGCCAATTATTTCGGTGTATCGTTTTTATCCTAGAAGCTAAGTTATGCAGAATTATACGAAATTTTTGCATCTAGAAACTCCTAAGTGGCTGGCGTAGGCCGTAGGACGCAAATGCTCTCAACTGTGAAACTAGGTACTATCTACGAATAAACTAAACCTAGTTGATAGCCGATGATACATTGCGGTACATCGTTGTCTAATCGACATTTTCCCACGGCTGAAAGTATTCAGCGCATCAATCAATAATGATTAGTGAATACTTATTTTACTGACTACTTTTTTGTTTTGTCTTTAGGTCTTTTAGCATGAAATATTTTGGTATTTCATTAGTACAGAAATTTTGGCAATCACTTAACTCTATCACTATCTTGCTCTACTGAATCGATGTTCTCATCAAAATCAATAAGGAGGGCTGTGCAGTAAAAGTATTTTCTATGCTTTAACGACATCTTTCACACTAAACATAAATCCTTAACACAGTAGACTTTACAAACATGCCACCAACGGACGCAAAGTATACATACATTACTTATTTACACCCTCGATACGTCAAATTCAAGGCAATTTAACACCATGGCTTATTTACTATTGTCCAGTAAAACCATACGTAAGTATAGATCGCTCCAAAACCGCCCGTAATTGTGCGTCTAATGAGCATTTTCCATGGATCGGTACATTGAACAATTTGGAGGGGATATGGCCTTAATTACTACGTTTAAGAAAATTGGTATGGCTGGTCGATATTGCTAGTTATTCACTTGACAGCTTCTAGTGCCCTTTATCGATAACTTTTTGAAGATTTTAACGTTTATTCTGAGTGAAAATTTCGACGAAACAATCGCTAATTGGCTATTAACTTGACTGTAATCTTTAATGAACAATCGATTAGTTGAATATCGTTTCCGCCTTTAATAGTCAATTTCAATAAGGGTCTTGTTCTTGAGAATTTAAAAATGTTTGAAATGTTAAACTAGACGCTATATTTTTCGTTATAAATGAGAAACGCAAAGCTTACGATGAAATGTTCTCAATGATAATTATTCTGATAACAAAAAAATTAATAGGTATAATATTTTATCCTTCAATTTAGTCAATGATTCAGGCATAATTCGTATATCGTAGATTTTGTATCTTAAGATTACAAAAATCTCATTGATAATGAGAATAATTAATTGCAAAGGGTTGCTGTATAAACGCTGGCCATGTCTTCCTTGTATTTCACTTGTTGGAAACTTTTCCCATTAACAAACAAGTGGCGCAGTTTCATGTCGTGACGTTTGATGGGATTCTGCATCATTAAAACCCTCATAACTCACAAACTGTCGAGGTTTAGCCGACCAACTTCCTTATAAGTTATTTATTAGAATTCTATATACATGCGACTGATGAACGTTCGTCGATACAGTTGAGCCGAACGACTGACGGTATTGACGCCGCGGTGACGGCTCGTGTGGCGCCATACTCGCACATTTACGATTTAATACTAAATGGTATCCGGCAAACTTAGCTATAACGAACTTTGGCGATGTAATCAGTTGAATTTTACTGTCCCCAGTTTGGTAGTATTGCCGCGCCGCCGCGCCGGCCCGCCCCGAAGCGCTGCCCGTATCTGAAGGACCACGTCCCCAACTTTTTACGATTAGGTAAATTTTATCGAGTTTATTCATAGAGCGGGCCCTGAGCGCCCCACTACGAAACGCTTTTCAATTTCAACAAGGATCGCCCTTTCTATCGGCGCGGTGAGGAAAGTTTGGAGATAAAACAATTTTTGGCCGGTTGAGCATCAATTCCGCGTTTTATTGGCCATTTTAGAGCCGTGCTCGGCGAAATTTCAACATGAAACCCTTATCGCTTGAGTGTTTTGTCGTTACGACAAATAAAATCAGTGAATATGAAAAATACTGAATAATATTTGGTGCTTTATTATTCTAGATATTCGTGTGTGATGACGTAAAGGGCACGTTCAAGAGTAGCGAGCTAATAAATCGTTGGCGCGAGTCGCTAGTCTGTACACGACACCAGACACTTCAGTCATAAAGTAATATAGTATGTCGCAAGGTTTTGTAATTTTGTAAACAAGGCATGTCTCTTTTTGCTTATCTGTATGTAGGTATGTCTTCATTTTTATCTTCCCTTACTACTGTTTAGAACTTTAGAGCATTGTATACCTACTCTATAGCTGAATATATGGATAGTTACTTCCTTTTACCAACCTTCAACCTAAGCAAGGTGTAATAATTGTATTCTAAGATGAATTAGCTATTCTAAGGTAGCTATGAACTCTTTTGTTCATCACCAAAATTTATTGGTAATGCAACTAGGTCCCAAACAGTGTGCTCCTAACAAATAACGTGTGCGACTAACTTCAAAGGTCCAGTGCGCGTCCGACCGCAGAACGACCCACCGTGAGAATGAGGCGTCTAAGCAAATTCGTATCTTAAAATCATGAGCTTAAAGTAAAAAATAAACCAATACGTACCTGGCGGCGGCAAATGCGCGAGCGCAAGCAGGGCGAGGTGCGCGGCGGCTAGTCGAGCGCGCATGACGTTAGCGGGGCGGACCCCGCGCGCGCCGCACGCTGCGCATGCCACGACTGGCGAGGAACACGCGAACACTCACTCACACACACGACGCACTAAGACTCGCCACCGGTACCTGCAAGAAATAACAGTATGAGTATAAGGCAATAGAGTCTGGAGTTGCCCAATTGCTTGCCAAAGATGTAAGAAAGACTAAGGCCCAATTTCACCACCACCGGATAAGGCTTATTTTTTCAGATAAATTCAACATTGGTGTGAATGCTGTATGAGTTATGTGGCCAATTAATTTAACAGGCATTTATTAGGCAGCGGTGAAACTGGCCCTAAAAGTTTTATATAAGGATGTATAAACACCAGACCCGACACTTGAGCGGTCTACGAGACAAACTTCCACCAAAGAAAAAGCAAACTCAAATCAACTGTCACGATTGGGGAATGCTTTTCTCGCATTCAGTTCAGCTGCATTACATAATTATTTCTTAAGCAGTCAAAAACAAGGACCGCTGGTTTCAGCTTGCTAGTGAAGTATTATTGTAACGGCTTTCAGCGTTTGGTGACCAAAAGGCTTGAGACCACCTTTTTAACCTCTCTCCTTTTCACATCAGTCTCCTTTCTCCTATTTCATCCCACTGCCTTCACAGCGGGCAGCGACTAAGACAAACATACACACTGGCTCTATAATGCCAAGGTAGTACGAGCAAGTTTAAAAGTCCTCTTAATAAAATACCTCAGCACAAGTTCCCAATATTATACTCTAGCTGATGGAGTATCTTCTTACAGCTGCCGAGAATAATACAACAATATCATAAACATAAAACAAGAAACTTATTGCTAAACATATCCTAGGTCTTATATCTATTGCGTGTGTGTGAGAATTGCCAAACACAAACTACCATTTGTTACCCAAAATATATAAGTTTCGTAATTGGCCTTTGTGTGAACACTGAACTCATTTATTACAGGTACGTTTCGATGCTGCTTAATGTACGTTACCGCAATTTATATTGCCATAGTCATGTAGTAAGCCATAGGTTGTATTGAAGATAGACGTACTTTTCCGTATTCTAGGGCGGTTTCAGATAAGCGTCTTTTTCTGTCGTTTCAGCATACGCGTAAACGAGCATATTTCGGCGTTTTTGCTCGAAACAATAATGACATCGTGTCAGTGTCAACATGGATTCTGATGGTTCACGCTTATACGAACTTAAAAGCGCGTCAACACTCGCACGAGTTGCGCGTGTGCCAAAAGGCGCGCCTATACGCGCCTGCATGCGCTTCCAAAAACTAGCTTATACGCGCGTATAAAACGCTAATCAGAAACCGCCCTTAGAGTGGAGGCCGATTCTTGGCAAACGTAGCGTAGGACGCACTCTGGAGTGGCGATATACGCAAAGTGGCTGGTAACAGCTGGACAAAAAGAGCCGAAAATTGAGCTCAGTCGTGTGACATTAGAGAGGCGTATATTCAGCAGTAGACTGCGACAGACTGATGACGATTATGACGGTTCAAACTATATAAGTATAGACTGGGCTGTTGCCCTAGTAGCTTATGATCCCAACTGTCAACACGGAGATCGTGAATTCGAGTCCTACCCTGTCACTCTCCGTATGATGAGTATGATTATCTTTCCTGCATCTTGGTCTTCCTAAACTACAATATGTCTTTATTTATGAATGTTTAACATTTATCTGGTTACTATAGTACACACCCTGCCCTATAAAATAGTTGCTAATGTGTGATTTGTCCTCATATATTTAACGAGTTAAAAATAACATTTCTTATCGTAAAGACTTGTTTAAAATCAATAAAAATTGGGTACGAGTAAATGCCATAAGATTCAATACTATCGCTTAGCAAAGACCCAAGTGACACAAGTATAACATACAGTTATAAAGCAAACACGATAGCATGACCTTAATTCTGCCCATTCAACCCTAGGATCAACCATAAACATCCATCACTGAACTCATAGTATGACAAACGATCCTGAAGAAATGTCCTCGTAAAATGTTCCATTCTGATGTAATCCTTCTATATACGAACCCTTACGACACCCGATTGAAGGATCTATTCATAATCGAGCCTACGCACACATATATACACACTTAGTTAATACACACATACATAAGTAAGATGAAAGTTCTGTCACCGTTCCTAAAGCCGTCCGCTTAACATTAAACAAACTCGGCAAACAACTCAATCGTACTTAGTCGGAGTCATTTTGATGAATCAAACATCTTATGATTATTATTTTCCTCTTGAGGAATACAAGTGAGCATTGTGAGCTGTTCCTATAGCAATAGCACCTTTCAACATGTACGTATGTAGACACCAAAAAGCAATCTTGGAAAACTGTTAGCTAATCGCATAAGAATCAATATCCCTCTTCGAACTTAACTTGATATATCTATACCTCTAAGTCTAGTAAGTTCCTCAGAGAAAAGCAGATACCAGTCTCTAATAAAAATCTTGAATGCAACCTGCACAGCGTTAGTATATCTATCATAATGATCTGTTCATATCGATGAGATAACTACCGAAACATGTGCGCTAAAACTAAACCATACGTATCGTAACCGTACGTAATACAAATCAGATAATATTCTTGCCATTCCAGTCTTATACAAGAAACGGGCATATTGAATTACAAAGAAATATATGGTGAATAATCTAGGACTCGACGAACTTCCTAAACTTCATGGAAACAGCCACCTGACATTGTTTTCGATAAGTCTTGTTAAGTGGGGTAAACTTACCAACTACTTCACTTTAAGGCACCGGGTCCTTTTTCTACAGTAATTTAAGTAACTTTGTGAAGTTTGCTATTTATAGTTAAGTACAGCTATTTTAATAAGCTTTGATGTACATCAACTTGAACTGACAAGTGGGTAAGAAGAATAATGAGGTACTTATAAGAGTGACAAAATCTAAATCTTTGATTATTTACACGTGGCGTAACCGACAACATAAAACAATAAGAATACACCTTACAGTTCATAATCAAAGCCTATACGAACCCGAACTGATAGTCTGATCAAATGAGGTAGAATACTATATTATTGATTATATTATAAAGCCAACTTCGTATTTCTTGTAGAGTTGCGTTAGACGATTACATTCAAAAGTCATTTCTTGTGCAAATACATTTGATTGATACAAAGTAGGAATGATACAAAGTAGATGTCAAAATAATACAAAATATGAACTTTTCAAATTGAATTCAAGTCTCTTAAAATTATTTGATAGTCTACACTTATTTTTGTAAAGATGAACCTAAAATTCTAACGCAACAAAATACATATAATAAACATGACGATCCCAAGATAAACTTACAAAGGAATAGCAAAATAACATAAAATATATGCTAATGGGACTAGTCTACAAGGTTCTTCAAGGATCTAGGAAATCCGATTATCTCTCGTACTAACACGTATACGGTCACAAAAGTATCACAATTTGACTCAGTAAGAACTTACCGATGCGAGACCGACCCTTATATTGAACACAAAATTGATGGATATTGTGTTGAAATGTATTCCTTGTCTATCATCTAGATATTATATTAATGCCCTGTAAACCTTTAACTTAGTAGAAGGTTATCTAGGTCATGTATCAGTAAAAATTTATGGAATATGTGCAAGATCGTATATTGAATGAGGTAAAGCAAAATTTATTTGTTTAATCTGTAGAATAAGCTAGCTGAACAGACGTTAAGGTAGTCAGTATTGTGAACTAAAACCCTTACAGAACCATAATCTTTGGCTTAGTGGGTAGTTGACCCGGAGCTAGAAGTTGTTGTTCATAGAACGTGATAGAATACAGAGCATGTCTAGCAGTGGATAAAAGGACAGGCAGAATATTTGCTTTATTTTTAAAACTATGTAAGTATATAAATATTTTCTCTTTTTACCATGTAATGTTATCAGTTACGGCTCTCTTTTAAGATATTTTACATATCTTAAGCTTCTCATGAGAAACAATAGCTATAACAAACACTTCACTCAAACATTCAAAGCTTAAAGGAAATGCTTAAACTAGTAATATATTTGGAATTTCGTCAAAGGTGTGCGCCCATCACTATTTAGTTCAGTAACCCTCTTCTCCTAAAGTAAGGGTTTCCGCTGCGCAACGTTGCCAAAAAACGGATGCCGTGTCTTTGTTTTATCTACTTCATCTCGAATATACTACGATGAAGATTTTGATACGCTTATACGAAATATCTATACGGTGACCCAGTTTAGAGGGGATGTTATAATATATACTGACGCGGGTGTTCCGACGTCCTTGCATTGTAAATATTGTAATGAATACGCTGACGTTTATATTTTATTTAATACAATATTGTGGCAGATCTTTTACAATGCTACTCACTGAAAGAGAGGCTGCTTGTATATTAATTTTTATGGGAAAAATTGATTAATCGATCATAACTTATACAGCTCGGGCAAAGTTATTATATTTTATTAGATTTAGATAGGAGTCTTCATTGATAAATATGTATAGATAAATAAAGTGTCAACATCCTTTTTTAGAGCTGTCACACCGCTAAGCAACAGCATGACTATTACACAAAATAAAAGTTCCACGAAAATAAGTTAATATGAGTGAGGATCAATATATGACGTAATGGCAAAAGCCACGCGTCAAGTCGCTCAAGGAAATATAAACATCACCTTAGTGTAATTTACCTTATAAATCAACTAGAGGAATATTCATCATCATCATCATTATCATCAGCCCTTTATACTGTCCCACTGCTGGGCACGGGCCTCTTCTCGCTATGAGAAGGGTAAGGCCATAGTCCACCACGCTGGCCAAGTGCGGGTTGGCAGACTTCACATGTCTTGCGAGAACATTATAGAGAACTCTCAGACATGCAGGTTTCCTCACGATGATTTCCTTCACCGTTAAGCAAGCGATAATTAACAATTTAATGCGCACTTAACTTCGAAAAGTTATTGGTGAGTGCCGTGGATTCGAACCCGATACCCTCTGCGTAGCAGTCTGTCTCTCCACTCGGCTATCGCAGCTTTACTAGGTAGGAGGAATATTACTTGGTATTAATTTAACCGCTCTTCCCTATCCCGTGGGTATTTCTGGAAATCTCTTCTTAGTGCTACCCTGCATTCCACAAGGAACATCCATGCCAAATTTCAGCTTCTTGCGTCCAGTATTTTCGGCTGTGCGTTGTCTGTCAGTCAGTCAGTAACACAAAAATATTATATACGACGAGTATATTGAGAACATAACAAGATCCGTTTAAGATATGAGAGAAAATGATTAATTGATTGGTTTTCAATTCAACTTCAAATTCAAATGTTTTATTGCTCTCCATTATGTATTACAAGTTGTACAAAGGTAAGATATCTATACCTTATTTTGCCGTGCCCGACAGGGTCCATATTTGATCTATAGACCAAATATGAATCCTGTCGGGCACAGCAAATAAATAGAAGAGGAGAAAGGAGGAAGCCACTGTTATTATTAAAATATTGGAAGGATATTGAACATAATTATTTTTCTTTTAATTAATAAATTAGCTTTAATAATAATAATTAATAATGTCTAAATGGTAATCATTGTATAGATAAATAAATAATGATAATTCAAATGCAAGCACTTACTAGTCACTGTATTTATTAAATGTTAGTTTAAATTATAATTTGTCATTTAGGTACTCATTTAAATTATATTAGCTAATAATATTAAATTATAATATGTTTTCTTATTACATTCCGTTGAAGTTACAATGGGCTTGTTACATCACTAGCTCAACGGACAGTCGATGGAGCAGACGAAGTATTCAGTGGAGACTGCATCTAAGAAAACGTGGCGTAGAATGTCCTCAACCTGTGTAGAGTGACGACTCACTGAATATTACTGATGATCTCTGATGATGAGAAAGCTACTTAACAAAATGTAAACGAATTTGACAAGAACGAAATAGATTTTCTTCGTATACATTAAAAATTGACTCGACCGGGGAGGGTTAATTCTAAAAAATATGACTCTGATTATTAGAAGCGTAAAAATATTTTAATAAGAACTTCAACACAAATTACGAAGCAATAAATACACTTTAAACAACAATAATACAGTGAACTGGTGCAACAATTACGTCATGTATTACCCACCACACTCCAGTCCTTAAAATAATAAATCAAAATTTAAATGTAAATATGCTCCCGAGGGTAAAGAAACACGCGAACGCTTTGTAGTTCCAGTAAAACCTAATTGTTACAATGTAAGTGATATGTTTATTAGTAGAACTTTATTCCGTATTAATGAAAATGAAAAAATATCGCGAAATATGATTCAAATTTATGCATATGAAAGAATAAACCAGTGAAATTTAGCTGAATATGTATCGTATTTTATTAAAATATTGAACATAGAATGATTATAACGTTTCACAACGGATTTATGAAAAAAATATGCGAAAATCTCCGACGTATTATTCAAATAGGACAAAATATGAGGTAATATAATATAAACACTGCTACTGGTATATCTGCGTCGCACAAATAGGGATCAATCTAGGACATATATCATGACAACATGTGACGACTAAAAATATTATAGAAAACCCGATACCTACTGCCTGGACACGGACATAGACGCTTAGCTACACTATAACAAGCACGAGACAATCTCAGCAAAACTCCTAAATCACGAAGAGAGTGCTGCTATGTTCTTATTTTTCGAAGCAACGCTACAGCAATAAGATTTACGCTTTGATTTTTTAAGGACAACTCTCTCACAGGGTCTTCTCGGGAACCACACATAATATCTTATATTGTGTGTGGTTTACAACGACCTTTTAAATTATACACCATACAAGCAGTCAAGATTATGTATTTTCTTCTTCGTATCGCCTTACCTCGTCAAGTTACACTGCCTCATGCAAATGCTACTATTGGTTATTTACATAACGGCCCCTTATTGAAACAAGACTGTTTACAAGTGTCCTCTAATCCTATAGATCCCCGATCTAATATTCTGCAAAGACTTCCCGATCCTCTCAAAATTCACCAACGACTATATTAATACTTATGAACTGACCTTTTTGCGAACAAACAAGAAAAAATGAGATTACACAAGGATGCAGAACAAGTCGAGTTTCTAAACTTAGCAGTGACCCCTGGGCCCCAAAACTACCCGTGAACCAATAAAGTTAGTAAAAAACTTAGAAAAACAAGACATAGGGCCAAAATACGTACTAACGAACATGCTTGGACAGGGCACGAGTTTTAGTTGTTGAAAAGATTTGTGGCATAATGTAAAGTGCGGTGGTGTCAAGTAGGTTACGAAATGTTACCGATTTGGAACAATATTTATAAATATTCTTATTTATCTGTTGGCTAGTGAGGTGGAGGTATTGGGTTCAGGGGGGTAGGACCCAGGTCTTTGTATAATGATCATGTTTATTAGTTGTATCTTGGTGCTGTTGAGAACGTATAGATACGTAATCAAATCATTTGTGCCTAAATAGCTAATATACGTTTATCTTTAAGTCATAGTATTTCGATTGCAATGGTTCTTGTTAGAATATAGTAACACTTATTGAAGACCATCTTGTAAATTGTCGGCTTCATAGCACAATGATCATTCGAAACAGGTTAGTATTTTGATACTAACCTGTTTCAAATCATACATTACTATAATTTGCTATGGCCCAAAATATAACCCAAACAATTAAAATGAATATAAATCAAAATAACATTATTTTTGAATTAAATTATTTAATTCTCAATTCTTACTTTCCGCGGTCCGCGCAGCAGTTACAACTGAATTTAAATCGGCATTCAAATTTATTCCACATTTAAAATATAAAAGAGCGCCCACGGTTTTGTCACATTCCACATCAAACAACATGACGTCATATACATAGTATTTCATATACGTCACACGCTCGATTTTTTTGTTTTCTCATTTTAGTGCCAGCTTTAAAGGAATCCAGTGAGAATATTACAGTGAGTTAAATTGTTTTAGAATATTTTTTATTGCATGCACTTTGTGTGGAACGCTGTTGTTTAAAAAAGATTTTCGTGACAATTTTATTAATTAAGTTTTTTTTGTTTATAATCCATATACCAAAATGGGTTTTGTTACTAACCTCTACTAAAGTCCAGCTTATCTTCTGAATAAACATCTCAGGCGATAAGCATAGATAGTCTTTGGATAAAGACTTGATATCTACATATAACACCATTAATAACTTATGTCACTGTGAAAAATTGACAAATATTTTCTTGTTTTGCGTTACGCCTACAATGGTATACCTAACGCTGTCCATGGAAAATTTCTAGAATTCGATATTTCAAATTGAATGCACCAATGCTAGTACTGTAGAATTTGTTCGCACTGGTAAACCAGTAAAACTTGGCAAAAATCTTTGAAATCTAGGTTGAACAAAAACAAGAAATTAAAATCTTAATATATAAAATCCTTGCGTTACTGACTGACTGACAGACACGCTACAGCCAAAACTATTGGGCGCAGAAAGCTGAAATTTGGCATGTATGTTCCTTGGGGACCGTAGGGGTGCACTAAGAAGGGATTTCCTGAAATTCCCACGGGATCGGCCAAAACGAGTAAATTTAAAAAAAAAATGCAGGCGTAGCTGCGGGCTTCCTCTAGTGTGTTTATAAAAAAATAGACTTCTAATTAAAAGTTAAAACAATTATAAAGTTTAACAAAACAGGGACGATTTTTCACAGACAGTGTATTTTTTGTTCAAACCTTTTGTAATATATGGAGCTCATAAAAACCGTATATTAATGACTTTTCTTATTACAGACTTAAACTGTTCATCGCTTATTTTCTAAAAAACAACGCATTTAATGTTCAATTAGAATAAATGTTCAGAGTAAAAGTTTTAGCTACTTAATTACTAAAAAATAACAAGTATTCAAGAAAACACTACTAATTAACATTCACAATTAAAAGGGCGATATAAATCTATTAAATAGTTTTCATGGACTCGCCGAGATTGTATTTTTTTCATTCATAAATATAATTAGTTTTCATTCGTTAGTAGAATTATTGAAACTTCAAACAAAATAAAATCATCATTCAGAAACAATTTGAGTAAAATTCCAAACCTGACTTTAAATAATATATCCTATATATTTTACTCAGCGAAGACTTGTACAGAGTATCCGTTTAAAACTTGGTTGACTGAGCTCAAATGGCGTATTCGACACATTATAAGAGAATTCTAGACAGTTATCGATTTGATGATACGACCACACAGTTCAACGAAGCATTCTATTAATAAGTGGGAAAAATATACAATCAATTTTTCTCATGACATATGTGTTTTGGGCTCCAAATGATCATACATTTATAGATAGTCTGCACGGTTGGCGTAGTGGTTTAAAAGGCCGCCTCACCGCTTGACACTGCGCTGAGTGTTGTGGGTTCGATCCCCACACGAGGCAACACTTTGTGTAATTCACAAATTGTTGTTTCGAGTCTGGGTGTTCATTGTGTCCGTTAGTTGCATGTTTGTAAAGTCCCCCGCGACAAAGGATTTAGTTCTAATGCGGGAGTTGTCTTTTTTTTAAAAAGAAACAAAGATACATTTATATTGAAATGCTAGATCATGTCAAAGCGTAACACGTGTTTGTGAAATAAAATAAATATTAACGATATACTGAAATATACTTGAAATCATCACATATCTAACTAGTAGGTACTAACTCAATTTACTTTTTATTCTGCGGTGTATACGCATCTAATACACGTAGCGTACACAATCGAGAACGGCTCCTTTCATCCAAGCCGCTTTGATTAAACAATTTCGTTGCGCTCCCAAAATAAAGTTTTTAATCTTCGGATGTGCAGGATATGACGTCACAGTGAAACAGGGCTAAACAAAGACTCGGAAACGCGTTCGCTTTTTTTTCTTTTTATTTTGATGTTGACCTGTATGAAGGATCGGATGCGGGTGGCATAAATGATTGCGCACGGATTCGTTGCTATCTGCATTTGCGTGGGTTTTATAAACGTGTAAACAGCAAGTAGTTTTTTTATGAGTGAATATTAATTTTTGTCCGTGTGGTAACGGATTAAGAATACGGATAGTCACCACCCCATATCATCCCATGGGTGTCGTAAGAGCCGACAGAGGGAGCATATTATGCAGACAACAGCACTGTAAGAGAAGGAAAACTTGATACAAACCCTATACCAACCCGTTTGGCCAGCGTGGTATAGTAGGCCAATTCCTCCTTTTAAAGGAGAGTCCAGCAGTGGACTGTTAAAGGCTGATGATGATGAATATTAATTGCCTAATAAAATCAAATGTGAGGCTTTAGAAACGTGCCAGTAACCTAAATAACATATTGTTTTTCTATCAGGCAGTAAACAGAAATCTAAAAGTATTTACGATATAAGAATTCAAACTACGAACAAATAAGATGTCAACAATCTAAACTTTAGTGGGTTCAACAAATTGTTTTGTTGGACTAGAAAAGATCGAAAATCTTGAGTTCAGCTCGAAGGCCCTACATTTCAAATCAACTGATAAATGTAGCTGGCAAAGTCTTAGACGTAAACTTGGACAAAAACCAGGTGTTTTCTTAGAGAGATAACGATTTTTTTTGCCAAAGTTTCCAAAGAACCAAGGTCCTATTAAGAATTTTATTTCCACGATTTATCATTCAAGAGATGAGATAGGCCGGAAATTCTGATAAGTGGAAAGGGATTACTTTATCCAGGGTTTCGGAAATCTTACCCATAAATCATCAATTTAACTTCAGGAACAAGTTATTCATCAACGTATCTTGAAGCATGGTTATTACACTGCTGGACGTTTTGTTCGCTGAGAGGAAATTATTCTTTAGATCAATTAGTATCGAACGGATATCAACGCTTTATGAAATTTCTGCGAGATTTTGTAGATATTGACTGCTACCAGTTTGCTTAGTTTATTGATTCGATTTTCACACAAAAATATGAGTCAATAAGTACCTGCCGATCAACGGACGAGGCTCTGGCAAACAAAATATACCGATAAGCGGCAATAGGCTGGCCACCTATTACGTGGGATCAAAACACTGGTGAAAAGTGGGCGTTTAATATGCCTCTGCCTACCCCTTCGGGGAAACAGGCGTGAGTCTATGTATGTATGTATGTAATAAGTACTTATATGTTCCAAATCTGGATGTACTTTGCTTCAATGTTTAAAAAGTATTTTTCAATTCTAAAATAATTTCGAGATGATTAAAAAAACACTATAACATGCCTGATAATCTAATATGTAAAAGTGTAGTCTTACAGTATTTATTATCCAACTCCTCCGAAAAGGTTGGCTGATTTTTATGACCTTTTTGTAAGACTTTTTTTTATACAAAAAAGCAGGCAAGACCATGTTAAACTCCAAATAGGTACTTCATTACACCCACTCACCAAAACATTAGACAGCAAACAAAGCCTCTTCTTCCATATTTCTAAATACACGGGTTCAGTGGAGAGCATTTCAGAATGTTTGCATTTTATTACCGCAATTTCCCGCACATTACCTATACCTTGTGTACGTACAAGTTTCCTCGCACAAAAAGCTTCGAAACACCATTACATCACCAGATCTGTTTCGTTCTCGCCAATGGGCAATATGCTTAAGCACCCTCCAAACTTTGTTCTCTCTTTAATGGACAGTATATTGCTTACAGGGGCTTCAGATGTTGGCCTAGTGAAGGGAAGTCACATGTATCGATTGTTCGTGCGATATTGAATTTAGAGATGTGCTCCACTGGTGAAAGCCGGACCTCTGGAGGAACATTATGTAGGTGTATTCTTTTTTAATAACAGATACGGTTTGTAGGTAGCTACGTACCAGACAAAACGTACATAACAAAATACTATTATGCTAGTTGCAACCAAGATGCCTTGGAGCCGGTGATCTGCTTTCTTGTTAGACTTAACAACTTTTCGTTATATTGACTGCTGTCTGTCCTCCGTAACCCAAGTGCATAGCCATTTGCTTCGGCTTTGACCATACATTGGTCAAACACACTGATCTAAGCCTCACTTTCTATAATGTATGTCAAAAATATTCAAGACAGTTAGGACCGAAGGCTTAACGTGCTCTGAGGAGCGCGATGTAGAAGCAAGCCATTTAATAATGACACCAGCATTAATCTTACACATTATAACAATTTACATTCATGTTGAACATTTGATTACACAGAATATCTTTTACATTGTTACGTTGATACGTAATGTAATGAGGGGTAATCTGAACTACTTAGTTATTGATGTGTGTCCGACACTTAGAACACTGGTGTAAATCCCCAGGGCTTATGAACCGTGATAAATTTACCGCATCAATGATCAACCAATACTGTTAATTTTGAATGCAACATTTAAACGAAGTTGCTGCCTAGCGAGAATTGAAGTTCATTCCCACTTGAAACCTTCTTTCAATATGCTGGGACTTAGTTATTTTCTGTAAAATTTACTGTAGAACAAAAAGTTGTACAGACTTTTAAATTAGCCTTCCAGATAGGGTCGGAGATAGAACGCAAAATATGAAATATTATACCTGGAATTTTCCCAATTACTGTGAAGGTCGCAAAGTAAAAATTGTAGATCAAATTGAGGATAAATGTTGATGAGCATTTACGTATGTATTTCATATTTAGATTATTCTAGATAATTTTTTTGGTTGCTGAGTCGCCGTTAATACAACGGGATAAGTGGGTTGATCATGAAAGACGTTTTGAACGGGTTTTGTTTTCTTTCAAACGTTTTGAAGACGTTGTGTTTAAAATAGCAACAGAGTTCGAGAGAACTCTCGCACAAGACTGCTATGAAAGGTGTTAATATAAAAACCAATGCGTATAAGCGATATCGATCTACCTAAACTAAGCTAAAGTATTTAGTTTGACATACCAGGATCAGGTTTAGTCTCATCCCTTCAGTGTAGCTTCACACTATAAGTAAACTGAACAAGATTTGTATATCTTGATATCTAATTAATTTAAACAAAATTTACCCAAGTGTGGTAACCTGGTGGCAAGTGGTCCTTTGGGTATAATTTTTTATTGACATAAAAGTTAGTCAAAAACGCAAAGATGGAGCTATTTTTGAATTTCTTAGTGGCTATCAATCCGAAATAAATCTTGAACTAAAATAATCCTACTCACGAGGAAATGAAGCGCGTTCAAAACATAGCATCCGCGTAAAGTGCATCTATCAGTAATTGTCAGTATCCTATTAACCCATAAAACCGTGCTCTAATCGAATTCCATTTCGGTCGACGTGCACACGAATTCGAGCAGCAATTTATCGTGACCATCACTGACCCAGAACCCGATATCGCGCCCAAGACAGTAATTTTTAAAAGTTTCACCCCTTCATCTTTTGTGGTGACGACGATCGCATCAGAAAATCGTTTTACGCATACAACGAGGAGCAATGAATCTTTGTCCGATCTCACGACAGATGATAGAAAAACTTCGCCTTTTCAACATTCATAAAAGATTGTGATTAATCAACGAATGTCTTCAATCTAAAATGACTACCTAAAATGAGCGGAGCTGGGCCTTCACACTGGGAGAGGAGATAACAGGAATTTGCGTGATACAGCCAAAAGCTAAGATGCCTGTGCAGATAGGCACTGCTTACGTCACAAAATAAAAGGTTCTAGACTGAAATTGGCGTCCGTAAAACCAAGGACAGGGAGCCTTAAGAGCTTGGATTCCACTTAAGCCTGATCATTTTTTCGGATTTAGTATTTCTGCTTATCAAACTTAAATGAGAAGAAAAATGGAGATATCTGGCGAACTATCAATTGAATTAATTTAGTTTCGTGACTCCAGCAATTTTCGTTTAGCCTTAGTACCTGCTTCAAGGAATGAATATAGAAAGGATCAACTAGTATATTTTTTTGTAAGCGATATTCGTGATAAAATACCGTTCATATCTAAGAGTTTTATTAAGGTGGTATATTTTTATAAGGTGATATTATAGACCTAAATGTGGGATAAATCATTTGCAGACTCCAAGCCATTTTGTTCGCAAAATATGTAATTTGGAAGATACGAAACGCCATTTAGCAGTACTTTGCAGATTAAATATAGACGCGGGAGTGAAATATAATATATTTTATGTTGCTAGAAGGATGTTCTCGAGCCTAGTGGTATTATATTATAAATTTTATTATCTCCTAATATATGTTGTATAATAAAATGTATTTGAGTTTCTTGCCATTTAATCTCAATAACAACACACTTAAACAACTATGAGGCAAGTAAAAAATGTATGGTTCGTAACGTAAGCACTTGACAAATTTACGAAAAAGAAGTCGGTTAATAAAGAGCTACCTACTTATATAATTTAATTTGTATATAGCATCATACACAGGTGATGTATATGACTACAAGAAATTTAACCAGAACAACATCTAAGCAAAAGGATGTTTATGTTTGATAGTTTCTTTATCCGTCACTAAGCAATCATGTCTATCCATATTTCGCTTACCTCAAAGGAAGTATACAAACATTGTTTCTAATAATATTAATCACGCACTGTCACGGTTAAATTCCATGTATTTATAAACATAAAAGACGAATAATAACAGACTTTCAAACAGACTGCCGGGTCTTTAAACATGCACTTAGGTTTCTTGTCAAGACACTATAATCGTTAGGATATTAAGGGTTGTATGAATATAAAAAAAGTTTATGTTGTAGTACATGCAGCCAAGTTTATAATAGAATATTCCAAAAACAGATTAAATCGTTTCAACCGCTTTACTGTTATCTAGATGAGCCATTTTCATTTCTTCCTCTTTCATTTCTTCGCTAAATTAACACGGAACCGAACGCGAACCGAAATATACACACTTAGAGCCATTGCTCATAAAATTAAGGATGCTACTTTATTTGTAAAGCGGAGCGTCAAGCGGGGCGTGACTCAATAAGTCAATGTGGCTAAAGCGTGTCACGGAGACTGTTCTCATTCTGTAAGACTCTATTATATTATACTTTAAGGTGTGATCGTACTACAACATTAAATAAATTACATTTCCTGTGATACAGTCACATTACATTAAAATAGTAGCAGTTGAGCAAAATATCTGACAATTAATGAAAATTTGCTCAAAATGTTTTCACCGTATGAAGCGGAAAAAGAGGATTTTTAATCTGATGAATTTTATCATGAATTTCAGAGAATTTTTTCGCATTAAATGTGTGTCATATTTTATTTATTTGTTCGTAAAGAGGATGTCCTCAGCTACGCTCGCACATTTTTATTTTATTTTAACCGTTTCTGCCCGATCCTTTCTTAGTGCATCTCTACGCTCCAAGGAACATACATACATGCCAAAATTCAGCTTTCACCCAATAGTTTTCGCTGTGCGTCGTCTAGCAGTCAGTCAGTTTCGGAAGAACTTTGTATGTACAGATATGGTTTTTGACAAACTGCCGCTTACCGCTCCAATTGGTTCCTCGTTGCTATATTACTGCGGCAGACCCGCGTAATAAAGGTATTCATTTATAATCAGAATCTGGTCGTTAATCTCTAAGTCAATCAGGTTCCCCTGTGGTTTGCTCCTCATATTTTAATAAGGTACTATAGAATGAATAAAAGTGCTGTAAACTCCGCATGAGGTTGTAAAGTGCTCGTGTAAAATGGACTTCACATAAACTTGAGATTGTTATGCTTCGTAAACATTTTTGAGGAGATAGAAATTGAAATTTTTAACTTTTTATGACGTGTTAAGTCTGAGGGATAAAGTTATGCTTCTAGTCTCGGAATGGAGAGAATTATGTAAAATGTGATATGCAGCAACTGTGGAGTACCAATGGTCGTAAACATATTTTCTATGGTCGTGTACGTTGTTTAATGCTTGTAAAGTGCTTTAAGATGACAATGCTATTTCGAAAACTATCGTCTTCCTATTGCTATCCCAGTTACAACCCGTGGTCCGCTTACTAGTCTAACCTGATTTGTCTGAAAGTTTGCTTTTCCATAGAACGACTTCCTGTGTGACCTCTGCAACCCAAAGGGATAACGATATTCTATAGTGTAGAATAGTGTCCGTTTATTCAGAGGTACTTGCTTCCTATATCGACTGTCAAAGATCTTCATGGCAATACTATTTTTTGAAAATATTTATGAAACTTGCAACAATTTAACTTTATCTTTAATACAAATCACATGTCTGATACATGTCAAAACTGCGTAGAAATCAACAAAAAAGTAATTACATAATTTTGTAAAAATATTTTAGATTACACGTATTTTTGGATTTTCTTGATCCTTTGCAACGAAGTGCTGTTTCTATAATATTAAAAGTAGCAATTTTTTTCACGTATACCGTAGTAAAGAAATTCACATGCACACGTAATTATGCTATAATTTACGAGTGTATATACTTACAGTAAACAAATTAAACGTTACTTAGCCTATAACTTCTCATGGCCCTTTCGTCTCTCCAGCCTTTCAAATGATTACAATTAAAACAAATAAACTTTATTGTTTTAAGCCATTACCATTAAGTGTTCGTTAATTTGTCGGAATTTTACTTGAAACCTTTTCCATTTACGATTTATTTGCTACAAATTATTTCATACAACTATAAAGTGGTGTTTTCACTGATGTTCTTCGTAATCCTTATTTATTTACTTATTACCTTACATGGAAATTAATTTGTGATATTCCATTTCGAAGCAATATTTGGAGCGTAAAAGTCAAACAAATTTGATTGTGAAAGCCACGATTCCCATAACTCATTCATATTGTATTAATTTATATATAAACGACATCGAATAAAATGTCTGCCGACGACGTGAAGTTAATATTTTTCTGTTTAATTTTGGATGTATTTAAAAATTTATTTCATTGTAAATTAAATTTTATTTGCACGAACGCATCGTTGAAATAAATTTAATTCTACACCAAAATAGTAATAATTCAATTGTTACATCATCGGTGCTGTTACTTATTATAGCCAAATTAAATGTATCATCTCAAAAAATTTAATATTCTGTATCATTTATTTACGACTAGTTTAGTCCTACCTACCCTAGACCTACCTACCTAGTCTAGACCTACTTTAGTATTTAGCTAGTAAAAACATTCCTATAGAAACTCAATTGTCTACCAAAGCCAGTGACGTGTTACGTTGTCTATGCTACGAGCAGAATTAGCCGCCTGTATGTCACCAATATGTTACCAAAACATTTGTTAAATGCAGAAGGATCACATTTTGCATTAAAAGCTTTGCTTATACGCTGACAGACATAATGGTGTTTCATTATTGGTGAATTCAATGTTTGGAAAAGTCGGCAAGCTATAGTGAAAAGTAAAGTCTTCGAGCCAATAAAACATAATCTATACAATCCTAACGATGTAGGGATTTAATATGGCAAATAGTAGTAGCAACAGATTGCGAAATCTAGACTATACTTACCTATATTTATGTATGTAATGGGCTTTGTACTTAATTTAAACAAGCGTGATATCGCTTCTATCCACACCGACATTGCGGCATACTGCAAAGATCTAGATTTCGCAAACAATCTATTGTTACGTAAGTTACCTATCTGGTAGATCAACCCATCTAATAGCTATATAATATTAGTTTCATAAAGAAATCAATTAAATGATATACGAGTTCATAAAAAGCACATCAGGAAACGGTTAAACGATCTGACCAAACACTCCTATACGGTTGACCACAACCACAGTTAAAAAACCATTCGGTAAACATAGAGAGGATTGGTTTGATAATAAATATAAATTTAATATTGCTGCAACAGGATGCTACCTGCTATACAGGATGTTTAAATTAGATGCTAATAGTTTTATGTCTAATGAAACAACTCGGAAGCTAATAGCATTTCGTTCTTAGAAGCGGTTTAAAAGAACGCAGTGCACTGTAGTAGGTACTTCAAGAAGTTAGTCAACGGATTGACAATCATTCCCTGATCCCAGCTGATAATCTATGACACGCACATTTAGAATATTTAACGCTAATGGACTGTAATCAATAATGTAGTTTCTAGATAATTCTGTTTGAATGTAATCTAAGTGAAACTAATATATAGCGATAAAATCTGTAAACTGTAACCTAATGGAAGGAAAGAGGAACCCATCACGCACCCTCAGATTGACCACCCCAACTATTGCAATAGAAAAAGGTTGACAATACCGAACTCCTCTAAAAGGATAAGGGATATAGTATATACAATATTACAAAGGAGTTCCGCCAAGTAACGCCTGATTCAATCAACTATATCTGTAAACTGTAGTTTAATTTCAAACTTAAGAGTTTTAAATCAGCTCGTTAGTTAAATTAATCACGCCATTTAGACTCAAATATTAAGTGTCTGTCCTATAAATAACAAGAAAGTCTATTTTAAACTCTCACTACTTTTATTCATCATACAGTTTCATTAAAAGGGCTTAAATCGCTTTAACTCGCCTTTAAACACTATTAAAATTGCTTCATAAGTCTACGTGTAACTTTCTAAAAGAAGCTTGTAAGACTTCTTAAAAGCCGGCAATATAAAACGTCTACTAAAAAAATATCAAACATAAAAGGCGACTTTAATTCAAATTTTAGCATAAACACTAAACCATTTTAATTAGGGTGCGACCAGACTTGGCTTAGAGTCAACGGAGGCTGCGGCTATCTGATTCAGTAACAAAGATAAGTCAGTCATGGACCTTAACAAACTTATTTTGCTTTGTTTAAATTTGAAATTAAAATTTTAGTGAAATTGTTTAGGGTAAATCACTAATTTCATCTTGAAAGTGACTGAAAACAGTGTTGTTATAATTGTGTCTCTATTATCTAAATTGCTGAATATCCGTCATTGAATTTATGAATAGTTAAAAGACGAGGCAAGTTTATCAACATTTGTGACGATCTACTACGTCTGTCAAACAATATTAATTTATGTAGAGGCAATATGTGTCGAAATAAGAATGTAAATTTCAGGACAGCATTTGGGATTTAAATGATTGCCTCATTTGTGAAAGTGCGCTTAATGATATAATATGTATTTAAACTCATTCCACATTAGCATGTTTTTTTTAACAGTAAACATAGACCATAATAAACATGAAATGTAATTATTCAACACCACTAGCCTACCAGAAGTTTTAGTCAGATTTTTGTATATGAAATTACTGAAATGCCTCAAATGCTGAAAGGTTTTTGTCGGGTGATCACTGATTTCACTTCTTCAGGACCAACACACGGCTGCATTATACCCATGGATTTACCTGTACAAATTAACTAAACAGGTAAGCGGCCACATGTGCCAACCTGCTCAGTTTTGCAAGACACGCTCGGGATAAGGGTAGCAGGTAAATCTGTACAAGACTCAAGATTTATATAATATGTATACGCTTTGGCGTATGTAGCTGAAATACTTTAGGATTCAAGCATATTTTACTACAATAATAGTTAGCCACTGTAGTAAAAACGTAATAAGCATGCTGTAAAAATGTTGTCCATTTTCATTTTGCTTGCACAGCAGCTAAACAATGCACCCAACTCTATTACGTACGAAATTACGAATGCATACGTAGGTACTGTGTATTTTAGTCATAAAAGTCTGTCTGCAAAACTATAAAACTGCAAACAGCCTGAGAATTTTAAGTACTATACAGACACTGGACATTTATGATCTAAATATTTGCCTTACCTGGTCGTAACTATGCACTACTGAATATGAATCCATGCCCAAGGTAGTTTTAGAAGCAATAAACCGTTGTTTGAGTGGCTAAGATAGTTTACTCTTTAGGCTGGTTACACATTGGGCGTGCGCGTTCCTTGAGCGTGTGAACGACGTGATCGCCGCGTGAAAGCCGCGATTGATAGAACGTTGCAGCGAACGGTGTCACAGAGTGAACGCTGCGCGCACACCGGGCGTACGCTGACAATGTTCTCGGTGAGTCGTGAAGACTGCTAACTCACACTTCGAAAGCGTGGTTAACTATGTCTTAACTCATAATAAAGGATGCCCTCAGTAATTAGTCTCTAATAATGATGACGTAACCTAGTACGGAAGCAGAAAATAACTATGTTTGATTGCTATTATTCTTCTATTTGTAAACTTAGCATGCATTTACTAAAAAAGTTCTTGGATCTGGTATAAATCAATAAATATAATAATAATATAATATTCTACCACATACACACATCACCATTTAGTCCCAAACTAAGCAGAGCTTCTACTATGGTTATAGATAATGGATAAACATACATATTATATATAGAAACACCCAGACCAAGACAAACATCCATGTTCATGTACACAAAAGTTTGACTTTAGCGGGAATCGAAACCACGACCTTCGGCGTAGCAGTCGCTTACACTTCCGCTGCGCCAACCGGTCGTCAAATATATGTATATTTGGAATGCAAAATACAAATAGAATCTTTATGTAATTAGATCTTATTATGCATTGAACCAATAAAATAATTTATTATGCTTTCCAATTCGATTAAATGTGATGTGAATAATCAAATATGAATAGAAGCATACTTACTTTATTAGATTAATACAAACTCGACGGAATTAGATAAAACTTCGTCAAATACAATTGAACTTCGTTGAATAGATTCTGAAAGACACAAGCAAAATCCCCACATAATTTACTGCGTAAATTGATGGACGTATATTATAAATTTTATAAATTAATCAAAATATAATTTACCTGAATTTTATTTTGTTATCTTGATTTAAAAGCAAACGGACAACAAAGTGATCATAAAAGGGTTCAGTTTGTTCCTTTTTACGTCTACCTAATGTTATAAACCGAATGTTACATTATAGTACTTACAACTTTTTTTAAATATTGATCAAACGGACACAGAAACAAACATAAATCGTACATGACGAACAGTTTTACGCATATATAAATCATATTTATAGTTGGTAGTATGTCAAACCTTTTTACTACCAAACACTATTTACGAAGATAAATATAGTTAGTATAATAATAATTAGTATAATAATAATTATGATTGTAGTATAATAATAAATAAGTTGTAGATTGTAGTATACTTAATTTAATTCATAAATGACCTCGACCGCTAACAGCAACTGCAATTTATTTACAGCTGCTTAAAATATCAGATAGAAAATCAAATAAAATATAAGACGTAACCAAATGAATACCATCTCTTATTTTTGCTGTCCCTATAGACTAGGTATAAGTCATAACCAGAGGTCGGAATTATATTCTGTGATTTACGTGCTTGCAACAATTTCATCAGGCATGAGAATAATATGGATATTACTTCATTATTTATTAAAGCAATATATTTATAACAGGGTACGGTATAATCGACGGCCGTGATAGCCTAGTGGAGATACCAATAGACTGCCATGCAGATCGGGTTCGAATCCACGGCGCGCACCAATGACTTTTCGGAGTTATGTGCGTATTGAATTGTTAATTATCGTTTGTCCCGTGCCTCAGAGAGCAGGTTAAGCCGTCGGTCGCGGCTGTCATGAAGATATTTGACAGTCGTTATAGTCGTATGTGTCGGGCATCAGTACCTTTAAATACACTGACACTCGTCTAAACCATGGAATATCGCTATCCCTTCGGGTCGCAGAGGTCAGACAGGCAGTCGCTCTGTAGAAAAGCTAATATTTAGCCAAATCCGGTTAGACTAGTAAGCGGACCCCAGATTGAAACTGGGATAACGCTAGAAGGATGATGATACCTAAACTACCTAATAGTTGCAAGTATTTGAATAACTTTAGCATTTTATAAGAAGAACGTTATTCAATGTGGTCTTTGAAAAGCTTTTTCCTTTTTAACTATAACATTGTTTATTCTGTGTTGTACATCATTTTAATAAATCTTCTCAAGCTTTGGCACATGTTACACGGCCTTATCTAATCGCGGTGGCAAAGATAATACATATTGCTTTTGGAAATAGAAGAAAAAAATGTGCATATCAACAACACAAAACAGTAATTGCGACATTTGGTGATAAAAACACAATTTCACTCTAAACCAACAATTTTTAGGTACCTACTAAAGAATATTTTCTGCGTTCTGAATAGATTTCGTAAGCATCTACTGAAATAAAAATATGACCCCATCGTTAGACTGAACTTTTAGATAATGTTCGAATCGTGACGATTTATTTAACGCCTTTTCAATATCACTTTATCGATCCCTCAGACCGTATTGCACTAAAATGTGATCATTTCACGCTCTCTCCTCTAGTTACATGCCTACACAATATGACATATATTCGTTACCTCTTAAGAATAAATCTCTTAAGAACAAAATAAGCATGTTCCAGTTGGTGCAATTTGAACAATAGTTGAAGGAAGGCTCCTTTTCAGTAGGTATGAGAAAAGTCTGATCATAGTCCACTAATATGAAAAGTGTGAGATAGCTCCACTTATTTAAGAACAATATAATAAACCTGCAGGTCTGATAGTTCATCAGACATGCAGGTTTTTTTTCTTTTTTTTTTCTATTTATTTAAGGAAATTTTATACATTAGTGTATATGCCAATTCCATCGTAACCTGATACATGCAGTATACAAAAATAAATGATTTTAATAACTAATAACCTAACTACATTGATGCGGGCTAAAAACCATAAACATGTTTATTGACATTTCGGAGAGAGGTGATGATAGCAAACTATGAAACATGCCAATATTTAGTCTGTTGAGGTTAAGAGCCCTCATCAATGACTCCCGGGCCGTTTAATACCGGACACATTCCGTTAACAGGTGATGCACGTCATCTAACACACCACATATCACACAGTTAGGAGATTCTGATTTATGCATCAAAAAAGCAAACTTTGACAACGGCATGTGTCCAGATCTCAAACGGAATGCTGTTACAATATATTTCCTTTGTAATTTAATATTATGAAACCATCAATTACCAAACAAATTACCAAACCAAGATCTGTAATGGGATATGGCATACCAAACAATGGCCTACTAACTGGGTGCATTCATCCATCCTTCCTCTTCACAAAAAGGGATCGGTACGCAACTGCAACAACTATAGAACAATAGCTCTAATATCACATGCAAGCAAAATTCTTCTCCATATTATAAATGCGAGATTGCGATCTTTCCTCGACTGGCAAATACCTCGAGAGCAAGCAGGTTTGGTCAAAGGTACGGGTGCCAGAGAGCCTCTCACAGAAGATCAACGTAAAGTAGCAGTACTTTTCTGCTGTGTTTCGCTTGGTGAGTGAGAGCGCCGGAGGCCCAGTCCCTCCTTCCCATTCTCTCTTCCTTTCCTTTGGGGATGGCAGAGAGAGTGTGAAGGTTTAGGTGAGGGGGCGGTTACCGCAGCATACGTTGGACCAGTGAAGTATTAGTGGAGTCATTGTGTGGGTAGTGGGGGTCGACCCGCCGGCCAGGGAGACCCGTAGAAACGGTGTTGCCGCTGGCCGCCCGCGGTATAGTACAGGGGCCCAACTGGGACTAACCATCTCGGGAGGCTGCCCCACCAGGCCGCGCATAATCACGGAGTGGCTCGTCGTGCCGGTTGGTGACCGGATGGTGGGACCCGGCGACCACTTCCGGGAGGGTACGGGGGCCCTTCCGTCCGGCGGATCGGCCACTGCTATTCTGCACAGTCTAATGACGAAACAATACTCCACGCTTTGTCACGCGCCGCTGCGGTAATTGCCACCTCTTTTCACGCCCCTCCTTTCTTCTTCCACTCCACTATGGCAGCAAGCATTGGTAACGGTCACACAGCGGCGTCAACCTTTCCCACCCACACGCTACTTGAGGTGGAGTTCGCCAACATCCGCGGACTCCATTCAAACCTCAACGCCGTCCACCACCATTTCGAGACGGCAAGGCCGGCCATGCTTTTTCTGACGGAGACTCAAATAAGCCGCCCTGCCGACACGACTTATCTGCAATATCCCGGCTATGCCCTTGAAGAGAATTTCTACGCAAAAGCCGGAGTATGCTTGTTCGTCAGGGCGGATATTTGCTGTCGTCGTTTACGCTGCCTAGAGGACCCCTCCTTTTCCGTCCTGTGGATACACGTAAATCTGGGTTCATTAGCCCGGATTTACGTGTGTCTATACCGTTCCCATACTGGAGATGCCGAGACAACTCGACTTTTTGATTACCTGAGTCAGGCGGCAGATGAAGCGCAGGAACAGTTTCCGACCGCTGAGTTGGTCTTTTTGGGAGATTTTAATGCCCACCATGAGACCTGGTTGGGCTATCCCAAAACAGACCACGCGGGAAGGGCTGCTCACGCATTTGCTCTCACGCATGACCTGGCCCAACTGGTACTCCAGCCCACCAGGATACCAGATATTCAGGGTCAAGCGCCCTCTTTGCTGGACCTTCTGCTGACGAGTCATCCAGACCAGTACAGTGTGTCGGTTCAAGCCCCATTGGGCTCCTCCGACCACTGTTTGGTCTGCACTTCAGTGCCAACCGCTGCGCCTTCACAACATGTGGACGTAAAGCGACGCTTATGGCACTACTCGTCAGCAGATTGGGATGGCCTGCGCAGTTATTACGCGTCCATTCCGTGGTCTCAGCGTTGCTTTGGTGGGAGGGATCCTTCGGAGAGTGCGTCTGCTGTTGCTGGGGAAATTCTATTAGGTATGGAATATTATTTTCCATCCACTTTTGTCACCAGCAACAACAGAATTCGGCCCGGGTTCGATCGCGAGTGCGCCGATGCTGTTAAACAAAAACAGTCGGCGTACCGTGCTTGGATCAGGGCTCGGTCTCGTCGCGATCCGAATGTCCATCTCATCAAAGCGGCCTATAACAGAGCCGCTAAGGTCTGCAAGAGGGCATACACCAGAGCGGATGCACAGCGCGTTGCACGGTTTGGCCAAGAACTTCTGTCGCACCCTACGGGAAGCCGTGGATATTGGCGGCTGGCCAAAGCCGTGCAATCCAATTTCTGCCAGTCTTCGCTGCCACCGTTGCGATGCTCTGACGGATCACTGGCTCATGGGCCGCAAGAGAAAGCTGACTTGCTTGTCAATCTCTTTGCGGCCAACTCCCGAATCGATGACCGTGGTTCGCAGCCGCCATCTATAAACCTCTGCGGCCACTCCATGCCTGATGTTCGCATCAGGCAATGCGATGTTCGCGCGATACTGCGGTCTCTCGATGTCCGGAAAGCTAGTGGTCCCGACGGTATCCCAGCGGTTGTTTTTAAGAAATGTGCAGCCGAGTTGTCTCCAACGCTTACACGCCTGTATCGCCTGTCTTACTCCTCTGGCGTCGTGCCGCAGGCTTGGAAGGAGGCGAACGTACAACCGATTCCCAAAAAGGGGGATCATTCTGATCCAGCTAACTATCGACCCATAGCTATAACCCCTATTCTCTGCAAGGTATTCGAACGGATTATCAACACCCAACTCGTTCGCTACCTAGAAGATCGCTCTCTTATCAATGATCGACAATATGGCTTCAGACCGAAACGATCAACGGGCGACCTTCTAGCGTATGTCACTCACCTTTGGGGTGAGGCTATGGACAGGCACGGGGAGTCGTTGGCTATCAGCCTCGACATCTCCAAAGCCTTCGATAGAGTCTGGCATCGTGCGCTTCTTTCCAAGCTTCCGGCTTACGGCTTGCCACCTCGATTGTGCAACTGGGTTGCTAGCTTCCTGCATGAACGACGTGTTCGAGTTATTTGCGAAGGCTTAAATTCAAAGTTTATGCAGGTAAATGCTGGTGTGCCCCAGGGATCCGTCTTATCGCCCACACTTTTTCTTCTGCATATCAATGATATGCTCACTTTCGGGAGCATACATTGCTATGCAGATGACAGTACCGTGCATGGACGGTATCTCGGCCATCCTGCGGCTAAGCAGGCCGACATTGAGGAAAATAGGCGAAAACGTGTCGCTGAGCTTGACCAGGTTTTGAACAGCATCTCGAATTGGGGTGCTGAAAACATGGTCGAGTTCAACGCCAAGAAGACACAGGTGTGCGCATTTTCAGCTAAGTTATTTTTTTTTTATTTATTTATTAATACACTTAATTGTGTACAGGTTGACTTAATGCCTTGGGCATTATCTGCCAGTCTACCTTTGAGCGGTGCTGAGACACGTAGTAGGTGTATTAAATACTTACTATAATTACAATATTACAAATAATAGACATAATTATGTATAATAGTATAATACTTAAATAAGTAGGTATACATACATACACTATACATATATATATACAATATATATGCAATAAATACATACATACTATAATATAATATGAGCACTAAAGAGAGAATACATAAAGCCTCTATACAGTAACTACGTAATAATAAGTAATGTAGATAGAAATAAAGATACGAATCCTATGACACATCCGCTGGTCTTGCCAACAGGAGCTCCTTTACTTTCGCTTTAAATTTGTACTTGGTGTTGCACATCCTGATTTCTAGAGGGAGGGCATTCCAGAGGAGAATAGACTGTACGAGAAAAGAAGAATGAATAAGAGATGTGTTATGAGAAGGGATAGTAAGAAGAAGATTATTAGACGATCGCAAGTTTCGGTCGTGGTTAGAATACAGATACTGATATTGGCAAGTTAAAAAATTTGGGGAAGAAGGAGACGTAAGAATAGTATAGAGGGTAGTGTGAGCACGCAAACTGCGACGATGACGAATAGGAAGCCACTTCAATTGGGAACGATAAGTAGACACATGGTCATACTTGCGAAGATTGAAAACGAATCGAATGCAGTTATTGAGAAGACGGTCGAGTTTGTTGAGACGGTCTGCATTCAGGTCAAAGTAACATACATCACCATAGTCGATTAAGGGGAAAATCAGGGTCTGCACAAGCATTGTCTTGGTCTTGGATGGGAGTATGTTCTTGAGGCGGTAAAGAGTCCGTAGGGTGCAGGTGACCTTTTGACTCACCTGGGTCACTTGAGTTCGCCAATTAAGTGTGGAATCCATATATAGCCCAAGATTTTTAACCACAGGGTACCAGTCTATGTCCGTACCGTTGTATATGATGGTTGGCAAAGCTGTTGTGTTTAACTTTCGTATCAGGCCTTGGCTACCCAAGACAATAGCCTGACTTTTATTTGGGTTTACAGTTAGCCCGAACCTTGTTGTCCAATTCTGTATTTCCGCCAAATCCTTGTTTACCATGTCAATTGCCCTAGCCAGCGACTCTACATTTACCTGGGTATATATCTGCAAGTCGTCGGCATACAAATGATGGGAACACTGAAGATTTTTAGTTATGAGATTTATAAAAATAGAAAATAACAAGGGAGAGAGAATACCGCCTTGAGGGACACCAGCTTTAATGTCAGCCCATCTTGAGTATGACCCATCAAGGTGTACTGACTGCTGACGCCCTCGAAGATATGTTGAGAACCAATCCAGAGCCTTAGGTGAAACCTTAAGATAGGAGAGGACGGATAAAAGGAGGTCGTGACTGACGGTATTGAAGGCATTGGAGAAGTCAATTAGAACCAAAACCGTTACTTTGGAGTTATCAATGCCCTCTCGAATATCGCCAGTCACTTTGAGGAGAGTGGAAGTAGTGCTATGGCCAGGTCTAAATCCGGATTGGTATTGACTCAACAAATTATGCCGGTGTATAAACCGGCCCAATTGTTTATGTACACAGGCCTCTAGCACTTTTGAAAGGAAAGGTAGAATGGATATGGGTCGAAACTGGTTGGGAAGAGAAGGATTGGAAGTCTTGGCAAGAGGGATAACGTGGGCTTTTCCCCACAAGGACGGAAAGGAACCAGACTCAAGGGAAAAGTTAATGACGTGGGAGATCGCCGGCAGGAGTTGGTCCAAGATGGTAATGACCATACGGCGGCTGATGTTGTCATGTCCCACGGCATTAGATTTTATGGAAAGGATTATCTTTTTGATATCATCCAAAGTCTCTGGAGAAAATTGGAAAAATTCAATGTCGAGTTCGGGTAAATTATTTAGGCAATTAACTGCCAGACACTTGGTCTGATGATCCAGTGGAGTGGAAGTGGTGAAATATTGGTTAATATCATCCAAACCAAGTGTCAGACGGAAGTCACATCGATGCTGCTTGCCAATACCAAGAGTTCCAAGGAACTTCCAGATATTGGCAGGCGATGAAGAAGTTATATTGTTGAGAATATGTCGGCATTTTGCATTTCGCACCATTTGATTACACCGATTCCTTGCAGATTTGAAAAGCGCCCAGTTTTCCTCGCACCGTTCCCTTTTATATTTCCTGAAGGCCCGATCCCTACGGCGCATTGCCATTCGGACACCCACCGTAAGCCAGGGTGCTGGAGGACGCTTCAGCTTGACCCGCCTCACCGGGGCATGCACGTCGTATAAACCACAAATCGTGCTGTTAAAAATATTTACTTTTTCATTAACCGTGGAGGCAGAAAACATGTTGTCCCAATTTAGCATACAGGCATCCTGAACAAGTTTAGTAACATCCATGCGACCAAAACAACGCATGTAACGGACTTTGGGAGGGGATTTAGGAGGTTTTAAGCGGTAAGTAAGGAAAATAAGGTCCTGACGGGAAAAACCAGGAGCTGGATGTTGACCGTGCGATGACACTAGGGAAGGATTTGACGTAAGGATCAAGTCGAGCCACGTGTCCACCCCACTGCTATTGTGGTGGGTGGCCTGCAATGGCAAAACGTGAAGGCTGGCTGACTCGATGACGTCGAGGAGTTTACTGGAACGACTAGAGGTGGGAGAAAGGAGATCGGTGTTAAAATCACCCATGATGATGTGATGTTCATACAGTGACCCTATAGATTCCAGAATCGATTCGAGACTGGAGAAATAATCGACAGTAGGGGGACAGTAGACGACGCCAAGAACAGCTTTCGCTCCCTTGACGTCAAACTCAAGGAATAAGTACTCCGCAGGCGAAGAAACGGGATTAGAAGATTCGAGGATTTTAAAAGAAAAAGAACTGCGGAGATAGATTGCAACCCCACCCCCTCTCCTCCCGACTCGGTCATTCCGTATTAGAATGAAGCCGGTGAGAGAGAAAGAAGTTGAAAGAAGAGCAGGTTTGAGCCAACTCTCTGAAATCAGGATGGCATGTACATTGACATCCGCCACAAGATCCAGTAAGTCACTGAAATGGCTCGGGATGCTTTGAGCATTTAAGTGACAAATGTTCAACGCTATTCGACAATTATTGGCAAACGTAAGTCGTAAGCAGTCACTCAAAGCACCATCAGCAGATGCGAAACTGTCATTATCAGAAGAAGCAGGTGATTCGTCGGCAGACCAGTATGTATCATTGATGGCATACATAGATAAAAATATATATAATAAATAAAATAAATATTATAAAAATTAGGTCAAAGTTAAACTACCTTAATTAAAAACTTAACTACACTGCAATACGGGTACCAGCACCACCCGCCAGCTTACAAAAAATAAGTAACCGAGATAGGAACGATGAAAGTTGTTAGATGCAGTTTCCGAACGCAATAAATAATTATTAACATCATTGACATTAACAATTGACAACGTCACTTTGACAGTTACTTGTTTTGTTGTTTGTACGGGGAAATAAAATATTGTGAGTTTGGTGACATCTAACTATAACAAAGAATTGAGAAACAATAATTTATGAAAGTGGGTAAAGAAAATTATAAATGGAAACAGCTTAATAAACTACAGTTCAAAGCAAATATATAGAAAGAGGGAGTCTCAGTATGGAAGTTGTAAACGCTAAAATAAAACTATTTACGTTTGTGGACTGTGCTCGACGAACCGGCAGTTATCTCCATTCCTTCCCCAACCTTCTCTTCTGGACACTCCACTGCCGATACAGGACAGTCTAAATATACTTGGTATGGACATACGCCGCAATCTCAACCAGAGAAACTACATTGAGGGTGTCATTAAATCGGCATCTCGAAAACTCGGAGTCCTGAACAGAGTGAGGAGGTTTTTCACGCCGGAGCAGCTGTGTCTATTATACAAGACTCAGGTTCGCCCCTGCGTGGAATACTGCTCTCATCTCTGGAACGGCTCCGCTCAGTACCTGCTAGATGCCCTTGATAGGATGCAGCGGCGTGCTGTCCGTATCATAGGTGACCTTGAGGCTACTAAGTCCCTTGAATCTCTGCAATTACGCAGGGACGTAGCCTCAATGGCTGTCTTTTACCGATTGTATCACGGTGAGTGTTCAGAAGAACTCTTTCAACTCATCCCACCCTCTCCTTTCCTATCCCGAACAACACGTGCCGGGTTAAGGTGCCACCCTTATACGGTAGATCAGATACCGTCACGTACGAAAAGGTTCGGTACGTCTTACCTTTGCCGTACCATAAAAATGTGGAACTCACTGCCAGCTCACGTGTTTCCTTCCTCCCTTGATCCTGGGTCCTTTAAGCGGGGCGTGAAAAAGCATCTCTCAAGGCCGTCAAAGTGAGGGCCATCATGTCACATTGCTTAACCAGCAATTGGGGATGGTGGCCTTCCCAATAGGACTTCACTGTCAGCTTACCATCAGGCAGCGTGAAGTCAATTTGACAGGTTCTTTCTAATAAAAAAAAAAAAAAAAAAAATATAAACATTCGGCTCATCGTGGAGAAGTGCTATGAATACAACACCCCAACTTTCATGTGTTTCGTGGATTATCAAAAGGCCTTCGACTGTGTCAAATGGGAGAAACTATGGCAAGTGCTATCAGAAACAGGCGTTCCTGCCCATCTCGTAATATTGATACGTAAGCTGTATGAATCAGGATACGGTACGGTAACTGTAGGAGATGTAACATCGAGCCGGTTCAAATTTCACAAAGGCGTTCGGCAGGGATGCGTGATCTCTACTATTCTCTTCAATATTTATGGAGAGTACATAATGCGCCAGACATTGGCGAAATGGGAAGGTGGCACTAAGATAAATGGAGTCAAAATATCCAATCTCCGGTATGCGGACGACACCACCCTCTTAGCCTCATCCGAAGCAGAATTGGCGGAATTCCTGAACCGTTTAGAAGCCGCCAGTTTGGAAATGGGCCTTGCTATCAATAAATTTAAAACCAAGATCATGGTGATTGACCGTTTTGCAACCATCCAGCGCACTAATCTTCTGCAAGAATACGAGACCGTGGATCAGTTTCGGTATCTTGGTTCGATGATTACAAACAAAGGAAACAGCGAGCCAGAGATAAGAAGACGTTGCGGCATGGCTAGGACAACAATGACAGAACTGAGCAAAGTGTGGAGAGACAGAAACATCACAAATCGAACAAAGATGCACCTCGTTCGTACACTTGTCTTTCCCATCGCCCTCTATAGTGTCGAGACGTGGACAATCAAGGCAGCCGACAGACAGAGAATCGACGCCTTTGAAATGTGGTGCTGGCGCCGTATGTTGAGAATACCATGGACAGCCCGCCGCACAAACGTCTCGATCCTAAAACAACTAAAAATAGAGGATACTCAGCGCCTGTCTACGACCTGTTTGCGACGTATAATGCAGTATTTTGGCCACATAGCACGAAGAAATGACGACGGTTTGGAACGCCTAATAGTGACAGGGAAAGTGGAAGGAAAAAGACCAAGAGGCCGTAGTCCCAACCGATGGTCCGACCAGATATCGAAGCAACTGGCGATCCCGTTAAGCACTGCTTTACATCAAGCAACGGATCGCAACCGATGGAGACAGCTAGTTGACAGAATCAGAAAGAGTCACGATCCTCAGCACTGAGGGAAACGACTGAAGAGAGAGATTCTGAAACCAAGGTATGCGAGGAGGTTCACATTGCAGCGTTTTATACCAAATACCCTTTTCTGTGGATGTTTCATCGAAATATTCTTTCCACTTGTCATAACAATGTGTTTTGTATTTTGGTAACAACTCTGTGTAGTGTGGTGAAATACGGACTTCATATCCGTCTACTGCTGCTTTTCTTGCCAATTTGTCAACCTCCTCGTTACCCTGAAGACCGATATGTGATGGAATCCACTGCAACTTCAAGCTCACGCCCACATGCAGGTTTCGTCACATTATTTACATTAAAGTTGGCATTATTAAAATGGACAAATGCTTATGGCGAATATATGAACCGTTTGTCTGTTTGTTATTTTCTGTTTTTTTTTTTGCACAGGAATACTACTACAAAAAGCTTACTCGCGACAAACTCGCTAAAAAATTGTGCAAACATAGCTCTAAATTATATCGCCACATTCTATAATTACTGAAACGATTTTAAGATTTATGAACACTCACTTTATAATGATTATGCAGTAATTAATTTCCAGTCTTTAGAATTAAAATCATTTATTTCACTGCCTCGTTGGTCTCACGACGTAAATGTGCGCGTGGGTTTGGGAGGTCTCGGGTTCGATTCCCGGGTCAGGCAAAGTGTTATTGGGTTTTCCCGTTAGGAAATTCTCAGTAGCAGCACGGAGTCTGGCAATGTGCCCGGTACCGCAATAGGCTCGCCCCCTATTACGTGGGACCTAAAAATTCATGGCAAAATGTGGGTGTAATATTAAACCTCTGACTACCCCTTCGGAGATACAGGCGTGAGTCTATAAATAAATAAATATTTACCGTTATACAAACGATAATTAATCAACAATTGAATATGCACTTAGCTTCGAAAAGTTAGCTGTGCTCATCATGGCACGCTTTGCTATAGAAATATTTCTAGGATAAGACTATTTTTAAGGACACCTTGACTTTGAGAAATCTTTTCGACAACAAAAAACAAAAAGTCATTAAAACCTATGTTAGTTGATAGATAGCAAACGTCAACAACCAAATTATATAAAACAACAAATTACTATTACAACTCCTCAGAGACACATTTGTCCGAACTAAATAATAACTGTCACTGAATTAAATTATGTAGTCTACGATTAAGTAATGGAAAATGTTAATAAATTTCATTTTGCTCAGTCGAGTTTGAGTGATACGTCTTTTATCCTAAGAAGGCTTAGGCTATGTTGAGAGGGTCCCTAGCCCATTAGCCGGATTGATTACGAAACGAAAATGAGAGACTAAATGAACATAATATTTAAAATCCAATTTTCGAAGTCCTTTCTCCTGTATATTATTTTCATTCTAGCAATATCCCAGTTATACTTGAAGGCTGTGCGCACTTTCTGTTAAAAAAAATAGCAATATTTCTACAGAGTCACTGGGATTGGGCATAATGGGTTAAGTACAAAAAATTTGCGGACGCAACTTTGAGCATCGATAACTGCGGAGCACATGTATGAAAACCAACATTATTGTGTACATACAAAGGTTTGTAGGTGTGGGGTATTCTTCAGACATAATCACTGGCATTGTTTCATAATATAACAATATTTATAGTAAGCATTACACTGTTCTTCGAAGTGATAATATATAGTGGTATTTGTTCGTTATTCGAAGAACTAAGCAAATACAATTATGGCCTACGTGCCGTCCGTGTTATGATATATAACACATGACATGTCATAGATAATACAAGCGAAGTTCGTTATATTATTATCACGGATGGACTGCAGTATTTGTGGTTAGGCTAGTTTTGACAGTTTTGGGCTAGTTTTGTATTGACATAAATTATTTGAATACTGTGTATAGAACTCAGTATAGAAGTTGTTATAGTGTCTATGAATGTTATGGTGAAATACAAGTGCTGCAAGTCGTTTTTCGTCGTCCTAGGTTGCATCCAAGACTTTTTTTTTGAAGCCAAATTTGACAGAATTTATTAACTTTTACACTGACGACATAATTTATATATATTAATAGAGTATCATTACTGGTTTAGTGTTGACGTACCTGTGTTTCGTCAAAGTAACACCCATATTTTCAGTCGGGGCTAAAAAAGCATTGTCGCAGTCAACTCTCATCGAAATCATTTAAGGCGGCACTTGGACCTTCTTTCTTTTAGACATTGAAAATAACAAAAGGTAGGTACATAGTCAAAGAAACGTAAATTAATAAACTTGTTAATACAGCAACAATAAGTACAACTGTACCAAAACTATATATCACTTGAAAATCTGACCCTAATTTGAAATAAGTAGGTACTTAATTTAATAGTCTAGTAAATAAAAGGTAATAAAGCTAAGCGACGGCATAAGTTCTAAATCAAATGTTCTTACACTAAATTAACAATTTAAATAAATAACCTTACACACAATAGCGGCATTAAATTTTAACGTATAAAAAAACTGAATGTACATGGGCTCGCCCACTCTGCTTAATTAATTATTATTATATTCATGAAGGTATAAATGAATATAATAGAAGGCAGCGTTTCTCAAACTAGGGGTAGAAAACCCTAAAAGGGAAACTCCGTACGAAATAAAGCGAATGAATAGGTCAGATCAAGTTCAAAACCCCGAACGGGCAATGAATGTGAAAATTTTCACGAAGTATTTCCCAAGAATCTCACAGGTAGAATATATGCTTATGTAGGCAATAAGCTATAAGGCTTATGTGGGATGTAATAAGCTACTATATCAGATAATTAAAATATTGACCAAAAATACCACAAAAGAAGGCGTCTACTCCATCGACACAAGTAACTTATGTAAAAATGAAGAGAGAAGACAAAGATGTTAAGGTATACGAGACGGGTTACAAGAAGGGGTCGCATACTATTTCACGTATTTTGGAATGTTACCGTTCTTGGCTATAACATAGAAATATTTGAGAAACAATGGCACAAAGGGACCCCAGAATTGGCAGTTTACTCAGTCGGATTTACACCTGCTTTTGTTAAACTGGCCGCTTTAATTAAACCTTATAGTGCGTGCCAAATATTAGTGTAGTGCTGCGAAAAGATTAAGGGATTAACATTGTGTCCCTGGAGAGTTGGCTTATGTGAAGTCTAGGTTCGTTTAAATAATGTTACATTATGAGTACTTATTACTTAAGTTATGTATGAATGTTAATGTTACATTATGAGTACTTATTAATCGTAGGGTTAGGTACTATTTTGGTGTTTATCGGTGTTTGACTTGTTCATAATGTACCGAATTCATTAATCATAGTTTTTGCTTCGTTGTAAATAATAAAGAACACCACGACCATATCTATCTACAGCTACTAAGTATAATGTTGTATTTTCTCGTGGTACCAATAGATCTAAACTTATTTCAATTACTCTAGATGTCCAGTGATCACGAAAAGTGTAGCAAGTATTTCACCTTTCCTAAAAGTAAAAACAAATATTATATTGATAGTTAATAACTATGTGACGATTGAAAACCCTTAAATTATTTCTATTAAATAAAATTAATAGGTCATTTTACTAAGAGATGAAATTTGTAAGCCCGATAAATTCTGCGAAGAAAAGTGGGTGAGCGAGACTACAGGTAATGAATATGGTAAGTAATAGAAGAATAACAGCTATTAATAATTTAAAATAAGTTAATTATCGCGAGTAAGACTCGCACAATCACGATGTGTACGAATTCTCCGTGGTCCAGTGAACAGCGTATACGTCTGCTGATCAGGCGGTTCGATTCCCGGATCGGTGAAAATGTTACTGAGTTTTCCGAATTTTCAATAGCAGCACGGAATCTGGCAAAGAGTCCGGTAACTGCAATAGGGTTGCTCCCCACTACGTGGGACCTAAAAAATTTATTGGCGAAACGTGGGTATAATATTGCATATCTGCCTACCCCTTAGAGGATACAGGCGTGAGTCTACAAAAAAAATATATACAGAAATAGTGAAACTTTAAAGTCGATTAACATGTGTAACACCATATTGAACATTATTAAGCAGCCCATTAGCAGCCTACGTGATTTGATAAAATTAATAGCCGATAAATAAAAGTATAATTAGTTACGCCACAAATCCATTAAAAGTTGCGGACCTACATAGCTTTTTGTAGAAAAATGTAAGGTTGTAAATTATTGTGGCAACACGTCTAAAATGGCAAGTACTTTATGTAATACCGGGAATGGTGGCACACAGTAATTAGAGACACAATTAGTAACGAAGCATTGGCTGGACCAGGTCAACCACAAATGTGGCGGGGTTAGATGTGACAAATCACATGCGTTGTAGCATGACCATGGATCTATACTATTAATACTATTAGTATTAGTAGTAATTGCTTCGTCTTTGTGAATATAATCTAGTATTAAAAAGTAATATGATTTTTCCATGGAATGGTAGTGGGTTCGATGCTGACGTTACCACTTGCTAAATGGATGGGATCGAACCTATTATCACTTGTGTAATTATTACTTTTCTATTGACATTTTTACTCTTTTGTAACGGGGCGAGTAACTATTCCAAATCGAAATAGTTTATCAAAAATAGTAGCGACTGCCTCCGTGGTCCAGTGGATACCGTATGCGACTGCTGATCGGAGGTCCTGAGTTCGATTCCCGGGTCGGGCAAAAGTGTTTACTGGGTTTTTCCAAATACTCAGGAGTCTGGTGATGTGCCCGATAATGGCAATAGGCTCGCCCCTATTAGGTGGGACCTAAAAACTCATGGCGAAATGTGGGTGTAATATTTACACCTTTGCCTACCCTTTGGAGATACAGGCGTGAGACTATAAATTAAAAAAGTGGCAACTTTAAAAAAGTATAGTCACAAACAAAGCTGTGACTTTTAAGAAGCACTTGTCAAAATAGCGACCGCTTAAGTCCATCGAACAAGATTAAACGCTTTCTTCATCGTTTAGGTATAGACTGGTGATTGACCGCAAAGAGTCAAACCCTTTAATGACCCGAAGAGCACCTAAAGCCGTCAGTCATGTGCAACAACAGTGGAGTCACTGTTGCGTAGCTGACCTGCAAGGGAAAGGGAATAGTACAAGGAGCGACATGAAGGAGAAGGAAAGAGTATGGGGCCACAAACAGTCTTCTCGATAATTGCCCTACACCGATCAAGGATCATATCAGCCTAGAGACGTCCACTGCTGGACATAGGCATCCCCCAAGGTTATCCACACAGACCGATCTTGAGCCACCCGCATTCAACCACAGATAAAAGGATAACTTTCCTAATCTAACCTAGCTCTTTTATTTTAACCCCTATAACTTTATTCTCGTCAAAAATATTGAATAAAATAAAGTCTATTGGTGGAGCAATAACGATGAATTTTACTGCCAAGACTTTATATTTTATGAAGCATTAGTCACATTTGCATAAACTAAGCACTATCTGAAATGGATTTTGTGAATTATGAGTTATGAAACTTTATTCCTTCGTTTGGTTACACCATCCTTTCGTGATGTTTCTATATAGACTGAACTTAGCCTGAGTTTGTAGACGTTTATTTTAAGAGAAAATGAGGGAAAACACCGCACCGCACTTGCCTCAAATATTGGCAAAATTTCAAAATATTCCAACCTATTTCATCTGATTATGTTGAAGTCACATTGAAGTGGCAATGACTTGATTACTTTGAAAATCATTTGCGACTGATATTTGCACTGTCACTTGTGTCAGTGCAAATAACAGTCGAAAATGTTTTTTTTAATTTTGATTTTTTGGTTGAAATTTGAAAAAAATTGTAATGATCTAATCAACTTATTATAATGCTGCTATTATAATAAATTAATTGAATCATTACAAACTCAAAAAGATAATTAGAGAACGAAGTAAGTAAGCTACTTTGTTTGATGTATAAAGTTTATTTTTCATCTCACTCTTGGTACGAAATATCTTAATGCCTCAGAACCAGCCAGTCAAATATACCTATGTCTATCATGTATAATGTTGCGAATATCAGCTTGTGTTGTAAACAACTAAACTCATTAGTAACAACACAAATATCAATCAATCAATCAGCATTATGCTAGACATTAATCACCTTAAGAGCTTAAACCTTAAGTCTTAAAACTCATCGAAAACTTATTTATATAGTCTGGCAATTTTAGTTGCACAACAATCTGTCTGGACTATGAATATCTAAAAAAACACGTAACAATTGCAATATTACGTGTTTTAGATAAGCACAAGGTAACCACTTACGGCAAGATATGAATGTTTTGTTACGAAATATAATGTCACATAACAGTATGATTCGTTAGACCGGCTTAAAATAAAATCTGCTTCGGAATGCCACAGCATAATTATGTGCACTGAATTTTTAACTCTATTAGTAGAGTAAGTAAGCATTAAATTTGATTCTTCTTTGTCGTGATTTTTATATCCCCCACACTGGACGCATAGCCCATGTTTGTTGCTTCAATGGCAATATATCGTGAAGGCAACAAAAGCAATGAGCAACAATGAGCGATTCAGTCTGAATGTTAATTGCTCTGTCGCTCCGCTGCGGAATTTCCTGCAATTTCACTGAATTCCTGAGGTCGCCTGTCAGAGAGAATTTTGAAGTGTACATCGAGAATATATTTGTGTCGACTAGTTAACTACTGTGACTATTTCGTTCGGAAACTGCACTATACAGTTAGCAATATAATTTGATGACAGACGCTCGAGAGATTGGCAATCAGTTTTTCGTATAAACTAGACTCTTGGTATGTTTTATACATTTTATAATTTTATAACATTTGGGAATTATTTTATTAATGTGATCGAAATTAAACGAGTTTGCTAGAACGACATAAAATTAGATTAAAATTATATATAAATATTTGACAATGTACCTGCTCAAGGGTTTTTCAATGTTCAGCTTTTTCAGAATTATATATTTTCAAAAACTCGTTCACTGGAAATTACCAATTTACCACTGCGCTGTTCGAGATATCAAATTTCTGCATTACTTTTCTTAAATGAAATCAATAGAGAATTTCAAAATTTATCAACCGCAACTTGGAATACCAGCTGTCATCACTTCAGTCCTTCCGCTTAATTTAATCTTTATTTACAAACAAGAAACCCTATATAATTAATTATAAAACCCACTCATAAAATCGAATGACTCCCATTTCGATTATTTACTACTACAAAGTCACTGTCGCTTAATTAACCGATGTTCGTTCATAAAACTAATCTAACCGTAGTATTTTTTCAACAAATTCCCGAGAGCGTAGCGACAAGATGAACACACAATAATTAGCTTCATAAATCAGACGGGTGACGGACGGACAGAAATACCGACCGAGATTAATATAACGCTAACTAGTCACAGAAATAAAACCGGGTACACACTAGACTATGCTCTCACGGAAGACGAGTTGTTGAGCCATACTGGTTTGCGTTTTGTCCAGTAGGAACGCTTGATGCTCCAACCTCTCCCAATTCACCAACTTGCGTATTTTTGTTATTCTTTTCTTAATAATGCGTTCCTTTGCATTGTTTCTGTCATGAAACACACATTAGCTTTTAATCTGCTTTGCTCTTTTAATCATAACTGGTTATTGTAGTGGGCCACAAAAAAAAAGGATAAAAATAAACACATTGACCATACAAACATCCATGTTCGCGCACACAAATGTTGGATTTGAGCAGGAATCGAACCCGCGACCGAGTTGTCTTGGAGTTGGACGATAATTACGCTGAGTACGTATCTTACATGAATAATTATTATTGCACCTACTACTAGTTAGAATGTTCTAGACGCCACATTGAAATAGTATTGCGGAAGAATAGACATTAATTATTTAGTTGTCACCTCACTATTATTATGGCGCCAGCTTTGCATAAGGAATGATAGTAAATTTGATTAATTTATAAGTCCTAAGGACTGTAAGTGGCAGCGTCTTTATTCAAAGGTTAAGATATAAACGAGCTAAATCCTTTTAACACTATGCCTACGAGTCCTTATTTTGTAATATTAATAAAGAATGGGAAAATAATATATTTATTTTCTGTCTGAGTGTAGCCTAAATTATTTAGATTAAAAATTAAAGCCGGTAGTGCTTTTAGAGAAATACAGAAAAACGAGAATGAGACGGCGAAAGAAAGAAGAGAAACAAAACATTTATTAGACAATTTTACCTTGTTAGTGTCCCCAAGGTTAGGCTGCCATGCCAAATTTGAGCTTCTTGAGCCCAATAGTTTGCGATGTCTATCAGTCAGTAACGTTAAAATTTTATATATACAGAATTACAGATTACTTCCGAATGCCGAACACTAAAACAGCTTAAGAAGGGAACTATTACTTTATTTTTAATTCAATTTCCACAGACTATGGTGTTAATCTAACAGCATTTCCACCAGTAAATATTTATTTTATTCAAAACAAACAGTTATCAGCATTGCCAACACTAAAGATACATTTGTATTCTAACTGTTCTCCCCTTTGGGTACACCATCAAGATTATCGTTGTATTATTTTATACTTATCCGATTGTCCCATCGCCTTTAATAGTACGACTGAGTATTATTACAATATTTAGTTGGATTTTTCCCAAATTACTTTTCAACTTCTCTTCAAAAGTATTTATAATTTTTTTAATATGTTTTAAGATAGTTTAGAGGATCAACCTCTAGGTGTTACAAAATTTGCGTTAATTATTTTCGAGTACGGTCGTCTTTCGTCGAATTTCGTCTTCCATTATGGCAGCGGAAATTATGTAAAATCTGATGTTTTTGACACCGAGCCATCGTCGCTCACGATATGTGAGATGATTCCCTAAAATAAACAGACAATTAAAATCAACGCAAACGTAAGGAGAAATATGATTAATTTATTATATAGAAATATGGAAGCAGAAGGAATCCTTGTGTGGAACGCTTTAAAAAAGTTATTATAGCGAATACATAGAACATTTTAAGTAACACCGACTAATTTGATTGCCATTTATTACATACCGCTAAGGTTTATCATTTGCAGCGGGCGCTATTTAGATGAATGATGCTAACCCGTCAGTCCCAGATGCAGGGCAAAACGTGTGAGTATATATAAAAGACTTTCAGGCTAATGGACTCAAACAATTCAGTATGAATCTAACAGGCTCGTACGCTCGCACCTCTTCGATATCTATTTGACAACGTACAAATTTAGTTACAGAACTGTACAAAATACTGTAACAGTTGATGAAACCTCATCTAATATTAGATGAATAGCACATTAACTAAATTGTCATTACCGATGACAAAATAATCACTTCAATAAGATTTGCGGGTATTTCGAAAATAAACGACTCACGGACCTAAGCCCGGTGTCAACCGTATCTCTTTGTGCCGGGGTGTTCTCAAAATAACCAGCGATTAAGTGCACTCACGCCCGTGCGCGTTCCGCACAATCACTTCATTTGGTCGCACGCGCAGCTAATTACTTTATAAATAAACACGCACACACATTTACATGTGTCGTAGTGTGTTATCACCGACAGATGCACTGGATTTCTGAACGTGTTCATAATTTATTTAAGCTGTACCTACACAACTTGCTGATCAAATAGAAAAAACATGAATTATATAATTATCTTCTAGTCTTTCCACACCCGTTACTGCCAAGATTAGGTAGGTATTTAAAATTATAATCTTCTACACATTGATCTATTACTTACAACATGTTACCTCTATGCTTCTACAGCTATAGGTATGCCATTCTATCTATCTTCTATAATATAAAAATGAATCGCTGAATGTGTTGCTAAGCGCAAATCTCGGGAGGAGCTGAACCGATTTCGCTAATTCATATCGTCACGCCTTTTATCCCCGAAGGGGTAGGCAGAGGTGTATTTCTACACCCACTTTTCGCCATATATACTTTAGTCCCACGTAATAAGGGGCGAGCCTATTGCCGCACCTGGCACATTTCCAGACTCCGTGCTGCTACTGAGAATTTCGTGACAGAAAAACGCAATAACACTGCCCGACCCAGGAATCGAACCCGGGACCTCCCGATCCCACGCGCACATTTATGCCGCGAGACCAACGAGGCAGTCGTATACGATTTGATGTCGAGTTTTCCGTCTCTACGCAAAGATGGTATTTGCATCGTGTTATCCCTTAGTCGCCTCTTACGACACCCACGGGAAGATAGGGGGTGGTGACACTTGTATTCTATGCCATCAACCACACGGCATTTCGCTAATTCTTTTTTTATAATATTCCTAGAAGTACGAGGATGGTTCTTACGGAGAGAAAATATAAAAAAATGGAATTTACTTTTAGGCAGTATGAAGTTCGCGAGGTCAGCTAGTACCTTATAAAAAAAATCTTAAATAATTTTAATGCGCTCCTTTTTATATGCTCCCATTATTGAGCATCACCGTCGAAGCATTTTTGGATACCGGATACTCAAGCCGAATGCTTCTGATTTAGTTTGCATCTTCTCACGTCTCAACAGTACAGACATGTATTTATGGTTTGACATTATTAAAGTACCGTATAATGTAGTAACATTTATGTACATCACAGTTCAAGCCAGCCTTTTATAATCAAATACTACTTTTATGTCCTCATCTTCATCAAACTCAAACTCAAACATGTTTACATACATACATACATAGACGCACGCCTGTTTCCCCGAGGGGTAGGCAGAGACTACGGAACGCCATTTGCAACGATCCTGACATATTTATTATTTAGCAGACAAAAATGCCTGGAATTGAGTTTAAAAATTATGAATTTTGACATTTTGAAATTAGTGACATGATATTTTTATTTACATTTGTAATACTTATATTTTTACATTTTGACATTTTTAATTTGACATTTGTAATTTTATTTATTTTGTTTTGACATTGTTTGATTTGACATTGTTATTTTATTTATTTTCTTTTGACATTTAAAATTACTTAAGTAATATATTATTATTCATAAATTGACATTTAATAATTTTTTCTGACATTTAATAATATTTTCTGATATTTTATATATATGACATTTTATTGTTTAAATTTTTATTATTTTTACTTATTGTTTGCAACATGTATTTTACTGTGTATTAGCATGTAAAGTTGTGAGTACGATGTGGGCATTATTAAACATATAAACAAATAGTTGTGGCAACCTGTCTGATGGCTTAGGCTGACATGCTTATGCATACACCTTCTGATGGCGTGGAGGCATAGTGATACAGATCGTGCTGGCTTCCTCAATTAAGGTTGAGCCGTACGATTGCTGTTGAATGCGGGCCATCAGTGTGCCGAGTCAGTCAAAAGCGTCAGATAATTTCCTGCATTGTACTTGCATACTAAACCCTTTTTTGTCTGGACTTTAAAAGATGAAGAAAAGACTAAAGAAATTGAAGTGACAAAAAAAACAATGACTCTGAGTTTGTTTCGGCCTTTCTTCTCAAGAAGTCATTTAGCTAGGAAAAGCCGGCTTCATCTAGAATAGGGTTTTGACATGTATAAGTGTTGTAAACAACCAAAATGCAGAAATAAATATGTCTTTATGTCTTTATCTCTCTTGCTTCATTCACTCCCATCAGATTCCTCATGCATGCTCTTCTGTTCAGGGTACTTTTCACCTGTCCTGTTTTTAGGATGTCTCCAATCTGGTCCGAGAACGTCCGCCTAGGTCTTCCCCTTCGTCCTGTCCCTCCGACACTTGCCTTATATATCTGCTTGGGCAGTCTTTCGTCAATCATGTTTATTTCCATAAAAATGTAAAAAAAAAATTGGACACATCAGAAAGTCATAGATAAATATAAGAAAAAAAGTAAGTACCTATATATGCATATTTACATAATTGAGCATTGAAAGAAAATGCCTGTTCAGAAAGTAAAGCCTCTGAGAAGAATCAGGCAAGAAACTCAGGGCCACCCTTTTCATCGTCCAGCCCTGTATATTATAAACTGTCCCACTGCTGGGCACGGGCCTCTTCTCACTATGAGAAGGGTAAGGACATAGTCCACCACGCTGTCGTAGTGCGGGTTGGCAGACTTCACATGTATTTCAAGAACATTATGGAGAACTCTCAGACATGCAGGTTTCCTCACGATGTTCTCCTTCACGTTTTAGCAAGCGATAAATAAGAATTCAATACCCACATAACTCCGAAAAGTCATTGGTTCTCGCCGTAGATTCGAACCCGGACTCTCTCCGTAGCAGTCTGTCGGTCTCTCCACTAGGCTATTGCCACTCTCACTTTGATATCACGCGTATCTAAAGCTATTTTGTGAATGTAAATCAAAGCCTTTGAAGTTGTTTTATGTTCCAATTCATGCATATTTTTATTAGGCTGCAGTTTCACTACAAGCCTGTATAACGAATGGGCTTAGGGTCTATTCTCAACTATAAGTTTTCACATGTATTTTAAACTAGTCATTAGGTTAGCACCTAATCTTCTCATACGATATATGTTTTAATGATAAGCTCCGAATACTTTCAAACTTTCACATTCGAAACCTTTAGATGTTTGTTTATTTTTATATTGTCCCATATTTTGTACAATGTCTTCCTTGTCAAATAGCACTCCATGTTGCCCTTAAAGTATAGGATACATTGTAATTTAGTTATTAGAAATTCTCGTTTACATTCAACCTGTGGGAACCATATTATTTTCGTTCCATTAACCGAGGTTACCTATCATCCCTCCATGCGTATATACGCACGTCCATAATGGCTGCCAGCCGGTACGGGTACCCGTAATATTATATCAAACCTTAAGAAACATAATAAGTATATATTACTAATATTTTCGCACCACTTATCGACCACGAGGAAAAAGTATATTCTCGTATATTTTCCTGTTTTGTTTCAAATTTTATGAGTAGGAACATTTTGATAATTTTCCGAGAAATAAATACAATGTAATATCGGATAAATTGCGTTTATTTCAAAGAAAAGTTTTCCTTTTTTAGGTACCTACTGAAATATGTTGAAAATTAAGACGTAAGGAATATATATTAAGTCCATCGTTGGGTGAAACGGAGCTCATCAAAAAGTTGTTAGAGGCATTAATTTGCGTTATACCTACTACCACACCCGGTAACATTATAACTTATATAATATTTGAAAATCTTTGCATTTTGACTATGTACTATTTACCTATATTAATTTACTTATTTACTAAGATCTTACCCTTACTCCCGGGTACATAGAAAACCTACTTATGTGCCACTCTATGAGAGAATGCGAGTTTTCCATGGCATTACCATCCATACGCCATCTTCGAACTTTATATAGTATATGAAGCATAAATAAATAATAAATAGTGTGTGACAGAGATAAAGAAGAAAAATCAAAGTGACAAAGTTTTTCTCTTTCTGACATTACGATTAGGTATACATAAAGCTAAAATAGCAAAAGAAAATGCTATTCGTACATGTCTAAAATTTCCCTTTATTGGTTACGAACAATACAAGAACAACTCCAATTTCGGCAGCAAATATAGTATTTATGGCCGCTTGGCATCAGTTGTCTTGCGTAGTTAGATCTAACTTATATCATTATAGGAAAGAAGCATGTTTTATAGGAAGCTTCATCAGTATAATCTGTGGCCTATATCGTGTATGCGGGACAAGTCTCTTTGTTAAGAACACAGCAGAAGCACACACGGCGCACCACAAAGTTACAAGAACAAGCCGCACACCAAAATACTCGAAAACTCAATTCGTTAAACAAAAGCTGAAACCACGATTGTACTCAATACAAAGATACTTAATTACATAGGGGCGGTAAACAAAAAGTGGCTTTATTGTTAGAGGAATAAGGTCGAGAGTGTAATAAGTGGTTAAGTGCGCTGCAGCGGGCTAATGAGAACAGAGATGACGGCGTACTGCAGCATCAGTTATTACTGCGTACGTTGTTTTCAAGCACTCGTATTGTTTTTTTGACTGCACGATAGAGTTTTGAGGTGCTCAAACCTGTGAAAAATGCACAAATATATACTCACTCATATATAAGTCGGAACTGACGCAATGTTTTACCAGGCTGAGAGCGGAGAAACTCGTTTTCTCTATATAATCTGATTAATTAGATTGATGGTTAGAAACCTAATTTTCATTTTGATCATGAATATTGCTGTTCTTGTAATGAACTCTTCTGTATCACTGAAGCTTGAAACAATGATGGTATATAGACATAGACTTCAATTTGTGTATCAAATAATTTGTGTTTTTAATAAACACGAATATAACGAGATTCAGAAATAAATGAACGCAAAACGCATTTATACACAGAAAATATAAAACTGCCAAAGAAGATGATAGTATAAATAGAAGAATATAGCGATAGTAATATAAAAATACCACATTCGTTTAAAACACAACCAATTACAAAAGCTAATACACAATCAAGTACGCAATTAATTCGAGACTATCACTGGCAGTTTAACGTTTCCAATGCCACATATTATTCAGTACCCTACCTATTTTTAAATACATTTTTAAAGTTCAAAAAGCGCTTTTCGCTAAAAGTTTTGCAGGCTTTTATTGAATGACATTTCCATAAAGGTAACGTTGTATAATCATAAAGTGTACCGGCTAATGGAGAGATATTATATCAAGGTACTACGCTGTACGAAATTATCCCATATTTTACAACAAATAGTCACCAATGATGATAATCGTGCAGTTTAAAGTGATTAACCATTTTATTTACTTATATACTGTGCTAGATAATTGGACTTCATTGCTGTTAGTGGGTTTTTGTGGGTCACACATACGTCGATAATACGATCAATTTTATTACTGCGATTTATGTAAGAAACAAGAACTTGTGTGTCTAAGTAGTCGAATAGAACTAGAGTTTCTTGAGAATAGTGATTGAAATGTATTATGTAAAATGCCACAGTACAAAATGCCAAGCATATGATTTTTTATTTAAATGTAGCAATAGTCCTTTTCCAGAAACATACCAGTCCAATATGTGGAAAACAAACCCGAGACTTCTTTGCTGCAGGTCTAACCTTAGCTATTAGTCTTGTAATTCACCAATTTTAAAAGCAAAAATATTATGCAATATGGAAGATGGTTTCGGCTTCAAGAAATAGATATCTACCTACTACAACAATTACAGAGGCAATCCGTACGAAGAACTCGAATATCCGTTTGGCGAAATTTCTCACTCGTATTGCGAAACTAAATCATGTTACCAAGGTCGACGGACACCACCCCTATGCAGAACGCGCACTAAAATTGCTTAAACTTTGGCGTCACAAATCATCGCAGGTGCAGACTTTCCTGGCTTGCTAACGCCTCATAAAACAAGCAAAAAATATTTATTACTTTGCATGGCAAGGTAATTTGTGAACTGGAACACGTGAAGAAAATGTTTTTTTTTAAAAAAGATTCGTATAACATGAGTAACATCAATACAGCAGCTTGTGTTTGGAACTAGTGATTAATCATTCTGACTGCTAAGCTTACATTACTATCACAACACACAAATCTTTGTCTGAGGAGCATTTTAGGGTGTATAAGAATATTTATCAGTTATCTGGTTGACATAGTCCAAGCTCTGCTTAGTTTAAAATCATGTGATCGTGTATGACAAAGAAATACAAGGCTACAATATACTTCCTTAGAAAAATGCGTCCTGGTTCCCACCAGTCGTCTCGTGGCTCCAAACTGATTTTAGAAGATCGTTCGAAAAGTTGGGAAGTAAAGACGTAAAAATTATACGCGAATAATGCAGCGATTAAAAAAATTGTGTTACCAATATTGTGTTAGGTAATCTAATTGAGTATGGTGGATATTTTATCCAGTAAGGAATATCATCCCATCTCCTTCAACTGATGCATAAACAATAAGTTGCGAAGGCACAAAAATATCACGGGAAGAAGATTCCGTCTCGTCTCATTTAAAAATCATACACGTGATTGTTACAAAGTTATATCATGCAAACGTTCACAAATAACACGCAACATTAAACATAAAACTCGTTTAAATATAAATAAGGTAGTTTTATTCGTGTGTTGTAAACTCGCGGATTGTCGTAAGTTTTTAATGTCGACTCGTTAAGAAGTTTGATTGTGCACACATTGTTGATAGCTTCTGTGTTGTGTTACGAATGCTGTGACATAAATACAAATGTAGGGTAGTAAAATATGAATTTGGATTTTTATGGGATGTGTTTTTCATGCCAATTTATATTTATTTCGAAAGAAATCGACTGCTTAAAGGCGTAGATATTAGAGAACTTACTGTTTAGTAGCGTTGGCTCTTGTGGGTTCAGTGCCTACGTAATGTAATACTTTGATTCTGAGCTTTCTTTGATTTAAGGTTTTTGAACTAAAATACCAAATTTGATTTAAATGGAAAAGGCAGTATATAAATCATATTTATACTTGCTTTGTCTGCCTACTCTGCGTTCAGTGGTATAGGGAAAAATGCATTGATAACCCAATGGTTAAGCAAGTCAAACCATAATTGGCATAATTTGTATGTATGATAAAATTGATAAACTATAAATGTTCTAGATTTAAAAGCTATTCGTTTACTTTTTATAAAATTCACAGAGAAAACTATTCATACTGTGAAATATGTCTTAAAATTGTGAAATGTCTTGATTAAACCTGTCAGTTCAGGCAAATTATGCTTTTTATGTTTACCACATCATTTGATGTTTTTTTATTAACTGACATTCCTGTGTGTAGGTCTTGCGATACAAGTTGTATAATAAATATTGGATAGAGGCCAGCATTCAAAATATCTATCTGTTCATTAGACTTTTTTGTCTTGTGTTCTGTCAAACACAATATACGAACTTTCAGCCTTTGCAACTATTTAAAGCACTGTTCCTAGATCATTATCTGCAATTTGTGAAAATCTCGCATTATATATACGGCAGCTATGGCATAGTGGAGAGACGAACAGTCTGCTAGGCAGGGGATTTCAAGTACAAACCCATAGCGCGCACCACCGACTTTTTGAAGTTAAGCGAGTATTCAATTGTTAATTATCGCTTGCTCAACAGATTATCATTCATATCAACAAAATAATGAAGTTACTAATAATTACGAATGTAATGAAAATGTAAACAAATCTATACGGCGGCGCTTTCTCGAGATTGTAGAAGATGACCACTTGTAACCCGATGCCTATTAAGCAAATAAATACGGTCACATGGTTACAGTCGAAACGAATCTAAAATCGGTACATACTCTATTTATTTCATTTATTAATAGCTTCTTGCATTTAAAATAATAATAATATTCTAATTACATTCACACAACACCATCTAGTCCCAAACTAAGCAGAGGTTGTACTATGGGTACTAGATAATGGATAAACATTACTTTTTTTGTAAATACATACATATTATACATAGAAACACCCAGACCAAGACAAACATTCATGTTCATGCACACAAATGTTTGACTTGAGCGGGAATCGAACCCGCGACCTTCGGCGTAACAGTCGCTTACACTCCCGCTTCGCCGGTCAATTCGGTCCGAACCGACAACCGGTCGTCGAAATGAAAATAGCAGCTTTGAAATCAACCCAAGTAAGAAAATTCTGTTTATAGGAAATCTTTGCCTGTCAACGTTGAGGTAGAGTAGAGATATAATAATATCAAGGTAATTCTTACATAGGCTTACATATATTCATCAACTCATATTATGTGTATTTTTTCATACCGTATTCAACCACATGAAGAAACTCAATCCTCCGATTTACCAAAACATACACAACCAAGTAATACGCACAAAAATCCAAAACAAATGCCTACCACATTAATAATAAAGGATGATACGTAACACCCGAAAAGCCTTGAGAAACGCTGCCATTACCAGGGTTGGCACAGTATGAACTCATATAGTATTCATTGGCGCTCGCCGGAACAAAGCAACCGATTCTCTGCAATTTATAACGGGTACGCTGCAACCCTACCCCATTTAGAAAGAGAATAAAAACCAGTCAAATACGTTTCGGGACACGGACTTTGTAGGGTTCCGTCGTGATATTACCGACATAATATTCATTTTGTCGCCCCAAATTAAGTTCAGTTAATCTGTTATTTTTATTTTATAAGTAAAATCTAATTAGATGAAGGCAGCGATAGTCTAGTAGATATATGAATAGACTGTCATGCAGAGGTGTCCAGTTCGAATTACGGGGTTAATAAGTTTATTTGAGAGTACTGACTACTCTCAAATAAACTGATACTGGTCTAGACCATGGAATGTCGCTATCTCTTTGGGTTGCGAAGTTTAGACGGCAGTCACTCTCTACAGTAGAAAAGTTGATGCTCTTTCATACTTGGTTAGACTATTGCAGACCCCGAGCTCCAAGACTTAAATCTTAAGACGCAACTGTCTCATCTTGCACGATGATGACGAAGATGTAGTAAAGACTATTTAGTTTAAGCAATTTTCATTATAACTTCATTATCTATGCCTCTATTTAAAAGTTTTATTAGTTAGTTTTAATAGTTTAAATACGACCAAGGACAATGGCCTGAACATTTAGGGGACGTAATTAATGTTTTATGTTAAATATCTATCCAAACTGAAAAAGTGTTCTCGAAAGATGTGTGAAGTCTGCCATTCCGCACTTGGCCAGCATGGCAGACTACTGCTTATCCCTTCTTCTAATCATGAGAAGATTTGAGTGCCAATTGTATATAATATAAGTATTTGTACACATTGCAAGTTTTAGAGTATTCATTATTTAACTATGGAACCCTAAAAAAGTATAAAGACGAATTGATTACTTGCCCCGAGGTCAGAGATTGTCAATATTTTGGTTAGGTACTACGTAGGTTATATAAATGTTAATGTAATAGTTGAACTAACTGCGTGTGATAGACGTAGGAATATAAATGATGTTGTGAATATGTAATGTACTACTAGTAAAACATAAGTAAATATTCTAGTGCGCCTAGTATAATTAACATATACGTCTACTACGAGACGATATAATTCATACATATAATAGTTTAGACTTAGCATCATATACGTATACCTACGCTGTCTAGCTATACGTGCTTCTACAAAGCAAAATTATCCATCTAGCGGTTTGAGCTAAGCAAGTGCGTAAGACTAATATAGAAGTGTTTCATCGAAGGTTGCAGGTTTATTGTCTGCATCATACATGGATTTTTCTAACTAAAATTAACTTGCAGATAAGTATTTATTTTTAATTGATTCACACTTTATCATAAATCTCTTTCCATACATACCGTGACATAACGCCTATATTATGAACAAAATGCTGAGTCATGACACTCATACAGTTGACTTAAATCACTACGTTTATAACACCTTAACTGAAGACCTCCCTATCGTTCAATCACCTACAAACACCTCGACGCGGAGAAAATTTCATAATTTAGGTAAAACGCTCTACGTTGACACGGGGAATAACACAGCCACAAAGAGAGAGAGGGAGGCACTTCAGAAGGCTTCTCTGTCCCCTTCTGATAAAATTCGAGTGTATGTACACGCAATATTTACCTGAGAAGGACCGTTCGTTTTTATTGGAATGCCGAAACGCACCTGGTATCTTAGAGTGATCTGGAACTGCTTTTGGAAATGGAACTGTGGTTGGTATATGTATGATAAGGTGAGTATGTGTGTGTTTAATTAGAGATGACAATGGTTTATTGTAACTCTCTGATTTGTTAGTTTGTCTATTCGCATAATTATGGATTTTGCTTGTATGTTGCGCTTTAAGCTTTTAAGTTGCTCTTACGAACTCGGTATTCTTCGATTTAAATAGTTATTGGGCTTTGATTACTACATATATCGACTCGGTCATAAGGAACAAGAATAGTAAACATTCAGAGGTCAAATATTTCAAATCTTCTGGAAAGTAGTGTATCATCATCACCCTAGAGTTATCCCGATTGCATCCAAGACTTTCAATCTATTCTAAAGAAACATCTTCAAACTTTGACATACTAAAGAAACAAATAAATTAAATTAAAAAGTCACACACATTTTTGACATATCCAGCTAGGTGTACTAATGAAATATTCTCGACACCGATACACATTTTCGCGAACATAACATGCACCACTGTAATCTCTCTGTAAATTTGTTACGCAACAAAATCCCGTGAAAGATAGGAGAAAGACATATGGTGTCGATTTGTTTCCATAAGTCATGGCACTCAAGCCGAGCACACACGTCGATCATACGTCATACATCGCTGCACACATACGTCTAACCGCATACTTGACAAACAAATAGGGTGTTCTCGCCGTTTATATACCCAGTTTGAGATGAACTGATTCTATTCGAAAAACACATACAGCGCGATATCAGTTTACATTAGTTGACTGCGTGTGTATATAGGTATTCAAGTCAGTATAATATGTTCAAAGGTGAAGACTGACGTATATTACTTCCAATGACTTGCGTGTTCCACTATCTTTGTTTTGAAACTAAGCGTCAGCATGAAGCGAAGCTGGAGTTAATCTTAATACCGCACTGCTCCAAAGTTTGAGTTCAACCACACATTGAAAAGTCCGCCAATCGAACTCTGGACTCCATGATTCGCGGCTAACTATTAACGACAATGCCTTAGGGCAATCTCAATAAACTCTTTTTATTACTGCAGACAGTTTCCTTTGTAACTGATAAATTCGCCTACGCAAAACTTCATATTTCCAAGGTCAATTTAAAATTTACCCTCGTAAAACATCCACGTCATGAAATGTCAACATACTAATATCTAAAGTTTACTTCAGGTTTTGATCCTTTATTAACATCAGTCATGATGCCGAATAGTTCGTAAACCTTTAACTGCGTATTTTTTACAACTTTCTACCGATCTTTTTGAACTTGTTGACATCCACGCACTCAGCTACGCATTCGAAAGTTGCGGTGTAGTACTCGTAGTAATGATTTAGTTTTAATAAATTAAAATCAAGTCAAAATATAAATCATGATATTTTGTATTTACTAGCCAAATATAATACTCATAACATATTCAAATATTTATAGAGTGATACACTTAAGGGGCTATATTTGCAAATAGTTATAAACTTTACTCATCTCATAAAATAATAACTTAGCAACATTAAACAAGTTGAAACTTCAAAGTGAAAAATCGTTATCTCGAGTAACCATTGGCAGATATTTTAAATTTCCAAAGCGTTCTCAAACGAATTAAAGTTTAGATTGAATTTATACAAAAAGCAAATTGCACCATATTAATGGTTCAATTCGAAAACTATAGCAAGGAAAGGCGTTGAGATTAATTATTTTTTCTTGAGAATCAGTGAGACAATCTAGTTTTTGTCGTTTCTAGAAATGGCAAACTAATTACAATTCCAATATCTTCTTAAAATTAACCTTTCAAACGTATTATAGATCTAGATAAATGTTCTCCGATGAGACGCTTTTAATTTTCACTCAATTATTGAGTTAAGGATTTCGTTCGTTTTGTATTTAAATTGAAATCCTTTTCGGTTTTATGGAAAAAGGCACATACAATGTGAGCACTGCTTTGAAATGTGCAGCATTTTTGCGAAAGTTGTGCGATACTGATTCTGCGAAAATGTAATTACTGTAATGCTAGTTCAAAGAACAATAACTAAGATCTCGCTGAATTATACAAAAAAGAGCAATAACTTCTTAAATAATTTTACATAGCCATTTACTACCGAGCACCACTTACTTTTCAATAGTGCTACTAAGCCACTTACTACTATAAGTCTTGTTTAATTTGATACTATAAATATAAAACCGTGAAAGTTTTGACGTCCGATAAAGATTTAAATAATTATCCAATCGAGACCCGCTAGATAAATATAAGTAGGTATTTGTAGAAATTTCGTACCTCACTTTAAAATGTTGTACTCTTCAAAGAGACTGTCTACTCTTAAGGTAAGAGTGTTTCATTGTCAGCCGTTAGATCGCTTAAAAGCAGACGTGACCATTGCCATCTGATCTATTTACTTTTGATGATGACCGCCAGACCGATGTCAGTCACGGTGAAATAGTATTCAACTCCGTCTAGACAGTTGTCGCTTAGTATGCAACTAACTATCTAAAGAAGAGTCGACTGCACGACTGGCGGCTAGGGGTTTAAGCGACCGACTAGCCACCTGATACTGCTGCAATTTCCAAAGATCCTGGAATCACGCCGCGCCGTATTGTCAACTTCAAAGCGTTTGTGGCGCGGATCCCGACCTGCTATCTACATGTCGTCATGAAGGAGGACTTTTGGTCGAAGAGTGTGGTGTTCCGTCGCTTCCGCGGACAAGTGCCACACGAACGCACAGCATCATCGTGCAAGTTTTATGAACATAGTCCATAAATATACTTACTTACGTATGTTCATTCTGTAAGGTATCTATCATAATTAAAAATATGTATGTCAATCCACTGTCTAGTACCCATAGCACAAGCTCTGCTTAGTTTGGGACTAGATGGTGTTGCGTGTAAAATTGAATTGAGTTTAATTGTTGTGGGTTTCAACCCCACTCGAGAAAATACATAAATTGTAGTTTTGAGTCTGGGTGTGTCAAGTCCCCAACGACACAAGTGCTTCGTTCTAGTTGGCGAATTATTAAAAATAAAAATGTGTCAGTCACTCCTCGTTACGAAGGTTAATTAACAACTACAAATATAAAGAACACGATAAAATATAATTCAGTTGCTAAGCGATATTTTTACGTGTGATAATATTAAATTGTGTGTATAAAGTCTCAATCACAGCTGAGTGCCGGTGAGTCGCGCAGATCGATTCGTGACGTGTTTGTGAATATCTGTGTCGCCGCACGACGCTGTGACCGAGAAAATTGATATTTACATCATTCATATTTTTGGGGTCCGTACGCGAAAGGTAGAAGATTGTCTTCTTATTTTTATCAGCCTGATTTGACTGTGAAATAAAGGTATGAGCGAATTAGGTTCTCACAAAGGAAAGCTTGTGCTGTGATGAGCATGATCTGTAATTGTTTTTATCAGGGCTTCATTTATTTACAACATATCATGTCCATTGCGGGATTAAGAGTTATTTTCTTTATTATCTGCATTATATGGTATTTCAAGACACATACTTACATATTATATAACTATGTTTATCAGTTACTCGTTACAATAAGCCATATCATTATACAATAATATATGTTTGGTCTTAGACAAGATAGAGCAGTTATAGATCCAAGTAGTATGAATTAAGCATAGTTAGGGCACAAGGTCACTCATAGTTGAGCTTGTTTCATAACATATTTCGTGACTAATTCACGTATGAATCGCGTGGGACTATGTGTAATTGCGCTGCTACGGCTGTCCAGCCAAATTTCGACATATTTATTTCACGAACTATGTCGGTAATTGTGACAATTTGTAACAATAATAGAGGCATAGGACAGTTATTTGTGTCATAAATAATTATACATATTCCAAGTAACAGCTTAAATTTATTACTGTTTTTGATATTTCTATTATTTTAAGGGTTTGCTTTTAGTATTATAATAACTTAGTGACAATATGTGGTCATGGTGAGTTTTGTACTGCCATTCGTCATAGGTAGCAATGTGTGCTGAGATATTGACATATGTGTAGAGATGGGTGAATGCTTAATGTGCTACGGAGCATACTACCTATGCTGAAGATGTTAGTCCCGATTCTCATCTTAGAACAAGAATCGCCTGCTAAAGAAAGAAAGATTAACTTTATAAACTTAAATGAATATTTTAGATTATCTTGATGCGTATACAAACAATTGGATATCTAGCTATCATATACACTATACAGTGCAATATTATCAAAATGCTGCCATATTTTGTGTTTTCTAATAGACTAACATTCTAACATGATCCCATCTGATCCTTGGTGTTAGTCGGAGACTTCCTAATTTAATAAATAAATAGAGGGGTTAAACTGAACGTCATATACTTAAGGTTGTACACGTGTGACATTCAAACGCAGGTGCGTAATAATCCAATCATGCAAAACAATGACCGTGTGTGCAAATGAGAGTGCCCTTGCTCTGTTTATAGGGAAGATAGGTGGTTTTAAGAAATACTTGGCTTTTTAGATAAAAAAATTTAGGAACTAAGTAGATGTATTAACTTTCTAATGAATAGTTCCGTCTTTTGGTGAAAATTGTATCGAACAGAGAGACGGACGACGCGATGGAAGACTTTGTATAATATTAATGTATGTGGTGTTACGAAGTTAGCTATACTACTAACTAGAAGGAGGATCCTCTGACTATACTAGTTGATCGTGTCTTTAGGACCACAGCGACTATGGCGTTGACAGACGACTGTAGTAATCACGTGTGAATTTTTTTATAGCGCGATGTATGATTCTGCTATACTATGGCTAGATTTCGCGAATGTTTCTATCTTTATTTCTTTTTTTTAGACTGCCTCCGTGGTTCAGTGGATAGCGTATGCGACTGACGATCGGAGGTTCCGGGTTCGATTCCCGGGTCGGCCAAAGTGTTACTGGGTTTTCGCTTTCCTCTATCTAATGCATAAACCTTGAAAATCTGCGACTTTTATCGTACATAAAGGTGATTTACCACCAGAGTGGCGAGACGAGACTAGGCGAGAAGAGAATTGAAATCGCACTGACCCTTTTCCACTAAAAATTGCCATCGCGAGCTCGCGCGTGACCGCCGCGCTGCCCGTAGGCTTCATTAGATAAAGATATAGGTACAGTGCTGTTTGAGTTAGTCTTGCAATACACACGCAATTTCTATCGCGAGAAGCGTGTTTCTGTCGCAAAGTTAATTTATACTCTATGTCGGAAGCAATACGGTTCATTTTTACTCAAACAAATATTTCAATTCACGCCTCGCGTATTCTCGCCAATCCACACTGTTTCCACCAAAGATGCGCTGGGCGAGAATTGAAAATTTGCCATACAAATTTCAATTCTCTCCTCGCCTCGCCTCGTCTCGCCACTCTGGTGGAAAATCAGCTTAAGGCTAGTGGATCACATAGTAACTTCAAAATGCCGCCGGCTACCATTCCAGTGCATATATGCTTATCACTTTTAAAATTAGGAATTCTAAGAATATTATTTATTTAAAAAGACATATAGACATAAAAAGACAAGGATAACAAGTCAGGCGGGGTAACGGCGCCATATTTTTTGCATAGATGAATTCAATGCAAAATATTTTTCTTTCATGCTGACTTACAAGTGTATATATTTTAAATTGTCATTGTTTGGTATGTTGTAGCTGCAAGAAACGACGATTCAGTGTAATCTATCAACATTTTTATGATATTTTATAAGAAATTGGAAAACATTGATATAGGCGCATTTGCCCCTGGAAACGGGGCAAGTGCGCCTATATAAAAAAAAATGCTAAAATCGTACCTTATCATAAAAACTGATTATATACTCAATAGAACAGAAACAACTAAATTTATTAATCTGGGTTTCTTTTTAATTTTATGATACTATAGGCTACTGCAGCTTTCATAACAAATTTGGGGTAGAGCGGTTTCAGATTAGCGTTTTATACGCGCGTATAAGCTCGTTTTTGGAAGTGCATATAGGCGGGTATAGGCGCGCCTTTTGGCACACGCGCAACTCGTACGAGCGTTGACGCGCTTCTAAGCTCGTATAACCACGAGCCGTCAGAATCCATGTTGACACTGACAAGACGTCACTACCATTTCGAGCGAACACGCCCGTTTACGTGAGTCTGGTTTTTTGAAGCGCGTAATGTAGCGCGCGTGTAAGCGCGTATGCTGAAACGACCGTATACGCGCAGAAAAATACGCTAATCTGAAACCGCCCGTAAGCGCGCCATAGACTTGTAATCAGGGGTCCTACTTTAATGCTGTTTTTTATACAAAGTACCTAAATACTGTTGATTTTGAGAAAAAATGACTGTCAGTTGGTTTGGCTGAAATAATAGACTTCTTTAATTAATCAAATGAGACTTTATTACTTCCGTATATTTGTTAAAAAAAAAAAATGTAGGCCGCCATACGGTTCACAATGAGATAAGTCCATACTCATCTGTCGTAGACTTTACGGCAGCTGTCCAACTGCATCTTTTTGTCGAAAAGTCTGTGGGCAAGCTAGTGTCAGAATAGTTCAGTGATATAAATATTAAAACACACGCACACAAACGTAACATAAGCAGCGATAGCCTAGTGGAGAGACCGACAGACTGCTACGCAGAGGGTCCGGGTTTGAATCCACGGCGCGCACCACTGTCTTTTAGGAGTTATGTACGTATTAAATTGTTAATTTTCGCTTGCTAAACGGTGAAGGAAAACATAGTGAGGAAGCCTGCATGTCTGAGAGTTCTCCATAATGTTCTCGAAAGACATGTGAAGTCTGCCAATCCGCAGTAGGCCAGCATGGTGAACTATGGCCTTACCCATCTCATAATGAGAAGAGGCCCGTGGCCAGCAGTGGGACAGTTAATATACAGGGCTGATATTAATGTTGACACAAACGTAATATTAGGTTATATTAAAATATATTATATCCCATTTGTCTAATTACCTGACATAGCATACCAAAAGAAAATAAAAAATTTAAAAATAGTTTATAGTATGCTTCAAGATGCTGTTACTATAATCATATCTAGACGGGTTCTTAATATAGAAAAACTTTGCATTGAATCACCAGAGTTGACAACTTCTGCTTTCTGGAAAGTGCGCCATACTAAATAAAACGTAGGCGCACTTGCCTCACTTGATTATTTTGAGGTTAAGATTTTAAATTCTTTATAAATAAATTATTTTCTCATCTAGGACTAAATTACAGACATAGATTTAAAGAAAAGCTATTAAATTCTGTACTCACCTCATTGGTTTGCCAAAACACGTAAAATATTTTAGATTTAAGGGGATTACACTAACAGGTGTTCATCTCTGCTAACAGGTTTAAATGACACTAAAACTAAAATGGTGGATAACTCAACTTATGGTGAACAGAGACATCTGTTTTCCAAAGTGGAGCTATGTTTTTGTTTGTTATATAAACATAAGATGTTATTAGTTGTGTAATATTAGTGGTTTTCGATATAATTAGGGTAGGTGCGCTTACCCCGTCGGCGCGCTTGTCCCGCTTGACACAAATCATTTCAAATAAGTAAAATTATTATTTTAGATAAGACTACCACAGATTTTGCATCGCAGGGGTTTTCTGCAACATACAACCAACGGACAAGAATTTTTCGGCAACAGTAATTTGTGGAGCACAAGAAGTTTTATCCTGAGTGGAAATCGAACCCCGACTCGGCTTAGTAGTTAACGGCGAGCTGACCTATTAGTCACTATCCGTGCAATCAACATTGTGACTTTTCAGTTATTCGACCACGTCAAAAATATGTACCTACACCTTTCTCAAGAATTACACAGTCTAACAGTTTTTGAGCATATCGCGTTCATACAGACTAAAAGGACGACCATGGAACTTCATTTTATAATTACTATGCTTATTCTTTACCCAGTGACTGATAAGAATACCGTGTTTGTATGACTTTCATTTCATACCATAGCCATTATTAAACATACAATAAAACTAAGGTTCATCAATCATTATACAAATTGCTAGGACTTATTCAGAGCACAAAGTAAAACGTATAAATGTCAAAGTTACACTTAAGTTATATACAACCTATACACATATCGGCGAAATTAAATTACCTAATCAAAAGGTACCGGTAAACTCTTAAAACGCTTACGCTAAACATTAATCAAAGTTACAAACACGATATATGATTACCATATTGAATTATATGTACCATAAAACGTACATAATGGTGAAAAGTTAACAATGATGAAAAGTCTAATGATGCTGATACACCATGATGAGCATACACTTGTAACAGAAAAGCGAACATTAGCCGTTTTTGTTTGTCGAACAGAACAACGAACAGAGCCGCACATTGCTATGAACATTTTCATGATCTTTCTAGCGAACACTCTAAGGGCGGTTTCAGATTAGCGTATTTTTCTGTGCGTATAAGGTCGTTTCAGCATAAGCGCTTACTCGCGCGCTACATTTCGCGCTTCAGAAAACCGGACTCGCGTAAACGGGCATATTTCAGCATTATCACTCGAAACGGTAGTGACATCGTGTCAGTGTCAACATGGATTCTGATGGCTGGCGCTTATACGACGTCAACGCTCGTACGAGTTGCGCGTGTGCCAAAAGGCGCGCCTATACGCGCCTACAAGCGCTTCCAAAAACGAGCTTATACGCGCGTATAAAAAACTTATCCGCCCTAACTAGCAAAAACGTCAAAGCAAATTTACTGTCAATTCGCTACAATGCTCGCCAGAACGTTCGTAAGAATGTTCGCTAAAACACACTTGCTTGTTTTTCTGTTTTGTAATATTCGCAAGAATGCTCATTACAGGTGAATGTTCAAATGTGTCAGCACCATAACATACAGAGTCTAGTAGAAATAATTTGAACAAATTAAATTTATCGCGGCGATGTATCGCTATTTAACATTTATTTATACGGAACAAACATGGTCATGTAATTATAATATTTCAATCGTGTAACTCTAATAGAAATTATGGGGCTGAATTCTACCTAATATATATTTAAGAAAATTATTACATGTACCGCTAAGTGGTTGTAGTTATTAAATCAAAATATTATTGTGTTTGCTTTGTCTGAATGGTTAGAAAAAGCTCTTTGAGCGCGTTGTTATGATTTACCAAGCACTCTGTTCTTACTAAAGACAAGGCTAGACTTCTTAGTAAACTAGGTATAGCATGCACTATAGTAACCGGTAATAGATAAATATTTTTGAAAAATGCATATCATAAATTGTAATAACACCCAGATACGGAAGAAATTATGGTCTTCATTCTTCACACAAAGATTTGTATTGGGAGGGGGTCAAACTCATGACCTACATACTGCCATTACACCAAAAAGTTGGTCGAAAAAAATACAAACTTACTCTTTGGTGACGCATTCTTTTAGAACATAATTCTGACCTAGCATAGTTCACTTTACCAACAACACTACGAAATGTTCATGAATTTGCTTTCTAAACATCTGCGCCTAATTCGACAAATTGGATTCGAACGTAAACGCGCAGTCCACTCGGTATTGTTATAGAACCAAAACAAGCAGAGGGACCAGCATCGGTAGATTGTGATGCGATCAGCGATCCCCGACTATTACCGGTCGCCGGTCTCGGGGCCACACTTAACCCGTTTCACTCGAGTATTGACCTGACGTACCTCTCCAACACAATGGCCACATATTGGCATCCAATACCAACAAGATCACTCACAGTAAACACCACTAAATAATGAAACGTTTTATATGCTCAGTTTGCTCAGCCTCACAATTTGAATACAATATATCTTATTTCTTTTCCTACATTGACAGAAAACTTTTCTAATAAGCGTCGACTTTCTCTTGTTTAAGTTTTTTAAAACTTACCCACTCGAGCATAAAAAGGATCTCGAACTAGAAGCGGGCGCGCCTTTACACGAGCCCCCGCGACTCGCGTTTTATCTGCTCCATTGTTTAACGTTTAGGTGACAAAAACAATAGAAAAGATTTAATTTCCTGTCGTCCTCATAAAATATTATTTTAATCCGGCATAGCTCCGATGCTGAATATTCAATGAATGCGGACCGGCCATATTTTATTTGAGAGTTTTTATGCAAAATAATACGGATCCGAAGCGGCCGTGCAGACCGGATATTTTTTAATCAACCCTCAGCGGATCAACGTACAGCCGGGCAGCCGGCCGGCCAGGCGGACCTATTCGCAGACTACCTACTCACTCGAGTTATTTCCTCATTTCTTCCTGCACCACTTCAAATGCGAGTAGTATTAACATTTTTATTCAGCATAAATGTTAAGAAAATGTAATGTATATTCATTGATATTAGATTTGCATTTTAGGTCGCCGCGGCACTTGGCAGTACCCGACCGATGAACTCCAGTTATAGATCACTGATTATTTCAATGGGGAAGCGGAACAGAATTTGATAATCAGTGAATTAACTTAGCATTGTATTTGATATCTTCTAAAGTTTAAAGGAATATCGGCAGAAGTCGATACTCTATAAAAAATATTATCATATTTTTCTTTTGGATCAAGGCAAAAAATAAACAGGAAACATTACCCGAAAAGCGTCACTGAAACAGATTTATTTAAGGAGATTATCGACGCAATAAGTTGCTGTTAGGCGCGAGCCCCGCGGAACCTTTACAAAAAGTTAAATCAAAAACGTGAGGCGGCGACAAACAAGTGAAGGGGCAACGGAGGGGCATGCAAGGGGTAGGAGGGGGTGTGGAAAGCAGAAAAAGTGTCCGCACAAGGATTTATCGCCTCCGCAACGTTCGTCGCGCGGAGCGTGCCAACAGCCACATCTCGAGGTCACTGAGACCGGGCCCGGCGAAACAGGGTTACAGCGCTCTTACTTACACATTATTAGCACATTGTACATTATACCTACGTCTTACATACACCCATTTTAAATAATAATCACGAATATTATGCGACAGTTATTTACACATTACATTACATTATTATTACAAGCAGGAATCCTTAATGTTTGAACAATTTCCAAGATTTTTTATCGTGTTTTCAAAGGCGCCGATCTCGTAGCACGTACCGGCTACGCCGTAGATGAACCTAAAGACGGGGCGTTCGACTTCCTACGCTCGCGACGCTCTACGATGCGTAGTAGTCTACGCACCTCTGCCAAAGTTTATATTTATTATAAACGATACTGTCCGATGTGCAGGGATTGCTTGTGGATTACTTTATTTTTGTATCGCGTGAAACGGCTATCACAAATACAGAGTAATAAATATGGGCCTACTATTCATTTCGTGTAACTAATATTTATCTATTTCTGGTTACACTAGAAAATGAAATATTTTAATCTACTTGAACCTGCGACGTTGCCTTGAATATAGTTTTTGAATTTCTGTGATTTCAGCTTATCATAGACAAACAAAATTCAGTTTCAACATTACCTTTCTATTTTCTTTTTATTACTTATACCTTTAACTTTCCTTGTATTTTTACAAATATCAAACAGCGCTTTGATCGCCATTCATTCGTTTTAGTTTAATATTCGATGCACAGATAACTGAAAAATAGACAAAGTCGGCTTTAATACAAATCAACCTCTGCTTTTATTATGTCGTTGCCAAATTTTAAATATTCCGTCCAATACTTTACTACAAAAACACACGATCTATAAAAGTGCAAAATTGTTGTAATTTTTATTTTCTTACTTTTGGGTCGTAGGATGAAGGAAAATTGAAGTAAATTGGAAATAGAAATAGAGAACTGGAAATAGAAAATTCAAATAATTTTGAGTTGAAATCTCTTTGCAGAAATCATCTGCTATCGAATATTTTGCTCAATTTATGCCACAGTCTGCATCTTTGACCACAGAACTTTTCTGCTTTTATGATTGTGGTTTATCATCATACCATACAGCCTTATGCATGAAGACTTTGTGGTTACGGAATTTAAAATATTAAAGAAATCTTGTTGAAATGCTTGATTTGGTGATATGTGGCAAAACACATTACTGGCAAAGTCTAGGCGAGTTACGTATTTTAAATTTTGTGATTGAGTACTGACTTATGTAGCCAGGTGATTCGTAGAGCAGCGGGTAGGGAGGAGGATAGCTGAAGACTGAAGCCATTGGCGAGCCACGGAAGAGGTCTACGCCCAGCATCGGGCTGATACTAGCTTATAAAAACAGCAATACCCTTCTTTGTTAAAATCGGTACTAATATCTTTGAAAAATTAACACACCATCCGTCATCTGATTTCAAACTAGACAATGCGTTTACTTTAGTAGCGTGATAACTGACAAAAATAAATATTATTAATTTTAATTATTTTGTAAGCTTACAAATTTGCAAATAATACTTATGTATTATAGATTATTACAACTAGAACAACTTATCGTGCTTATCACTCAAAGAATTGTCCTGACTGAGAGTCCAATCCACGACTACGAATGTAGTACGATTATATATGTAATGTAATTTTATGAAATGCTTCCTTTAGTTAATTGGATTAAATATAACAAATAGCTACCTTTTTCGACACTAACTCAGAATGTCAAATTAATTTTAGACTAAGCCCTTTAATAAAGTAAAACTAATTTCAAATTAAATGTACTCAATTTCGCAGGTCTGAATTAAACGTATACCTGTTCTAAGAATAACTAATGAATAATGTGATAACATCAAATGTTACGTGAACTATATATTGAAAATTTTACTTTAATTTTATATTTAAGTAGTATGTCTCCGTGGTCCAGTCGATAGCGTATGCGACTGCTGATCGGAGGTCCCGGGTTCGATTCCTGGGTCGGGCAAAAGTGTTACTGGGTTTTTTCGAATTCTCAGTAGCAGCACGGAGTCTGGTGATGTGCCTGGTAACGGCAATAGGCTCGCATTATAACGTGGGACCTAAAAAAATCATGGCATAATGTGGGTGTAATATTACACCCCTGCCTACCCCTTCGGGGATACAGGCGTGAGTCTATATTAAATAAACTGGTCAAGCGCGAGTTGAACTTGCGCACCGAGGGTTCCGTACAAACCTGTAGGTATATATAATTAATTAAGAAAATATGTGATGTAACTAAAAATTTAAGGTTTTCGAAATTTTTCTATGTGCTATAAAACGTTGCTTTATGCCAAATTTTAAGATTCTAGATCAACTGGAATTCCTCTTTAGTTTTGACTTGAGCATTTGATATGAATTTCAATTTTATATCTCTACGGGTTCATGAGGAACGGAACCTTTGAAATTATTAAAAATATTTTAATTATATGATGTAACTAAAAATTTACGGTTTTTTTCATTTCAATATTCTGAGTTTAAGGGAAGTACACTGTAGGTTTTGATTCCCTTGCCAGTTGCGAGAAAAGATGCGGCTTAAATTGCTGTTTCTTTTTATTGCGTTGACATATAACTTTGATTTCGTTACTGCTTAAAGGTATTATACACCTGGGTATTTGATATGAATTTCAATTTAATACCTCTACGCGTTCATGTGAAAATGGTAATAACTTTAAAAGTACTAAAAATATTTTTATGATATTATGATGTCACTTAAAATTAACGATTTTCGCAATTTTTCCTTTATTTGTGCTATAAGACATTGCTTCGTACCAAATTATAAGATTTTGAGTTAACAGGAATACCCTGTAGGTTTTGATTGCCTTGCGAGTTTCGAAATTTGCGGAAGTTTGCAGCATAACGGCTGTATCTTTTGATTGCGTTGGTTTAGAAGTTTGATTTTTTCACAGCTTTATGAGACAGTTTATTATTTGATATAAATTTCAGTTTGATACCTCCACACGTTTCTGAGAAAATGGGTCTTGACAGACGGACGGACAACAAAGTGATACAATAAGGGTTCCGTTTTTTCATTTCGAGAGAACCCTAAAATGATCAATTTTACTTGCCATTTCTGTAATAAACATATTAAGTTAGTGAAAAGTCCAACAGACTGCTACACAGAGGATCTCGGGTTGAAACCTTCGACGAACCCCTCCGTATTATCGAAATTAAATGCATGTCAAAGTAAATTATCGCTTGATCAACGGCGTGGGAAAAAGTCTTGAGAAAACCTTGTCTAAGAGGTCTCGCATAATGATCTTGAAAGACATGTATAGTCTGCCACCCCACACGTGGCCAGCGTGGTTGGCTATATAAAAATAGATAGATATATACTTTATTGCACACCAAAATACAAATAATATCATATCCTAAGATAAATTAATCATATACGGTCATCTTATCCCAAACTTAACAGGGTTTCTACTATATTATAATCGTATATGAGGTGGTGTTCTCATCTCATAGTGAGAGCCCAGCTGTGAGTCCGTTTATTATACCTATATACAAGCAGATGATGCTGACATCGCTCACAAAGTGACACTTTTTTATTATAAACATCTTACTAATTTTCAAATAAATAAATGCCAAGCCTTATTATAGACACATTTGTAGACAATATTTTTTATTAACTGCTGGATAAATCTAATAAGTAGATACGTAATGAAAAACTCGAAAATTAATACTAATTATTAAACAAGTAACCCAAATATAGACTTAGGTCCTGTACGATACGTTTTACAAACAGAGGGTAAAACGAATAGAAATGATTATTATAATGAAGAGAGGTATTGGAACAAAGATAATGAGAATACTACAAAAGGTAATATTTTAGGTATTCGGTACAATGTTTGGCGGTGTTTGTTTCAGGAGATTTATGCCTTGTATGAGCTTCTTTGTTCGACGCCTATGTTTTTGAACGATTTCTATTGGTAATGTTTGATATGGTTATGATAACAGGTTAAATATGCGTAAATTGTTATATATATATACCTCTGTCTCTATTTATTCTCCTTCTCTTTTTAATGGGAAACCAAGCACCCTTTTAGACTAAATAGAGGCTTTAAAGCAGTAAGTAGTATGGTTAATTCATACTACTTCCTGCTTTAGATATGAGTTAGTAAGTAATTATATTAAAAAGTATATTGATCATACGATGTCCTGGTGGACATCGTTTAGGGTTACGACGACTTTGTTTTTCGTATTTTTGAAAGATAACACTCGCAAATCTTAGTAACAAACTCATTATCTCGGGGATCACTCAATTAACAATCATAATGATCACCTAGTCTCGAAAAAACAATTCATAAATCACACAAAAAGAGTTCTTTCTTTACCATGGGTATTGGTTCATATGCACCTTTTTTAGATAACGTTTTAAGTCTGCCAAGACATCACAAACAAATCGTTATTTCTTAGGGCGAACTAATTTTCAAAGCCATTTTTTTCGATAGCTCTTATCAAACTTCCATTTCTATACAATTTACATATATCAAATAAAATTTCTATGGCCAAAATTAAACATAAACGGGGATTTTGTATAAAACAATCGATTTCATGGAATTATTTGTAACACGTGTATGAAACCTGTTCAGTGCTTGGCAACGCCGCAAAGAATATGATAATTAACTAAGGGAGAGGGGAAAACATTACCTACTTTTATAAGCCACTATGTATGAGTACTTGACAAAGAACGACCCACGTGAATACATGATCATAATGAGATATTTGCAAAACAATTTTTGGTCCCAATTATTTTGTTTTACTCATTAAATTTATGTCCTTTTCGCTCTGATAAGTGCCAGTCAAAATTAATTGGCAGATTACATCATACATATTTTTCTTTATTATATATAATATTCTACCACATACAACACCATTTAGTCCTAAGCTAAGCAAAGCTATAGGTGCTAGGCAGTGAATATAAACATACATCAATACATTTTGTGGTAAATACATGAATATTTGTATTACAAGAGGATGCCCGCGGTTACACCCGCGTTATTTAAGGCTTCTGCTTTGCTATCGCTCATAGCGCGATGTTATATAGCTTATAGCCTTCCTCGATAAATGGGCTATCTAACACTGAAATAATTTTTCAAAACGGACCAGTAGTTCCTGAGATTAGCGCGTTCAACCAAATAAACAAACAAACTCTTCAGCTTTATATATGAGTATAAGATAAGATGCATAGAAACACCCAGACCAAGACAAACATCCCTTTCGAATCGAACCCATAACCTTCAGCTTCGGCGTTGCAGTCGCTTACACTCCCGCTACGCCAACCAGTCGTCATTCGTATATTGTTCTAGAAGTGTATTTATATAACACATACGAAAACGCTTACCCAGAGGTACTGAAACCGGGATGCATAAATCTATTGCTATCTTTTATTAACGCACGGTGCGAGAAACGGCTAGGCGATATTTTAAAGCTGTCAAATAAAACTTTGTTCTGGTTCGACGATGTTTGAATATGTGTCTCCCTTGACTTTATTATAAAGACAAATAGTCCAAAATTAATTTATTAACTTACTAGCTTTTGAAATAGAACTTTTAAAACATTTCTGAAAACAGTATTTTTAGAGATCCGTTGTCAAAAATGGCTAAACATGGAATCCTTATAGACGCGCTATGTCTGTCAGTTTATCCATATGTCACAGCCACTTTATGCCGAAACTATTCAGTTTACACATTTGAAAATTGGTGGCATTCTGGGAACTGCTTTACGACGTTATAGAAAATAAAAAATATTGAATAAAAAGGCGGGCTCTTCATACATGGAACTGATATGGAAAATGGATTGTTAAAATTACTTTTGAGGTTCCTAAAACCATTGTTTCTCAAAGTCAATAGTTTGAAAGATATACGGTTCCAAAGTGGTAAAATGGGTGTGTGTGTCCCTCTAACTTTTAAAGTAAGAGAGTAAAATAATGAAAAAAAAATGCTGTAGATCGTTATAAAAACTTGCAACGAAAATTGGTTTAAACGATATGTATGAAGGATAAGTAATCAGCAGTTTTTGAAATAAAGCACAGCTTAAAAACCGCACATATAGCTTTGTCGGTTATACAAATACTATTAATAGTTAGTCGAAGATAATGGCTATGGTAAGTGGATACCTCCACTACGGAACCCTTCGTGAGCGAGTCTGACTCGCAATAGCGAATAGCTTTTATAATGTTTCGTCCTTGATGTTACTTGTAGCCGTTTGCCATTACAAAGCTTTGGTGCATTAAGATTCCGCATTAACAGGACTGGAACACCAACGTTCAGTCTAAAGTTGCGTGAAGGTACTCCTTATAATTGTAAGGAGTTCAGAAACTTTATAAGGTACGAAGTAACTTGTTCAGTATTCATGACATTATCTACCGAAAGGTGCTCAACAACATCACTTTGCATACAGTCAAATGTCAAAGCCATGGTCCAATATAACACTATACACACTTTCGCATTTATGAGTATAGAATATTGGTTCAGTCGGTTTATCGTGAAGTCGGTACATACATCATACACATTTTCGCATTTATACCTAATATTATAAGGGTTTAGCCACGGTTGTTACAATAATTATTAGTGTATTTATGTAAGCGAACGAAGTAATGACAGTGCACTATATGACAATGTATAATGTGACAGTACTGAAAGATATACGATAGCACATACAGCGCATGCGTTCTTACTGTCAATAAGTAGTAGGTTTGTCCCTACAAACTTCGACCCTCTCTAAAATTCTATTTTTTGCAACTAATTGTATCCTATGTGTTTTTCCTGGTTCTGAGCTACCTCCCCACCAATTTTATGCGAAATCGGTTCAGCCGTTCTTGAGTTATAAATGGTGTGACTAACACGACTTTCTTTTATAAATATATATGGATTTGAGCACAACAAAATCAACAGCATTGTTTGTGTATAATATCTAATTATAATAATAAGGTAGATCCACTACTGATGCGGATTTTGCTCTCATAAAACACGTTTATAATGCTTGGAAGTCATCTAAAAATGCTATCGGATATTCTGTGACCTCTCAAAAGCATTTGATTGCGTTCATCACGACACACTATTGCGTAAGCTACGCCACTACGGCGTAGAGGAAACCGCATTTTGTGTTGTCGAGTCGTACCTGCGGCAGAGATTTCAGTGCGTCGATGTAAATGGGACTACATCCTCTAAATTACCTATACAGTTAGGCGTTCCACAAGGTTCAATGTTAGGTCCTTTTCTGTTCCTTGTATTTATTAATGACTTACCTTTTTATTTAAAAAACATCTGTGATGTTGTACTTTTTGCAGATGATACGTCACTTATTTTTAAAGTAGACAGGAATAGGAATCAATTTGATGATGTAAATAATGCACTTTTACAGGTTACACAATGGTTTACAGCAAACAACCTAGTACTTAATTCTAAAAAAACTAAATGCGTTAAATTTGCTTTACCTAACGTTAGACAACTGGGACCTAATATTATGCTAGATAGGGAAGAACTTGACACAGTTGACTCGACAGTGCTTCTAGGCATTACATTAGATAGTAAGTTACAATGGGGTGCACATATAGCATGTCTTTCAGGAAAGCTCAGCTCTGCTGAGTATGCTGTTAGAAAAGTTAGACAACTTACTGGTGTCGACACGGCTCGTTTAGTGTATTTTAGCTATTTTCATAGTGTCATGTCCTACGGCATTTTGTTATGGGGCAAAGCTGCGGATATTCAGAATATTTTCGTTCTACAGAAACGAGCGGTACGAGCAATATACATGTTAGGTGCAAAAGATACTCTTAGGGAACGCTTTAAGTCTATAGGGATTCTTACAGTAGCCTCGCAAAATTTTATTTGCTAATATATTGTATATTAGGCAAAACATAGCTATATATAGCATAACTTACTACAAAAAGTGACATACATAACATAAATACTCGAAACAGGCATAAGTTATATGCCCCTTATCATCGTTTACATAAAGTTAATAATTCTTTTGTAGGGCTAGGTATTCGTATATACAATAAAACACCAATTATTCTTTTAGAATTACCATTTAGTACGTTTAAAAGTAAAATAAAAGACTACCTTATTAGGAAAGGTTATTATACCATTAATGATTATTTCAGTGATAAGGATATATGGTCACTTACACTAGCCAACTCTTGATCTTTGTACTTATTCAGAATTTATATAATTATATACCTTGCTTTTTAGTTTTTTTTTAATATCTCTAGTTCTTTTAAATAACTATCCATGTATTATTAGGTCATTCAGCTTACTACATTTACATTTGCATTGTTGTTCCACTAATTTAATTTAAAAAAAATTGCTACTGTGTTAGATGAAGATAACTCGTGATCATGGGCTGTACACTAACATCTTTGTAAATTTTGTGTATTCTTATACCTACCGTCACTTTCTGTAACATACATTGCCATCATAGTTCTGAACATGATCGTGAGTTGCCTACTTTATAAGACGTAAGTTGATGCTCCTGTTATACAAGATTGACACTGGAAGGCTACTACAGCACTTAATTTGGTAACTGCATTAATTATTTAAGTATTATGTATGTTCCTAATTACTATTAACAAGTAATTAATTACAATGTGAAACAGTTGCAGCCCCTTACAAAAACAAAATATGTACCATAACAGTGGCGATTAAAAAGAGTGGCCACGAGTTTTATTGCCAGTTCTTTCTGGTGGTTCTACCTATTGCTTTGCGAACGAGGCAGTAAATGTAAATGTAGAAGCAGTAATTTACTTTAAAAATTTGACGTTCATAAGCGTCACCGACCTAGATGAATAAATGATTTTGACTTTGACTTTGACTTTGAATTAAGACTGATGTAAAATTGCCAGAGTGTATTTTTCCATGAGTAGCAGAGCTCCTTAAGGCGAGGTTGCAGTACAGTGCGTAGCTCGACCTCACCCCCCGCAAAAACAAAAACACGGCGGTGGCGTCAGCGAGTGAGCGGGGGGAGGGGTTTCGTGTGTGCGTGTGCCACAGCGCAGCGTAAAAAAACCGTAGATGAGTTATGCGAACTTCAAAAGTGGCATATTAAAAACAGGCTATATGTCTCATTTGGCTTTAGTCGCGTACGCGCTGCGGTCGGAAGCGCTCGCTCTTTTACTCGCGTGTGTGTACGTTACATTTGAAAATGCCGTCGTGAGTAATGAGATTTTGAACTATAGTAGGAAAATGACTAAAAGTTATGGAATCACTTCTCATTCAAGAGTATTACAATATTACAACGTTTTATTTACAATTTATAATAAATTCAGTATCACAAATAATAGAGTGAATAAAAAAATTCGCATTTAGCGAGTGTAAAAAAGAAGCAGTATTGTGCGTGTTCAAAGACTAAAAAACAAAGTATCCAGATGGGACATTCGTAATAATAAAAGACTGATGTGTGTTTTTGTCAAGTAATAAAAGTGATTTGAGGCTGAATCAACACAATATATTATTATTATAGAAATACAAAATCATACGTAAGTTACAAACATTGACGGATGATCAAAGTCCATTCACTTGTTCTTGTTTTTCTCCTTTTAGTATTAAACAACTAAGTAGATTGTACTGCACAGTTTTCGCTGCCGACCCACCGTACCCCTGGCAGTACCAGTATGTGGTATGGTGGGTCTTTCAAAGCTTAACCGTACTCCCAGATAATATTGTTGTGTAATTAGTTTATTAATTTCAGTTCGTTAATTTCAAGTTCTACTATTTTGTGGGATCATTCCCAGTATAGGAGTAGTATTGAAAAATTCTATGATAGAACTGTCCTAATTCTATTAGCACAACTTGATGAGGAGAACAGAACTAATGGGATAAGTAATAGGAAATGTCCCAGTCTAGTTCTATGTATGTTTTTACAAGGGTATTCAATAGAAGTACTGGGAATGACCCGTAGTGTCACGACATCGCGCTCGTATATCCGAATGAATATGTTTTGTAGACGTTCATTTGTTTAATGTGTAAAACAAATTAACGTCTACAAAACAAATGAATACCTATAAAACAAATGAACGTCTACAAAACAAATGACTTACAGAAAGTGATCAGCTATCGATAGTGATTGCAGAAAACAGGTGCATGCGATTTTCAACCTAATTGACATTAGTCAGAATTTATAATTTTATTACCCTAATATTGCCAGAAAGCGAGAAAAAACAAAAAAAAAACGTTTATCATGAACTGTCAATAAGGTCGAAAATCGCATGCACCTGTTTTTTGCAATCACTATCGATAGCTGATCACTTTCTGGTAGTCATTTGTTTTGTAGACGTTCATTTGATTTGTAGACGTTCATTTGTTTTGTAGATGTTCAATTGTTTTGTAGACGTTCATTCGTTTAACACATTTTTATACATACATATTTATTTGGATATGTGAGCGCGATGTTGTTACACTACCCTTGTAAAACATACATGGATCTAGTGGTAAATTTCCTATAACTGTTTCCCATTAGTTCTATTCTTCTCATCAAGTTGTGCTAATAGAACTAGTGGGAAAAAAAGTATCACTAGTTCTATCATAGAACTGTTCAATAGAAATAGTGGGAATGATCCGACAGCGCAAGGATGATGATGATGACGGGTCTTCAACAGTACCACAGATTATACCTATAATATACAAAGTATTATAAGCATTAGCAGTAATACCTAAACTTTTATTCTCTAATTTATCTCCTTGTTGCACTATATCATCGTACTAGCGCTTGTCTTCGCTTGTCTAAAAATACAGAAACGTAAGTAGTAAGTCATTATCATACGAGAGATAACACTGTTCAGTTTAATGTCCACGTAGCACGTTGGTATAACACTACGAGCATTTCAGTCAGGAGTACGGTTAAGCTTTAAAAGACCCACCATACCCCCAGGGGTATTGCCAGGGCTACGGTGGTTCCGCAGCGCACAGTTTTTATATTAACGTACTGTTTTAGGTTTCCATTGAATGAAATGAGAAGAATAAAATGTACTTTTTTAATAAATGTTATAAATAAATCACATCGACTTTTTATTTCCCTATCTTAAATGAATTATTCAAATTTACTTTGAGGCGAATTGAATTTACTCAAGACAGACAAAGTGATCATGTCGCATCTGATTTAAATTATTGTTTGTGAAACGGTCAGCATGATGTCACAATGCGCGTCGGTCCAGAGAGTATATGTTTATCTCTATTTCGCGCTTGCGATTAGATGTGCTATCTCACTTACACTTATTATCTAATTCTTAGTGTGTCGTTTTGACATATTTATATTAGTGTGCGTACGCTTTTCACGATGCGTGCCACTCGTAAGCTCCGTCATGTTACCTTGTCAGTAACCTGTCTACAGTTTCTTACTAGTATTATGTCTATGGTTTGAACGATTGAGTTTGGAATACGAATTACTTTGTATTTTGCGAAAACGTACATGCGGGGGTGGAGGGGGATTTTGCGGAGCAACGACGTACGTCCGCCCTCAATCACGCCTAGACAGGCACTGATGAACGGCCGGCGAGCGATATAATGCCAACATTTTGACTATTTTTTTTCTTGGAGAAAAATGATAACGAAATTACGAAATCTGTTTTTACCATTTATTTTAAAATAAAGAGCTGTTTCTATTGATAATACTTTCATATAAATTCGTTATGGAATCTCTAAGCAGTACACGTTTAAAATTGTGATTTAGTGCCATGTTTGACATTTTTTTTTATCGAGGCAATCATTTCAAATCGTGTTTCTATCTTTACGATTTACTAGAAGATATGTTCAACTTTTATACTTTAATTTTTATTTATTAAAAATATCATAGTTCATGGGACTTTCAGACGTTCAAAAATCTTAAAAAGTACTGCAACCTCGCCTTAATATTGAATAAGCACGCAAAAGATCCGCATGGAATAATTCTAAATGTATAGATGGGAATAAAACCTTTACAATGTTGTTGTGAACGTGGTTTAATGTCATTACCAACAAAAGTAAACCAAACTTATTGCCATTTCTGTTTAACCAACTAAAATAAGTGAGAAGCAAGATTGCTGTTTCTCAATTTTATCATTGAAATTATAGTTTAAAATCTTGCTAGAAAAGTCTTTTGCACCTTTGTTGAACGTTAGAGTCGGTGTTTTTGAAGGCACTTCCTTCATCATCGTGGCGCGAAGCCAACCCGGGCTTTTTCGGCCGGTGAGGACTTAAGAAAACTTAATTCTATGCCAAGTTCTCAAGATATCACTCGGTGAGAGATTTGCAGACGCAGCGCATATTTGTTAGATTATAAATATGTAGTATAGGTTGTGTTTTACTTAAAAAAAATCTCATTAACATTCGATACCTTGTGGCTTGTATTCATTTAACCTCACCATTAACTAAACAACAATCACTTCAGCATCGATGAGTATATTAATAAGATTTATTATAAAATAATTTCACTACTATTAGATTCACAACGAAAATATCTCAATAAAAACCCTTCAGTGTATCTCTATAACATCACCTTCCACGTAAAACCTTTCAAGAGTCTGTCAACTGTCGTTAACATATTCTGGAAACCTAACCTTCCCTGTACATTCAATTATGTACAAAATCCACATGCGAGGCATACATCTAAAGGATTCTTGGAGCGGCCATTTTTTTATCATTCAACACACACAAGTCGCAACCGTAGTTATAATATATTCAGGCGGACTCGGGTGTCCTAGCGGCGGCTAAATTATGCACGCCACGGCCACCGGTACCTTATTACAAACAGGTAACCGCGTAAGCCTCAATATGGTTCAACGAAAAATTGCATATTTTATCAAAATCTGTGGGGAAAATGTGTGTTTTCTGATATTTTATATGTACGTTTCTACGTTGTTTTTTATATTGGATCTTTAAAGTGAGTTTGATTGTAAGTAAGGTTAGGTAAGACTGGTGAAGACATTTACTTAAGGCAAATATAGAAAATTGCCTACAAAAACTGACAGAAAAAATATGACTGCATAAATTGACAACATTTTGGTATCGGTATGTTTTTGGGACTATCCAATAACTTTGAATAGGAAATAAGAACCATTTTCTCATCTCGTCAACATAATCGAACTCGGCTTCGACCACATGCAACAATTTTCAACTCTACTTTTTAAGTCTTTTGATATAAATAAAAATAATCATAATTTTAAATTAAATGAGCATTTAGCCGGTAATATTATAATAGCAGCACATTCTTATAAATGAAATTCACTTTATGGATATTAAGATAATAATTTCTCATTTTAAATCACATTTTATACAAGCGGTTGGTTTGTTATATTTTTAAATCATTTGTTATAGCCCCAATAAAAACTATTCAAACAGCTTAAGTGTTTTCATCTTTGCAGAGTAATGCTAATAAGTTTATACAATGTTGTTAAATGAAAACTTCTTAAAAATTTATTACTTTGTTAATATTTTAGAAGTGTTTGTTCAAGGCAAAAATATTTTTTTATTACAGAAATAGCAGCTAAAGCAATTAAGATATAATTTCTGACACATGCTGCGGTATAAAAAAGGTTTTCGTTAAAGTTTTATTTGTAAAATTAGTTATAGCATAATACAGAGCTTAGTCTAGGATAAACATAACATTGTAAGTCTAAAATACATTTCTGGAATACATCTCGACGCTTAAAAATTTGAAGTTAGAAATGACAATCTCAATACAAAGATATTGAGATTGTCACTTCTAATTTCTAATTTTTAAGCGTCGAGATATATTTTAGAAATGCTAAGAACATATAATTCACCTATAATACCCTGAAACGTCTCTTATCTGTCCTGATTCCCTCGTCTACTTTGTTGCTGTTTAGTGACAAGTTACACTTGCGCTCCCTGTGTAACACCTGTAGCAGCTAACTAAAATTATACATAAACCTATGGCAAAATGGCACACAACATTATCAAAACGTTGTTATTTCGGTAGGTTAGAAGATTATAAACGACCATGTATGTATTTCATAACATACTACTTGTTATCTGAAAATTATGAAAGGTCTGACTTTGATGTAAGAGCTCAAAGGCTTATTAGAAAACAAAAGTCCATATGAAAACACACTACAAACTCCGTAATAAATCTTCTTGATACTGCAACCCCCGAAACCTTATAACAGAATGTACACAAAATTAAATTCGTAAAGCAAACAGATTCTGCACGAGCTTTGATCTCGTGTGCTAAAGGAGTTTAACAAACTTCGTGGAAATCAACACGGTGGAGTGTGAGACAATTGTGTAGATCACCAGGGTAATTCTAATGGTTACTCTGTGTATTTGTATTGAATTTAATCGCTACTTTTGCATATAGCTCTAAGCCTCGATGATTGGGCAAATATATACAACGTCTCAATAATAATCATATTCATATTCTACCACATACACACATCACCATCTAGTCCCAAGCTAAGCAGAACTTGTGTTATGGGATAATGGATAAACATAACTACAAACATATATAGGTACTTTTGTTTTTTTGTAAATACATACATATTATACATAAAAACAAGCAGACCAAGACAAACATCCATGTTCAAGCACACAAATGTTTGACTGATTGGATATAAGATAAGAGACAATACTGATAAGAGAACATATATTTATCAGACTCTTGTTCTATTCCCAGTAGATGAGCATTCTTAACAATTGGTTTAGGACTGCAATATCTTGTTGATAAAGTTCTTGATAGGTGACAATATGTTTTTCCGGAACACATAAGAAATAAAAATAAAAAGCTTTCTATTTTATGAGACGAACTTACTACATATGTCACACGACTGTAATTTGACTGAAATACAATTTCATAACATACAAGAAACAGCGTCATGTTATCAATCACACTTTGAATGACAATCAAAAGCAATTAAGATTCTTATCTAAAATCAATAAATACAATGACGGTCATCATAATGTGAGGGATAATCAATCATGACATCCGCTTATTAGTTTTAAGGGGGTACGCAGCAGTTGATGCCGAAACATTAACGATGTAGTTTTTTAAAAGATCTCAGCTTGAATCTCCTTGCCTTAAAAGTTCAAAATGTTTGTTTTTATTTGTCTTTCGGGATATTTACCGTGAGCCATTGCCCGATACTTAGCGCCCTGTGATAATAATATGTCTTTTAAGAATGTATATTTCTGGAAATTAAAACTTTCGTAGTATTTAACATAAAGTCAAACCAATTGTCGGCTATCTCACACATCGCTGGACATATAAGATATACATGCTGCATTAATAATGCAAAAAAAAATAATACAATACTACTTTGTTTTCTTCAAGAACTGAAAAACATTATGTCGTAAAACTTATGAAAAATCTGGGTCAAACGTAAGTTTTGAGATGATTGGAATGAAATTTAGAGCCACTTATTGTTTAATTTGGGTACTCATTTGAAAGTTAAAAATTCACAATGAATAGTATTGTTCCTTGATGTGTCGTTAATATGTGCCATGCTCTCTGATTCATTAGATTTACATAAAATATTTTTTTGAAATTGTAACATATTATATTTTCCACATTAAAAATAATTCGAACCGCAAAATTGATTCAAATTTTCGTTTTAGTATAAATATTATTTGCTATCAACTTACACAATAAAACACAGACAGCCACCGTTTGTGGTTAAAGCACTTTTGTCCTGTGTGAATCGAAGCTCATATTACCGGTGCTCACCTATGTAGTGTAATAATCAGGCAGAAATTAAAACAACTAAGTAATATGCGTAATCAAAATGATCGCGCATGAGTAAGACTTAGCGAGATAAAGAAAAAAGAAAACGCTTGAACGAACAAAACCATGATCATTAGATTGAACAAGCAGGCCAAATAAATACATTCGAGGTCAAATACCAACAGAAACTTTTCTTAAAAATGAAAGTTTATAAAATTTAAAATATATAACAGCTTTTCAACCAGATCCTAAAACAAAACTCCTAAATTTTCCTTTTCTTTTGTTAAAATAACAATACCCGTGAAAAAAAGATGCTTTTACTTACAAAAGCTTTTTTGTAAAATAAATATAAATATTCTCTGTTTCATCCCGAGTCTTGTCTTTTATACAGCTTATGTCTTCAAGTACTAAACTGTTATTATATTTGTAAAGGCCCTAGGGCAAAGACAAATTATGTTCAAGTAGAACTTAGCGCAAACAAACAAAGGCTAGATTAGTAATTATAATGAGTCACAATGAACAGTAGCATTTGAGATTATAAGTTTCCAAGTTTTCTTAAATCTCATAATAACTTGAAGGTGCGTGAAAACTAAGTGACGATTATTAAAGCAAAGTGTTTTCTGTACTATGATTAGAGAAGAAATTGAGCTTGTAGCTCTCGAAATTCAACCAATTTTCTGTTAATCTTATCTCGAATCATTTCTTCTGAACAAAAACATAAAATATGAAGAAAATCACGATTTATTTATTATTAGTAGGTGCCTATATAGAAAGCGGTTAATATCAAATTCAAAAAGCTTTGGCAGTCAAGTTTACCATAGCATAGTGTTATTTTTGTCATGTTCAAGAAAATACTAATGGTTTTTGCTATTAGTTTCAAAACCATTCATCATATAAAAATAAATGTGAATTTTTAAATTGCTAAATCTGATTTAAAACTCAAATAAGTTTTAACATGATTTAATATTTTCAATTACTTTAGTTACAGCTTCTTCATCAAAATTAATTTTTGATAAATAATTAAATTTTTTATGAAGAATATATTTAGTTGTTGGACGATTCGATTCAAATATTATTATCGACGATTTAAAATGCAACACGAACTCTTCCTCATAAATGGTGACAAAGAAATATCTGTAATAAAATATCAACATTACCATCTGCTTTAAGGAGCAATTATTCTTTAGCTTCAGAGGTAGTAGAGCCTTGCTGATTTCAGCATGAATAGGCCGGCTCAAACGGGGAGGTACTACCCTGTCACAGAAAATCGACGTAAAGTAACAATACTTAAACTGTTGCGTTGCGTTCGGTGAGTGAGAGTGCCGGAGGCCCTATCCCATATTCCTTCTCCCTCATCCTCGTCCTCGTCCTTTCCCTTTTCCTAACCCCGGGAGGCGGCAACGCACTTGTGACTCCTACGGTGTTGCTTGTGTCCATGAGCGGCGGTAATTGCTTACCATCAGGCGATCGGTCTGCTCGTTTGCCGCCTGATACTATAAAAAAAAGCTCCTTGGTAAGCTTGCAGTCAGACCTTGACAATAGTCATGGTTGCTCTTCAAGTAAATGATCTGTTTTTATTCTCTAGAAATTTCTATCACGACTGTGAGAAAGCACTGAGGCAGTGGCAGTCATTACAAAGATCTAGTTAACAACTTGTGGTATTTTACCCTGTTTTTATGACACGAGGGTTTTCATGGTGAAGATTGCGTTGCCAAAATTGGGCTAAATAATCGTTTGTTAAATGGCATCGTATTGGCTGGGATCTGGCAAGTGTGGCACGCAGGCCGTGCCATTCACCGCCAGCCACTGTCGTACTAATTCTTCCTAAACCTAATAAACCTTTTCGACCAGGGCTGTCATCGTTCGGATTTGTGACATACATCTGAATTTCTCGTACAGGTGATTTATTATTCATGTTATGAATTATTTGATGCCTAAATAAACGTGATAACGAGATTACGACCAAACCAATTCAAAAATAAGTTAGAGACATATATCTTGATAAAGGAAACGTATGTATGTGCGATATTAAAACTTTTAAGTAATTACACTTGCTTAAATAAATTTACTGATTTTGCTATTAGTAGACTGATACGTTTCAAACAATCTTTCATTTAAGTCTATTTTCCTAAGTTTGGATTATCACTGGTTAAGGAAACCTAAGAGATCCCCAACAATTTTGACACTACAATCCACGAAACATCATAAAAATCCAATATCTATCTAAGTAATCACACTACATAAAACATCATATCTAGCTATGTAGCTATTAGAAAATTATCAATAAATGTATGAACATCATGTAAACAGGTAATACTATTAATAATTCACTGCATTCAGTATCAGGGTTTTATCCCTCAAAGGAAATTCTCAAAGGTTGGCAAAGCCTACATTATTAAAGAAGCCTTACATCCTAATGTGATAGCTCGACGCCTCCCTCTATCCAAGCCTTCCTCTGACAGAAATCACCCATTATATTTTTATGCTACGCCAATATCATGTTTAGAAATTTAAACGATATATTCCACGATCGCTTATTAGACTTAGAAATAATATTGTGTAAAAGAATATCGTACCTAAAAAGACCTAGCATTCTTTTTATCGAGTCGGAATTCTAAATTGGAGACTTCTTTTTGAGATCAAACATTACAGATTGCTCTTGAAGGCTCTAGTATCAGATTCCGTAATCGTAAAAAATCCAATTCTTATTTGAAGGTTTATTGAATGTTCGTAATTTAATTTAAATCAATTGAAAGGCTATGTAATCATTCATCCACATGTATGTCGCTTATTTTATTGTCTAGTAACAATAACTTTGCACAGTGACAGAGTTTGTTGAGCTTTCATCCGAAACGTACAACCCTAACTGAACTGAAATATATTTCTTAAGGACGTTAATTGGTTTCTGAATCACGCGAAAGTCCCGTAAATCTGTAATGTTATTTACAATAATATTTATTACTTCATAACTAGTAACCACGAACGCCTTACGTAAACATACGGCCAATTACAAAGCTTACTTGACTACCTTCTTACTTAGTATACCCATCCTTTAAGTAAATGACCACAAATTAGCACTGATGGCAATTCTCACACACACACACTTATACATATTTAATAGTGAAACACAAACACGCGGCGTACGTACAGATGTCACGTATGTGTTGTATTCAGCGGGTAAGGCCGGGTGCACACACGCGCTGTCGCGGCGAATGGCGGACGCTCACTGCCGGAGACGGCGCCCTGAGCGATGCCCCCCTCCCTCTAACTTCCCCCTTCCCCTCCACGCCTCGTCTTACCCCGCCCGCGTCCCGGAGGCTGAAAATCCCTTTCAGGCGCGAGTTTCGCTGAATTCGCCGTGTAATAAATTAAAAATTATGCTAGAAGTACACTCAAAAATTAATCAATGGCTATTACTACCTGCGGCTAAATTGGTCTGTCTGTTTTTTACCCGATGCAAAATGTTGTTAGAAGTGCTATTTACTGGCATTAACTAAAGTTTAACGCTCTTTGACTATTATTATTATGGTATCGTTTGAATAACTACGTAGAGGTTGTCAATGATTTTTTTTGATAAATACCAATAGTATTACGGTACCGTAATTATTATAAATATTTGAATAGAGCAAGGCATAACAAAGTACAAAAGTTCTAACGTCCTTGATATTTAAAACTTGACTACAAACTACGTAAGAACAGTACTTGGAAAATTACAAAAAAATCTTAAATGAATTCTAAGCCGCAGACCTATAAAAATTCAATAGCCTTTTAACTCGCTGAATTTTTAAGTAAATCACGATATCTGTCTACTTTAACGTATAAAAATCCAGTTTAAATTTTGAAATTCGACCGCCATTTTGTGACGTCAGAATTTTCTTGACGACCTGTCATTGTGTGACAGAGTGTTAGGTACTTTGTCACCATTGTGTCCCGGGCATGGCTTAACATTTTCATTGTCACGAGTTTTAATGCTGTGGGACATTATAACTTGAAACTTAAGTTAGTTAAATCCAGTTGCTAACTTGAGAGGAACAAAGATAGTTTGCCTCTATTAAGCAGATACAATGACCTTACTATGAACCATGTCGCTTGGGGATTAGATATTATAATACGTTAAGTAAGAAATGCTGAGTAATTTGTCACTAAAAAGCTCTTAAGTGCTTGAACGACTTAAACTACTAGTACAGTTAAAGTGCCTTCATATATTATGCGACGCTAGTGTCCGATACCATTGTTCTAAACTTATCTCGGAAAGTTTCCACCTATGCAACTAACTACAGAAGATGGAACAGAGGCATTTTCTAGGGCCATCACGGTGTTTTAGGTTTGATCTCTACATACAGCAAAAATTTATGCGGTCAACGAATAGTGGTGCAGAATCTGGGTGAAATTGTATTGGTTTAACCTTAAATCATATCTTACAATATTTTTGGATACCTAGTACTGATTTGGTTTATTGACTGTTGGATACTAAAAATAGCATAGATTATGAAATTTATTCTTATGTTTAAAATCTAAAATATGTAACTAAATTTGGTGCCACATTTGGTGTGCATTAATAAGACGACATGAGTGAAAGGCTCATATTTTGATCAACATTGAGATTTGGTCTGCCGTGACCATGGTTGATGTAAAGTTACGAAACGTTGGATTTTAATAAATAATGTATTTTCTAGATCATTCCGCTTTAATTTAATCTTGGAAGAACCTAATCAAGTCGTAAAAATGTAATTTAATTTCAAGTGTAACTACCGCGTCCACTCAAATAATACTTCCTTCGTGGATTGACTTCGCTGATATATGCAATAATATTATTCTAAAAATACAAATAAATTATTGTAAGGGTTCTCTAGAATAATGTCTATTCAATATAAAAATGCATAAAGCCAACTCGGGTTTTAGACATTATCATCTGGAGCACCTACTTTTATAATTTCATACATTGTACTCGTAACATGGGACAACTAAATTCTGATGTAACAATAAGGTTATCATAATAATTATTTTCTTAGATTTACGCGATTACGGTTTTTGTAAAGAAATCGAGACGTCGGCTAGTAGTATATAAAAATATTGTTTCTAGATCATTCGGTTTAAATTTAATAACATAGTGAATCCAATGTATTTTATAATATTCTAACACATATGTACACACATCGCCATCTAGTCCCAAACTAACCAGAGCTTGTACTATGGATACTAGATAATGCATAAACATACATACACAGGGTGTAAAAAGATCCTTAATGAAAACTGAAATGCCATGTTGTACCAATCACTACGAACATTTTTTACTTCGGCGCCATACCTGGGAAATTACTGTTTCAGGAGATATTGAGGCTCAAAGTTAGTATGGAATTTATCTAATTAGGTACAAAATCGATGCATTTACCCAGCCAACATGTTCTTTAGATGCCCTATGATCCCATGGATAAGTAGGTATTTCGAGCAGTGCACGCGCGCGCTTTCAATTGCGGTTTAAAAAATGTTAAAACTTAAAAAAAATCGTTTCCCAGGTATTACTTTTGGTTAGTATGACTTGGCATGATGTCCACAACGAGTAGACTTCGGCTTGGTGATGGGTCTTGTGACACCCTGTATATTTTTTTATTGTAAATACATACATATTATACATAGAAACACCCAGACCAGGACAAACATCCATGTTCATGCACACAAATGTTTGACTTGAGCGGGAATCGAACCCGTGACCCTCGGCATAGCAGTCGCTTACACTACCGCGTGCCAACCGGTTGTCTAGCAATAAAATTCATAGACTGTAGTTTAATTTCAATAAGGTTATGCTGTACTTATATAGTTAAAAGCATGGAGCATTTTCAAAGACAGCCAAAAATTTAGGACTTCGGATAAAACAAGCGCTTATGCTTCAGTATAGTAAAATCACAGATGTAGTTAGTACTAGTCACTGTTAAAATAAAGCTAAGCCAATTTGTCTTACAGTGTTGTCGAATGTATTTATAGCTCTAGTCTTCTTTTTATTATTTAATACGTAATATAACTTATGCTATTTTACTGCATCTGAGAATAGACTAAAATTACATATTTTGACCTATGAAGAAAAATTACATGGCCGAAGAAAAAGCTTTAATTATATTGTATGCCAATCAACAAACTACTTCAAGCACAAAATCATCACAGCAAAGTTATAATCAAATGTCAAAATAATATTTCATATTCTAAAAAAACTCTGTTAAACTGAAACATAAGTTTCCAAGAACGATCAAAACTTTATAAATGAGAAGGCATAATAAAATAATGAAACTGAGTTTCGTTTTGCTAGTTGGTCTCATTTACAATGAAAAATATTAATTTAAACCTGACATACAAAGCTAAACCCTCAGAGTTCATGCCGTGAGGTCGCAGTTTAATGAGAGAAAAATAATAAAAGTCCTCATTACGAAAGCACAGGCAGAAAAAAATCTTAAAGCTTTTCGCACACAATGCTACGTAATTTGCAGATCTTCTTTCTTCGTATAAGTATGCAGCCAACTCTCCGAAGGCCTCCTATATGGCCTAGCGATTCTCGTCCTGAAACAAGAACCAGGACCGACCGCTTTACGTGTTCTCTGAAGCACGGTAGCGTTCTGAAATAAATGGCACGCAAGTGGTTACCCATCCAAGTGATCGTTGTTTAACTTTGCCGATCTATTACGAACGGGAATTCAAGTCACGCTATGAGCATTACTAATGATACCGATACTCATGTTGTATTGTATTGTACATTTCTAACGTCGAGAGTATTTCATAGCACACCATCCGTAGTACACAAGGTATTGAATCTAAGAGAAAGATTTAATTTTTGGTCATTGTATGCGGTTCGTTCTCTGACCAGATTGGACCTACAAAAAGGATAGTTCAGAAGTACCCTAAAGAGAAGAGCATGTATGAGAAACTTGATGGGAGTGAATGAAGCAAGAGAGATATGTCAGGATTGTTGCTAATGGCGTTCCGTAGTGTCCGCCTACCCTTTCGGAAAACAGGCCTGAGTTTATGTATGTATGAATGCGTTATAGCTGCATGGCTCAAACGAATTTAATGTTCAATATAATTATCGCTCCACCGTATTAAAACAGTGGCAACATACTTTGTAGCGACTATCTTGTCAGACACGTAGCGCGCAACAAGTACCGGCGACGCATATTATATAAATTATCGAAACCCGTGCTTGTGTACTCACCTCTATAAAATTGAACAGCGGTAGTCGATTGGAGACTTAAATCATATCGCGTAGCGGCGATTTACGTAGCGTTGTGTACGAAGAGCCTTAGACTGTCTGTCTATGCCAGATTTCAAAAATTCTGTACTAAAGTGACCTTGTAGAATCAACAATAGTATTTCCACAATTACACCTTAGTATCACAGGTTATTGAACCTAAATTACACAACTATAAAAATAATTGTATAAATTTTTTTTATCGGCAAATGTAAACTGAAAATACGGGGAATTTATGCTCTCAATAAAATTGTATGAAGCCACGTCCATCATTTTATCCTCGTATGAAATTATCAAAGCTATATGTTTTAAAGGTGCATAGCGTTACCACCAAGAACGGTAACAGTTGAAAGGTATAAATTATTTCATTAACCTGTCACAGTAATATAAATTAATAACTCATAAAAATATTGTTGGTTATCCAGGTAATGAACACTGATTTTGAGAATTATTTACCTATTTGAATAAATAAAAAAGCTTGTTCCGTATTTTCTATAGTAAGTAAATACTGTCCTTGATATTTTTAGACAGTGCTATGTAGGTATTGTTTTTACCCCATAATAGTCTTCATTGTGTTATGAATATGATAGTACTAAGTAGTAACTATCAGCTGATGCTATTTTATTCATCTAGTTTGTGCTTCTTTGATAAGTTTTATAATTTTCATTTTATCTTATAAATAAACAAATCCACAATACATAAGTAAATAATCTACTTGTATTCAAAGATATAAATAATGTAATGTAGTTATAAATAATATAATATATCCAATAAAAGTAATGCAGGTAGAAACCCTTACATATGAAATATAGGGTAGCCTGACTTAGCAAATTATACCTAAACCTGCCTAATTAATCACATTATAAATAAGTAAAAGCCATACTAAAATCAATTTGGTAGTTCTTGAGTTAATTTCATTCATACATAGAGACAACCAGAATGAAAACGGGACTTCATTTTATTATGTGTACCTATAGATAGATCATAAAATTGGTCCCAAGCCAACCTCACCTGCAAGTGGTGCACCTGCCGATCAACGGACGAGGCTCTGGCAAACAAAATATCCCGATAAGCGGCAATAGGCTCGCCACCTATTACGTGGGATCAAAACACTGGCGAAAAGTAGGCGTTTAATATGCCTCTGCCTACCCCTTCGGGGAAACAGGCGTGAGTCTATATATGTATGTAGGTATGTATGTATATGTTTTAAAATATAATTTTTGTTTTCACTAGAATATTGCTTTTGCTGTGGATCAAATATAATTTTAAGTAACTTTAAAATAAACATTTTGAACAGATTGTAAATACATCATCATCATCATCATCATCAGCCTTTAACAGTCCACTGCTGGACTAGGCCTCTCCTTTGAAAGGAGGAATTGGCCTACTATACCACGCTGGCCAAGCGGGTTGGTATAGGGTTTGTATCAAGTTTTCCTTCTCTTACAGTGCTGTTCTCTGCATAATCTGCTCCCTCTGTCGGCTCTTACGACACCCACGGGATGATATGGGGTGGTGACAATCCGTATTCTTAATCCGTCACCATACGGACAAATACATACTTGCATGTTAAATCTAAATATCCATACATATTATGAAGTCCACGCTGTTTGTATGAATAATTTAAGCCCAAAAATTACCAAACGGATTTTTGAAAGGTTTTCACCACAAGATAGTGTTATGCCTGTGGTAGGTTTACGGGTATAATTAAATGCGGGCTTAAGGCAGTGGTCCGACCGCCGGCGATGAACGAGAAACGAGTAGAACTACAAACTATAAACGAGTTGGCGATCAACGGGAAGCGAGTGTTAGTTTCGATAGTTTTGTCACCAGGCGATAAGCGAGTGTGCAAGTGCACTCGCCCGTGGTCGCTCAATCGCGTCGCGTCTACTTTCAATGTCGTACTGTAAAGAAATGATCAAGCGATCGAGCATCGCTGAACGAGTATCGCTGAGCGAGTATTATGTTTGATAGCTCTTGTCGCTCAGCGACAAACTACTGAAGCGAGTCCTCGCTGGCAGTGTGAACAGTCAGCGATCAACTATTAATATATGCATCTCTTTTGTTGACACGGAATGTATATTGAAATTAAACTACAGTTTACGGATTTTATCGCGAGGTTTCACTGAGTTATTACATTTGAAACTAATGATCTAGAAACTACATTTTTAATTTATTACTAGCCGACGTTTCGAATTATATATTTATAATAAATTAAAAATGTAGTTTCTAGATCATTAGTTTCAAATGTAATAACTCAGTGAAACCAATACATCGCGATAAAATCCGTAAACTGTAGTTTAATTTCAATGTGTAACATTCGCGTAAACCCAAGAAGATACTATGTTAACCAGTACGGACTGGAAACCGCAACAAAAATACGCCGGTTAGAAGATCTACAAACCAAGCGCGCAAGATACATAACATCTTTAAATTTCTTGAAGAGATGCCGGGATCACGATCTCATCCCTACATGCTGCAAGATATCAGCCAAGAAGGACATACGTCTCCCACGTATGCTAAGATCTTAAAACAGGCAAGCCAAAAGTTACTCATACAAAAGATCCACGAACACCGAGCTGACTTACGCAGAATAAATAGAAATGTTGAGAATTTGTCTAACGAAATATACAGATTGATAACTCCATTTGATTTTGAACAATGCATCAATGCAATAAATAACAGAGAAACATCAAAATATTACGCGTTTAAACGTAACAAAATAGAAAAATTTGAAAAATTACAACAAAAATCAAATGACCAGTACAAAATGAAACAGAACGTTTTTGCACGGACCAATCACACGCTACCGTCCGCCGACCATAGACAAATAGTTGTCAATCTGTCAAAACACACGTTAGATCAAAACACCGAAAATGTATTATGTAGAGCTTTAAATTATGCGATAACTCCATCCAGAATACCGTATGAGACCATTATTTGCAACGTTGAGGATTGTCTAGTCAAGAACAATGTGAGTAAGGAAGATTTCGAGGCCATACGTCAGGACGTTTCTGCTGTATTGCGCCAGTCGAAAGTGCCGAGAAGGAATCTACCAAAACCCGAGTATTTTGCACTGAAGAACCTACGAGCTAGACCTGAACTAACAGTACTCCGAGCAGATAAAGGAAATGCAACGGTAGTGATGGACACGTCCGATTATAAACAAAAAATGGAAAATCTTTTGTCGGATGAAAGTACATATAAATTGGTTAAGACGGACCCTACCAACAAAATACTCAAGCAAACGAGTGACATTGTGAAAAAATACTCCGAACAACTGAATCTGGACGTGAAATACTTAATACCATCGTGTGCAAAACCTCCTCAATTGTATGGTCTACCAAAAATACACAAGGAAAATGCTCCACTGCGCCCTATAGTCAGTCAAATAGAGGCACCAACCTACAGATTGGCTCAACACATTGCGAAGATTCTCTCGCCACTCAGAGGCAAGACGAGAGCGCATGTAAAGGATTCCTACCCTTTAGTCAGTGAAATAAAACACCTACATCTCTCTGACAAGGAAACTATGGTTAGTTTTGATGTACAGTCATTATTCACATGCTTACCGGCACATGACTGTATTGAAATAACTAGAAGGAAGCTAATGAGAACAACATGCCTGAGGAATATGCAGAAATATTGAAACACTGCTTAACAACTGGCTATCTGTTATGGGATGAGAAATACTACATACAAGTAGACGGTGTAGCAATGGGCTGTCCAGTATCGCCTGTTGTTGCTGACATCTTCATGGATGACTTCGAAGCGCGAGCCCTGCAGACTGCCACCATCACACCGAGGTTCTACAAGCGGTATGTAGATGACACTTTTACAATTTTACCAACAGATAGTGTTAATGTATTCCTAGACCATCTTAATTATATTCATAACCACATAAAATTTACAATGGAATTAGAGGCAAACAATTCTTTAGCTTTCTTAGATGTACTTGTTATCAGGAACAAAAACAACTCTTTGAGCCACACTGTGTATAGGAAAAAGACACATACAAATAGGTACTTAAACGGTGAATCTCACCACCATCCTAAACAGTTAGCTACCGTAGGAATTCTTTGTTTCAGAGAGCCCGGGGGATCTGTGACAAGAAACACCTGGACGCCGAGTTTCAACATGTCAAGCAAGTTCTGCAAGACAACAAGCTCCGACCGCCGCGCCAACGTCACAGATCCCCGAAGAACAAGCCAGCCACAGTAGAGAGACAACTTGCTGTCCTCCCATACATCAAGGGCGTGACCGACAAGATTGGTTATATCTTGAAGCGAGCTTCGATCAAAACTTTCTACAAGCCGCCAACGAAGATAAGCCAATTATTACCATCTGTCAAGAGTCAGTTACCCTTACAAGAGGCCGGGGTTTACAAGATAGACTGTGAGTGTGGGCTCTCATACATTGGACAAACCAAGAGAAGCATAGGCATTCGACTAAAGGAACATAGAGCTGACATTAAACACAAACGCTCGACGAAGTCTGCTGTGTGTGAACATGTAGAACAAGGAACCAACCATTACCTGCGATTTGATAAACCACAGATACTCGCAAAAGAACATCGCTTTATTCCAAGAATGATACGTGAAGCTATTGAAATTAAAAAACATCCTAATTTCAATAGGGAAGATGGTTGGAATGTTCCTCCAGCTTGGGACCCTGTTATCAGGCTAATGAAACCCAAGAAGGACAAAGTCACCAGAAGACATCAAGACACAGTGAGCACATTCTGCGTAGATAGTAACACCAATAGTTGAAAAATGTTCGGGTACTTTGAGATAATTTTGAAATTCAAGACAAAGACAAATATCACCTCAGTCTGCCGTGAACATGAATCCTGTAAAGAATTCGAAACGTCGGCTAGTAATAAATTAAAAATGTAGTTTCTAGATCATTAGTTTCAAATGTAATAACTCAGTGAAACCAATACATCGCGATAAAATCAGTAAACTGTAGTTTAATTTCAATGTGTAACATTCGCGTAAACCCAAGAAGATACTACGGAATGTATATCTATTGTACGTTTCTTGAGAGAGAAAATCGCCGATAATTAGTCGATTTCTTGCCGGTGGTCGGACCACTGCCTAACGCAAGTGAACTTTTTAATCAGCGATCGAAAATGCAGGTAGATTTGTTTTAATAAATAATTACAACATTAATGACCCCGTGGTTGTGGACCCGCTAAGTCATACATTTGTATAATAAATACATAAGTATTTACAAACAAAAAAGTTTATTAACTGTAAAATATTATCGTAATTAAATAGACTAGTAAATTCTAGCAAATATTTTATGTTGAATAAGTTATTTTAGAAATAACAGTTATTTTTAGAAACACAGTAAGAATAAAAAACAATTGCTATATTATTCTTTAAACCTAGAGTTTTACTCTGTCATCCTGAAATGCTACTCAAGAAAAAGTAACCGTGGCGTGGATGCACTATAGGTAATGTCATTTCCAAATCATTGAACACTGCTAGTGCAATATCTATCCAATACAAGACCTTCGATATTACCTACCAAGGACGACGTCCAAAATAATTTGATATGCAACAGTCATTAGTGATAGAAATTCTAATTATTTTAAAATAACATACAATATGACTGCCTCTGTGGTCCAGTGGATAGCGTTTAGTTTACTGATCAGGAGGTCCGGGGTTTGATTCCCGGTTCAGGCAAAAGTTTACTGGGGTTTTCCACATTCTCAGTAGCAGCACGGCGTCTGCAAAGTGCCAACCCGACAATAGGCTCGCCTGCAACTACTAATTCATAAGGTAGCGAAATCTGGGTGTAATATACTTCTGCCTACCCGTTCGGGGATACAGGCGTGAGTTTATAAAAGAAACACAATATTATAAGAAAGTAAAACCTTTTTGTGATTGACATCGTTCCGATCGATATAGTTTTAAATATTTATTAGTTGCGTTGAAAGCAATACATACACACTTTTCGCCAGATGTACTTTAGTCCCACGTAATAAGGGGCGAGCCTATTGCCGTACCGGGCACATTTCCAGACTCCGTGCTGCTACTGAGAATTTCGTGATAGAAAAACCCAATAACACTGCCCGACCCAGGAATCGAACCCGGGACCTCCCGATCCCACGCGCACATTTATGCTGCGAGACCAACGAGGCAGTCGTATAGGGTTTGATGTCGAGTTTTCCGTCTCTACGCAAAGATGGTATTTACATCGTGTTATCCCTTAGTCGCCTCTTACGACACCCACGAGAAGATAGGGGTTGGTGAAACTTGTATTCTATGCCGTCAAACACACGGCAAAGAAGAACAAAGTTAAATACTAACGACACATTAGCGAGATTGAAATTAAAATTATAATAGGCGTTAAAGTATGAAATTGCCGATTTGTAGTGAAAATCAAAATTGATTATTTTTTAATTTTTAACATATTTATTTAATTAAAATAGTTACCATTATTATCTATACATTGCTGCCATGTGATAGGCAGGTCATTTATGCCTTTGCGATAGAAATCTGAGGATCTGAACTGCACAAACTTTGTGAAAGTATTTTGTACTGCCTCCTGGGAAGAAAACTTGTTGTCACGTAGATAATTGTCCAAATCACGAAAAAAATGGTAGTCCGTTGGAGCAAGGTCTGGCGAATACGGAGGATGACGAATGGTTTCTAACTGCAGTTCCTGAAGAATCAAAATGGTTTCTCGTGTTGTATGAGGTCTCGCGTTGTCATGGAGCAATAATGATGAAGATCGATTCATGAGTCGGGGCTGTTTTACTGCTAGTTTTGCCAACTTGTTCGGAGTTCGGTACAATAGACTGCCGTTATTGTTTGACCAGATCGGGGAAAACTATAGTGAATAACACCATGCTGAGACCACCAAACAGTTACCATTACCTTTTTATTGGAAGGTTTGCTTTAGGACACTGTTGTGGCGTTTGACCTGGGGTCAGCCATTGCATTTTTCTTTTACGGTTATCATAAAGAATACACTTTTCATCACATGTCACAATTTGATCCAATATTCCTTAATTTCTGTACCGATTCAACAAGAAAACAACAAAAGTTTCAACACGCGTTTCTGTCTGCAGATCAGTCATATTATGAGGCACCCATTTTTTATTTTATTGATTTGACGCAAATGAGTCAATATTGTGGGTAAGGTAACGGTTAACCATGCCGCTAACTCCTGGGTAGTTTGACCAGGATCGGTTTCCACCATCTCTCTTAATTCATCGTTATTCACCTGTGTGGGCCTGGGCGGTCTTCCTCGTGGCTCGTTCTTCAAGTCGAAGTTTCCATCGCGAAAGCGTATAAACCAAAATCGCACGGTGAGTTCATTAGCAGACCGAGGGGTCTGCTAATGACGAAGCGCAACATTGATATTGCGGGCTGTTCCTGCCGCGTTACTTCCGCGCTGGAACTCGTATTCAAAAATCACTCCAATTTTCGCAGTATCCATCTTTCCTGTCTAAGTTGAATAATAAAAACAATTGAAAGTCGATATTCAAACGTTTCATATTTTTAAAAGAAGAACAGGTAGAAGAGCCTTGCTGATTTCAGCATGAATGGGCCGGCTCGACCGGGGAAGTACTACCCTCTCACAGAAAATCGACGTAAAGTAACAGTACCTAAACTGTTGCGTTTCGTTCGGTGAGTGAGAGTGCCGGAGGCCCTATCCCTTCTCCCTGATCCCACTCCTCATCCTATCCCTTTTCCCAACCCCAAGGGGCGGCAACGCACTTGCGACTCCTGTGATGTTGCTTGTGTTCATGGGCGGCGGTAATTGCTTACCATCAGGCAATCCGTCTGCTCGTATGCCGCCTATTACCATAAAAAAAAAACAAAGAAACCATGTGAAAAAAGTTTCATTCAAAAACCTCAAACCATGAAGATTCTATGTCAATTCAAAGTACCTATTACAATAAAACGGCAATTTCATACTTTAACGCCTATTATTTCTAAAATTATACGAGTATCCCGAGACAATTTTGCTGCAAAAGCTAACTAACGCATTAAGAAGTAAGGAAAAAATAAGGAAATAAAAAATAAAAATTGTCGTAGGTCGGTTTAATTTTTAAATTAGTTTTTGTATAGATAGCCCACTATTGAGATAAGCATCAGCATAAATCATTTATTTTTGATTGCATGGATGGCGTTGTGGTTCAAGCAACGTGCACAGAGTGATTCTTAACTGCTATATGCTATAAAGCTGTCCAGGACTCGGTACATCAAATATCTTGACATTTGTCTTAGCTGCAAGGAGAAGAAGAAGACGTAAGATAAGGAAGCATTTCGAGCTTATGCGCTGTCCAGCGCAAATTGAAGTTCTTGGAAATTATATTAATTATTCGCTTATTGCAATATAATATTCTACCACATTCACACAACACCATCTAGCCCCAAACTAAGCAGAGCATATTATAAATAGAAACACCCAGACCAAGACAAACATCCATGTTCATGCACATAAATGTTTGACTGAAGCCGGAATCGAACCCACGACCTCCGACATAGCAGTCGCTTACACTCCCGCTACGCCAACCGGCCATCAATATAATATGTACAGTATTTTTTGTTTGAAATTTTGATCTTATGTTGACTTGTTGTTGATTCGGTAATATTACTAACCGTAACCAATACAGTGCCCAAATTTAACATAACATAACTTTACGTCTTTTATCCCCGAAGGGGTAGACAAAGGTGTATTACGCACCCATACTTTGCCAGTTATTTTTCGGTCCCAATGTAATAGGGTGCGAGCCTATCGCCATCTATCGGGCACATCATTAAGCGAGCGATAATTAATTTATAATTCACACCTAACTTCGAAAAGTCTGAGGTGTGTACCAAATTTAAATGGCAAGTATTTGCTCATAATTAAAGCCTCCATGGTTGATAACTGTTGATGGTTTCCACGTAAACTGTCGAAGATTTATGCAGGCCTTCCTACGCATTAATCCCAAATTATATCGCTTGCTATGTTTACGTAGTTCAATTTAATGATAACCTTTTACTAACAGGACTGGCTTCTATTTTTCTGCATATCCTCAGGTGGTTTATAAAATATTTGTGTTTGAAAATTTACGAGCGAACCGATCAATACTGCGGTGCAGATTGGTTCTATTTGGATTTGACCATGAATATTAGGAAATCCTTGCCTAAAAGGCATCAGTTGTGCATATTTATTTAAAACTAGTGTCGCCCGCAGCTCCTCCCGCGGGAATATCGGTTACCGCGATGAAAACTACCTTATGTCCTTCTTGGGGTCTTTAATTAATCGAAGAATTTCAAATATTGATCAATTGAGAAAATCCTCATCATACTGGACAACTACAGCTAAGCCGACAAGTCTGTATGTGTTATAATGCAGATGGGCTCTTATAGTTCATCATAAGAAGTTTCAGATCTTCAATTTTATAAGTCAACAGAAAATGCTCATCAGACTGAACAACTTCTGCAAAGACGTTGAGTCTGTATATGTTATAGTGAATATGGGCTATTGGAGTTCCACATCAGATGTTCGAGATCTTCAAATTTTAATCTCCCATCAGAAAATGCCCATCAGCCGTAATGCTTTCTGCTAAACCGGTTTTTTTATGTCTTATAGTTTCGCTGGGCTATTGTGGTTCTGCATCAGGTGTTCCACTTATCAAAATCAATTATAGCCTATATGTTGCCCAGACCTAATAGCAATATAACAAAAAAAGTTTCATTAAAATCCGTCCAGTACAAACAGACAAGCAGACAAACAGACAAACAGACAAACAGACAAACAGACAAACAGACAAACAGACAAACAGACAAACAGACAAACAGACAAACAGACAAACAGACAAACAGACAAACAGACAAACAGACAAACAGACAAACAGACAAACAGACAAACAGACAAACAGACAAACAGACAAACAGACAAACAGACAAACAGACAAACAGACAAACAGACAAACAGACAAACAGACAAACAGACAAACAGACAAACAGACAAACAGACAAACAGACAAACAGACAAACAGACAAACAGACAAACAGACAAACAGACAAACAGACAAACAGACAAACAGACAAACAGACAAACAGACAAACAGACAAACAGACAAACAGACAAACAGACAAACAGACAAACAGACAAACAGACAAACAGACAAACAGACAAACAGACAAACAGACAAACAGACAAACAGACAAACAGACAAACAGACAAACAGACAAACAGACAAACAGACAAACAGACAAACAGACAAACAGACAAACAGACAAACAGACAAACAGACAAACAGACAAACAGACAAACAGACAAACAGACAAACAGACAAACAGACAAACAGACAAACAGACAAACAGACAAACAGACAAACAGACAAACAGACAAACAGACAAACAGACAAACAGACAAACAGACAAACAGACAAACAGACAAACAGACAAACAGACAAACAGACAAACAGACAAACAGACAAACAGACAAACAGACAAACAGACAAACAGACAAACAGACAAACAGACAGACAGACAGACAGACAAACAGACAAACAGACTGTTCGGAATATGTTCGATCCCAACGCTATACGGCACTGGTATTTAATAATAATAAAATCTAATTAATACAAATCTAATTAAAACAAATAAAATCTAATTAATCAACACAAATTATATTGTGTTTATAATCATGTCTTGTTGACTACAGGTTTGTTTTGTTGACCCGTCGCTCGATAGATGGCATTGGGATCGAATTAGATCGCGCTATGGTTTCGTTACACGATGAGGTATAAAAGGCCAGCTGTGTTAATGAATAAATTGTCTCGCTCTGAGGTACTGCATTTTATTGAGTATCACTGGACTGTAAGGCACCTTGTACCGATATTGTACATTGGTCCATACGAGCCGAAGAGCGTTTTTGGAAAAGCACACAAGTTCTGGGGACAGGCGCTAGTTACAAAGTATATCACAAGGTGACGTTAGTGGTATGAAGAGGATCAAAGTTGCGGACATTGCTGCTGTTGGAATATTGCTGTGAAGTGGATCATCTAGCCGTGAGTAGTGCAAACCAAGTGGACAAACTGTGAGTACAACTTTAATGTGTTTATAGTGCGAAGTTACGGGACTTAGAGAATTTCGAGTTAATGCATGGACTTAGAAAAATTGCGGTCGTACAGGGCTAGGACTTAGAATAATTCCGATAAAAACGACGAGACGAGGAATCTATGCCCGATTTCTGGGCGACATACAAGCAACAAAAACACTTAGAAAAATTTACTCTTGGAGGAACATAGAAAATTTTGCTCTTAACGACACTGAGAAAATGTTGACTTGACGACACTTTGAAAAAATACCACTACACCACACTTGTAAATTTTGGACAAGAAAAATTTGAAACCAAATATGGAGAAGGAATTCAGGAAGTTAAAAGATATCAAAGGACAGATCGAAAAGGGCTTGATTAATTTCAAGAAGTCTCCAAAGGATCGTATCACATATAATTACGTTGATGTACGTCTGGAATTATTAGAGGATCAATTGAAAAATTTTACCACCAAGTACGAAGATATAGTCGGCGAATATGAGAGTGAAGCATTGTTCAATTTCTTTCAGGAAGACATTTATGAAAAGGTTTATGATAGTTACCTTGCATATAAGGTAGAACTCAAGAATGCTTTGTCGCAATTAAAGGCTCATAATTTCAGCAAAGAAACTTGTGATGTTTCATCTGACAATGTAGTAAGACTACCAAAAATTGTGCTACCCACATTTAGCGGGAAATATACGGAATGGTCATCATTTCGGGATTTATTTATTTCCTTAGTGCACAACAATAAAAAGTAAGATGATGTGCAACGTCTTCATTATCTTAAGACGCAATTGTCAGGTGAAGCAGAACAGTTGATAAGACACGTTCCCATAACTGATACTAATTATAAAAAATGCTGGGATATGTTGGAGCATAGATTTAATAACAAAAAGTTTATGTCAAATTGTATTTTAAAACGGTTATTTAGCCAACGTAACATTGTTTTCGAATTTTCGAATGCATTGAAAGAATTTCTTGATACTACTAGTGATTGTTTGCACGAGCTTACCAATATTGGTATTGATGTAAGTTCGTGGGATGTGATAATTATATACGTCATAAGTTTGAAGTTGGACGTAGAGTCTAGAAAGCAGTGGGAACTGCATGTTAGTCAATCCTCCGACGACTTGCCTTCCTTTACACAATTTCGCGAGTTTCTAGAGACCCGGTTTCGAGCCCTAGAATTTGTTGAACCCAAAGGTAAATCAAAGGTTAATAGTTCAGCTCAATCCAAAGTAATGCATGGCGTAATTAATGTTTCGTGTCCACATTGTAGCGACAATCACAAATTAGTTGCATGTAAGAAGTTTTCTAAGGAGAACAGTGACGAGCGCCGTCATATTGCCCGATCGTTGGGCGTATGTTTTAACTGTTTGGGAAGTCATCACACTTCCAAAGTATGTCGTGTGCTTTCTAAATGCCGAATTTGCCAGCGGAAGCATCATACGTTGTTGCACCCCAAAAGCCCCAGTGTAGCTAGTGCGGTGGCTACGCCAACAGAGCCTGCCACCTCACATGAAAGTACCACAGAGCCTCCACCACATGGTGTAAATGCAAACATAGCAACTCATTTGGTGAATGAACGAGTACAGGGTCAAGTACTATTAGCCACGGCTCTAATAAAGGCCGAATCACCAAATGGGTCTTCTCAAATTTTGAGAGCACTTTTAGACCAAGGATCACAAGCATCCTTTATAACCGAGTCAGCCGCGCAGTTACTTCGTTTGAAGAAAGTTCCTTCCAGAACTTCTATTGCCGGGATAGGAGGAGCCCATGGCGACATTGTCTCTAGACATGTAGTTAATATTCAAATTCGATCGTTGCTTGACCCTTCTTTCACCCTAGAAGTAACAGCGCATGTTTTAAGTACACTGACCTCAATTATGCCAGATACCAAGTTTGAAATTCAGAATTGGCCAAAACTTCACAATATAGGTTTAGCCGACCCCAAATTCAATTTACCTAGCAAAATAGACATTTTGTTAGGAGCGGAAACATACTGTCGTGTATTAAAGGTAGGATTAATAAAGAGCCCCATGGGTTCTTCGGTCGCACAAGACACGCATTTAGGCTGGATTGTGTCGGGTCACGTCAGCAAAGCCGAAACTTCTCTCAATTCACATAACGCGATTATCGCAATGCACACTCAAATTGAGGAGAACGAAATGTTAAAGCGATTATGGGAGCTTGATGGTGAACCTGCTTTGACTGATAGCTTGTGAACAGTTTTATACGACCACGACCCAAAGAGATGACAGCGGACGATATGTTGTCAGACTACCTTTCCGTTCAGAAGATCCGCCTTGTAAATATGGTAATTCTAAAAACATTGTCATTAAAAGGTTACTAGGATTAGAAAGGAGGTTGGCTAAGGACAGTAAATTAAAACAACAATATTGTGACGTTATCAATGAGTATTTATTGCTTGGTCATATGGAGAAAGTTACTGATGAGGCAGAGATAAATAAGGGTGATGCAGTTTACTTGCCACACCACGCGGTGGTAAGACAAGATAAACTGACCACCAAAGTAAGAGTGGTGTATGACGCGTCATGCAAGGGAACCAACGGAGTTTCCTTGAATGACACCTTAATGGTAGGACCCACTCTCCAGGCAGATTTGCGACACATAGTCATGAGATGGCGACAACACCCAATCTGTCTGGCGGCAGACATAGTAAAAATTTATCGTCAAATCAAAGTTGCGCGGCAAGATACAGACTTCCAAAGGATTGTCTGGAGAGAGGATCCTAGCAAGGAAATTGAGTGTTTCCGTCTTCTGACTGTCACCTTCGGAACGTCATGTGCCCCTTACTTGGCAGTCAAATCATTGCATCAGATCGCTTGCGATGAAGGCATAAATTATCCATTGGCTGCTGACAGGGTGAAGACAGATTATTATATGGATGATCTGATGACTGGCTGCCAGACTGAAAAAGAAGTAACAAAGATTTATAATGAAATGAATAGTTTATTAGAGAAAGGAGGATTCAGGCTACAAAAGTGGACCAGTAACCAAATGCACTTGTTGGAACCATTCAAAGAAGATTCAGGTAAAGATGTGGCTATAAAAATGGATAAGGTAACAAAGACTTTAGGACTTACCTGGAACCGGAGCACTGATAAGTTCGATTACTCAGTGAAAATGTCACCTCCTGCAGCATCTGAAACAAAAAGAACAGTTATATCTGAAATATCAAAGCTCTATGATCCGTTGGGATGGATAGCACCGTGCATTATTACCGCAAAGGTGTTCATACAAAAGGTATGGATTTCTGGTATTGGCTGGGATGATGAGTTGCCACCTGAACTTCTTCAAGGGAGGCAGGCTTCTTAAGGGATACATCTGCTTATTCGTCTGTATGGCAACGCGCGCTGTGCACATTGAAGCGGTCTCAGATTGCACGACTGAGGGTTTCTTGGCTGCATTTAAACGGTTTGTCACCAGACGTGGTCAGTGCCGCCATATCTGGAGCGACAATGATACCAATTTTGTCGGTGCTGCCAAGGAACTCCAGATACTTTTCGCACAAGAAAGCTCAATGTTTAAAGACATTGCAGCGGCTCTTGCAAATTCGCAAACGGAGTGGCACTTTATCCCTCCCCACGCTCCCAACTTTGGCGGACTGTGGGAAGCAGGGATAAAAAGTGTTAAGCATCATTTGAAGCGTATATTAGGTAACTCTACGCTCACGTTTGAAGAGATGTCAACCGTGCTCTCACAAATAGAGGCGTGCCTAAATTCTAGGCCCTTGTCTCAAGGCAGTAGCGATCCCGAAGATCCAACACCCTTGACCCCTGGTCACTTTTTGGTAGGTCATCCATTGGTCGTACCACCGGACTATAATTATGAAGATGCTACAATAAGCACGTTAAGGCGTTGGCAGTTGGTACAACGTATGGTGCAACATTTTTGGCGTAAATGGGAACAGGAATATTTAACCCATTGCTTTCAAAGACAGAAATGGACTTCGCAGATTCCTGATTTTAAGATAGGAGATATAGTTCTAATAAAAGAAGACAACTTACCTCCAGCTAAGTGGTTGTACGGTAGAATACTGCAGCTGCATCCGGGAAAGGATAATTTGACGCGGGTTGTCACTGTTCGTTGTAAGGATACTACGATTAAACGTCCAACTTCAAAGTTATGTTTGCTACCTGTTACTGAATAGGTAATGTCATGTGTTCTAGACTTGGTTAAGAATTTTTATGTGTTTTGTGTTTATATGGCACAACTGTGTAGTTTTTAAATTGTGATAAACTAAGGTTAGTTCATTTTCATCGCAGCTATTATGGTTGTATAAAGTTTGTTAGATTTAGTTTTTTTACTTTATACAACAGCTTGTATCGCAGCCTGTAATTCGTGTAATGTTATCTTATTTTAACAGTGTATTATGTCTAGCTTATTTGTCATTCCGCTATACCTCCAAGCAAATGTTTTAAGTATACCGACCACTATTTAAAGTTTTGCCATAATGTGTTTACAGTCCACTGTTCTTGTTTTCTATAATTGCTGAAATAGGTCATGGTGGGCGGTACTAAAGGGAATAATCCCTTTGGTGGGCGGAATGTTCGGAATATGTTCGATCCCAACGCTATACGGCACTGGTATTTAATAATAATACAATCTAATTAATACAAATCTAATTAAAACCAATACATACATACATACATACATATCGTCACGCCTTTTATTCCCGAAGGGGTAGTCAGAGGTGTATTTCTTCACCCACATTTCGCCAGATATACTTTAGTCCCACGTAATAAGGGGCGAGCCTATTGCCGTACCGGGCACATTTCCAGACTCCGTGCTGCTACTGAGAATTTTGTGACAGAAAAACCCAATAACGCTGCCCGACCCAGGAATCGAACCTGGGACCTCCCGATCCCACGCGCACATTTATGCCGCGAGACCAACGAGGCAGTCGTATAGGGTTTGATGTCGAGTTTTCCGTCTCTACGCAAACATGGTATTTGCATCGTGTTATCCCTTAGTCGCCTCTTACGACACCCACGGGAAGATAGGGGGTGGTGACAATTGTATTCTATGCCGTCAACCACACCCAATATAACCAATAAAATCTAATTAATCAAACCAATAAAATCTAATTAATCAACACAAATTATATTGTGTTTATAATTATGTCTTGTTGACTACAGGTTTGTTTTGTTGACCCGTCACTCGATAGATGGCATTGGGATCGAATTAGATCGCGCTATGGTTTCGTTACACGATGAGGTATAAAAGGCCAGCTGTGTTAATGAATAAATTGTCTCGCCCTGAGGTACTGCATTTTATTGAGTATCACTGGACTGTAAGGCACCTTGTACCGATATTGTACACAGACAAAAAGACAAACAGACAAACAGTTAAACAAACAGACAAAGTAAAAGTTGTTCTTTATTACCCATAAAGAACAACCCGTTCTTTTATCCGTCTGTCTATAACTCTCTCTTTTCGGATTAGATAACTCCTTGAACAGTATTTCAGCCTTGCAAGAGCTGAAGAATACATTTATACTGTCGCGGTGTAAACCTTAGTGAGGTTAACCTTAGAATTTTTTCCGTCACTCAAAGTTGAGTTTGGGACCTAGTGGACGGGATGTGTTCGACTCCTGAAAGAAGATTGGTTAACCAGGTCGTGCCACACTACTGTGGCGTCATTGAATTCCCCTAGTGGCGGCGTGAAACTACCAATGCATGCAGTGGTTTGGAATGCAACCCTGCGCCAAGAAACGTTAACATAACCCAACTTAACCTATAATCGCATAATCATAAGTGAACGCAAGCAATGGGTACTTGCGTTCATTTATTGTTTGTACCAATACCGTACCATATTTTTACCATTGTAAAATCTGCACAAAATTGCATACCTCAAACATTTTTTTACCGTAAAACAATAAAGGATTTTATCGTATTCTTTGATCAAATGAAATAAAAGAAAATCTCACAAGGAACCCATAGCGTGCAAGCAACAGCCGTACTTGCTCGTTATTTTTTATATTTTAGGACTTTAACCATTGTACTTTAGTCGAATGTCCTGGTATGAACCGATACGCAAGAAATATAAAAGAATAAGTGGGAGAAACAAGAAAACTCAAGAAGTTGTTATGGTGGTTTTTAGTGCACGAATTGACTATTCTGATAGATATATTGACACATATTGATAAAAGTAGGTACTTCACGCGTTGTCGGTTTGATTAAGGAATGACACTTAGTGCGATCCATTGTCCTTGAAATGTATAACTTCATACATAATTATGCTATTGACGGACAACACAACGTTACCAGGAGGGATAAGCTTATAAAGTACAACACATTAAGTAATTAACTTTATTATTCTATTGCAAATAGTTGTTGATGTAGGTAGAATCAAATAAGTCGGCGGTGGCCCAGTTTGAAAAAAAAATCCCTTGGCTCGCTCATAGAGTCGAGGCACACTAGAAACTGGTTTTGTATACGAATGTCAATGTTTGTGTAAAGTAGCACTGAAAGCGACGATGTCTTGCTGAGCGATTCTCACCCTTATGGTGTTCTAGCGGTTCTAGTTGTTCGACTGCACATGAACTCCAATACTTTTGCGGTGAAAAGCGACCAAAAATCTGTGAAGGTTACTTGTAATTTATTTTTTGTAATATGCTACCTTGTCCGTGTGGTGACGGATTAAGAATACGGATTGTCACCACCCCATATCATCCTATGGGTGTAGTAAGAGCCGACAGAGGGAGCATATTATGCAGAGAACAGCACTAAGAGAAGGAAAACTTGATACTTATTTGTTCTCCACGTAACGCCACCAGTAATAATGTACTTATATTGCTAATGTACCAGTACCTGTAGTTTAGGGTTATTTGTTTGTTAAGTTTGTTTATTAAGTGTCTCATAAGTTTGTGTGGAGGTGCAAATAAAACATTCTCATTTTTCATTTTCATACAAACCCTATACCAACCCAGTTTGACCAGCGTGGTATAGTAGGCCAATTCCTCCTTTCAAAGGAGAGGCCTAGTCCAGCAGTGGACTGTTAAAGGCTGATGATGAATATGCTACCTAGAACTGACGTGAAATCATTGTCTCTATTCAATTGCTGCTAGGCCATTCCAAATAAGGCATTTGGCTTGCATACAGATCCCTGCTTTTCACCTTAGTCCGTTCACACAACTCCTCATATTATTTTCCTTCGTTCTTCAAACAGTGAGTGTCTCTAGTAATTGTAGCGTTAATAAGCAGTATATTCAGTCAGTGTATAAAAAAACATGGGCAACGTTTTTACGAGAAAAATATAAATTGCCCGACCTGGAATAATAATTTGTGGCTCAATTGCTATAATTGGGAATCGAACCCAGGGTTTGTGACGGCTATCCGTTAGCATTATGTTAAATAATTATATTAGCAATAGAGGTAGCCAAGGTGACTAACATTTATGTTATCCGTTCTAAAGAGATTCCCCGTACCATAAGGACTAGGCTCCATTAAACAGGATATCCTTTAGAGACTTAATGGTTAGGTAACACCTTAAGCCATACCGTTATTTAAGCTGTCACATTTATTTTCATTAACTCTATGGCTTCCGTTCCTATTGAATATATTGTTTCTGAAATCACTTTGAGGAACAGCATAACAATGGATCAAGTCAGTGTGATAATTAACATTTACGTCATATATTTGGTATCATTATTGAGGCGATAAAAATATTATTGAGCTTTTCTGTTCGGTTTCATATAGCGACGCATAGTATAATATAGCCCCAAATGCTTCTGTTATCAGAATCAATTGGGGCTAGATACTGTGCATCTAATCGCGGTAAGTAACGAATGGACAGCGGAAACATCAGGATACTCAGCAGTAGGTAAATGTACGAGAAAAGAAAGATCACGTGAAAACAAGAGATTGGAAAATTATAGCCTTTAATTTACAAAATGTTTTAGTGATGTTTTTATTCCGCTCATGTAAAAGTTTCAGGGTTTTTCATCAAGAGACCATTATATTTCCATAGAATACTCTGGTACGTTTTATTCCGTTTGCGCAGTTTTACAATTGTACAAATTATAATCCTGCTTATCTCAATTGTGGGCTGTCTATAAAAAAACAGTTTGTCACATTTAAAAAGGCTTCAAATACCTACTTACCAATTAAATAAAAATTAGTAGTCTGTACACTGAACGGTCAGATTTCCTTACTTAATTCTATGAATGTTCGCAACTGCGTACATTTTAATTATTTGTACAAAGAAACTGTCACAAGCTTATCTCGTGAGATTACTCGCCCTCGTGTCGTCATGTAACGTATTACTTACGGGCCAAAAGGGGTGAAGTATCGACATCACCAAGGTGTATTCCCGTAAGGGTAGGCAGAGGTAAATCTCGGTCACGTTTCAACGACCTTGTTTAAGTTATCTGTAATAGGTTCATACTATTATATTTCAAGGACACAAACGGATTCACAGTAATTACAAATATGAACAAAAATCATGTATGTGGAATATTGTTTACAAACATTATGCAGCGAAAACTTCTACTCGTTTAATGCTAGAAATATTATAATTTCAATCTCGCTATTGTGTCGTAGTATTTTTACTTTGTTCATAGAGTACCATCCTAAATATAATAATTTGACTATACATATGGCGTGGTTGTCGTAACGCATGTCGAGGGTACGATTCTCATTTGGTACATTTGCGTGTTTTACGAATTGTTTTAACCACTACACATAAATGTTTGTAAAGTCCCCCGATAAAATACTTACATTTTATTTTATTTATTATTATTAATTAGAACGGCGGTTAGCCAATAACACAAATTAAAACAAAATTACAAATATATACAAAATTACGGAATAAATAAAGTTAGGTTAGAAAATTAAAAAAGATAAAAATGTTTTAAGGTACAACTAAATTTAAAAAAAGAAACAAAAGTACAACAAGATTATGTCCCGAAGCTTGAGTGGTATTTTTAGAGATAAAACAATAATCCAAACAATTTCACAATAAGCTGTTACAAACCATCTTTGCTTACCACTCATCCTACGAAGCAGTTCTATTAAATTTATTATTGCATATCCAGCAACGTCAAAAAGCAGGCATTTCAAAGGTATGTCTGTGATCAAAAAATCTGAATAACTTTGCCAAGGGATAATAGGGAATATTTTTGTAAAATTATTAACATGAGATATTGGAGGTAGGGAATATGTCGAGTACCGACAGTATGTTGTATTAAAACACAATGGCTGCTGGGGGAATTCGTGTTATGCCATCAAATCTGACCCTTAAGTAGACAATCGTCTCGTTGTCAGGCAAAATATTTTAAAACGAAGCTTTATATTTTTAGTCGTTGCCGATGTTTGTAGGTTTTAATATAAGATTTTTGAAAGGCTTTATTACAGGACAAAGGCCTGTGACAAAGATTAACTATAGATGGAGCCTTGCTTAGGCTAGATTTAGAGATTTAAAAAAATGAAAAGTCTCTTTAAAACGTTTTGAAAATTCAGTTAATGTATCTGTATAGTAACTTTTTCAGAGGCAAATATAGAATTGACGTTAACCTTACCTACTAATGTGTTATATTTGTTTACTTTTATTAAGAAATTCCGCCCTTAACCCGAAACAAATACAAAAAAAGTGGTCTACCCAATTAACCACAATACTTAACAGTAAAACAGGCCAGTACATTCTCCATGCTATAAATTTTTCAATCTCCTTAAATTGCATTTACCAAGAAACGTTTTAAGAGAAATCATTTTGTCATTTGTTCATCATTAATTATCTCATTCTCAATTGCAGCGTTTTGATCAACGTTCTAACCTTTGACGTACAATTGCTCTTACGAATACGGTAAATATTACAAAGAAACTGCTTGAAAAGTCTGCATAATGTAAGTATGTGAAGACTACCGCTGCTGATTAAAAAGTTCACCCGCGCTTATGTCTGCATTTAATTATACCCGTAAACCTACCTCAGGTATCACACTATCTTGTGGTGAAAACCGCTCAAAAATCCGTTTGGTAATTGTTGGGTTTATATCATTCATACAAACAGCGTGGACTTCATATGTCTTGGTTTTGTCCCTTACGTAATTTCATATTTCCGGTATCGATATTATTTCACAACACTTAAGTAATAGGCAAGGAAGCAGCGATAGCCGAGTGGAGAGACCGACAGACTGCTACGCAGAGAGTCTCAGGTTCGAATTCTTGGCTCGCACCAATGACTTTTCGAAGTTAAGTGCGTATTAAATTGTTAATTATCGCTTGCTAAACGGTGAAGGAAAACATCGTGAGGAAACCTGCATGTCTGAGAGTTCTCCGGAGTGTTCTCGAAAGACATGTGAAGTCTGCCAACTCGCACTTGGCCAGCGTGGTGGACTATGGCGTTACCCTTCACATAGTGAGAAGAGGCCCGTGCCTAGCAGTGAGACAGTTTAAAAGGCTGATGATGAAGTGATAAGCAAATCACTTAAGTAAGAATTTCTTTACAGCAATTTTTAGCATAGCACAGTGTCGGCAAAGCCGACAATTTTTGGCCAATCCCACTAAGACATTTATATTTTTCTTCATGAGTACTGATTATCCTAAAGTTACGTGCTTGACAACACTACCGTCTGACCTCGGGGTCCCGTAATAAACTAGTTTCAGTATATTCATGGGTATTGACATTCCATAACGGTAGTCAAAGATCATGAAGACCTGGACTGACGGCTTAACGTGATTTTAGTGGCAAAAAGTAATATCATCATTCCAAGATGGCGGGTTTGCGTTTCGTTTCACGTTTTTCACATAAAACCTAAAAATTACATTTGTAAAACTGTACTTTTTTTTTAAACTTAATTACTGTTTTAATAATTGATACGTACATATATTAAAGAAGGCATATTTCTATGGATGTAGTTGTCAAATCTGTAGCTGATGTGACGATAACGATACATGTTAGCCCCATAAAGGAAAACTAAAAAAGTATGATGATTCAATTATAACAAATATAGAAAAAAGAAATATGTACAAAAAAGGGGGGAAAATTTTACAAGACAGCTTTAGGCGTCGTAGAATTCCTCCGCATCGCTGTCTATTGGTAATGTGCCCAGAAGGCTGGCAGCATTGCCACGCTGGATGGCAACGCTGACACGTGGCCTGCGTATCAGCATCACGCGAAAACCAGTGTAGGTGCTAATATTTGCCTGGTTAAATCTTCCGTGCTGTGCACCGAGGACAGGAACGCCGGTAAACTAACGTCGGAAATTTTGCGAACGCCGAGCCCACCCAGACGTACAGGAAGAGACGCTTGCAGCCAGGCTCGGTCGTTCAAATCCACATTTAATATTTCTTTAAGTGTATTTTTATACATTATATACATTACATATTTATACATTTCATATTTTTCCAAAGCGGTGAAGATCTCATATGGCATGTGTAAATTTGAGAACGAAAAGGCAATATCGAATGATTGTAAAAGCCGAATGAATATTATTTTTTAGCAGGCGATCTGAAATTTCACTAAAATTTTGAATCTTTTCATCTACGAAAGATTCGTAGGCTTCTTCAAATATAGGAGACCCAAAGAGGAAAAGAGAATTCTTGTCACAAATTTTAATGTGCGGTGCCAAACAATAAAATTTTGATAATACCAAAGATTTTTTTCTTCGTCAATTTTATTTAGAAATAGCTCACACTTACCTGAATTTAGCTCCAAGCCGATGGATTTAAATTTGTCTTTTAGAACTACCAAATCTTGTAGTACTGTACTAAAGTATAAAAACTACGTTCCGTTATGCATAATTGCCGAAGTATTTAAGAATTTTTGGAAATTATTTAAAAATATTTAGACGCAACTCCGGCAGCCAAAATTACTTTTAGGGGATTAAAACTAACTCTCTTAAGCCCCCTACACCACCAATACCCTCAAATTCAGGCGACTCCTTTCGAAACCCAACCCCACGCTGTGGCTTTGGACCCTTCATATATTATATACCCTCTGCATAGCGGCGCTGTCGCTGCCGATATAGTCCGGTCAATATAGACATTTGAAATAACAAAAATTGCCGGACAGCCAAATATTGGTGGAGAGCTAGGATTTACCATTACAAATTAATTCTTAAAAGTCCCCATAGATCCTATATGTGTGCTACAAAAGATATTCGGGGTCAAACGTCAAAGGAGAAATACCAAATACGGCCTGTAGCGGCCAGAAAATTGTGAATCGTTGAAATTAAACATATAATTTTTAAAATTTATACATCGTTTTCGTTTATTGATAGAGCTTCGGTGAAAGATTTAAGTTTTTAAAGATTATTATTTTGAATAGGCTATGGTAATAGAGGTTGAATGTCTTATGTTGCCAGCATTAAAAATAAAATGAAGTGTGGTAGCAGAAATTGTTTTAAGTAAATAATATTTTTATTATTATATAAGAAAACAATATCTTTTATTTACTTTATAAATATATTTGTAAAAAGAACTAAGAAATATATAATTTATTATATATTCCATAATTATTAATCGGTAAAAATCGTTTTGTTTTTTAATCGATAGTATAAATATTTGTTCAAACCATTTGCAACACATTTTTTATCTGTTATGTCATTCGTTTTGCTACTGCGCATCGTGAATATTTTGCTCTGATTTATTGGTGTTTTCGTACGGTTTTAATTGTAATGTAATTGAATATAAATTCAATAATAATCATCTAGTGATCATTATTATTGAATTTTGTGATTGTGGTTAGATTTTTTGGACGAGTATAGTACGAGGTTTCCTAGTACACATGGTGATTATTCATTATTATTGGCCTCTCTTTATGTAGTTTTTGTTCTTTAGACACAAAGACATTCCTTTATTTACATCTAGGTATTAAATTTATGTTAAAATTCAATTTTGAGGTAAGTATATTTAGTTGACTGCATAGAATACAAGTGTCACCACCCCCTATCTTCCCGTGGGTGTTGTAAGAGGCGACTAAGGGATAACACGATGCAAATACCATCTTTGCGTAGAGACGGAAAACTCGACATCAAACCCTATACGACTGCCTCGTTGGTCTCGCGGCATAAATGTGCGCGTGGGATCGGGAGGTCCCGGGTTCGATTCCTGGGTCGGGCAGTGCTATTGGGTTTTTCTGTCACGAAATTCTCAGTAGCAGCACGGAGTCTGGAAATGTGCGCAGTACGGCAATAGGCTCGCCCCTTATTACGTGGGACTAAAGTATATCTGGCGTAAAGTGGGTGTAGAAATACATCTCTGCCTACTCCTTCGGGGATAAAAGGCGTGACGATATGTATGTATGTATGTATGTATATTTAGTTGTGGAATAATTTCCATTTCAAATATCTCGTATCTTATTTCCACCAAGAGTTATTTAAAAAAATATATATATATAAAGGGTAATAGAGTAGTCATTTATCTTCAAAACACGCATGGTTTCGTGTTTGTCCTTGCCAGGCCCATAATGTATGGCCAAATGGTACATCTCCTTTGAGTTGTTTTGGATTTTTCTCGAAAACGGTAAGTTTTATCACAATAAAACTTGATCCAAAGTTGTAGATCTTAAAATTCTCTACAAAAATGGTATAATGATTTTTTCCTAAGAGTTACCATTCCTGAGATATCGCGATTCTAAGAGTAACATCATACATGATATGCACACATTTCCACGCCACCTGTGAGGTAGTGTACTCGGCGCGTTTTTTTTACCGTGGTTTCCCCTGTAGGTCTACTCCACTAACTGTCATGACAATTTTAAGGGAACAATACCCGTCAAGTTCTAGATATTATCTTATTATTGAGATTGATTATTGATATTGCTATTGATTATTGGGTTAACTATCGTTTTGATTTCTTTAGACATTTTAATCAGATTCATGCTCTTGAAAGTCTACTTCAACAGTCATGTTTTCTTCAATTTCTTCTTCTTCCCCTTCTTCTTGCTGGATGTTCATAAATTGTTCAAATGTGGCTGAATCATAGGCCTCTTCATTAAAATCAAAGGAATCGAATCAAAGGGTTGGCGTAGCGGGAGTGTAAGCGACTGCTATGTCGAAGGCCGCGGGTTCGATTCCCGCTCAAGTCAAACATTTGTGTGCATGAACATGGATGTTTGTCTTGGTCTGGGTGTTTCTATGTTTAATATGTATGTATTTACAAAAAAAATGTATATATGTATGTTTATCCATTATCTAGTACCCATAGTACAAGCTCTGCTTAGTTTTGGGACTAGACGGTGTTGTTTGAATGTGGTAGAATATTATATCATTATGTTTCTCTTTTACACGGTTATTCTTCTACCATTTGGGTTAAAAGAATAACCGGACCTTTGGAAGGCTTACACGGGGATATGGATCCAACGTGCAGAGGCCCGTAGAGAGTTTTAATCTAAAATGTGATGGGACACGTGCAGCGGAGCCTCCACAAATGCACTTTTAAGTACAGCTGTGGACTAGCCGCAATACGTGTAGGACTATTGTCTTAATGTGGAATGTAATAGAATTAGGCTATGAGGATGGGTGTTTGATGGACCGTTAATAAAAACTATAGATATAGACAGCACCTGCCGATACTCTTATAGCATCCGTCCGCGAGGCAGGTGGTGACTCGCCAACTCACTAGATGAGCCCTCTCTTAATAGCCGCCAAGGCAAGCAAAGTCTGCCATAAAGGCAGCCAGAGGGCAACACCGGTGCGAGTGGCTAGGGGTGTCGAGCGGTGCGGCACTGGTTTCGCCATCGCAGGTCTCGTGATAACGGAGACCCGGAGCGGGTTTCCCCGTAGTTACACCCTTGACAATGGTCACTTCCACCCCCGAGCAGTAGCTCTTGCGGCTTCCCTCTGGCCGGCCGACCAAGGCAAGCAAGAGTTGAGAGTCCTGCGGGCGCTCTTAGACATCCACTCCAACCAGCCAATAAAGGAAGGCAGGAGACGAGGCCCTGACCGACCCTCTGAAGCATTCGGGATCGCAGTGTCGCCAGCACACACATTCAGCTCGCCACAAAACTGCCCTGCGGTTTGTCAGCTTTCTTATCATCTTGTAATACATTTTTTGTTTATATCACGAGATGATGATGGTATTTGGAAGCTGTTACTCTGCCCTCTGAGATTGCAATAGTCTCATGGTGAGATAACGACTGCTCCAGAGGGGCTTATTATTATTATTATAACTACGTATTTAATAAGCGTACAAAGCTAAGCACACGAGGAAAGAGTTTTCTAATGACAATAATGGACTCAGACCTATATTGAATTGCATATGTTCGCCAGGTCTGAAATATATTGCACGTAATAGAAGCAAGTCTTTTTCTGGGTATTACAAAATACACACAGAGATTTTTTACAGCACTCCACGATTATGTTGATCCCCAGATAGGATAACCAAGCTCAGAATCCTTTTCAGGATCGCCAAATATGGCCGCAAAGTTAAACAAAACAAGCCAGCAAAAATGTTTGGTTTCATTAAACATTTTCTAGGATTAAAAATCCACGAGTCCGGCGTACCTTGTAAACCAGTCATAATTTTTCATCTTACATAAACTTTTATTCCCGGTGAGGACACAATCTCACAATCTTTGGGTAGATGTTTTCGTCCCAGGTCAGAGGTAGGTACTTCTAATTAGATCACGTAAGGGCTGGCTACTAAATTATTACTTTTATCTCCCTGTTTGTGGAGAAATAAAATGTCTGCCAACGAATAAGGGTTCTGTATACGATATCGACAGAACCCTTGATGAAAAAAGACGACCGGTTGGCGCAGCGGGAGTGTAAGCGACTGCTACGCTGAAGGTCGCGGGTTCGATTCCCGCTCAAGTCAAACATTTGTGTGCATGAACATAGGTGTTTGTCTTGGTCTGGGTGTCTCTATGTATAATATGTATGTATTTACAAAAAAACAAGTATATATGTATGTTTATCCATTATCTAGTACAAGCTTCTGCTTAGTTTGGGACTAGATTGTGTTGTGTGAATGTGGTAGAATATTATTAAAAAAAATAATAATACGCCTGCAGCTGTAACGGGCAAATTAAGCAACATATTTGCTACATTTATTATATTAATTCATTTTGTCTGGTCTTCTTTGTCGTTCAATTGGATTTATATTTTGAATATTAATTTGTTTCCTTGGAAATTCAGCCCATCGTACTGGGTCGGTACCCACTGGTGACTTAATATTCGTCCCCCGGAATAAAAGTTGTTGATTGGTCCCCTATTTAGGTGCCCATTGGTACCCCTCTCCCCTTCGTATCTACGTACGTACACATAATCTCTGTCTCTGTTCGAACCCTTCGTCACCCGTCTCTGTTCCAACCCTTGTAACTAAACTAGAAAACGTTGGTATAAAAGGAAACCCTCTAAATTTTTTTAAAGACTACCTCACGGATAGACGACAAATGGTAAAGATAGACCAGTTCACTAGTGACGCGGCGGATGAGTCATTCGGCGTGCCACGGGGAAGCGTACTGGGACCTACACTTTTCCTAACGTATATAAACGATCTCTGCAACTTAAAAGTGTTAAACGCTAAAATTTTTGCCTACGCCGATGACACGGCTGTTGTCTTCTCTGGGAAAAACTGGTCGGAAGTCAAAATTCACGCAGAGCTGGGTATGGCCCAGATTGCTAACTGGCTTAATGACAATCTACTCACCCTAGATACATCCAAAACCAATTACGTCTGCTTCAGCATCTCAAATCGTTCCCAACCGGAGGAGGACTTTACAATTAAAATACACTCTTGTAACAAACCTTTTTATAATACCTGTAAGTGTCCAAAAATAGATAAAGTACCACAAACAAAATATTTGGGTGTCATGATTGACCAACGGCTTTCGTGGTACTCTCATCTGGAAGACATCACTGGAAGGCTTAGGAAACTTGGTTGGATGGTTAAAACCTTACGGTATGTCGTCCCTACTCAAATCAATAAAAATATAGGTCCGCCTAGAAATCTATTAAATGAAATTTATAATGCAAAAGCAAAATCAGTTGTGGTATACTGTATACCTATTTAGGCAGGTGCAGCTAAATCAAAATTTATAGAAATTGAACGAGCATACCGAGCTTTAATAAAAATAATGTACTTTAAAAAAGTTAGATTCCCTACAGAGAGTCTTTATCAGATAAGCGATCTGCTTTCTGTTAGGAAATAATTCTTGTCCACACTGTTTTAAAAATATTGTAAAGGTGAATATATATAGTATAAATCCTGCATATCACTGAGGAATTTTATAAGTTATATAATTTTCATATAGAAAAATCTATTTACAAGTTGACAAAGTACCTATACATACTATACGTAAAATATTGCTGACACTTCGAATACGTTGTACCTAATATACAAAAACAAAAGTAAATTAATAGAATTGTATGGCGTATACGAAAATGTCGAGAAGTGCGTTAAAAAAGATATCATTTATAAAACAGTTACTTAAAAATCAATCGTACGTGACTGTGAGTATGTATAAAAAGTACAAATAAATACGATTTTTTTGATATCTAAAAGACTGATTGTCATTAACACTTATTAATAAATGTGATATCTTTTTATTTGTTTCATTTTTACCTTTAGTACGTGACTGTACTACAAACACAGGTACTGAAAATAAATATCTAATTAGTAGATTAAATGGGAAATATAAATTATTTAAAATAAAAAATAGAGCAAGGTACGAGTGGGCACCACAAAAATTTGAGGGTCCGAATTTTAGGGGACCAGTGGGTACCGACCCATCGTACTATCGCGTGAGTGATTGTTAAATAAAACTGTATTGTAAATGCCGTATTACTTACATCCACTGTCCAGTCGGAATCTTATGATTCTCTACCGCAGTAACTAAATGTTCTTAGGCTTTTAAATTTTATATAATTTTTATTCGCTAGCTATTATAAAGCTTTTTCAAAATCAAACCAACTTAAAAAATATTTGAAGTATAATGATTACTGGTTCATGGGATTAGATTCATGTATAGGTACCCTAAAATTGTTGGTTCCACTTGTGACCAAAGAGAAAATAAGCTTTGGGAAATTGATAATCGATGCGCCCACGTTTGCTTCCTTCTTATCTACAAATGAAGCGAAGGAGCATGCGTAAAATATTAACCATAGATTTAAACCTCCAACATCGCAATCTAACGATTCCGTCATTAGTCTGTCTCTGCTCGTTTCCTTTGATTACAATCAAATATATATTATTTACTACTGTTTCCTTCAATATCTTTAAAGCTATATTGAAATTGATTTCCTTTTTACAATTATTCGTCGCTTATTATATTATTAACGAGAGAATGATTCGACTTCAAACATTGTATATAAGACTCTTTAATTACTTTTCGATTCAAATAGATGATTGATTGCGTTGCCGAGTCGATACTCCATACCTAAAACCCTTCGGAAGGGCTGCCACGGCGAAGTTACGATTTCATTAATTGCGACGAAGTGTGTGTATTTTAGTTGGAAAGTTTATTTTGCTCAGTTTATTGGCTTTCTTCAAAGGGAGTAGGCCTTGTAGTGACCCTTCGCAAAAGACGGCCGAAGACCAAGACCATACAAGAAGGACAAGGAGTGGCCGTAAAGTGAGATTTCCGGATTACTATCGCCCGTAACAACGGGCTCAAGGGAGGGCAGTTGTAGCGAGCCGAATCCGCTACCATATATCGTCGCGAAAGTCATCATATTGGGCCTTGTAAAATCACGTCGAAGTCACCAGTGAAGTGATAGTTGTCACTTACAATAAGCATGTTTACGCATTCGTCTTCTGCCTTTGCTTTCTATTCCACACACGCTTCGCCTTTTACCTCGCACGTAAACACGCTTATTGTAAGTGACAACTATTACTTCAGCCTTTTAGGGGTATTATTAATTATCTATATTATATTGTCGTATTCTTGTGTCTTGGAACTGTATATGGAGTTGCTAGGCCCTACTGCCTACTGTCAAATATTTCAACTCTTCTTGTTAGTTTATGCAAACTTTGGGATATTATAAGGATGATAATTATTTAAAATTTGTCTCCTATTGACTCTATTAGCTAGACTAAATGACCACGCGACATCTACTGCTGGACACACTGGACACCGAGTGGACACTGTGCGGCGAGTTGGTAGTGGTGGATCCTTTATGCTGCTGCCTCGGCCTTTAACACTTCGCTGAGTAATATCCTTACCAATCACGTGACAAAATATTGAACTGTTGTGCTGTGTTATTTGTGATCGTTAGTTTAATATTTGTTAAGCTCTCCGCCATAAATTTAATTCGAGAAAAATAATATGTTAGGAGGTTTTAGATTGCCAGAAGCACGTTAATTTTATCATAATAGCTTACTATATTTTTGCTAGCTGTCATGATAAAATATATTCAAATTAGAAATTATAATACCAATACTGACTTTTGCTGTTTCACAAAATATTAAACTCAACAGAAAATATATTTTTTTGCACTACTCGATTCTTCCATTCAAAGAAATTGCTTAGGTGATTCAGATATAATTCTAAAGTATTTTTGCTTGAATGGTTTCGCGTCATTCATCCTCGAAGGTTTTGCATTTGTGCTAGTAAAAGAGTAACAACACATCATAACTTCACGCCTTTATTCTCGAAGGGGTAAGCAGAGGTGTATTACTCACCCACATTTCGTCAGTTATGTTTAGATCCCGATGCAATATGGGCGAGCCTATTGCCATCTACCGGGCAGATTGTTAAGCGAGCGATAATGAACATTTATAATACATCTTCGAAAAGTCAGAGGTGTGTGGCCCGAGTTCCTGGGGATCGAACCCGAGACCATCGTCTCGGCAGTCCGTTACGTACGTCACTGGGTCATCGCTATCTCATAGTAATAGAGTGAAGACCAGTAAGCTGGAAACTCACCTGGACAGACCTTTGCCATGTTGAACGCTAATTAATTGGCAGTCAATATGCTATACTAACTGTTTTATTGAAATATAAATTTACACAATATCGTTAGTTTATCAACCCAGCAATGTCTACCAATAACGTTATTTATTTTGTTATTAACATTACCTACTATCTCGTTAATTTAACGCTTGACTAAAACCGGATAATTGATTCAAAGCGAAAATTAAAACTATCTGTTAGGTGTACATTAAAAGGTGTGTTTATTCAATGATGTGCCTCTATTCATTGTTTTATAATTGGCAGTAATTTAACCAAATCAGGGCGTTATCCCAATGCTAATCTGTGCAGTTACAATACTAGTAGGCTGTTGTAGTCTAGTGTAGATACAAACAGACTGCTATGCAGAGGATTTCGGGTTACGCTTACTGCAAGAACGACTGATTTTTGAAGGTAGATAGAGGAGAAGGAGGTAAGACGGGGCGGCGGGTAAGATGGGGTACCCAGCTAAATTCACAGTTCAAACTGACCTATTAAGCTCGTTCATTCATTGTTCGATGCACCACAATGGTACTTGTCAGTCGCCCGGTGGTTAATGGTTCGCAAGTGCACACATGTCGAAAAAATTAAAAAAAGTGTTTTACTGCAAGTTGTTTCTCACATTTTCTTCTAGTTTGACACGTGATTGCCGTTTGTTAAATAACGCTAATTGGTGAGGTATTTCTGTGATTGACGCTTAAACTAACCTATAATAAGGTAAGTATTTTGTTTCCTTAAGATTGTTAACTGTTTTTTTGTTTTGTTTTTATTGCTAGAAAATGGCTCTGCAGGCAAGATGGGGTAACTGGTACTCCTTCTTGCCTCCCAATGAGGAAAAATTTGTTTTTGTTAGATTTTCGTAAAAATGATTTTGTTTTTAAGTGCTTATTATAGTTTTTCTTTTTAGAATGGTTCTTGACTACAAACGCACCACTAACAGAGACACACCATGTATGTTTTGTCAGGAAGTATATTCCGTTTCCATTGAAGGGTATATCATGCTCACTATGTGGAAGATGGTCTCATAATAGCTGCGCGGGAATAGATAATGATGATGATGACGAAGTCATCCATATCTGCGAGTTCTGCCGGCCCAAATAATCATCTTTATCTGTAATCATATTCATCACCCCATCTTACCTCAGGGGGTTGCCCCATCTTACCACCACCATGGGGCAAGACGGCGCAAAACAGCATTTTTTTATTTTATTTTTTTTCACTTAAATGTGTAACTAGAAGTGCCTAATGACACTAAATATTAGAAAAGTAATATTAAGTTGTTAATAAAAAAATATTATTGACCTTTAAAGCTTAAGTACCCCATCTTGCCACCCTCTCCCCTATATCGCACTGCTATTACAAGAGTATATCAACTCAAATTGAAGCTTTTTCCAGAAATGATGAAAAACAGAGTACTCTTTTTCTGTTAATGATTGTAAAAAAGCGAACACTATTTTAAGATTGGTGACAAAATGAAGTGGATTCTATAATTATAAATAGTTTGAGGGATAACAGGTTATCGAGTTATTGCCAAATTTGGAATTTTACTGTATTGTAGGAGAAGTAAAAAAATATATATTATTATGTATTATTTTTAGTTGTGTAGTTATAAGTGATGTATTTTGAATTCCTACAACTTAATTTGTCTCTTATTTAGATGATTTTCAGAAGCAAGTTTTGAGTTAGTATAATTATGTTTTAGTATAGATCTATTATTTCAGACTAAGGTTAGGGTATAAATAAAAATGAATAGAAGACATAGAAGACAAACAATGTATTAAAAGCCAAAAAAGACAAATTTAACCACAAAAAATAATTATACAAATACTGTTTGCACCTATATATGGTACTTACAACAGCAAAAATCAACATTACCTATGTATTTTTTTTAAATATTGAAATGTCTTATTTTGTCATATTCTTAGGCAAAATAAATCAGTCATTTTACAAAATTAATATTCAATTATCTTATCAGTCTGAAAATCACACATAAATCTTCGTCAATTCATAAGAAAAAGGGATATAATAAAAACGTTATACAACTACTTGACGAAGAACTACTTAACAGTATCGTGGCTGCACCTTGAAATATACGGGGAACATAACTTGAAGACCCAATTTTGACACAAAATGAGTCAAAATCACTTTGATCATTTTGCAGGGGTGAAACATAAAATTACTCTTGGTCAGATGCAGTATTTTCAATGATGGACGTCGTTTTGGTCGCCATATACTAGAAGACGTCCACGGTTCATGCTAAAAATAAACAAAATATAAGGTGTAGGAATTTAAACTTTCGTGGTCATTTAAACTTGATTTAAATTGTCTTTCGGGATATATACCACGTACCTTTGTTTGGAGTAACCGATATTTCGGCACTGTTGCAAGCGCCATGTTCACGGATGTACTGAGGGTATTGCGGATGGGTGTTATTTAAATTTAATTTGAAATTTAAATAACACAATTTAAATCAAAAATATAAGGTGGCTACTTATTTGCGAAGAAACCTATTAGTTGTCACCTAGAATGTAGTAACTCAAAATCGTTTAATATATCACAGACCAATGTTTTATTTGGACTTTACCTTATTGTTCGAACGTGTGGTATCAAATACTATCAGAAACAGTAAAATATATTTGAAATGCTCAGTAAACAATAATTCTTTAACAAAACTGTATTAAGTCTAAAATTACTAAACGAATGAACAAGAATGTCGTTATTTCAAAATATTACTTCAAATCAACAACGTTTCATTCAACAATAGATTAATGAGTCAAAAATACTTACATTTTTACGTACCTGATTCTGCAATAACACAGCAATTCAAAATAATGCGGTCTAAACGCAAAGCGACAGGTCCTCACCACTAAAATTTTAACGGAAACTAAAGATGATACACTATTGCACTGGGGGTAATGACAGTTGGTTAATCATGAACAGAGACTTATAACGCCACCTTGTAATTATTTCTTGCACTATTTAGAGACGGTTTTATTGACAGGTAGAGAATAACATTTTACAAACGATTAATGAGTTATCTCAAAAACATCATTTTTTAAGTTGATACACTCTTGTAATAGCAGATCGATATGCAACTTAAATTGTTAATTATCGCTTGTTAATCGGTAAATGAAAACATCGAGAGAAAAGCTGAATGTCTGATAGTCCTTCATATTGTTGACATGTCAGGTCCGCTATACTATACTCCTCAGTGTGGTAGACTATGATTTGCCCTTGACGTAATGAGAACATGTCCGAGCCCAGCGGTGAAACAGTTTATCCAGGGCTGAAATTATTCGTGGGTTAAATTATTTATTTGTTGTTCTTGTTCAATATAATATATTTTATTGCATCATGTACCACTTTTTTAGTTTTTGATTTAATTCACTAACAAGGAAAACACCAATCTGCGAAACAAAAAAAAACTGATTTCTGAAAAGAGAACCTTAATTAAAACACCTTTCAATAAAAATATTTCAATAAAATTATAGAGAAATTCTAAACAACGAAACTTTAGTATTATTTGACGATAACAAAACCGGATTAAAATTAATGATTCCGCCCTAATCATAAAAATATCTTTACTAAAGTTATTTATAACTTTAAGGCAACCCTTTAAACGGTAGATGGAATTAAAGGACATCTAAAAATAAAATCGTCAAGGTATTTTGTAATCATTATCTTCTTGTGTTGGACCCAATTAGTAGGTGGAGCTGCGCACTGGTTCGACCCGCCATGTTGCTCGCGTGGATAATCTGCCTTTGATCTTTATATTTATAATTATCTTTAGTATACGTTATTTGGCGGTGACTTAACTGCTGTGATTGGTTTTGATGTTAGTGGGGCAAATCGTTGTCTGCGTAATTTAAGAAATATTTGTTTCAAATTTGACAGAGTAGTGGCACGATAATTATCAATACAGTGTTTAACTTTATACGAACCGTTGGAACGCGAGTCATACCCACAAACCTTGAGCTTGGTACACCTAGTGTGTACCAATCTCGAGGCTTGTAGGTTCATACTCAGCACACAGTGTTAATAATTGCATAAATAACATTACCGTGGTCCTACCGATGAGGTACCTACCGATGAGTTTCCAAGCTCATGATAGTACACCAAAGAATAGACTGTACATAACAAAAAGACAAATTCATTAACAGTTTAATCATTTCATCTATGTAATCAGAGTTATTCGAAGCGCGTGTCTTTCAAAACGATCCCAAAAGAACATTCTCCGTAAAATAATTTAATGAAGTGAGGAATGTACAACGAACTAAAGAAGTATTTAGGGAAACAATACAAACGTATTTATCAGGGTGCATTCAATACCGTTTATCTGAATAGTTTCAGTTCCCCATAACACTTACAGTAACCGTTCCTCCCGAGCTGGAAATTGAACGTGGTACTGAAGTTTTAGTATTTCCTGGAGGTATTTTTAGAGATCTGAAACTGGCATAGAAAAACGTACATACCTATGTATAAATACTTGAAAAATTTAAGAGATTTTGTTCCTCTGATTGAGACAGTCTCTATTTCAGAAAGCGACGGCAGCATGTCACTATCAGGCTAAAAGGACCTAAGCAAGGGAGTGAAGAGAGTAATTCTTCATGTCTTACACCCACTCATACCTACTCTGCCTACTCAGCTACGATAGTAGAGCTTCTAAGGAGCAAAATACATAACGTTATTGTGCTCGATCAACCCACCTGGTATATTTAGCTTATAAAGCTGTCCAGGACTCGGTAAGTCAAATATCTTGACATTTGTCTTAGCTGCAAGAAGAAGAAGAGCTATGATAGAAAACGTAAGATAAGGAAGCATTTCGATCTAATGCGCTGTCAAGCGCAGATTGAAGTTATCGGAAATTATATTTATTACTAGCTTTTGCCCGCGGCTTCGCTCGCGTAAAGGAGATGTACCATTTGGCCATACATTATGGGCCTGGCAAGAACAAACACGAAACCATGTGTGTTTTGAAGATAAATGACTACTCTATTACCGTGGCGTGGAAATGTGTGCATATCATGTATGATGTTACTCTTAGAATCGCGATATCTCAGGAATGGTAACTCTTAGGAAAAAATCATTATACCATTTTTGTAGAGAATTTTAAGATCTACAACTTTGGATCAAGTTTTATTGTGATAAAACTTACCGTTTTCGAGAAAAATCCAAAACAACTCAAAGGAGATGTACCATTTGGCCATACATTATGGGCCTGGCAAGGACAAACACGAAACCATGCGTGTTTTGAAGATAAATGACTACTCTATTACCCTTTATATATATATATTTTTTTAAATAACTCTTGGTGGAAATAAGATACGAGATATTTGAAATGGAAATTATTCCACAAGTAAATATACCTCTAAATTGATTTTTTACATAAATATAATACCTAGATGTAAATAAAGGTATGTCTTTGTGTCATATAGAACAAAAACTACACAAAGAGAGGCCAATAATAATGAATCACCTGTGTACTAGGGAACCTCGTACTATACTCGTCCAAAAAACTAACCACAATCACAAACATCGCTGCATATTCTTAGCATGGGTAGAAGGTAGTGATCTTTATTATTGAATTTATATTCAATTACATTACAATTAAAACCGTACGAAAACACCAATAAATCAGAGCAAAATATTAACAATGCGCAGTAGCAACAAAAATGACATAACAGATAAAATGGTTTGAAAAATATTTTTTATACTATCGATTAAAAAACAAAACGATTTTTACCGATTAATTATTATGGAATATATAATAAATTATATATCTATTTATTCTTTTTACAAATATATTTATAAAGTAAATAAAAGATATTGTTTTCTAATATAATATTAAAAATATTATTTCCTTAAAACAATTTCTGCCTACCATACTTCATTTTATTTTTAATGCTACCAACATAAGACATTCATCCGCTATTACCATAGCCTATTCAAAACAATAATCTTTAAAAACTAAAATCTTTCACCGAAGTTCTATCAAAAAATGAAAACGATGTATGAATTTTAAAAATTATATGTTTAATTTCAACGATTCACAACTTTCTGGTCGCTACAGGCCGCATTTGGTATTTCTCCTTTGAGGTTCTCTAGTTATAGTATATCATCTATGTTCGGGGTAACAGAAACCTCCTTTATTGGGCGGATACATCCATAATTTTATCGTCGTTTTAACTGTTTAAGAAATATAACTGCAAAAAGTATTTACACATACAAACTACTTGAACTAAGACTGAGTAATATTCGAAATGTTATTCGGTATCTGTGACTTTTCGCTAGAGTGGCCAATATGGCGACTGTGATTTGACTGTCAGAACGATAAGAATGTAACAAAATACTCAACAATCCGAATTTTGCGGATATATGTTGTCGACTCGAAATCTTTATTTTTAAATGTTTTATTATTCAGGTAAGGTTTCTATGTACTCCTTGACGAAATTATTAATATAAGATTTGACACTCCGATAGCAGCGCAGTCCAACGGTTCCAATGTGAAACATTCCAAAATCCACAACTACTTACAAATTAAAAATTAAGTAAAAAATCATTTTCCAGTGGACTAAATTGTGAATCTAAACCATTCTCAAGTCCCCTTGAACACACACAAAAAATTTCATCAGAATCGATCCAATAGTTTAGGAGGAGTTTAGTGACATACACACGTACACAAGAAATATATATATTAAGACTAGCTGATCCAGCGAACTCCGTATCGCCTTTTTAACAATTTTTATTTAATTCCCTTTTTTCGAAGCCCCTTTTCCAAAGTTACCATTGATTTAGCGCTTAATCTCTTATCATTTCAGAGTATGTAAATGATGAACAAACAAACAAAGATTTTTATATAATATTGAATTCCCCATTCCTTAAAATATTAGAGACGATACCCATATCGACTTTAAAAAAAAACCCGTCCGCTATCTTTGATTTACTATCCGCCATCTTTGATCACGAAATAGATGTTGTATTTGAATTCACCATCCCTTAAATCATCAGAGACGATACCCATATTGATATTTTAAATTTTTCCCATCCTCCATCTTTGATTTCCCATCTGCCATCTTGAGTCACGAAATGGATGTTGTATTTGGATTCCCTATCCCTTTAAACATTGGAGACGATACCTATATTGATTTTTAAAAATAATCCCAGCCGCCATCTTTGATCACAAAATAGATGGTGTTTTTGAATCCCCCATTCCTGAAAATGTCGGAGACGATACCCATATCGACTTTAAAAAAATCCCGTCCGCCATCGTTGATTTCCTATCCGCCATCTTTGATCATTGAATCTTTCATCATTGAAATAGATGTTGTATTTGGATTCTCCATCCCTTAAATCATCAGAGACGATACCCATAATGATTTTTGAAATGTTTGCCATCCGCCATCTTTGATTTCCCATCCAACATCTTGAATCACGAAACAGATGTTGTATTTGGATTCCCCATCCCTTTTAACATTGCAGACGATACCAATATTGATTTTTTAATATTTTCCCATCCGCCATCTTTGATTTCCCGACCGCCATCTTGGATCACTAAATAAATTTCATATTATTAATCAGCGTCCCGAAATTCTCGAAAACGATACCCATATAGATTGTATCCTATTCGTTCAGCCTTTTTTTTCCTTCCCCCTCTCGTTTGACCATTTTATTATTTTTGTCAGGCCCCTAAAAGTTGTGGCGTAATTTAATATAGCCTTAGACAATAACAATTTTTTAAATCCGACTGCTAGTTCCTGAGATTAGCCGACATTATCTTTCAGCCTTTTTAGCCTTTTGCCCGGCCCCAAAGGGTCGAAGCGTTATGTTATATAGCCTATAGCCTTCCGGAATAACTGGGCTATCGTATACAAAAATATTGTTTCAGATCCAACTGGTAGTTCCTGAGATTAGCGCGTTCAAACAAAGAATTAAACTCTTCCGCTATAGTATATTAGTATAGATAACTGCAAAAAGTATTTACACATACAAACTACTTAGTACTAAGACTTAGTAGTACTCAAAATGTTATCCGGTATCTGTGACGTTTCGCTAGACTGGCTAATATGGCGACTGTGATTTGTTTGTCAGAACCATTACAATTTAACAAAATACTCGACAATCCGAATTTTGCGGATATATATTGTCGACTCGAAATCTTTATTTTTTAATGTTTTATTATTCAGGCAAGGTGTCGATGTACTCCTTGACGAAATTATTAATATAAGATTTGATATATACTCAAAGTAAGGAAGTAAATAGAGACCGCATTCAAATAGCAACCTTACCCAATATATTTACTTCACTCTGACTTATGATATTTTTCTCATGTAAGAGAAAGATAAATATACAAATGTCATTTTGAATCAGTTTCAAATCCTCGAAATTGTCGTAAATTTTAACTAGACTAGTGATGAGAGTGGTGCTTACTCAAAATGAATTTCGATAAAATATCGATAATGTTTGCAATAAATCTTTAGATTTGGTTTACTCAGAATGAATATCAATTGAATGTTGATAAATCCTCAGATAAAGTAAAATGTGTGAATAAATCCAGCTTATGCTTAAATACTAGTAAATAATATACGATAAAAAATATATTTTTGAATTATCTTTTTAAGGTGAATAAAGCAATGGATATTCATAATATCATTAATAATCACGATCTATATGCAATGATAGGGTCAATGACGAGATCATTACCACGTAATGGTTTTCGAATACAAAACCACGTTACGTATTTCAGACTTTTGGAAGTTATATGCTTATTACTTAGAAAATTATCACGATCGTCAAGTGTTCGTCTAAAATCTTCCAAACCAAGTAAGGCCTTTTTAAATTGAAGCGAGGCCCCAGCCCAGTATGCTCAGTTACATAATTATAATTATATTAAATCACCAATCGAGAGTAGGCTGCAGTAATAAGTGAGTTAACTAACAGATTAGAAATAAAATTTTACTGCAGGGTCAATTTTAAATAAAATATTTCACACATAATGAATCACATTTATTTAGGGTAAAATAGAAAAAGTCACAGACAGTGTCATTGGCTTAATTAAAAAAAAACTCAAATCTTTACAAAATCATATTATATATACAGGTCAAATTTATTACGCCCTTATAGATGCCTAGGTGTAAAATAAGTAAAACTTCTTAATTTCACCGCTAGAGGGGCGACGATAATGTTTGCATCGCCAGTATACTTTTGAGAGCATCTGTTGCGTGCGGTGCGTAAACCTATATAATGAGTTACCCTTTCAATGTCCTAAAAAGTAGCAACACGACAACTTATTGGCCTATAATCTGTATATATTACGTAACTGAGTGACTGACAGATATGGCACAGCCAAAGCTACTGGGAGTGCAAGAAGCTGAAATTTGTTATGTATATGTTTCTTGGGTAGTGTAAGGGTGCACTAAAAAGGAATTTCTCGAAATTACCACAGAATCAGGCAAAAACAACGTTAAAAAATATGTGCGAGCATAGCTGTGACTATCCCCTAGTATTGCATAATTTGTTAAGGGGTTTTTATAAGCATAATATTGATAAGTATCCATTTTGATCAAAATTGACTTTCGGTATCATTTGACTAGGTACAGTTTTAGTATTAACAAATATTTTAAGGGTTCACAGCAGTTTACTTGTCATTTGCATGACGACAGGTTTATCATGGCTACGATTATTTAATCATGATAATGACTCACACGATAAGAATCATGGTAATTTATCGTTTTAAGATTGACATACTAGTCCTTCCTATTAGTCCGGCAATCTGACGCCACTGCAAAAAATTCGGGCAAGTGCGAGTCTGACTCGCGCACCGAGGGTTCCGTACGCATTTTACCTTATTTGAGGTTGAATTACGCTAGTCCTCTAAATCTGTATGAGCGCCCATACAACTTGGAGGACTATCTTAAATGGAGTCTACTATGTATGTATGGGGACACCCTTAAATTTTCCACTTTTTTTATTTTTTGTAATTTTCCCTTTATTTGTGCTGTAAGACCCTGCTTTTGGCCAAATTTCGTGAGTCTAGTTCAACGGGAACTACCATATAGGTTTTCGACCTAAAACCTACAGGGTACTTACGGTTGACCTAGAATTGTCAATTTTGGTCAAAACCAAGGTCTTACAGCACAAGTAAAGGAAAAATGCCGAAAATTAAAAAAAGTTGAAAATTAAGGTTAATTTTGGTACTTACAAGTTTTCGCAAAAATCTAATTTTGACCATATCTTTTTATTGGGTTGACCCAGGACCCTGATTTTCATACACCTAATAGCAACCATAGACCTCAGTATCTGGTATAAATTTCAATTTGCTAGGTTCACCCGTTCCTGAGAAAATCGGTGGTGACACACGGACAGACAGACAGACAGACAGACAGACAGACGGACAAGAAAGTGATCTTATAAGGGTTCCTTTTTTTACCTTGAGGTACGGAACCCTAAAAAGTAGTCAATTACTACTCAGTACTCAGTACAGTTAATCGTATCGATCTACATGTGAAGTCTTGCATTTAATTACACAAGCTTAAACTTAGTTGTTAGCAGCAGATGGTTTAATTTGAACTTTTATAAACACGAAAGTTTGTGATGATCGATGAAAACACTTTTCTTGAGATATATAATTATATTCAAGTATACTTATTTAAATAGGCTAATAATTATTTAAATAATATAATTTGTAGGCCAGTTCCTCCTTTCAAAGGAGAGGCCTAGTCCAGCAGTGGACTGTTAAAGGCTGATGATGATGATACTTATTTTTCAAAGAAATATTGCAGTATAGCTTCTACATCGCAATAGTGCAAAGGCTTCCTTTTTTTGCAATAACTGTCACCCACATCGGCGAATACGTGGGCCGAAGCTAGTCTCTAAAATAAAAGTATCGATAAAGTTATAACGTCACTATGTTTATGCGTCACATTTTTATACGAATAAATCAAAATGTCTATGAACGAAGTATCAAAGTTTCAAATGAAGTTCTATTAAATTTTGACGGGTAATGGGGTCCACACTGGAGCCCAGTCCCAGACCTTTGAGTGATGGGATTCCTCCGTCTATTTACTTAATATATATAGTCTAAGGATATATAGCAGATATACGCGATATACGCGATAGCAGCGCAGTCCGTCGGTTCCAATGTGAAATATTCCAAAATCCACAACTACTTACAAATTAAAAAATAACTAAAAATACATTTTTCAGTGGATAAAATTGTGAATCTAAACCATTCTCAAGTCTTTTTGAACACACACCCAAAAATTCATCAAGATCGGTCCATCCGTTTAGGAGAAGTTCAGTGACATACACACGCACACAAGAAACATATGTATTAAGATTTGCTTATTGCAATATAATATTCTACCACATTCACACAACACCATCTAGTCCCAAACTAAGCACAGCTTGTACTATGGGTACTAGATAATAAATAAACATAAATATATACTTTTTTTTGTAAATACATGCATATTATAAATAGAAACACCCAGACCAAGACAAACATCCATGTTCATGCACATAAATGTTTGACTTGAGCCGGAATTGAACCCGCGACCTTCAACGTAGCAGTCGCTTACACTCCCGCTACGCCAACCGGCCGTCCGTCAATACATGTACAGTATTTTTTGTCTGAAATTTTGATCTTATGTTGACTTGTTGCTGATTCGGTAATATTACTAACCGTCCAATCATCATCATCAGCCTGCCGTAGTCCACTGCTGGATATAGGCTTCTCCAATGGCACGCCACTGAGCCCGATTTTTGGCTCTTCGTGTCCAGCCGCTGCCAGCCACTTTGCGTATATCGTCACTCCACCTAGCCGGAGGGCGTCCTACACTACGTTTGCCAAGGCGCGGTCTCCACTCTAGAACACGACAACTCCATCGGTTATCGGTTCTGCGACAGATGTGACCAGCCCACTGCCACTTTAACGTGCTAATTCTCTGAGCTTTGTCGATTACCTTAGTTATCTGTCGGATCACTTCAGAGAAACTCCAAGCATAGCCCTCTCCATAGCTCGCTGAGCGACCTTAAATTGGTGGACTAGTCGCACCGTCAGTGTCCACGTCTCGGTACCGTGAGTCGTAACGGGTAGGACGCACTCGTTGAAGACTTTTGTCTTAAGGCTTTGCGGTAGGGATGACGAAAAAACTCGACGGAGTTTCCTATATGCTGCCCAGCCGAGCTGTATACTTCTGCAAGCCTCCCTCTCGAAGTTGTTTCTACCCAACTGCGAGGTTTGCCCAAGGTTGACGTAATCCTGAACAACTTCGAGAGGGACCCCATTTAGGATAATCGGTTCCGGAGAGACATGTTCATTGAACCGTCCAATACAGTCACCAAATTTAACATAACATAACTTCACGCCTTTTATCCCCGAAGGGGTAGGCAAAGGCGTATTACACATCCATACTTTGCCAGTTATGTTTCGGTCCCAATGTAATAGGGTGCGAGCCTATTGCCATCTATCGGGCAAATCATTAAACGAGCGATAATTTATTTATATTTAACACCTAACTTCAAAAAGTCTGAGGTGTGTACCAAATTTAAATGGCAAGTATTTGCTCATAATTAAAGCCTCCATGGTTGATAACTGTTGATGGTTTCCATGTAAACTGTCGAAGATTTATGGAGGCCTTCCTACGCATTAATCCCAAATTATATCGCTTTCTATGTTTACGTAGTGCAATTTAATGATACCCTTTTACTAACAGGACTGGCTTCTATTCTTCTACATATACTCAGGTGGTTTATAAAATATTTGTGTTTGAAAATTTACGAGCGTACCGATCAATACTGCGGTGCAGATTGGTTCTATTTGGATTTGACCATGAATATTAGGAAATCCTTGCCTGAAAGGCATCAATAGTGCATATTTATTTAAAACTAGTGTCGCCCGCAGCTCCTCCCGCGGGGATATTGGTTACCGCGATGAAAACTAGCTTATGTCCTTCTTCGGGTCTTTAATGGATCGAAGAATTTCAAATATTGATCTATTGAGAAAATCCTCATCATACTGGACAACTACAGCTAAGCCGACAAGTCTGTATGTGTTATAATGCAGACGGGCTCTTATAGTTCCTCATAAGACGTTTCAATTTTATAACTTCTCAGAAAATGCTCATCAGACTGAATAACTTCTGCAAAGACGTTGAGTCTGTATATGTTATAGTGAAGATGGGCTATTGAAGTTCACCATCAGATGTTTGAGATCTTCAAATTTTAATCTCTCATAAGAATATGCCCATCAGGCGTAATGTTTTTTGCTAAACCGGTTTTTTAGGGTTCCGTACCTAAAAAGTAAAAAACGGAACCCTATTACTAAGCCTCCGCTGTCTGTCTGTCTGTCTGTCTGTCTGTCCGTCTGTCCGTCTGTCTGTCATCAGGCTGTATCTCATAAACCGTGATAGCTAGAAAGCTAAAATTTTCACAAATTATGTATTTCGGTTGCCGCTATAACAACAAATACTAAAAATAAAAAATATTAAGGGGGGGTCCCATACAATAAACGTGAATTTTTTCGTATTTTTTGCTCAAAATTACTAACGGTAACAGGTAGACGCTTAAAATTTTCACAGAATATGTAGTTCTATATAAACTTTCAAAATAAATAATTAAATTTAAAAAAAATAAAAAATAAAGGGGGGCTCCCATACAACAATCGTAATTTTTAAGCAATTAGTTAGTCGATCTTAATACAGTTAGAAGTTTAAAAAATATTTAAGTATACATACAACAAACTTGATTTTCTTTTATAGATGATGGTACGGAACCCTTCGTGCGCGAGTCCGATTCGCACTTGACCAATTTTTATTATGTCTTATAGTTTCGCTGGGCTGTTGTGGTTCTGCATCAGGTGGTCCATCACTTACCAAAATCATTAATAGCCTATATGTTGCCCAGACCTAATAGCAATATAACAAAAAGGGTTCCATTCAAATCCGTCCAGTACAAACAGACAAACAGACAAACAGACAAACAGACAAACAGACAAACAGACAAACAGACAAACAGACAAACAGACAAACAGACAAACAGACAAACAGACAAACAGACAAACAGACTATTGGAGTAAATTTTAATACTGGCTGTTTATATGAATACTGGCCGTATCATGTTTATAATCTTTATCTGTGGCTTTTTGAATTCAAACATTACGTATCGTGTGTTGTCTTCTTGTAATGTCTTCTTGTAGATTTTTTTATTCTTGTTTTGTATCGCTTACTGTGCAGTATAAATAAATGACATTTATTTTGTCCAAGAAGAAGTCTTGTTTATTTCTACCATCGAATAGGTTATGGGCCCAGTTCGACGCGAGTGAATATATAACAAAGAGCAGCATTGGCAATAGAAAACAGAAGTGTCAAAACAAAAATCGTGTAAAAATGGAGTTTGGAAAATCCATGAATGTGGAAAAATTCGATGGAACGAATTTTAAACAATGGAAATTCCAAATTATGTGTGCACTGCGTGCCAGAGGTTTGGATATCAACACGCCAAAACCCGAAAACGATGTTACTCAGTGGAACAAGGATGACGGTATGGCTATGTTTATTATAACCTCCGCAATGGATCTGAAGCAGATTGCACTTATAGAGAATTGCGAAACAGCACTCGAAGTGATGTGTAAACTAGAGTCTATTTTCGAGCAAAAATCAGAAATGAATAAAATCATGTTGCATGAGCGTTTTTATCAATATAAAATGTCATCTTCCGACAATATCGCTAAACATATTGCGAAAGTTGAAAGCTTAGCAAAGCAATTGAAAGAAAATGCAGAGCAAATAAGTGATACTGCTATTATCACTAAATGAGGTTCCATGTGAACCTGTGATCGAAAACGATTCTCTACCTGTAAGCGAAAAATATGATTTACCTAGAAGGAGTGATAGGCTCAAAGGTCGACCCCCTATTTGTTATAAGAAAAGTGATGGTGACGATGATTGCTTATTTGGTGCACAATCATTTGCATGTATTATACCTAAATCATTTCATGATATAAAGTCACTTGATAGTGGGTCTTATTGGGAGAAAGCTATCGAAGATGAGCTAGAATCCCATAGAATAAATAAAACATGGACTCTGGTGCCAAGACCAGAGAATAAAAATATAAGATTGTAAATGGGTTTTTAGTGTTAAAAATGATGAATTTGGAAAACCTTTAAGATATAAAGCTCGTCTTGTCGCTAGAGGTTTCAGTCAACAGTATCTTACTGATTACAATGAAACATTTGCGCCTGTCGCTAGAATAGCTAGCTTTCGATTTATAATTAGTTTTGCAAACCAACATAACTTATTAATTCACCATATGGATGTTAAAACTGCATTTTTAAATGGCGTCTTAAAGGAAGAAATATATATGAACATTCCTGAAGGCGTTGTATGTAAGTTTAATAATTATGTATGTAAATTAAATAAAGCATTATATGGATTGAAACAGGCTGCACGGTGTTGGTTTGAGATATTCGAACGTTCTCTTAAAGATAAAGGTTTTCGAAATTCATCAGTTGAAAGGTGTATATATATGTTAGATAAAGGAAATATCAAGAAAAACATATATGTTGTATTGTATGTCGATGATTTGGTTATCACATGTGCTGACATTCATACAATGAATGAATTCAAAGGTTATTTAATGACTAAATTTAAAATGACTGATTTGCATAATATAAAGTTTTTTCTTGGTATCAAAGTAACAAGGTATTCTGATAAAATTACGTTAGATCAAAGTGCTTATATTCATACAATTTTGAATAAGTTTAATATGATCGATTGCAACCCTGTTAGTACCCCTACTGAAGCTAAGTTGAATTATGACTCATTAAATCTGAAAGATAAATATGATGCACCGTGTCGTAACCTTATTGGGTGTTTAATGTATGTTATGTTGTGTACTCGTCCTGATTTAAGTACATCGGTCAATATATTAAGCCGTTATACACAAAATAATAATAAAGAACTATGGCATTGTTTAAAACGTGTATTAAGATATCTTAAAGGTACTATGAATTTAAAGTTGACCTATAAAAGGAATAACTATGACAATATATTATGTGGATATGTTGATTCTGATTGGGGTGGTCATGACTATTCTGATAGAAAAAGTACTGCTGGTTATTTATTCAAATTGTTTGAACAATGTAATATAACTTGGTGTACAAAAAGACAAACTTCAGTGGCAGCTTCGTCTACTGAAGCTGAATATGTGGCTGAATGTATGTACGAGGCTGTGAAAGAAGCCTTATTATGGCTCAAGTCTCTAGCAGAAAGTATTAATATACAAATGAATAAACCTATTATTATATTTGAAGATAATAACGGTTGCATTAGCATTGCTAATAATCCATCTAACCATAAGAGGTCAAAACATATTGATATTAAATATCATTTCTCAAGGGAACAAGTTGAGAGAAATATAATTAAATTAAATTATATTCCAACAGGTAACCAAATAGCTGATGTTTTGACTAAGCCGTTACCAGTGAGTTCTTTTCAATACCTCAGTTTAGAATAAGTATTATTATTATTGTATGGTGTGTGTGGTTTATTTTTGATTAACCATATTGTATTGCACAATAAATATATTGTCGATTATTGTGCCGCATAGATTCGGCTATTAAGTTTGTCATAATCATTAACAAATGATTGAAATGGTCTGATTAGGTTTTTCTGGGTTTTCCCTAATCCTAGCAACAAATGTTGGACCATGTTTACGCATATGTACTCCCAGCAAACACTTGGAAGTGATATATATGATCTGTTGTTTGAATTGTATAATTTAAATTTTTGAGGGGGTGTGTTAGATTATATTATTATTGTGTATGCAAAAATTAAATTATTAAATTTATATTTAAATGTAAAACATAACAAATAGTATGGCAACATTTGACAGTTATATTTTTTATAAATAGGGTATCATTATTATAATGATTGCTCACTCTGTTAAACGCTCTCAAAGTGAACGGACATTTATATACTTCCTAGTGATATTCAAAGTGAATAAATAGCAAGTGAATATTTATAAAAGTGTTTCTCTTTTAGTCCATAACCTCTAACAAAAGGTATGTTTTAAAGATGCTGCAACAAGTTTTAGGCATGTGTATTTTATAAAGAACAAATGTGATGTTCTCGAATGTTTTAAGAAATACAATGCTAAAATTAAAAACTTATTCATGCATGGTGTATGCACTTTACATACGGATAATGGTGGAGAGTATACAAGCAGAGCGTTTAAGGAATATGTAGACAGTGTAGTATTACTCATGAGTTCACTGCCCCCTACACGCCGGAACAAAATGGTCGTACTGAAAAAGAAATAAGGACAAAATAGTAGAAAGTGCTCGATCAATGCTTTATGCTCGTAATGTACCACTGAATCTTTGGGCAGAAGCAGTAAATTGTGCTGTGTATCTATTGAACCGTACGTCCTCCAGTCAGACACCTGATGTTACACCTAAGGAATTGTGGAGTGGTGTAAAACCAAGCTTAGATCATCTAAGGATATTTGGATGTGAAGGATATGTTCATGTACCAGATCGGCTGAGAAAGAATCTTGATAGTAAAAGTCGTAAAATGATGTTAGTTGGTTATGACAACACTAACTATAGAATGTATGACCCAATAACGAAAAGAATAACAATATCAAGAAATGTAATTTTTGATGAACATAAGAACCCTGAATTTAGAAGAAATGGAGCTCAAATTTTCATTGGTGATGATGATAATCATGTTGTTTATGATGAACATCAAGTAGCAGAGGAAGTAACCAACAACATTGATTGTACAAATAAGACATGTTGCACAGATGATAATCATGTTGATGATGAACAGCAAGCAGTAGAGAATGTCACCAACAACATTGATAGTGCAAATGAGCAAAGCGATGATAGTGCAAATGAGCAAAGCGATGATAGTGCAAATGAGCAAAGCGATGATAGTGACAACAGTATTTATTATGGCGCTGATGAGCATGATGAAACATTCGAACCCTCTCAAGAAATTGATCTGACAAACATAGGTAGGTCAAATGTAACTTTGAGACCACGAAGAAACCAATTGGAAGCAAATGTGGTGGAATTAAATATTTCCTTGTCTTATAAGGAAGCCATAAACAGTAAGGAATGTCAGTTCTGGCTAGAAGCAATAAATGAAGAACTAGAAGCTCATGAGGTGAATCACACCTGGAGATTTGTTGAAAGACAGAATCATAGAACCATAACTTCAAAATGGGTCTTCAGTATCAAAAGAAATGATGATGGTAAACAAGACAGATATAAAGCTAGACTTTGTGCTCGTGGTTTCACACAAATAGGAGTAGACTTCAATGAAATTGTTTCACCTACTAAAAGATATGAGTCTATCAGAATATTACTCTCCATCTCTGCTGAATATAACTGGATCATTAGACAGATAGATGTCAAAACTGCCTTTTTATATGGCGACTCAGAAGAAGATATTTTTATGGAAATCCCCGATGGAAGAAGTAAAATGAATTTTTGTTACACAGGCAAACATTTAAGATTATTTAAATTTAGTGGGAGTATTGGAGTAAATTTTAATACTGGCTGTTTATATGAATACTGGCCGTATCATATTTATAATCTTTATCTGTGGCTTTTTGAATTCAAACATTACGTATCGTGTGTTGTCTTCTTGTACTGTCTTCTTGTAGATTTTTTTATTCTTGTTTTGTATCGCTTACTGTGCAGTATGAATAAATAACATTTATTTTGTCCAAGAAGAAGTCTTGTTTATTTTTACCATCAAATACAGACAAACAGACATACAGACAAACAGACAAACAGACAAAAAGACAAACAGACAAACAGACAAACAGGCAAACAGACAAACAGACAAACAGACAAACAGACAAACAGACAAACAGACAAACAGACAAACAGACAAACAGACAAACAGACAAACAGACAAACAGACAAACAGACAAACAGACAAACAGACAAACAGACAAACAGACAAACAGACAAACAGACAAACAGACAAACAGACAAACAGACAAACAGACAAACAGACAAACAGACAAAAAGACAAACAGACAAACAGACAAACAGACAAACAGACAAACAGACAAACAGACAAACAGACAAACAGACAAACAGACAAACAGACAAACAGACAAACAGACAAACAGACAAACAGACAAACAGACAAACAGACAAACAGACAAACAGACAAACAGACAAACAGACAAACAGACAAACAGACAAACAGACAAACAGACATACAGACAAACAGACAAACAGACAAACAGACAAACAGACAAACAGACAAACAGACAAACAGACAAACAGACAAACAGACAAACAGACAAACAGACAAACAGACAAACAGACAAACAGACAAACAGACAAACAGACAAACAGACAAACAGACAAACAGACAAACAGACAAACAGACAAACAGACAAACAGACAAACAGACAAACAGACAAACAGACAAACAGACAAACAGACAAACAGACAAACAGACAAACAGACAAACAGACAAACAGACAAACAGACAAACAGACAAACAGACAAACAGACAAACAGACAAACAGACAAACAGACAAACAGACAAACAGACAAACAGACAAACAGACAAACAGACAAACAGACAAACAGACAAACAGACAAACAGACAAACAGACAAACAGACAAACAGACAAACAGACAAACAGACAAACAGACAAACAGACAAACAGACAAACAGACAAACAGACAAACAGACAAACAGACAAACAGACAAACAGACAAACAGACAAACAGACAAACAGACAAACAGACAAACAGACAAACAGACAAACAGACAAACAGACAAACACACAATTTTTTTTAGATTCTTGCTCTATTACTGTTTCTTAGCCTTCATGAGTTTCTTTTTTGAAAATATATTCAATGCACACGAATACTTTTTTTACTGTCTATGTATAGATAAAGATGAATAAATTTAGTCTTTAATCTGAATGTAAACTTTTATCTTTCTGAATTTTTAAATTTTAAAATAAAAAGTTGTTCTTTATTATATTGGCTGTGCATAAAGGGGTATTAGTGCCTACCCTTATGTACGGTAGTGAAAGTTGGGTATGGCAGAAAAGATTTGAAAGTAGAATAAATGCTGTAGAAATGAGAGCACGGAGAAATATGTGTGGTGTATCTTTGACCGACAGAGTAAAGAATTGTGTGATCAGAGTGTTGTGGGGTAAAAGAAGATGTAGTGACAAGCATTAAGAAAGGCACGTTAAGATGGTTTGGGCACATGGAGAGGATGGATGACGACAGACTGACAAAGAAGATATATAAGGCAAGTGTGAATGGGACAGGACAAAGAGGAAGACCTAGGCGGACGTTCTCTGACCAGATTGGAGACATCCTGAAAAAAGGACAAGTCCGAAGTACCCTTAACAGAAGAGCATGCTAGAGAAACTTGATGGGAGTGAGTGAAGCAAGAGAGGTTTGTCGGGATCGTTGCAAATGGCGTTCCGTAGTCTCTGCCTACCCCTCCGGGAAACAGGAGTGAGTCTATGTATGTATGTTCTTTATTACCCATACAGAACAACTCGTTCTTTTATCCGTTTATCTATAACTCTCTTTTCTGATTAGATAACTCCTTGAACAGTATTACCGCCTTGCAGGAGCTGAAAAATACATTTATACTGCCGCGATATAAACCTTAGTGAGGTTAACCTTAGGATTTTTTCCGTCACTCAAAGTTGAGTTTGGGACCTAGTGGACTGGATAGGTATGTTCGATTCCTGAAAGAAGATTGGTTAATCAGGTCGTGCCACACTACTGTGGCGTCATTGAATTCCCCTATTGGCGGCGTGAAACTACCAGTGCATGCAGTGGTTTAGAATGCAACCCTGCGCCAAGATACGTTAACATAACCCAACTTAACCTATAATCGCATCATCATAAGTGAACGCAAGCAATGGGTACTTGCGTTTATTTATTGTTTGTACCAATACCGTACCATATTCATACCATTGTAAAAACAGTACAAAATTGCATATCTCAAACATTTTTTTACCGTAAAACAATAAAGGATTTTATCGCATTTTTCGATCAAATTAAATAAAAGAAAATCTTACAAGGAACCCATAACTGTGCAACCAATAGCCGTACTTGCTCGTTATTTTATATATTTTAGCACTTTAACCATTGTAGTTTAAGTCGAATGTACTGGTATGAACCAATACGCAAGAAATATAAAAGAATAAGTGGGAGAAACAAGAAAACTCAAGAAGTTGTTATGGTGGTTTTTAGTGCACGAATTGACTATTCTGATAGATATATTGACACATATTGATAAAAGTAGGTACTTCACGCGTTGTCGGTTTGATTAAGGAATGACACTTAGTGCGATTAAGAATACGGATTGTCACCACACTATATCATCCCATGGGTGTCGTAAGAGCCGACAGAGGGAGCATATTATGCAGAGAACAGCACTGTAAGAGAAGGAAAACTTGATACTTATTTGTCCTCCACGTAACGCCACCAATAATAATGTACTTATATTGCTAGTGTACCAGTACCTGTAGTTTAAGTTTATTTCTTTGTTAAGTTTGTTTGTTAAGTGTCTCATAAGTTTGTGTGGAGGTGCAAATAAAACATTTTCATTTTTCATTTTCATACAAACCCTCTACCAACCCGTTTGGCCAGCGTGGTATAGTAGGCCAATTCCTCCTTTCAAAGGAGAGGCCTAGTCCAGCATTGGACTGTTAAAGGCTAATGATGAATATGCTACCTAGGACTGATATGAAATCAATGTCTCTATTCAATTGCTGCTAGAGCATTCCAAATGAGGCATTCAGCTTGCATACAGATCCCTGCTTTTCACCTTAGTCCGTTCACACAACTCCTCATATTATTTTCCTTCGTTCTTCAAACAGTGAGTGCCTCTAGTATTTGCAGCGTTAATAAGCAGTATATTCAGTCAGTGTATAAAAAAACATGGGCAACGTTTTTACGAGAAAAATATAAATTATTTTTGTTATTCAACTTACTACGGAATTCAATATTCGATCTATAGATAGATCTGTAGCTTTTAGATTCGTTTTTGATATAAGCTCCATACAAAGTATGTCAAACACGAATCTCGAATCTCAAAATCCATGTATGGATCGAATATTGAAAATGGCCGTTAGACAAGAAAGTTGGATACTGCGAAAATTCGAGTGCTTTTTGAATACGAGTTCCGACGCAGAAGTAACGCGGCAGGAACAGCCCGCAATATCAATGTTGCGTTTGGTCATAAGCAGACCCCTCGGTCTGCTCATGAACTCACCGTGCAATTTTGGTTTAAACGCTTTCGCGGTGGAAACATCGACTTGAAGAACGAGCCACGAAGAAGACCACCCAGGCCCACACAGGTGAATAACGATGAATTAAGGGAGATGGTGGAAGCCGATCATGGTCAAACTACCCAGGAATTAGCGGCATGGTTAGACGTTACCTTACCCACAATATTGACTCATTTGCGTCAAATCAATAAAAAAAAATACGATAAATGGGTGCTCATGATTTGACTGATCTGCAGAAAGAAACGCGAGTTGAAACTTGCCTTATTGAATCGGTACAGAAATGAAGGAATATTGGATCGAATTGTGACATGTGATGAAAAGTGGATTTTTTATGATAACCGTAAAAGAATAATGCAATGGCTGACCCCAGGTCAAACGCGACAACAGTGTCCTAAAGCAAAGCTTACAAATAAAAAGATAATGTTAACTGTTTGGTGGTCTCAGCATGGTGTTATTCACTATTGTTTTCTCTGATCTGGTCAAGTAATAACGGCAGATGTCTATTGTACCGAACTCCGAACAATGTTGGCAAAACTAGCAGTAAAACAGCCCCGACTCATGAATCGATCTTCACCATTATTGTTCCATGACAACGCGAGACCTCATACAGCACGAGAAACCGTTTTGACCCTTCAGGCACTGCAGTTAGAAACCATTCGTCATCCGCTGTATTCGCCAGACCTTGTTCCAAAGGACTACCATTTTTTTCGTGATTTGGACAATTATCTACGTGACAACAAGTTTTCTTCCCAGGAGGCAGTACAAAATGCTTTCACACAGTTTGTGCAGTCTAGATCCTCAGAGTTCTATCGCAAAGGCATAAATAACCTGCCTATTAGATGGCAGTAAAGTATAGATAATAATGGTAACTATTTTGATTAAATAAATATGTTAAAAATTAAAAAATAATCAATTTTGATTTTCAGTACAAATCGGCAATTTCGCACTTTAACCCCTATTATAATTTTAATTTCAATCTCGCTAATGTGTCGTTAGTATTTAACTTTGTTCATAGAATATCATCCTAAATATAACAAATTGACTATACATATGGCGTAGTTGTTGTAACGCATGTCGAGGGTTCTATTCTCACTTGGTATATTTGCGTGTCTTACGAATTATTTTAACCGCTACATAAAAATGTTTGTAAAGTCCCCCGACGACACAAGATTTTATCCCGAAGCTTGAGTAGTATTTTCGGGATAAAACAATAATCCAAACAATTTCTCAATAAGCTGTTACAAACCATCTTTGATTACCACTCATCCAACGAGGCAATTCGATCAAATTTATTATTACATATCCAGCAACGTCAAAAAGCAGGAATTTCAAAGGTATGTCTGTGATAAAAAAATCTGAATATCTTTGCCAAGGGATATTAGGGAATATTGTTGTAAAATTATTAACATGCCAATAGATATTGAAGGTAGGGAATATATCGAGTACCGACAGTATGTTGTATTAAAACACAATGTCTGTTGGGGGAATTCGTGCTATGCCTTCAAATCTGAGCCAAACTACAGAATCGTCTTGTTGTCAGGCAAAATATTTTAAAATGAAGCTTTACTTTTTGTCGTTGCCGATGGTTATAGGTTTTAATATACGATTTTTGAAAGGTTTTATTACAGGACAAAGGACTGTGCCAAAGGCTAACTATAGAGCCTTTTTTAGTCTAGATTTAGAGATTTAAAAGAGCTAAAAAGTCTCTTTAAAACTCTCTTATCTATTTAATTTTGATATAATTTTTAATGGATTTTAGGGACTGGCAAAAATTCAGCAAATGTATCTGTATAGTAACTTTTGCAGAGGCAAAGGTAGAAATAATTTTCAACAAATATATATTAAGTTCTTCTTTTGTTATAATGCCTCACCTACTAATGTGTTAAACGCTGCGATATTTCTTTACTTTTCTTAAAAAAAACCGCCCTTAGCCCGAAACAAATACAACAAATGTGGTATACCCAATTAACCACAATACTTAACAGTAAAACACGCCAACACGCCAGTACTTTCTCCATGCTATCAATTTTTTAATATCCTTAAATTGCATTCACCAATGAACGCTTTAAGAGAAATCATTTTATCATTTGTTCATCATTCATTATCTCATTTTCAATTGTTGCGTTTTGAATAATGTTCCAACCTTTGAAGTACATTTGCTCCTGCTAATATGGTAAACTAAATATTACAAAGAAACTGCTTGTAAAGTCTGCATAATGTATGTATGTGAAGACTACCAATTTAAACTCCAAACTATAGAAGTAGCTTCGACGAAAAAGTTTGAATAAACAGATATTGCTTACAACGCAACTAATAAATATTTAAAACTATATCGATCGGAACGATGTCAACCACAAAAAGGTTTTACTTTCTTATAATATTGTATTTCTTTTATAAACGCCTGTATCCCCGAACGGGTAGGCAGAGGTATATTACACCCAGATTTCGCTATGTTATGAATTAGTAGTTGCAGGCGAGCCTATTGTCGCGTTGGCACTTTGCAGACGCCGTGCTGCTACTGAGAATTTGGTAAAACGCAGTAAACTTTTGCCTGAGCTGGAATTCAAACACTGGACCTATCGATCAGTAAACTAAACGCTCTCCACTGGAACATAGAGGCAGTTATATTGTGTGTTATTTTAAAATAATTAGAATTTCTATCACTAATGACTTGCATATTAAATAATTTTGGACGTCGTTCTTGGTAGGTAATATATTTGATCGAAGGTCCTGTATTGGATAGATATTGCACTAGCAGTGTTCAATAATTTGGAAATTACATTACCTATAGTGCATCCACGCCACGGTTACTTTTTCTTGAGTAGCATTTCAGGATGACAGAGTAAAACTCTAGGTTTAAAGAATGATATAGCAATTGTTTTTTTTATTCTTACTGCGTTTCTAAAAATAACTGTTCTTTCTGAAATAACTCATCTCATCATCAGCCTTTGATAGTCCACTGCTGGACTAGGCCTCTCCTTTGAAAGGAGGAATTGGCCTACTAAACCACGCTGGCCAAGCGGGTTGGTATAGGGTTTGTATCAAGTTTTCCTTCTCTTGCAGTGCTGTTCTCTGCATACTATGCTCCCTCTGTCGGTTCTTACGACACCCATGGGATGATATGGGGTGGTGACAATTCGTATTCTTAATCCGTCACCACACGGACAATAATGAAATAACTTATTCAACATAAAATATTTGCTAGAATTTACAAGTCTATTTAATTACGATAATACTTCACAGTAAATAAACGTTTTTGTTTGTAAATACTTATGTATGTACAAATAAAAATAGTGTTTGAAAGTGTTTGAACTACTAACTTTGTGTGTGGATATTCATATTGAACATTACCTGGATGAAAACCGTGAGTTTAAATGTGAACATAATACCACTAATACGTTAACTCAATTTTGAAAAACACCCACACAATCACAGACACCTGTTATTGCTCAAATTTGCCGATCATTGACACACACAATCACACGCAGAAAATAAACAAAGTTAGTAGCAATACTCTGGAATTTTGACAGCTACACAGTGATACCAACTTAAGACCATAGAAAATTTACAGATATTCTCGACTAACCATAGACAAAGCAAAATTTGAAACGGGCTAGTGGATGACATTCTCGACAATTAAGTGACAACGAACTTTTTGTTGTTTTTTACTATTTGTTCTTATAAAAATAACCTGTATTGCTATGGAACAAGACAAAAACTTTACGCTTAGGCGTCGACAGACTAGGTAAAATAAATCGTGTGAGAGTTTAATACACAGCAGTTCTCTGGACAGTCCCATGTCGGTAGACTTGTCAGTTAGAAGTTTGAATTTATCAACGCACTTATACACAAGTATGATAGAAGAATTAAAGAATGAGGCTGCTGCTTTGAAATCTACTTTGCTAACAACACAAAATGAACTAGAAAATGTTTTTATGGAGAATAATGATTTACAGAGAAATATATGTCAATTATCCCAAGAGAACGAAATACTGAGAGCACTATGCAAGAGCCCAATTTCATCAATAAGAAAGAGTAAAAAGAAACGTATCAGCAGACGACGTTTAACGGCTAGTTTCACAAACACTCCGCTAATTAATTCTAAAAGTACATTATCGCCTTCTGAGAAACCATGCTTTGAGTCTTCTGCGCAATCTAAAGATGCAAAAACCACAAAGCAAACAGAAGTATGCTCCGAGGTACGAGACAGGAGTATTACTCAACAATATCGACGACCAACTGTCACCGAAGACGTGAAACTAAACTTAAATAAAAAAGATATGTATTATTAGCAGTAATAAAGTGTAAACAGCGTACTGAACGTAGCTAGAAATACTTTTAAAAATGTTTCTCTTTGTCATTATTGTTTTCCAAAGGCAAGTTTGGAACAACTACTCTCAGGTATCGATGTAAAACTTAAAGAATTCACTATGAAAGATTTTTGCGTTATATACATAGGTGAGGCAGATTTTGAAAAGTCAAAGAATTATGCGATTCTGGTGGAGTACATTAAATCCACACTCAGCAAGATAAATCACACAAATATCATCATATGTACACCAAACTTTAAGTTAAGTAACAATGCATCAATTTTTAATTGGAGAATTGAAGCCTATAATAGCTTGTTGTATGAAGATGTATTGCGTCATGAGTATGCATATATTTTTGACTCTAATAAATATATTGAATAGGGTTCCCACCAAGAACTTAGGGTCCCAAGCCAACCTCACCTGCAAGTGGTGCACCTGCCGATCAACGGACGAGGCTCTGGCAAACAAAATATCCCGATAAGCGGCAATAGGCTCGCCACCTATTACGTGGGATCAAAACACTGGCGAAAAGTGGGCGTTTAATATGCCTCTGCCTACCCCTTCGGGGAAACAGGCGTAAGTCTATGTATGTATGAATACAATTATAAAATGTTCAAAAAAGCCACTAATGTAATAAATAATACATGAATTAAAACCAATTTTATAGAGTTGGACAAGCTTATAAAATCTCTAGAAAACACAATTATTAACTGCAAGGTGAGTAATTCCATCTCGGACAAAAATTACAGCAATAAATATAAACCTGGTACTATACCCTATTATTTTAAAATTAAAGATAAATCTAATCGTAATGATACTTGTTGTGATCCATATGTTAATTCTGTGCAAAAAAAGGGTACCATTCCGTACTACTTTAACCTGATAAAGCAAAAGGCAGCTACAGATTGTTTTCGTCAATAATAATAATATGTCAGCATTATCCACTCTAACTATATATCACCAAAATGTATGTGGCATAAGTAATAAGTTGTGTGATCTAGAAACGTATTTATGTGATTTGTCTATGGATGTTAATTTTATATGCATAAGTGAACACTTTTTGAATGAACACTTAATCAAACAACTAAATTTTCCGAACTATAAACTGGGGTGCTATAATACTAGGTTGCAAAAGAAAAGAGGAGGTACATTGATTTTATCAAAGGCTGATAGACACATAGAAGAGTTAGAAATCTGTAAACAGCTATACAAAGTAGACAGTTTTGAAGTATGTGGTCATAGAGATGTAGAGACCAACTTGTATGTTATCTGTATCTACAGAACCCCAGCTAACAGTAACTATGATACTTTTATGGATAGATTCGAAAAATACTACAGCATTTCTTCAGTAAAAAAATTGTAATTTGTGGTTATTTTAATGTGAATATGTTAAGGGATGATGAGAAGAAAAAAAGGTTTTCTTCTTTGCTTGAATGCTATAATTTTAAAGCTCTAATAAATTGTCCTACTTTTAGACGAAATAACAATGAATCTTGTCTTGATAATATTTTGACTAATTTGCATGATAGCTGCTTGAGTGATTTACAGGTTGATCACAATGGGTTAGCGAATGGACACACGGGTCTTTTCTGTACTGTCCATGTAGAAAAAGTAAATGTCAAACAAACACAAGCAAAGTTTATCCTTATTAACAAACCCATCTTCAATAATATAAATAAGGCTCATTATAGAGCGAACCTACTCAAACAAGACTGGAGTACAGGTATTAATACATTTATAAGGCAATTTAACAAAGTACATTCATTATCATTTCAAAGTAAAAAAATAAAAGTAAATTTAAATAAAACAAGTAAATCTAAATGGCTAACAAAAAGTATTAAAGTATCTAGCAAATTCAAAAGATTTCTAAACACCATAGATAAGCAAAGTAACAATTGTAATCAAAGTATCCTTAATTATCGCTATAGGTATATGACTGTATATATAAAAGTAATTAGGTGTGCTAAGAGGCTAGACATTAGAAACCAAATGGAAAAAGTGTCAAATTCGAGCAAATTAATTTGGAAAATAGTAAACCAACATCGTAGCAACGTCAATAAGACTCCTTCCTTTAATCCAATACTCAAAATTGGGGGCGCTGCTACTGACGACCCAGTAGAGATAGCAAATATTTTTTCTGATTTGTATAGGGACACTGTACAATTAAATACTTGTAATCCAAATGTTGCTAAATCCTACCTTGTTTCATCAGTCGCTAGGGTAGAAACTGATATGAACTTTGATCTGGTCACCCCAAACAAGATTTCTAATCTGGTGAAAAAAATGGATAGTAAAGTTTCTTTCGGTTATGACAATAATCCGCTTACCAGTATCAAGGAAAATATTGATCTTTTAGCTTGTCCTTTAGCAGTCTTTTTTAATAACTGCATAACTTTGGGAATATTTCCTGACCAACTTAAGATTGCTAGGATACTACCAATTCACAAAAAAGGCGACAGAACTGAACCTGGCAATTATAGGGCTATTTCTTTATTGCCAGTATTGTCCAAACTATTAGAAAGGATCATGAAAGATCGCCTTGTGAGGCACCTAAATAACAACAAATCCTAAACACTACACAATAGGCTAGTTGACGAAAAAAAATTTATAAGTCCGTCCTTTAGATTATTCAAAAATAAGCGATACGTATTTTTTTATTTGTAAATTAAGCCAAAAATGACCAAGATATAGCTCATTAAAGTTACGTATAACGTCACACCGTGCTGCATTTTTTCGCACTAGGTGACGACACACGTAACTTTAATGGGCTATATCTTTGTTGTTTTTTATTTAATCGAAAAAAGAAAAATACGTGTTCAATATTTTTTTATAATCTAAAATACGGACTAAATAAAATGTAATTATTTTGACCCTGGAAACTACCCTATTTGGGTATCAAAAATCTGTTAGTACGGCTGATGCTATCGACTCTTTGATAGAACAAGTACTATCTAATTTGAATGATAGGTGTGTAGTAGCTGGGCTATTCCTAGATCTCAGCTCCGCCTTCGATACAGTAGATCACAGTATACTACTGTCAAAAATGGAACACTACGGAATCAGGAACACCAATTTACAATTGTTTAGGTCCTATTTACAAAATAGAAAATAGTTCGTTGAGATAAAATCAATAGCAGAAGGGGAACAAATAATTAGCAAATCGGACATAAATAATGTTACTCGCGGCGTGCCACAGGGTTCAGTCCTGGGACCTATCTTGTTTGTCATCTTCGTAAACGACTTATCAGCCTTCATGGCAAACAATGCTCCGGTCGCTAGACTTGTGCTATTTGCAGATGACACAAACGCTATTGTCTCCGCAAAGAAGATAAATGAGTTAGAGGATAAAATACAAAGTACATTTGAGATGTTTGAAAACTGGTTTAATGTCAACAATCTAATATTAAATGCCAATAAGACCAAATGCTTGCTCTTTAAGTCAACGGTTAAAAATAAAACAACATTGCAAGTCATATCCCAGGAAAAAAAAATTGAAATCGTCGACAACGTAAAGTTTCTCGGTGTACAAATAGATGCTATGCTAAACTGGAAAAACGAACTGGCCTCCATTGTAAATTCTGTGAGTTCTGCTTGTTATGCGATCAAGAGTCTCAGGGACGGCCTTACTATGGCTCAACTTCGAATGGTGTACTTTGCCCTAGTTGAGTCCAAGCTTCGGTATAGTGTACAGTTTTGGGGCAACAGTTATCACTACAATATAAATGCAGCCTTCGTGATACAAAAAAGAGCCATAAAAACAATGGTTCGTATTAAGCAGATAGAATCTTGTAAAGAACATTTTATTAAATTGGAGATACTGACGGTACCTTGCCTCTACATCTTGGTAGTTCTCACAAATTTTATTAAACATCTCTCAAAACACGAAACAGAATTGGAGAGGACTCGTAGATTTAATACTCGTCGAAAAGACATTGTGAGCCTGGTTCAACCTAGACTGAATGTTGTACAACATGGTGCCAGGGTACAAGCAGTCTCTTTATTCAACAAATTACCACTAGATTTTAAAGTTATTGTAAATCATAACATATTCAACAATAGGCTTAAAGCATACTTACTTCAGAAATGTTATTATAGCGTAGAGGAGTATATAAAAGACAAAAAATGAACATGAAATTAATAGTAATGTGTGTCTTATGCATATAAAATAAAGTCTGTGTAGGAAATATTACTGTCCAATTTTGTTTAAATTGTTTTAGTTATTAAGTTCTGTCTTGTATATTTTATTTTCAACACAAATGTTTTTGTTACGAAATAAATGTCATATGTCTCTTATGTCTTATTATACAAATATATGACTTGAGCGGGTCCACAACAACGGAGTCGTCAATATTGTAATTATTTATTCAAACAAACCTGCGTTTTCGATCGCTGATTAAAAAGTTCACTCGCGTTAGGCAGTGGTCCGACGACGGCGAGAAAACGACTAATTATCGGCGATTTTCTCTCTCAAGAAACGTACAATAGATATACATTCAGTGTCAACAAAAGAGATGCATATATTAATAGTTGATCGCTGACTGTTCACACTGCCAGCGAGGACTCGCTTTAGTAGTTTGTCGCTGAGCGACAAGAGCTATCAAACATCATACTCGCTCAGCGATACTCCTTCAGCAATGCTCGATCGCTTGATCATTTCTTTACAGTGCGACATTGAAAGTAGACGCGACGCGACTGAGCGACAACGGGCGGCTTTATATAAAAAGCCGTTAGTAGGAATGCACTCAACAATTATGATTAAAAATAAATAAAAGCCACAATAATTATTATAGCTGACAATTTGCTTTACCTTTTTTTTATTTATCGAAGTACGTCCAAAATGAAATGTCCGCATGAATGACATAACAACATGAAAAAAAAAATAAAAAAGTTTCAGTGTGACAGCAAATTCCCCATCTCAAAAAAGTTTTAATACAAAATGATCCGCCATTTATTGAATTTATTTATTACAAAAAATGTGAGATGTTTGAAATATAATTAGTTTTTATTATAAGTCAAATCGATTAGATCGATTGAGTAACATTTTGTTTAGTCTATTGAAAATTTCTGACAATGGTCACACTGAACTGTCACTTCCGTCCTTCCGCTTAAAAAATTAACACGCCGTTTGCAAGCTCGCGTGCCTTGTACCTAAATTAAATTGATCGCCCTTTGAATTAACGCGAATTGAATCAACTTGTAATTAACTTAATACGTAATTGCCGCTTTTGACTTCCGGCAAGGTTTGTTGTAAATTGATGACATATTGAACTTTTGTGAAAAGTTTTGTGAACCGCTAACGTGCATCGTGGTCTGGAGAAGGACTTCGCCGAATTGTAAACTGGTATCTATTGATTCTCTTGTTATTTTGGCCAAAATTATAAGTTAATCTATAGGTCCACTTCAAGAACATCACCAGGAGCTATAAGGTAAAATTTTCATATAACTAAATTATAATTTGTCATCGCTGAGAATCTCAGCAATATATGTCAGACATTTGATTGCTTTAGGACAACTGGATGAATATAAATTAGCTTCCACTGTGCCTACAACCAATTCCCAGTAAGCCTACGGTAATTCTAGACATAAATTTTGGTAGCAGAGCGTAGTTGAAATTTAGCCGCTGTTGGATTACTGAGTATAAACTCAGATTGGTATGAGCTTGTATCTTATCACCTTGTAGACAGTATTGTAGTGTTTGTCAGGTCAGTCATTGTCTAAAATACATAATATTTAATTGTATAAGTTGACCTAGATAATTTGAAACACATTGTCACATAACCTCAATCAGTAATTGTTGATTTGTATTGTTGAAAAATCTAACTTAAATTTGTTGTTGCATTAATAAGTCAGTTTGTTTGGATACATAACAGCTGTATGTATCAATAAATTTAGTAAATTTAGTTTATTGCATATATTCATAAACATTATAACATCCAACTTGACCTTGCCACTTGGGCGGGTCACATTAATAAACTTTGTTTTGTTATAATATAGATAATATTGCTAGGTAACACATATTCTGTGCTTACTTCCTATTGTATATCTCAAATAACACAGCCAGTCTGTCTGTTGCAAGTAATTAGTTAATTTATTTGAATATATAACTTTAATTAACTTATTCGAAGGTTCAACTTTGATAACTTTGACTTTGTTTTGTGTCAATATATATTGAAATTATTAATTTTGTTGGACAGTAGATACCTGTCACTTGCCTGCATTTGCAGTAAACAGGCTAATACTTTGTTGGTTTCAAAGAATTAAGAAAAAATAAGTTTTGATTGTTAATTTTATTTAACGCTTGTCCGGGCTCTTTTGAATTTTGAGTATGTCAGCTATCAAGGACTTGCGTGCGGCTGCTGGTGCTATTGCATCAGATTTGCGCTGGTTTGCCTCAGCCAGTGCTTTAGTGAACCGGCCTGATCGCCAGCAGGCCTTACTTCAAAGGTACGAGCGGATTGACGATCGCCTGGCAAGTATGGAACAGCAATTCCGCACTTTCAGCACTTGCTGTCTTGAAGTGTCAATCAATGATTTCACCGCTGACCAGCGAAATAAGGTCAGCGAAGACTATGCCCAGGTCTTAGACCTGTATGATGCTGTCTCCAATACTGCGAGACAACTAGTTGCCGATAGGGAAGGGCAACCCGGCCTGAAGCAGGAGCTTCCTAGGTCAGCACCGGGGCTGGTGAGTAGGCTCCCTACTTTGGACCTCCCCCATTTTGATGGCTGCCTAGGAAGCTACCTGGGCTTCGTTAATTTGTTCGACAGCCTAGTCAATGATAGGGCTGACCTTCGGCCTGCACAAAAGTTGGCCTATCTAATGTCGGTTCTGGATGTGGAGGCTAAGGGCCTCATCCAGCATCTGCCCGTGTCTGACGAGGCGTACCAGACGGCTCGGGACCTGATTACCCGTAGGTACCATAATAAGCGTGGCCTCGCCGATACGCACATGGAGCAGATTTTGGGTTTGCCGACGCTCACCCGGGTCTCTGGGTTGCGCACCCAACTTTTGAACCCGCTTTTGGTGGCCATCAACGCACTTAAGTGCCTTGACCTGCCCGTGGACCAATGGTCCTATCTATTGGTGCACATTGTGCTGAAGAAGCTGCCTGCCGACCTGAGGCCGATACGCACATCGAGCAGATTTTGGGTTTGCCGGCGCTCACCCGGGTCTCTGGGTTGCGCACCCAACTTTTGAACCCGCTTTTGGTGGCCATCAACGCACTTAAGTGCCTTGACCTGCCCGTGGACCAATGGTCCTATCTATTGGTGCACATTGTGCTGAAGAAGCTGCCTGCCGACCTGAGGTCGCGTTTTGAGCAGCGCTTTGGTGGGGATAGCGTGACCCATCTGCCCCCCTTTGCTGACCTGGAGAAGTTCCTGGAGGATGAGTGCCGGGTCTTGGACAACTCCGGTGGTGACACGCCGGCTAAGTCGCAGCCGCCCAAGGTCAAGGAGCAGGCTCGCGTTCACACCCGAGCCAATGTTGACCGGCGCCCTCCTCGCTTTGCGGTCACGCAGAGCCCAGCGGAGTGCTCCTACTGCAAGGTCACGGGGCACAGAACGGCCAGTTGTAGGACATTCTTGGACCTACATGTCGCCTCTCGTAGGCGCATCGCGAATGCCCGCCGCCTTTGCTTCTCTTGCTTGGGGTCCCACTACCAGCGAGACTGCCCAAACTCTCGCCCCTGTCCTCACTGTGGAGGACAGCCTTTGGACATTCTCTGCATGAATGCCAGAGAAGTAGGCCGCTTGTCCAACCAGACGACGCCGCGCACGGGCGGGTGTTTTGAAGGTGGCAGCCGAGGCTCACCGGCGCGTAACCGAGAGTCGCCTCGCTTAATTGATCGCCGCTCACCCCGCTTGGAGAACCGTAGCGTGCGCACGCCTCCTCTCTCTTGCGCACCTGAATGTGCGACCGCCCAGCGTCACCAGCACCATGACTGCTGCCCCAGGTATTCCCCTCCTTTGGCGGAGCGTCCCCGCCTTGACTCGCGCCCACCTCGTTTTGGGCGGGTGCGTCATTATGACCCCCCACAGATGGCGCGCGGATCGAGTCATCGCGCTTTTGAGGACTTCAAGCCGCACCCTCGTTTTGACTTGCCTGGTCCTGGCCAACGGTCGCTGCCCAGGCACCAATAGGTCATTGACCCCTGCCCTATAATGCCAACTTCCCCCATTGAGACCGTTATCCTACCAACGGTTGCTGTTAGGGTCTGGGGAAACACGGGGACCTCTGTTGTTGTCCGTGCTATATTGGACACAGGTTCACAAGGTTGCATTGTTTCCACTTATTTGGTAGGGCAGGTTAAATTAAATATGGGCTCTTTTCCAAATTGTATACGGGGCATAGGGGACGTAGCCTGTAATGTTGAAGGGCAAGTTAAGGTTTTGTTTGGCCCTGTTGAATCTTCACACCCGAGGATTAGAACCTCGGCTATTGTGTTAAAGAATATTTTGGGTATGCACCCACAGAAACAGCTCCCTGCTGCTGTGGTGAATTTGACATCGGGATTGGAACTGGCAGACCCCAAATTTGACACACCGGGACAAATCGATTTGTTGATTGGCTCTGATGTCCTCGGTGGAATTTTGATTGGTGGGAAACGGGTCTTGGTGCCAAATGGTTTGACTGCCATCCCGACCATATTTGGAGTTGTTCTACCTAGGGACCCCCCTCCACCTGAACTTGATAATTTGTTGGCTGTAGGCTCCGCTCTCTCTGATGCGGTTCAGAAGTTTTGGGAGGTAGAGGAGCCCCCTCAAGCTGCCCGTTTGAATCCAGAACATGAGGAGTGCGAGCTGTTCTTCCAGAACAACACTGGTCGACTCCGTTCTGGTCGGATTATCACGAAGCTACCCTTTCTGTCTGTTCGGCCTCCGCTTGGTGAGTCACGACCTTTAGCCGAAAAGAGATTGTTGGCTATGGAGCGCCGCATGGGTCGTGATCCGGAGCTCAGACAGAAGTACATTGAGTTCATGAGAGAATATGAACAGTTGGGACACATGTCCGTGTGAAATTTGGATTGGCGTTCGGTGGAGCACTACTTTCTCCCGCATCATGCGGTATTGAAGCCATCGACTGGCAAGCTGCGCACAGTGTTTGATGGTTCTGCGCAGACTTCAACGGGTGTATCCTTGAACCAGTGCTTGCATTCTGGTCCCAAGTTGGTCAAGGACCTTTGTGACGTCATCACCAGCTTCCGACGACATCAGGTTGTCTTTGTGGCCGACATAAAAATGATGTTCAGGCAGACTATTATCCACCCTGATGACCGTCGCTTCCAGCTAATCCTTTGGAGAGAGTCTCCTCGTGATCCCATGGTCGTCTACGAGCTCAATACTAATACGTACGGGTTAAGGTCAAGCCCCTACTTGGCAATACGTTCTCTTTGGGAGCTCGCAGACCGCGGAGGCTTACGTTTCCCACGAGCCTCCGCCATCTTGAAGGACGATATTTACGTCGATGACATTTGCTCGGGCGCCTCCATAGCGGACGAGGCGATCCTCCTGCGGGACGAATTGATAGGTATTTTGGCCTCCGCTGGTTATGAGTTGCGTAAATGGATTTCCAACTCACCAGCGCTTTTGGAAGGCTTGCCAGAGGATCATCAGCAAGATCCACATCTATTTGAGATTGTTGACAACCCCGCCATGATGGCTGTTCTCGGCGTTCAGTACAGACCAGTCCAAGACATCTTTACGTATAATGTAGACTTGAAATAGCCGTGTTCTTGGACTAAACGTCTCGTATTGTCTACTGTCGCCAGAACCTTTGATCCGAACGGTTGGATCTGTCCAATTATATTTTGGGCAAAATGCTTCTTGCAGAAGCTTTGGACAGCAGGATTGACCTGGGACGAACCTCTGCACGGCATTCTTGTTGAGGAATGGACCTCTTTTGTATCCTCACTTCCTGCCGTCAACGAGATCTCCTTGCCTCGTCCCATCCTTCCTCCCGGGAAGTACAAGGCCACCCTTCACGGGTTTTGTGACGCCTAGAAACGTGGTCACGCCGCCGTGGTGTACTTGCGCACAGTTAGTGCCTCAGGTTAGGTGAGGGTTTCCCTGATCATGGCAAAGAGCAAGGTGGCACCCCTTCGGACATCTCTGACCATTCCAAAATTGGAGCTCTCGGGAGCAGCCCTACTTGTACGCTTGTTGAACCACGTGTCCAGTACTTTGGGTAAAATCATTTGCATTAATGGGACCTACGCCTGGACAGACAGCCAAATTGTTCTTTGTTGGTTGAAGGCTTCGGTCCACACCTTGAAAGTATTTGTTGCTAATCGCGTTTCCCAAATCCAGAAATCCGAAGTCAAGCTTGTTTGGAGACACGTGCCAGGTGAGCTCAACCCCGCTGATTGTGCCTCGCGCGGATGCTTGACGCCTAGTTTGATAGGTCATTCGCTGTGGTGGGGTCCGGAATGGTTGAGTCGACCAGAAATTGATTGGCCTCGAACGCCAGTTTTGAATACTTCTAATTTGCCGGGTCTACGAACACTCGCTCTTGAGAAGGTAGAATGCGCCTTCGACCCCGATTTTTGTTGAATCGTTACAGCTCCCTCGACAAGTTGTTAGGTGTCACTGCTTGGATAAAGCGTTTTGTTTTTAATTTTAGGCACCCACAACAGAAACGACTGACACCATTTCTCTCACCACAGGAACGACAGGAGTCCCTCACCTTTTGGGTTCGTTCTGTGCAATTGGCGCATTTTGAAAAGGAGATTGCTATCCTTAAATCAGGGAGATCGAAATTGTCAGGAGCTGTCTCTAAATTGAACCCCTTTTTGGACGATACGGGTCTCTTGCGCGTTGGAGGGCGTCTCAAGAACGCCAACCTCCCTTACGGGGCTCGTCACCCCCTTTTGTTACCTAAGGACGGTCATTTGGTACGCTTGTTGGTAACTGACCGTCACCTTAAGAACTCGCATGCTGGTTGTAATGCTTTGTTGGCTATTTTGCAACGCGAATTTTGGATTTTGTCTGCCCGAAGAATTATTCGGAGTGTAGTCTTTCGCTGCATCCCTTGCTATAAGTCAAGGCTTCTACCATGCAGCCCTTGATGGGAGACTTACCGGCAGATCGCGTAACTGAGAGCAGGACGTTTGACGGTGTTGGCACGGACTTCGCAGGTCCCTTTTTGGTGAAAACGTCGACGCTTCGAAACAGCAAGACTGTCAAGGCCTACTTGTGTGTTTTTGTTTGTCTCTCCACAAAGGCCGTACACTAAGAACTGGTCTCCTCGCTTACGACCGAGGCGTTTGTAGCCACATTTGACAGATTTGTATCCCGCAGAGGGCTGCCTTCCTTGATCCGTTCTGACTGCGGCACTAACTTCAAGGGCACCTATAATTATTTGAATGATGTTGTTAATTTCCTTGAAACCAACAAGGCTGATATAGGTGATAGGCTTGCCCGACGTGGGATAAATTGGTTGTTTTCCCCACCAAATTGTCCACACTGGGGTGGTATATTTGAGGCCGCCGTAAAATCGGCCAAAACACACTTGCGCAGGACAATCGGTGAATCTGTCCTTACATTTGAGGAACTCGCAACTGTGTTTTGTAAGATTGAGGCCGTTTTGAACTCTCGGCCACTGTGCCCGATCTCCTCAGATCCGAATGATTTGGCGGCCCTTACGCCGGGCCATTTTTTGATTGGTCGCCCACTTGTCGCCTTGCCAGAGTACCCCTATATTGATACGAGACCTGGTCGTCTTTCGCGTTTTGAATTGGTACGCCAGATTACTCAGAGCTTTTGGAAACGCTGGAATTTGGAATATTTGCACATACTCCAGCAACGCGTTAAGTGGACCGACAAGACCGATCCACCCAAGATTGGAGCCCTCGTTTTGATCAAGGAGGCTAACCTTCCGCCACTCAGATGGCGCAGGGGGCGCATCCTTCATTTGGTAACTGGGGCTGATGGAGTTCCCCGATTTGCTGAGGTCTTGGTGGACGGTTCGATTCTGAGGAGAGCGGTTGCAACATTGTCACGTCTACCAACCGATTAGCGGATCGGTAGGCCGGTCCGGGGCGGGTGGATGTTTGAAATAGAATTAGTTTTTATTATAAGTCAAATCGATTAGATCGATTGAGTAACATTTTGTTTAGTCTATTGAAAATTTCTGACAATGGTCACACTGAACTGTCACTTCCGTCCTTCCACTTAAAAAATTAACACGCCGTTTGCAAGCTCGCGGGCCTTGTACCTAAATTAAATTGATCGCCCTTTGAATTAACGCGAATTGAATCAACTTGTAATTAACTTAATACGTAATTGCCGCTTTTGACTTCCGGCAAGGTTTGTTGTAAATTGATGACATATTGAACTTTTGTGAAAAGTTTTGTGAACCGCTAACGTGCATCGTAGTCTGGAGAAGGACTTCGCCGAATTGTAAACTGGTATCTATTGATTCTCTTGTTATTTTGGTCAAAATTATAAGTTAATCTATAGGTCCACTTCAAGAACATCACCAGGAGCTATAAGGTAAAATTTTCATATAACTACATTATAATTTGTCATCGCTGAGAATCTCAGCAATATATATCAGACATTTGATTGCTTTAGGACAACTGGATGAATATAAATTAGCTTCCACTGTGCCTACAACCAATTCCCAGTAAGCCTACGGTAATTTTAGACATGAGAAATGAAGAACCACTCGACAGAATTTAAGCAAACTTCACATAAACCATCTGCTAAATAGTCCGAATAAAGCCTAAAAATTTGGTTTGGATAGGTGAGCACATTCTTGAGTTATAAAATAACAACAAAAAGTAGCATTGATTATATATATATATATATATATATATATATATATATATATATATATATATATATATATATATATATATATACTAGCTTTTGCCAGCGGCTTCGCGCGCGTAAATTTGGGGTTCTCTAGTTATAGTATATTAGCTATGTTCGGGGTAACACAAATCTCCTATAAAGGGCGGATACTTCTATAATTGTCATTTTAACTTTTTTAAGAAATATACCTAACTGCAAGAAGTATTTACACATACAAACTACTTAATACTATAATTATGACTTAAAGTAGTACTCAAAATGTTATCCGGTATCGGTGACGTTTCGCTAGAGAGGCCAATATGGCGACTGCGATTTGTCTGTCAGAACCATTAGAATTTTACAAAATACTTACATACAAACATACATAGACTCACGCCTGTTTCCCCGAAGGGGTAGGCAGAGGCATATTAAACGCCCACTTTTCGCCAGTGTTTTGATCCCACGTAATAGGTTGCGAGCCTATTGCCGCTTATCGGGATATTTTGTTAGCCAGAGCCTCGTCCGTTGATCGGCAGGTGCCCCACTCGCAGGTGAGGTTGGCTTGGAACCCTAAGTTCTTGGTGGGAACCCTAAGCACCCTTCTTGGTGGGAACCCTATGCACCAACCCGAATACAAAATACTTAACAATCCAAATTATGCGGATATATGTTGTCGACTCAAAATCTTTATTTTTTAAAGTTTTATTATTCAGGTGAGGTTTCGATCGAGTCTACCGTAACCCCTGATGAAATTATTAATCATAGACTAATGACTGGTCTCGCTCTGATAGCAAAGCGATACCAATAATTTGTCTGGGTTATTAATATAGATTTGACACTGCGATGGTAGCGCTGTCGGTCGGTTCCAATGTGCAACATTCAACAATTGTGTGAAATTTAATATTAACTAGTAAAACATTTTCCTGTGGACTAAATTGTGAATCTAAACCATTCTCAAGTCCCCTTGAACACACACAAAATTTTTTATCAAAATCGGTCCAGTCGTTTAGGAGGATTTCAGTGACATACACACGCACACAAGAAATATATACATATAAAGATAAACTATTCGAAATAAATCGCCATTTACACAGATCTCCGTATCTTAAGCTGACAGTAGGAAAATGTTCGGTGAATGTGAAGCCTTACAAAATAGCTTTAAGCGGAATAAACCAAATCACTGAACCGACAATACAGCATTACCTTTTCACGTTCTCGGCTAAGCTCATTGGATTTCGGTCCGTACAGAATAGCACACGTATAGGAATTATTAATATTTGAGAGGCGCGAGTGACTTCGCATAAAACCTCTTGTAATATTCCGCGAATAATCCACAGAATTCTAATGGTGCTGATGCACCTGAACATTCACTTGTAACAAAACAGCGAGCATTCGCCATTTTTGTTTTGTCGAACAGAATAACGAACAGAACCGAGCACTGCTACGAATATTTTCACGATCATTCTAGCGAACACTCTAATCACTAGTCCAACCTCTCTGCTCTAATCAGCAAAAACGTCAAAGAAAATTTACTGTCAAATCGCTGGAATGGTCGCCAGAACGTTCGTAAGAATGCTCGCTAAAACACACTCGTTTATTTTTCTGTTTTGTAATATTCGCAAGCAATTGGAGCAATTATTATAAGTATGAAGAGATAACTTTAAGCATAAACAAGAAACCTATCGTTATTTCTTTTTACATGTATAAAATGTCATATGTGTAACCGAGACAGATGTATTGTATTTATTACCCCTTGAAATACTCATGTCGCAATATTTTTTAAAGAAGAAATGACTGTCAATAGTGATGTAGTCATGTATTTATCTTTGATTGGTATTGGTAAATAATTCGGTATTTATAGACAAGATAAGCATTTGTATAGTACTTAGGTTCCTACTAAGAAACAAATACTGTAAAAAGAGAGGTAATAATAAGATATAATTACTATCTTGAGGAGACTTGACTTATGTCCAGCAAAGGATGTATTTTGGCTGAAATAATAATGCAACATTAATGGTAAATACAATTTTTCTCATAAAATAACGAAGTCGGAAATCGAATTGACAATGTCCTTCGGTTGCTCCTCTCCTACCGCTTATTCACAAGAGGAATACAAGTATCCACTTCGAACTGGTGGTCAGAGTATACTTTATGCACCTCTATGATGATTCGCATTTCAGATATTTCCAAATTATATAGAGTACTTGCATTATAATACAATGAAGTTTTGTCTTAACCGTACATTTGGTACAATAAGTAGTTTACTTGTTATTTGTAAACGAATCCTCCAGGTATGTACAATCAAACAAGTCAGCAGTGGACCAGTTCGAAAAATTCCCTTGGCTCGCTCATAGAGTCAACCACAGTTTTTATCTCTAATGATGATTCCAATGACGTTAACTTTAGTAATGAAATAAATAAAACATTAAAAATTGTTACAAACTGGTTGCAGATATTAAACTTGAAAATAATCTCTCAAAACGAAGCTGGTACAATTCAGAAACTACAAAAGCAAGCCTTCTCAACTAAAAATAACCGTCTCAGATATACAATTTGAAGAGGTTAAAGATATAAACTTCCTTGGCGTTACAATCGATCAACATCTAAACTGGAAAGCCCATATTGAAAAATTAAATAAAAAAATATCAAGTGCTTGTTATGCATTGTCAGTGCTAACAGACTTTAAAATCAGAATGCGAATTACCAACGTACCACGTAGGCGAAGCTGCGGGCAAAAGCAAATCTTTCGTTCCAATTTTATTCAAAAGCAAGTAGTTTTTAAAATCCCTTACAAGCCAATACAACCTTCAACGATCAGACATCGACATTTTGAACCACCAGTTAACAACCAATAACTTAACTCGGAGTTATCCAGCAGTTCACGTGGAACACGATATATATTTTATTAGTTCTTGTTCTTAAAGCTAAGAGGGAACAATGTTTGGAAACTTGACGGCACTGTTTCACTTGCTTCTAATCAATTTAATCTCCACAAGTGTATTGGAATTTTATTTGGGTAATGTGTTAGGCTTGTGGTTGTTAGCCTTAGTTGTTCGCTTTGAAGTAAGGATGCAATAAGATATGTAAATAGTGCAATGCAAACGTAAGTCATGAAAGAGAAGGCCGCTCCGCTTTTCCATTTTCAGCTCATTGATCATCGCAACATTGATCGTGGTCACGTCATGGCAATACTAAGTCTTCCTCACTGACCAATGACCGGTGATGCAATGATTTAGGCATAAAAAAAGTTAAAATAAATTCTAATTATTCACTTACTACAAGTAAAACAGTTCTAACATCTAGATAAATGGAATACAATTTTCTAACAATACAGCAAAGCATTAAACAATTCAAAGTAAAAAAAAAAAAATCTACTTGCAGTTAGCAAATAATGTTTTCATCAATATATGTCGGATGCTCACAGTTTTTTAATTCATTATCATAAAAGTTGCAACTTAAATTTGTATTTTATGTTGTGAATAAAAAAAAATCAAGTGGGATGCTTGAATACGGCTACCGCAGTTTTATCTTACGTATGTTTATTTTAACTTTCTGTTAGATTTACATGTACGCAGTGGCGGTTCTTTGAAAGATGTGTATAAGTTTTAGTGTGATGAGAAAGTGTCGTAGGATGATTGAGGTCATTGTATTAACTGGCTTGTTGCAAATACGGACATATTTGGTAGTGATTAACATTACATCATCATCATCATCACCAGGTTTGTTGATGATCTACCAGTGCTTCAGTCAGAGCTTTTAATTACGAGAAGATGATGTGTCACCATCATCTTCTCGTAATAATCAATCATGTCAGCCTAGAGACGACCACTGCTGGACATAGGCCTCCCCCAAAATTCTCCACACAGACAGATTTTGATGATGTGTTGGAAAACAATGTCATAAATAGTATTAAAAGAGTTTAAATATTTTACCTGTTTGTGGCATTTACAAATCAGAATGCTACCGTGCTTCGGATGCCACGTAAAACCGTCGCTCTCAAGATTTGTCTTGCAAAAATCGTTAGACATATCGGTGGTCTTCGGGTGACCTAAATCTTTGATACCGAAGTTGGCTACACAATTACCCAAAACAAACGTAATAACTAAAATTTATTATAAGACTTGCACCCTTATAATAAATTCATACACAATTGTAACTGTAGGTAAAGCTAGCAGTTACATCATTACACAGATGAACTTGAAACTTGCTCAGCTAGTAGCTACGCAATTAGTTTAACATGTGACGTCATAGCAGCCATGACACATGACGTCTTTCTGCTAATATTAGACTAAATTGTTATGAGCAGTGATTTGTAGGTTATGTATACCCGGAACAGCCTATTGTATTCTAATACGCTTAGCTATGCCATACTCTATTGGCATGTTTTTGGCCAGTTTACTTGTGTAAAAAGATTTCTGGGTAATAGAGGTGAGTGATCCTTCTAGGACTGCAATATTAGTGGATTTATTAATAATTTTCGCAGATGTGTTTGCCTGAAGACGTAGATTATACGAAAAATGTTTTTTCATAGCTGGAACGAGTCTATGGGTTCAATCACTGCAATGGGCTAGAAATTGTGTTCTGTTCAAATGCTAATAATTTATTTGTGTAATATATCAGTCTTGAATATGTTGTACCAATCTCAAAAAAAAAGCAGCGATAGCCGAGTGGATATACCAACAGACTGCCTTGCAGAGGGTATCGGGTTCGAATCCACGGCGCGCACGAATGACTTTTCGGAGTTATGTGCGTATTGAATTGTTAACTATCGCTTGTCCCGTGCCTCGGAGAGCACGTTAAGCCGTCGGTCCCGGTTGTCAGGAAGATTTTTGACAGTCGTTACAGGGCGTCAGCACCTTCTAAATAAACTGACACTAGTCTAAACCATGGAATATCGGATATAAGGGATAGCTCCTTCGGGTTGCGGAGGTCAGACAGGCAGTCGCTCTGTGGAAAAGCTAATATTCAGCCAAATCCGGTTAGACTAGTAAGCGGACCCCAGATTGAAACTGGGATAACGCTAAGAGAAAGAAGAATCTCTATAAAATACACAAGAGTAATCTATAGAATACGAGATTTTGTACAGAAGGGAGAATTTATAAATGCTTGCTTGCAGAGCCGAGAGCGTGGTCCACTGTACCTTTATAGATACCTCAGTGAATGACTTATTTGTACCCTCTTATAAACATTTTAAGTAATCAAAATGAACAAAAATAACGGCAAAACAAAATTTGCATTTATATTCCATGTTGATACAAGTTAAAGGCAATCCGGATTTATTAATATTCATTAATCCAAAGTATAAAAGAAAAGCTAATTCAAATTAATTAAAGTACCCATAAACAAGGGAAATTTTGAGGTGTGGCAACATCAGTTGTCATGGTAATGGTGCGAGAGTATTATCGTTTTCATTGATGATGATGAAGTAAAATTCAAGTAATAGGACGAGATCTAACTGCTTGATAAAATTTATATAGACTTTGAAATAATATCATTTACTTTATAAAATGAGCTATTACGATCCGCCAGGATCATTGAAAATATGGCCGGAGGTAAAACAAAAGTAATTGCTTTCATTATTTTTGGACAAAAGTTTATTTATTTAAAAAATAAAATTGAAGACTGACAAAAATAGCTATAATGTTGTACCATTTGGTAAGACATTATGTTAGGAATTAAACGGAGCTTTATTTACATCTGTAGGCATTAATAGGCTTGTGTCCACTTTGGTTGTTTTCATTGTAGAATCTATAGATTCATTATTATTTGTAGATGCCATTTAAGTTTATTATTTAATTTTACATTAATGTTATTTTCAGGGTTTTAAAACTAAAAGTAATATACAGTAATATACAAGGAGCAATTATAATACTAGCTTTTGCCCGCGGCTTCTCTCACGTTAAATTCAGGGTACCACAAAACTCCTTCATCGTTCGATAGTAATTTTCGTTTTAATTCTGTTCATAGGGACTAATAAGAAATATAACCGCAATAAGTATTTAAAAAAATTCTGTAAACAGTATTTTTAGAGTTCCGTAGTCAAAAATGGTTAAATACGGAATCCTTATAGACGCGCTATGTCTGTCAGTCTATCCGTATGTCCTCCCCGTAGGATCTCCACCTTGTCGTGTTGGGGGGGCTCAGTAACCGTGGATTGGACACCCGCGGTGAAGCTAAGAGAGATCCCAGGAGTGGACGCTCCGCGTGGGCTTAGAGGGGCCTGCGCAGGATGCGTCCAACGGTGCGGTTGCGGGGGACAGTTTTGTCTGTCCCTCGCAGTCGGGCGCGGTCACGGGAGGAGAGGCGTGTCGCTGTTGCGTTGCTGCGCGCCCTATCTCCCGCGACCAAATGGGGGCGCACCATTCGATGCGTCGCGGTGGGGCCGCAGAGAAAGAGGAGATGCGGTGTTGCGTTGCCGTCCTCCCTATCCTCTGCGGCCGCTGGATGTTTTGGCGGCGGAGCCCAACACCTTATTCCGCCGCCAAGGGGGTTTTATTCGGGGCCCGCCTGACCATCTGGCGGGCTAATACCCGTCGGGGGATAGCGACGAATGATTATGCGATTCCCTACCCTTCGACACACGGGTACATGAGAAAGTCGAGGTGGTTTTTAGTGGTTACACCACATAATCCGGCTCTCATTTCTCCAAGAGTCGGAGATCCGAAGGGATTTCCCACCTTGTAAAAAAAGAAAAAGGGGGCTCTTCGTACGTGGAACTGACGTGGAAAATGGGTCGTTAAAAATTACTTTGAGGTTCCTAAAACCATTGTCTCTAAGTCAATCATTGGAAAGATAAACGGTTCCAAAGTGGTAAAATGGGTGTGTGTGTCCCTCTAACTTTTAAAGTAAGAGAGTGACAAATCTAAAAAAAATATATGCTGTAGATCGTTACAAAAACATCCAACGAAAATTGGATTGAACGATTTGTAGTCAGCAGTTTTTGAAATAAAGCACATCTTAAAAACCACAACCCTTCATGAGCGAGTCTGACTCGCAATAGCGAATACCTTTTATAATGTTACGTCCTAGGCGTTACTTGTAGCCGTTTGCCATCACAAGGTTTTGGTGCATTAAGATTGCGCATTAACAGGACTAGAACACCAACGTTCAGTCTCAAGTTGCGTGAAGGTACTCCTGATAATTGTAAGAAGTTCAGAAACTCTATAGGGTACGAAGTAATTTGCGTCAGTATTCATCACATTATCTATCGAAAGGTGCTCAACAACATCACTTTGCATACAGTCAAATGTCAAAGCCATGGTCAATATATATCTATACACACTTTCGCATTTATGAGTAGAGAATATTAGTTCAGCCGGTTTAGCGTGAAATCGGTACATATATACATACCTACACATTTTCCCATTGATACCTAATATTGGTAGGGATTAGTCAAGGCTGTTACAATAATTTTGAGTCTTTTTTATTTTTTATTATGGCCCCATCGTATTATTATCGATGATTCTGCCAATGTCAAGGTGGAAGAAGAGTTCAGATAGATATAGTATTTTTTAAGTAAGAACAGCCTATTGATCGGTCGGAGTAGCAGTGGTTTCTCTTTGAAGGCAGACTTTCTGGAAAACAAACAACACAAACGTTAGTAAGCAAATTTGGGGGTGTTAGTAGTTGAAGAGGTTAGGTAGAGGCCGGGTGAAAAGGCAAGAGATGAGCATTTTAGATTTTAATTTTATTTAGGGTAATAAATTTGTACAGAACTTTCATAAAGGGAGTGTGAGCCAGAGGTAAAAGAAAAGCTATCTTTATGGGTCTAAGAATAGAATTAGGAAGAAGATCGTAGAGGGGAACTGATAATTTTGCGCAAGAAAAGAACATGTGTTCTAGGGTACCCTCGTCTAGGCCGCATTCACATAAAGAGTTATCCCTAACCCGAATCTTGGCGAAGAATACTGGGAGTAAACAAATCCTAAGCGCAAATGGATGATGATAGAAGTATCCAGTTTATTGATATTTTTATTTTTAATAAACCAGGGTTTGGAAGAAATTGTGGGTTGAATTAAACCATAAAATTTCCCTTGATCAGCTTGGAAGCCTGCCACAAGTCGTTCTAAGATCGAACCAACGAAGGCTGAGCCTGGGAGCGTAGATTGCGAGAAAAACAGAAATTGTATTTAAGGCAACCCGTTTGGGCTGCAGCGTGAGCACAGGAGTCTGCCATTTCATTACCTGTGATGCCTGTGTGGCCACATATCCACGCGAGAGCTACCTCAATGCCAGCTGAGTGACACCTATACAAAGCTGCTCGAATTTGGAGAGTGATTTTGAAGTTATAAAATTTAAAGGGATTTTCCAAAAGGTCAGACAAACAACTGTGGGAATCGGAGAGGATTAGCGCCTTATTAAGTTTGTGAGACTCAACATACAGGATTGCTTCTAATAGGGCAATAGACTCGCCTGTAAAAATATAATTTTCTTGAGGGGACTTATAACTAAGGATAATTTTGAATTTAGAGAGCCACACAGAAGAACCTACAGAACTATCGTTAAATATTTTAGATGCATCAGTGTATAGTGTCACACCAATCGGACAAGTCATTGGTCAAAATGTTCGTTAGTTTGAAATTAGCGTGACTACAATCCTTGCCAATACCGAAATTAAGGTAAATTCTTGGTGTGAAGGTTAATGCTGGGAATTCTGTGAGGAAGACAGGGTTAAGAGATGATTGGTAAATAGGAGCGGATGAGGTTTGGAATTTTCTAAAAGAAATCATGAGACGAGGAGGGTGTGTGTCCAGTAAGAGGAAGACGTTATCAGAGTGGCCAACGAATGCAAAATCGGGATAAGAGGGTGAGAATAAGATTGGAGAGTGTTTGTTAGGTATCTGTCGGATAGGTTCTGACGTCGGAGTTGTAGGGGCGGGTCCAGGCACTAGACCTGAAGAACATTGATCGGAGAACACCTCATAGCACCCGTTATGATCCGCAGGCACTTATACTGGATCTTTTCTAGTTTGGACAATGCAATTTTATTACATGGTTCAAGTAAAAAACTCGCGTAATCAAAATGACTGCGAACCACAGCGTTGTATAGGAGTTTTTGGCAAAAAGGGTGGGAATCGTCATCGCCATCGAACCCCAGATAGGGCCCGCATGACCCGCATGACGTTAACACCCTGTTCACCTTTCCGCTCAATGTACTTCAGGTGATGAATACCCGAAAGTTTGGAGTCCAGGATGACACCCAGGAATTTGACATGATCGTCAACAGGAATAGGCTCGTCACCTACACAAAGTTGTATGTTGGGGATACTGTGTTTACGGGCGAAAGCAACAGCGCTGCATTTAGGGACCGAGAGGGAGAGGTTGTGGTCGAGGAGCCAATCATTAAGGTAATACAGCGCGGAATTAAGTCGGGATGAGGCTTGTGAGAAAGAATGGGAGGCAGTATACAGTATAATGTCATCTGCATATTGAAGGATTTTGCAAAAGGAGGTAACAGTGAGGTCTAGGTCGCGGGTATATAGATTATACAAGATTGGGCTAAGCACTGATCCTTGTGGGAGACCTTTCCAAACGATGCGAGGTGGGAGAAGGGTACCTTGATGGCGAATGGAGATAGTACGAGACATCAGGAGATTGCATATGATGTCCACCAGTCTCACGGGGAGACTCAGCTGTTGCATTTTTTGCCTGAGTCACGGAATCTGAACATTGTCATATGCTGACGCAATGTCTAAAAATACTCCTATTAAATGTTCGTTCTTGGAGAAAGCAAGGCGGATTTCAGAGGTAAAGATACTCAGGCTGTCCAGAGTACCTTTACCCTTCCTGAAGCCAAACTGTGAATGCGGTAATAACCCCCTATTCTCCAGGATCCATTCAAGGCGGTTTTTAATGAGGAGTTCCATGATCTTAGCGAGGACCGAGGAAAGAGCAATAGGTCGGTAAGAAGAAGAGTATTTTGGGTCTTTGCCGGGTTTAAGGATTGGAATTATAATTTGGGATTTCCAGGTAGGAGGGATTTCATTTGCGAGAAATATGGCGTTAAGGATGTTGAGAAAGAAGGTCTTACAGGTATTGGACGATTTGCAAATGAAGGAGTAAGGGATACCGTCAACGCCAGGAGAGGAGTCTCGGAGATGGTCAAGGGCACAGGTAAGTTCAGAGAAGGAGAAAGGATAATTCATGGGGTCAGAAGGAGTCGGAGTAGAAAGGTTAGGGGGTGGGAGGCAGTCCAACTCGGGGGCGTAAGGTGGGGTTAATTTACATTGGAAGTCGTGGATAAAGGAGCTAGGGTCGTTTGTTGTGATCGTTGGATCTTGAATGCTATAACGATATGTTTTGATTTTTGGGCAGCAGGGATTTAGGGATTCACGGAAATTTTGCCATCCCTGAGACTTTTTTTAGAAAGGAGTCTTGAAGTGCAGGCAGCAATTTTTCTGTACGAAATGAAGTCAGAGAGGTTGAGGGAGGAAGTAAACTTTTTCTCCGCTTCCCTGCGAACACTTGCAGAGCATTCGGCATCCCACCAGGGAGGCGATGAAACCAGTCTACGAGGAGATTTTTTTAGAGGGATGGAGGAGTCAGCGGCGGATAGTAGGGCTGAGGTAAACCGGTCATACAGGGAAAGAAAATTAGAAGGGTTAACAGAGGGGAAGGAACCAATTTCGGTGTCTAGTAGTGCAGCAAAATGGTTCCAGTTGGCTTCAGCGAGACGGTATTTAAGTAAGGGTTGGAATTTAGGGGCAGAAGGCGTAGGGCAAGTAGATTGGATATGGGAAATGAGGATTGGGAAGTGGTTACTATCAAAAGCCTTCGGCAATACTGACCAGGAGAGAAGTGGGACTTAGGAAGGCGAGGCGAGTGAAAGATCAGGTACGCTAACATTTTGGATAGGAGAAACTCTGCGGGTAGCGGATCCGTCGTTTAGCACACAAAGATCAATGCTGTCAAGGAGGTCGAGTAAGAAAGAAGAGGAAGGGTCGTTACAATGGGAACCCCAAAGCGTTTGTCGGCAACTAAAATCACCTAACACTACAATGGGAGCAGGCAAGGAGGAGAGGATGGAGGTAAGATTAGAAATAATGATAGAGCTGGGATGAGGTATATAAACAGACACAAAGGAAATGTTAGCCGCTCTAACAGCAACAACATGTAGGCCTAGGTCATGGACTGGTAAGGGGATTTGTGAAAATGCAATACATCTATTGATTTACAGGGCGCAACCCGCCCATCCATGCTGTCTGTCATCGCGGAGGCATGAAAAACCCGGTACCCTGGAATGGGAGCCAGGCTTAAGCCAAGTCTCCGAGACTGCAAAGACGGCGGGCTTGTAATGGTAAATCAAGTAGATAATATCGTACTTATTACGTCTATTGCTTCTACAATTCCATTGAAGGACTTGGAGATCCATTAGGCATATTGTTTCGAGGTATGACGGACAGTAATTGTTCAATAAGAACAGAGACATTGTACGGTATAGAGTCGGAGAATTTCGAGAGCATATTGATTAGGGAGCATAGCAATAGCTCAAGTAAGTTATTATTGAGAGTAGGAGGAGAATTTTGAATGTGAGTAGCAAAAGCACCCCCATTGGGTTGTGAAGAGGATGGGGTCGAAATTATAGCCTGGTGAGCCTGGGTGTCATAGGATTTGCCAAGCTCGGGTGTAGGTCGGCGGGGAAGAAAGACAGTTTTCTTATAGGAAGTTGTGGGTGGAGCTATAGGAGAAGCGGTAGGAGGAAAAGACAGATTTTGGGTCTGAGAAAATAGAGGAGGGGATTGAGGTCTGGCGGCAACATCAGCATATGAACGCTTGGTAAGAGGGAGTCTTACCGAAACTTCCAGGTAACTTAAATTCTCCTCGGACATAATAGTTTTAATTGTCTTTTGTCGGGAGTGTTCTGGGCACCTGTTAACTATAGCAGTGTTCTTGCCTCCATGACAGAGAAAGTAGGACACCTCAGTTTCGGGCACTGAACAACTATCGCCAGCGTGGGGTTGGGAGCATTTATAACAGCGCGGTTGTGATCTGCATTGGTTGGCAATATTGGCCATTGGCCAAACTGGCAACATTTCCGACATTGTATAGTGGGGAGTTGGTATGTGGAAACTTAGAGGGAAGCGTTGTAGCAAAATACTTTTACTTGCGGAGTTCAAGGAAATCCAGGAGATTTTATCGTCTTTTCTTGATTTAACATTGAGTCGCCTAGCTTTGATAACTTGACCACAGTTAATAGGGGTATGCATGTTGTCTATTAACTGTTGAAGAGACCATTTAGGCGGGATATCTCGGACAACACCCATACGGCAGACTTGAAATCTATGGATATACGCTGAGTACTTGTTAGTACCCAGTAGGCTTAGGTCTAAAACATTTATAGGCGTTCTCCGCTGATTTACAAATTTCCTTGGTATAACTTGTAAACTTTATCACAATTTATCGAATGTCCACACTTATTCACCAAACGAACACTTTATTACGTTAAAACAATATACAATGTGCAAAGATAACACAACACATTTTACTTTAAAATCATAATTTCACCATAAAACGTTTTTGTTTACGCAACGAAAAATAACGGCCGCCATTCTTTGGGAACGTAATAAGTGTATTACAAAAGTTTCGTTACTTTTTACTGCAATATTTATCACTTTTCAGTAAACTATAACTCAATATGAAAACTACATTTATTTGCCAGTAGTTCTGTATATAATACTTATAAGATTCAATGTAATTCAATTCAATTCACTTTATTTGCATAATATGGGTTTGACAATAGGTATTACAGATTTTAATGGTATCACCATATTCAGCCTTTCAGCATGCAAAATTTTACAAAGTATTGAGACTACCTAATGAAAATTTAATAATAAAATTATTTCATTACAATAAATTATACATTAACAATAAAACATTACATACTCAGTCAATCTAAATTATCAATAAATAGGCAGTAATTAAAAATGTCAACATTTAAATTAAATAGAATTCAATATTGGTATTATATAATATTTGTAAAACATAATATTAAATATTCTTATCATGGAAAAATTCTGTTAGTGAATAATAAGCTTTTGTTAGAAGTAAGTCTTTTATATTCTTTTTAAATACAATCATATCACTTTCATTTCTTATAATTCTAATGGTATTTTGTTGTATAACTTGGGTCCCATGCATAAAACACTCTTATGTACAAGAGCAGTTTTTGAGGGCCGAACACATAATTTATCGGCATTCCGTGATCTTTTGCGTTGCTCTAATAAAGAAAGGTTTGATTTAATAAATAAAACCGTCTCAAAAATATAAATACAAGTGAGTGTTAAAATTTTTAATGCTTTAAAATGAGGAACCCAAGTATCGGTTTGGTCTAAGCCACAAATCGCTCGCACACATCGCTTCTGCGCTCTGAATGCAGACTCTACACTAGTGGAGTTGCCCCAAAACATTACTCCGTATCGAAGGATGGATGATACGTATCCATGGTATGCCGTTAACACTGTTGAAGTATCAACGACTTTACTAAGATTACGCAATGCATATGAGTAACTGTTCAACTTATTACTTACAAATTCTATGTGTTGTTTCCATGTCATTTTACCATCAATATATAAACCTAAAAACTTTGTCGATTCTACTTCTTCAATTATGTTACTTTTATATGGTAAATTGAGAAAAATGTCATGTGGTGTTTGTCTTTGTTTGAAATTCATAATTTTTGTTTTTGTCAAATTAATTTTAAGATTATTATTAGTCAGCCAATCAATTGTATTATCTAATGTCAAATTTATATTACTAATTAATTCATTATTGCAGTATTTGTGAAATAAAATAGTACTATCATCAGCAAACAAAATCATGGGATTATCTGTTATAGTTGGGATGTCATTTATATATGTCAAAAATAATAATGGGCCTAGTACGCTGCCCTGTGGCACGCCGCATTGCACATGTTTTAAGCTTGAAGTATACGTATTGAGAGTTTTCGACCTTTGACAGAATTTAGAGATTTCTGTTTTCTGCTGTCTGTTAGTAAGGTATGTCTTGATTAAATTATGGGCATTGCCTCTGATGCCATAAGCATACAACTTCTTTAAAACTAAATCGTGCCTAACATGGTCGAAGGCTTTTGTTAAATCCATGAATAATGCAGCTGTAGGAGAACGCTTATCCATATTAGATAACACGTGTTCACAAAACTGATAAATGGCAAAATTAATTGACCTATTTTTTCTAAATCTCATTTGCTCTTGTGTAAAAAGATTATTATTTTCAAGGTAATTATATAACCTGCTGTAGATAACTTTTTCGAAAATCTTAGCAAATATAGGTAGTAATGCAATAGGTCTGTACTTATTTATGTCATCTTTGCTGCCTTTTTTATGGAGCGGTTTTATAATCGATATCTTTAGCCTATCTGGGAATATACCGGTTTCTATCGATTTATTTATTATATGCAATAGTACAGGAGCTATTATATGACCAGACTTTTTTATGATATTAGTACTGATTCCATCGTATCCTACACTTTTGGTAGTTTTTAGTGAAGTGATAACTTTATATATTTCTTCAGTACACGTCGGTAGCATGAATAGCGATTTGCATGTATATGGAGGACACTTATTATTGATATTACAATTTTTTGATGTCGTAGAATGGTGGTCAATAAAAAAATTGTTAAATATAGTTGCTATTTCTTTTGGGTCGGCAATCAGTCTATTTTCAAATATAATGTTATTTAATTGTTCTGAAGGTTGGTTATATTTGGTCTTTTTTATAATTTGCCATGCTGTCCTAGATTTGTTGCTTGACGTTTTATAGCATAAGAATTTTGAGCTTTTTGCGTTAATTTTATAATAGCTTTGACTCTTTTAGCATATTGTTGATATATAAATTTATTCTCTATTGTTCGTTTTTTCCTATAGTTCCATAATAGATGTCTCTTACGCCTACTACATACTTTAATTCCTTTAGATATCCAGCTAGGTCGTTTTCTTTTTGAAAATTTCATTTTTATTATTGGGAAGCATGAATTATATAATAATAAATAAATGTCATGAAAATTATTGAAACTATTATTGGTATTATTACAGTCATAGATATCACTAAATGTAAATTGACTAAGATGATTATTAAATTTTACAATATTTTCCTCCGAGTAGTCGCGTTTGTATTCATACCAGTAATCTATACCATACACCCTTTCGACAGGAAATTGTAGTATTTGAGCAGTGTGATCTGATATGCCTAGTTCCACTACCAATCCTTTACAACCTTGAATATTATGCAAAATGTTGTCGATACATGTATTACTAACTAATCGAGTAGGTTGGTGTATTGCTATGTTAATATTATAACTTATACATATTTCTCTTAATTCAGCTGATTGCTTAGTATTTTTTAATAGATCTATGTTAAAATCGGCACATATTATTAACTTCTTTTTATTCGAAAATGATAAAATTTTATTTAAACAATCAAAAAATATATTAAATGTGTTAGTTTTAGGCACTCTGTATAAACAAACAATGATTGTTTTATATTGAGGGAGCCCGACTGCACAGCACTCCACAACATGACTTAATGACAATTTTTTAATGCAAGTCAACTCCTTCCATTGATGTGTATTTTTAATTAAAATACATGAGCCACCTCTTTTACTATCATTTCTACAAAAACTTGCAGCTAATGTGTAATTTGGAATTGATAGGTAGTGCTCGTAACCAGATAGCATGAAATGTTCCGTTATACACAGGATATCTATTTCGAAATTATTTGTCAATAGTTCATCTAAGCATATCATAATTTCGTCAGATTTATTAAGTAACCCTGCAATATTCTGATGTAAGACATTTAGGTATTTATTTGAGAAAAAACTCATTAACATGTTCGTCACATTGAGTATTTACATTTTTCTTCTCAGTAAATTGTATTAAAATATTCTTCACAAATACTTTTATGTCAGAAAAAATGTAATACATAGCATTGTTATTAGCCTTCCCCGAAAGCACATTAAACATCTTATAATCATACGAAAGGTTCCTATTAGAATCAAGATAGTACGCGTGTTTGTGTGCCAATATATCTAAATAAAGTAAATTATTAAAATTTTGTACTCTCCAATTAAATACATTATAGAAATTGCCAATTTTAAATGTCGGTGTACATATGATAATATTCGTATTTATAATAGTCTTTAAAATGTCTCTTAAATAAAATATTATATTAAAATAGTCATTCATTGTTTTAAAGTCTTCTTCTCCTATGAGTATAACGCAAAAGTCATTCAATGTGAAATGTTTTAATTTAATGTCTATGCCCCGTAGCATTTGATTCGTACTAGTGTTCGGCATTATGTAGTGACATATATTATGCCCGTCTCCAAATGTATGTTCAGCTATATTCAGTATATTATTGGATTTGTTGCTGCTGAGTATGCATATCTTTCGGTTCACTTTCTTTACTGTTGATGTTGCCGATGATTGCTGTAAAGGCTTAGCTGCATCCTTATTTATTTTTTGGTTTGCGTTATTTTCTTGTACCACTGTATCCGTACCTGTCTCATCTTGTTAAAATCCAGCGTTTTCCTGCATTGCTTTTTGTTTCGTTTTCTACGTATTGAAGTGGTACCATTCTGTGGGGTACCAGAACATATAGATTTTAAATATGTAATTTTCTTTTCTTGTTCCTGAGCGAGTTTATTTAACGAACTATTTTCTAACAGCAGCTCGTCTATTTGTTGATCAGCACTGTCAAGTTGACTGGTTAAATTTAATATTTGCTCTCTAAGCTTTTTAATGCAGTTGTCGTGTTCATATTAAGTACACTGCTCCGGTAAACTGTCAGCTATAAACGACGAATCTGATGTAGACGAACTTGTATTTAAATTATCACAAGATACAGTTAACTCTTTCTTAGCCTTATTTTTATTACGACGGACTGTTACATTATTCATACTCATTTTTTAATAACTCACAAAAAGAGCTCACTCCGTCAGTATCGGTACCGACAACCACAATTATTGCAACCGCGTGATTTTGCCACTCGGCTACGAGCTTGTTGCGTAATATCGTGAAATTGTTGATCTTAAGCGTCGTATGGATTATTAGTGCTCCTGGTACTGTTTTCACATCTATATAGATGCGACATCTGTCGACGTCTTTTATAAATAAATCGTATACTATAGCGAATTTTTTCAATCGATGATAGATAGATGGCGTTTCTTGATATTAATTTGACAAGCTATAGTAACACTCTAAAGCGTAATGGATAACACTATTTCCGAACGTATGTATAGCAGAAACTTGATGCTCGATGTCAATGTTGAATTCGCGTATGGAACGCGCCCATGATATTTGAAATTTGCACGGTGGACAATTTGAATATTTTGTGAAAATAAACCGCTGATCATGTAATAATTAATGTTTTTGCACTATTAGTCACAATTTATTTAGTATTTTGTCAAATATGAACTGTTTTCACTGTTTTTATAAGGTTTTTATGGTCTATCACTCATTTAATGTTTGTTTTGCTGGTATTGTTTTTTGCACTTCACAATTTGTTTTTCAGTTTCTACTACGATTTATTAGTTGCAAACAACAGTTGTTGTAAGTCACTTAGTTACAAATTGATATATAACTTTTGTACACTATTTATACTGTAATTTCTATTTTTTATTTAATTCACTAACTCGGGACAATGTTTGCGCTCCGTAGTCAGATTACTCAAAGTTTTCTCATTACATACATACATACATACATAGACTCACGCCTGTTTCCCGGAGGGGTAGGCAGAGACTACGGAACGCCATTTGCAACGATCCTGACATACCTCACTTGCTTCACTCACTCCCATCAAGTTTCTCATGCATGCTCTTCTGTTAAGGGTACTTATGACTTGTCCTTTTTTCAGGATGTCTCCAATCTGGTCAGAGAACGTTCTCCTAGGTCTTCCCCTTTGTCCTGTCCCATTCACACTAGCCTGATATATCTTCTTTGTCAGTCTATCGTCATCCATCCTCTCCATGTGCCCAAACCATCTTAACATGCCTGTCTCAATGCTTGTCACTACATCTTCTTTTACCCCACACCACTCTCGTAGCACACAATTCTTTACTCTGTCGGTCAAAGACACACCACACATACTTCTCTGTGCTCTCATTTCTACAGCATTTATTCTACTTTCAAATCTCTTCTGCCATACCCAACTTTCACTACCATACATAAGGGTAGGCACTAACACACCTCTATGTACAGCCAAACGTGCCTTTTTGGACACGTTTTGACTGTTCATAAACGCCTTCAGAGCTCCATTCACACTATTACCTGCATTAACTCTCCGTTCAATATCTGCTTCATTCTTACCATCTCTTGTAAACAACGTACCTAAGTAAACAAACTCATTCACTTGTTCCACTCGCTGTTCATCGATCAAAACATTACAAACCGTAACGCATGCCTTCTTTTCAAAAACCATAACTTTCGTTTTACTTACATTCACTTTCATTCCTTTCCTTTCTAACGCACGATGCATGATTGTTACCATCTCCTGCAACTCCTCCGTTGAAGATGCAAGTATAACCTGATCATCAGCATAAAGGATTTCTCATTTCTCATTACAATCATTTTTTTTTCTCGTGCACACTTATTTCAATATCAAAATGGCCAATATGGCGTCGCAAAGTTCAATAGCATACGTATTATGTTTAATTAATTTTCGATCATTCTTGCTCGTTTCCAGTTTAAAAAAGTATTAACTTTGGTCAAGCGGAAATCGATAATTCGAATTATATAACTTGATCGTGTTACAAGTGCAAAAACCGTTAAATATCAAGGGAGGAATAACTTATAATACTCACCTATGTAAACGACTGTTAGTAATTAACTACCACCAAAACAACACAACAAGCACACACTCAGCAACAAATAAAAACAATCCGCGTGTTAGTTAAAAAGATAACCTAAAAACGTGTTTTCTAGTCACTCTTTAACCACCAAGTCCTTAGTTTATTTAAGGCTGGTTTCAGAGTCACGCGTTTTACCGGCGCCGGCCACACGCGCGCGCTTACAATTACACTAGATTAGTAGTAGCGTTTCATAGTCACGCAGTTCAAACGCGCCGCGTGTGAGACGCGCGCGCCGGCCGCGCTGCCGAAGCTTCATACATTGCAATGAGAAACGCGAACTCGTTTCAAAGTGGTCCACGCGCCAAACGCGCTGTTGAGACGCGCTGGCCGACAGCGCGTGCCGCGCGCGTCACTCTGGAACCAGCCTAAGTAAAGAACGAAGTAATGACAGTGCACCATATGACAATGTATAATGTGACAGTATTGACAGATATACGATGGCGCACATGCGCAGCACTCAATTATTACAGCGCATGCGTTCTTACTGTCAATAGGTAGGTTTGTTCCTACAAACTTCGACCCCCTCTAAAATCTCTCCCAGATTACTTTTTGCAACTAATTGTATCTTATGTGTTTTTCCTGGTTCTGAGCTACCTCCCCACCATTTTTCAGCCAAATCGGTTCAGCCGTTCTTGAGTTATAAATAGTGTAACTAACACGACTTTCTTTTATATACATATAGATTTATTCTTGTCACAGTGAACACCAATCAGAACGCATTACGTCACACGATGCGTCTGCCATTGTTTTTGTTGACGTTTTGGTAGTAAATACAATTAAAACGTTAAACTTTGTACCTGCATAAGAGTAAAAACAATTTGTAAAACGTGGAACTCATTTATAAATTGAAATGAAAGAAATAAAAGTGGGTACACCAGACCAGACGTCACTCCCGGTTTGTTTTATTTTGCACTTCAAGTCTTCACTCAATCACCATGATGGTTTACAGCGTCAATTTTTTTATCGTCAAAGTTGCAACCGCGCAAAGTCAAGTTTTAAAAAGCTGCAATTAGTAATGTTGCTGATCGATTTTTGAAGAAAAATCAGTTATTTCGGTTGAACATCTTATAAAGGAACGAATCAATCACTGATTAAATTAGGATACAAGCCTATTGCGGCGAAATAAGAATGACAACTAACATAATTCAAGCTCAAATGCTCACAATAGAATAGCACCTAAGGAATGTCTCAAAATAGTGATCCGAGAAGCACTTTAAAGGCATCTTTCGACCCGGTAATATAGCCTAAATAACTAAAGATGAGTGACACTTTAAACTTTGTAAATTTTGAACAACAAACTTGAACGAAAGTTTTCTACTGGGTAACATCTATTGATCAATGCTTTACAAAGATAATATTACCATAGAGCTATCGCAGATTTATCGTTGGCTTAGTTAGTGAGGCTCGAGTTCAATGTCAAAGAAGGAAAGATGAAACCCCACCGTTCGCTAACTACATAAATAATCAAGTAATTGTCAATTCTTGTAAAGCTGTAATTATAGAATGGTAACAGGCGACTTGCTGCCGCCGCTCCGTGTCGTAGGTAATTATATAATGGTCAGCTAAAACATATGAACTACACGAATGGCGCAGCTCTTTAAGTCTCGGTTTAGGACTTGGCCGAATGTTGCCGTTTCGGTTTTCACTTGGTACACTATGTATGATCCACAAAAGGTTATAGAGGGTTCCGGTATGTTCATATGTATTAAGTTGTAACTTATGACCTGATAAACGGCGAAGAAAAACATCTGGACGTAGCCTGTAGAGTTCTTCATAATGTTCTCGAAAGACTAGTCTGTAACCCGAATTATTGGCAAAATTTAGTAGAATTATGTGTTTTGTACATCATCATCGGCCCGGACTATAATTTGTCCCACTGCTTGGTACGGGCCTCTTCTCACTATGAGAAGGGTAAGGCTATAGTTCACCACGCTGGCCAGGTGCGGGTTGGCAGACTTCACATGTCTTTCGAGAACATTATGGAGAACTCTCAGACATGCAGGTTTCCTCACGATGTCTTACTTCAACGTTTAGCATGCGATAATTAACAATTTAATACGCATATAACTTCGAAAAGTCATTGATGCGCGCCGTAGATTCGAACCCGAGACCCACTGCGTAGTAGTCCGTCGGTCTCTCCACTAGGCTATCGCTGCTGTTTTGTACTAAAAGAGATAAATATTGATTTATCAGTAACGAAATTCGATTCTATAATTCCATGTAAGTAAATAGCGAGGAAAACCACACGATTGTGAATATGCTACAACAATCTTTGTTAGATTGATTTACTTACTTCGAAAATTTTATAGTACTTTTCAAGTGTCTTACTGAAGCTGGTATAATGATGGAAGAAAAGAAGGTTTAAATAACACACGGTTTATATTAGAAGAAGAAAAAATGGTTTTCAAACACAGGTTTACATTAAAATCTTAGAAATCTAATCATTAAAACCTCGGTTCAATATTTACAGCACTGATCATTCCAGAATAATATTACAATTACAAAAAAATTAAAAAACTGAGTCAGGGAGGATCTCTATTCCTGACATCGTAGATTCATCAGAACTTTCATTATGCTCTAGTTCGTATACACTTTCCCCACTGCTATCACCTGTGTAAATAATAGTTTCATCGGGAAAACTATCGATTCGTGGATCAAACTTTCTATATTCATCTTCGCATTTAACAGCATTATCACTAACTTTTTTCCATTCTTCTGGTCCTATATTATTGATTTTCTAATATAGCACCTTTAAATGACGTGACAGTCATTGCAATATTTTTTTGGCTACGTTTTGCTTTATTTGGGATCAAATATTTTCAATGGTGTTAAAATCGGGATGATATGGTGGCAATCGTATAATTTTATGCCCATGTTCCTCCATTATACGGTCAATGGTCTGTGTATTTTTCTTTATGTCATTTTATAATTGCATACAAATCGGGTTTCAGTTTCTTTGGGTCATGCGGAATGTTGTGTTGTTGTAACCAAGCTATCATTTGTGGTTTAGGTGTTTAAGTTTGGTGGTTTCACAGACAGCAGTAGCTTATTATGATAAAGGACGTTATTAATTACCAACACACTATTAGGAGACAAGTTGGGAATCAATTGATTGCGTAGCCAAGTTTGATAACGTTCCACGTTTATTTCTTTATGATAGTCACCTTCTGCAATAATAAATTTAAATAGTTTTTTTTTTATAATACATACATACATACATATCTTCACGCCTTTTATCCCCGAAGGGGTAGGCAGAGGTGTATTACACACCCACACTTCGCCAGATATGTTTCGGTCCCAATGTAATAGGGGGCGAGCCTATTGCCATCTACCGGGCACATTATTTAGCGAGCGATAATTAACATTTTGAATACACACATAACTTCGAAAAGTCAGAGGTGTGTGCCCGAGGTACCTGGGGATCGAACCCGAGACCATCGTCTCGGCAATCCGTTACGTACACCACTGGGCTACCGCCGCTTCCTTCGTTTCTTCCTTTTATAATAAAGTTGAAAAATAGCATCCTCCTCTCTTCTACATTATTAAATGTTGCCGTGCCCTACAGGGTCCATAATGTATCTTATATTGTCATATTGTAACACCTTATGTAACTTATGGAGTGCAATAAAACATTGAGTATTGAGTCGACACATTTATGTAACATTAGAGCCCCTGGTACGAAGCCTTTTCCATTGCCTGCGTGTACAATAATTATTCGCTCTCCTTTGGAAATGGGTTGTTTGATGCCATTTTTGCTGCTATCTTGCCAAGTTTTACCCTTAGTATGTGATTTATGTGTTGGAACATGAAGGTCTCATGATATATAAAAGTAGAAAAGAAAAATAACGTGTCAATCTTGAAGGAATATTGAAGGAATATAATTATCTTAGACAAATGATTGGTATCGCTTCGCTATACTAGACACCGCGCTGCCTAAGAAAAATATGTCCATAAATGAGGCAACTCATTTTGACAGTGTGTGTCAAACAAAAACAACAAGACGCATGCGTGAAGAACTGTGTTGTCAGCTTCTCAACAGTTACCCGAGTAAATGGGAAAATATTTTATCTCGTGGTCTAGTGGATAAGTTATTGGTCTCTAAAACAGTTTAGCAAATTCTTAAAAAAATACAATTCATTAAAAGCATCAATATAATTATTTATGTATAGGTTAGGCGTACCGCGTAAGTTCCTTTATGAGAAAAATGGTGGGTATATAATCCAATGTAGGTCTCATTTTATTATGATGGTTTGTTATTGTTTTATGTACTTATAGTATTTTGCAAATTATTATTAGAAATAACCTTAGAGAAAATGAGGTGTTTTCAAAACAGTGCTTTCTATTTCCATGCTCCTAGTCCATATAAATTTAGTTACGCATTATTAATTTAACATGAATAGTCGTGAAAACTACTTTGAATAAAACAATCATCTTACACACTTAATTACACATATAATTAGGTAAATCGTGTTTCTTAGGAAAGGTGGTCAGTTTCTAACAACTAAGATTTTTCACCTTATGCGTAAAGGTATAAACATAAAATAATATAGAAAAAGGTAAAATATATAATAAATAGGTTAGATAAAAGAAATAGTAAAATATAACGAAATACAATAACTATAGATTCACATAATAAAAATCTCTGAAAAATAAAATCTCTCTCTCTCAACTGCGGGGAAGTTAATTCTTGTACTAGCAGCAACACTGAATGGCGTTTTCGGTTTTTTGTAATTTTATGTTGAAATTTCAAAATTATTATTATTTTATAGATAGTATGTGATACCAGAAACCTTATTATTTTTTGCTGAGTCACTTTTACTCACGATAAAAGCGCAACTTGGCATTGTACAGCGAATCATTTACGTAATTAATTTGGTAGATATATGCACCTGACACACGGCTGTCAGTTGTTATTGACGTTGTCATTGATATGAAGTTCGTGGTTTGAGTAACATGTAATTTCATTTTTATTGTAAATTTATTAATGTATATAGCAATAAACATTAGCTGTATTCAGTTCACAAGAAAGCAGTGTTTTTCTGGAAGTCTTACCCATCAGAATCGGTGTTAGGTGGTGTAACCATAGTGTTTCCCCACAAGAAGGCATAATTCCATTAAAATTTTCCAAGTGCTATGGTTGGAAGTGCCATCCAATTTCTCTTAGCTCACGCAAGCCAAGCCAAACGCCCTCTTTACACGTTTGTGCTTGTGGACGCTTGTAGAATCTTGGCAAGCATGGAAACGCACCTTTAAAGTATGAATATATTGTTACTATAACAGTTTTATGGCTAACAATTGTATTTTTCTACAAAATCTATTTAAGTGCATATCTATTTTCTGCAATGCAATTGAAGGTAGTGCCGGTACTAACAATTTTTGTACGAACAAAATCCTTTACAATGGCATATGCTAAAAAAGCTAATAAAGCTGAAATGAATAGTGTCAAAAAGGAGCTCATGGAAATCTTTGAAATGAGAGATCTTGGTTCAGCTGATTTGTTCCTAGGAATGAGAATTCGACAGGCGGTGGACGGCATTAGCTTAGGTCAGGAGAATTATGTTCAAAAGATTCTATCCCGTTTCAACATGACTGACTGTAAACCAGTCTCAAGACCATTAGTACCTGGTCAGAGATTAACCAAACCGGAGATACCGAATTATGTGCCTCCCCGCCAACTTAATTACCAAGAGTTGGTTGGTGTACTTATGTTTTTGGCAGTGTGTACTAGGCCCGATATTTTGCTCGCTACCAGCTATCTTAGTCAATTTAATGGCTGTTTTGGTGAGGAACACTGGCAAGTGGCAAAAAAGGTATTACGGTATCTAAAGGTGACGAGTGGTAAAGGTTTACATTTTACGAAGAATGGAAACACGTTAATGGCATATGTCGATGCAGATCATGGAGGTGATTTAACAGACAGGAAGTCATACTCAGGATTTATTTTCTAGTATGGATCTTCAACTATACACTGGGAGAGTATAGTTGAAGCAAACGGTAGTAGCTCTCTCAAGTGCAGAGGCTGAGTACATCAGTACGTCGAATGCAGCACGTGGAGCTGTTTTTCAGAGACGGTTTTTAAGCGAATTAACTGGCTCATTACAAACTGTAACATTATTTTGTGACAGTCAGTCAGCTATCGCGATAGCCGGAAGCCCTACTGGTGTATATCACAAACGTACAAAACACATAGACCTGAAACTACACTTTATTCAGTCGCAGTTGCAAGAGCAGGTCATTGCACTTAAGTATTTGCAAACTAACAGCATGCTGGCTGATGTGATGACCAAGCCGCTGCCTCGTGGAAAGTTTGAGTTTTGTGTGAATGGTTTAGGAATGAAATAGAGTATGTGTTTGTAAATTTGCTTGTGTGAGATAAGAATTGGACTTCTGATTGACTAGGCTTGTCAATAATTTCAGAGGAGTGTTGGAACATGAAGGTCTCATGATATATAAAAGTAGAAAAGAAAAATAACGTGTCAATCTTGAAGGAATACAAAAGGAATATATGTTGTTATTGACGTTGTCATTGACATGAAGTTCGTGGTTTCAGTAACATGTGATTTCATTTTTATTGTAAATTTATTAATGTATATAGCAATACACATTAGCTGTATTCAGTTTACAAGAAAGCAGTGTTTTTCTGGAAGTCTTACCCATCAGTATGCACGCATGACACGGCCATAAACACTATGTTTCTACCAGAATGCCTCAGCGGTTGCATTTCTCTGAGATATTTGATCCTTTTTAAACTTGATATCATGCTTTTCCATAAGTAACCGTCTGTTATTATCAGTTTTCAGAAACCTAAGCCCCATTTCTTTCAAGATCAGCCTTAAAGTCTCTGCACAGCCTTTGAAATTAATAGCTTCGATCAACTTTTTTCTCAAATCATTTACAGTTGGAAGTTCTTTTTGAAAATTTTATATCATATTACAAATAACACAGTAGTCAAAATCATCAAGTCCCAGCCGAAATCTACTTTTAGGTTGGTGGTGGTTGGTGGAAACATTTATTGACTTATTGTGTTTTTTTTTCGTTTAAGATATTACTCAAAGTTCGTCGAGAAATCTCTGTAGCTTTTGTAACACGGTCCGGTTTTTTCTAAATAACTACCATGGTCTCTTTTGAAGACATTGACTTCATTTAAGAAATAAAGGTACACATTAAATACCAGTAGACGTGCTTGTGACTTAAGAGGCTTTCCACGTTTAAATTTATCCATTCTGGAAGAATTCCTCTGAAAGAAAGTGGCATGGGCAGAGTTCGGCATATTTTTATTTATTTGTTGTATTATTGCATTATGTACTAATGTACTTTATAATATTATTTATTCCTATAGCTATTTGTTTATGCATGGCATGGGTATCTTTCTATTAAATTTATATAAGCCTAAATCTGATTTTTAAAATGTTTTTCTAGTACTTAATATGTATTTAACGTAGGTATTTTTAATTTTTTAATATTTAAAAACCGTGTAAAATGTAAGTATATTTACCTATTTTACTAAATAAACTATTTAAATTTGAATAAGATAATTAAAGTTGAAATTAAATTCACCTTTGAAAACAAAACCAAGAAGGGTGTGTAATAGCAGCCCTATATAATTCCACACAGAGAAAACACGTTCAGTCACCATCAAAATATAAAGACGACTGACGGACTTTTGGCTAACCGGCGACCGCCGCTGACCGTCTGAATTGTTTTCGATTGTGTACACATGATATTCACTCCTATTCCTTTCACACAAGGTGCAAAATGCAAGTGCATTGTTTAGGGCTCTTACAATTTAATGATTCAGGTGTTTCCGGTAATATCTACGACAATTAGCGAAGATCTGCATACGTATTATTAATTTGGGAATGCTTTACAGCAGTGGAACAGTATATATACAGGACTGACAATGATGAAAAAGAGAAATATCGAGAAATATCATCAACAGCAATCTTATTTCCACAAAACTTTCATGTAACCCTTTTGTCACCTTTGCTGAAATAAATGAAAGTTACTCTCATATTAACTCTCTGTTTCGGGAAAGGCACATGCAAAATTACATTAAAACATTAAGTAATAGTGATACGCATTTTGAAACATAAAACATATCATAGTGATATTATAATTAATAGTTCTGCTTATTGCATAATTATTTGAAAATAAAGGTGAAATACCTCATATTCGATGTTTCGGCATAGATAAATGGCCGAAAATATTGTAATATAGACCGTCATATAAATATTACTATGTGTACACACAGGGCGCGAAAGTTTAAAAGTATTTATAAAATATAGCAGATTGTTTTTCTGTATAAGATTCGATCAAGAACATTTTGATAGTTAAAGATCTTCATGGTAACCGAGCCTGACGGCTTAACGTGATCACAGTGGCAAAAAAGGCAGTTATATAGATACTATTTTGAAACTATTGTTGTATATAAAGAAGCCTCGTTATATACAACAATAGTTTCAAAATAGTTCATTGTCAGCCGACAATTAACACAATTAAAATATGGTACTTACCATAGCGTTATATCCACACTTACTTGAGTGTTATTTGATAATACGGGCTTTAGAAGATACCCGTCGATATCTACTCCCCTTAATCTTGGTTGCTTGATTTTAGTCTTTCGTGACAGGAATGTTATCGGTGGATTAATGACTTCTCCGTCCATTCTGATATGGTCAGCTTAAGCGCGACGATCGGTTCGAGAGATATTGACTTCGATTTCGCAAATCAACAGAATTTATTTTATATGTTATTATCCGAAATGCAGTTGTATTATATTACTAAGTGTTTAATAAGCGTATAAAGCTAAGCGAAAGCTAAAAGCAAAGAGTTTCCTAAAGACAGTAATGGAGCCAGATCATATTTATATATATATATTGAATTACATAATATGTTATATTGCACGTAATAGAAGCGAACCTCTTTTCAGGTACTGGGTATTAATGCAAAATACTCACAGTTTTTTTTTCGATTATGTTTTCAGGATCAACAAACATGCCTGCAAAGTAAAAAAAACAAGCCAGCAAAAATGTTTGGTTTCATTAAACATTTTCTAGGATTAAAAATGCGCGAGTCCTTACCTTGTAAAACAGTCATTATTTTTCACCTTACATAAATTTTTATTCCCGGTGAGGACACAATCTCACAATGTTTAGGTAGATGTTTTCGTTCCAGGTCAGAGGTAGGTACTTCTAATTAGATCACGTAAGGGCTGGCTACTAAATTATTACTTTTATCTACTTGTTTGTGGAGAAAGAAAATGTCTGCCAACGAATAAGGGCTCTGTACGATATCGACAGAACCCATGATGAAATATTATATTTGTTTACGACTGATGTAACGGGAAAATCAAGCAACATATTTGTTACATTTTTAATTTTAATTCATTTTCTCTGGTCTTCTTTGGATTTACATTTTGATTATCAATTTGTTTTCTAGGAAATTCAGCCCATCGTACTATCGCGTGTGTGATTGTGAAAACTGTATTGTAGATGCCGTATTACTTACGTCCACTGCCCAGTCGGAATCTTATGATTATCTACCTGAGTAACTAAATGTTCTTAGGCTTTTTTATTTTATATAATTTATATTCACTGGCTATTATAAAGCTATTTCAAAATCACACCAATTTTAAACATATTTGTAGTATATAATGATTAGTGGTTCATGGGATTAGATTCATGTATAGGTACCCTAAAATTGTTTGTTCCACTTGTGATCAAGGAGAAAATAAGCGTTGGGAAATTGATGATCGATACGCCCCCGTTTGCTTCCTTCTTATCTACAAATGAAGCGAAGGAGCATGCGTAAAATATTAATCATAGATTTAAACCTCCAATATCGCGCCCAATCTAACGATTCCGTCATAAGCCTGTCTCTGCTCGTTTCCTTTGAATACAATCAAATATATATTATTTACTACTGTTTCCTTCAATACCTTTAAAGTTATATTGAAATTTATTTCCTTTTTACAATTATTCGTCGCTTATTATTAACGAGAGAATGATTCGACTTCAAACATTGGATTTAAGACTGTTTAATTACTTTTCGATTCAAATAGATGATTGATTGCGTTGCCGATACTCAATACCTAAAACCCTTCGGAAGGGCTGCCACGGCGAAGTTACGATTTCATTAATTGGGACGAAGTGTGTGTATTTTAGTTGGAAAGTTTATTTTGCTCAGTTTATTGGATTTCTACAAAGGGAGTAGGCCTTTTAGGGGTATTATTAATGATCTATATTATATTGTCTTATTCTTGTGTCTTGGAACTGTACAAGGAGTTGCTAGGCCTTACTGCCTACTGTCAAATTTTTCAACTCTTCTTGTTAGTTTATGCAAACTTTGAGATATTAAAAGTACGATAATTATTTAAAATTTGTCTCCTATTGACTCTATTAGCTAGACTGAATGACGACGCGACATCTACTGCTGGACACACTGGACACCGAGTGGACACTGTGCGGCGAGTTGGCAGTGGTGGATCCTTTATGCTGCTGCCTCGGCCTTTAACACTTCGCTGAGTAATATCCTTACCTATCACGTGACAAAACTTTGAACTATCGTGCTGTGTTATTTGTGATCGTTAGTTCAATATTTGTTAAGCTCTCCGCTATAATTTAAATTCGAGAAAAATAATATGTTATGAGGTTGTAGATTTCCAGAAGCACGTTGATTTTATCATAATAGCTTACTATATTTTTTTCTAGCTGTCATGATAAAATATATTCAAATTAGAAATTATAATACCAATACTGACTTTTGCTGTTTCATAAAATATTAAACTCAACAGAAAATATTTTTTTTTGCTCTACTCGAATCTTCCATTCAAAAAAATTGCTTAGGTGATTCAGATATAACTCTAAAGTATTTTTGCTTGAAAGGTTTCGCGTCATTCAACCTCGAAGGTTTTTGCATTTACGCTAGTAATAGAGTAACAACACATCATAACTTCACGCCTCTATTCTCGAAGGGGTAGGCAGCGGTGTATTACTCACCCATATGCAATATGGGCGAGCCTATTGCCATCTACCGGGCAGATTGTTAAGTGAGCGATAATGAACATTTTATAATACGCCTTCGAAAAGTCAGAGGTGTGTGCCCAGAGTACCTGGGGATCGAACCCGAGACCATCGTCTCGGCAGTCCGTTACGTACGCCACTGGGCTATCGCTATCTAATAGTAATAGAGTGAATACCAGTAAGCTGGAAATTCACCTGGACAGACCTTTACCATGTTGAACGCTAATTAATTGGCAGTCAATATGCTATACTTACTGTTTTATTTAAATATAAATTTACACAATATCGTTAATTTATCAACCCAGCAATGTCTACCAATAACGGTATTTATTTTGTTATAAACATTACCTACTATCTCGTTAATTTATCGCTTGACTAAAACCGGATAATTGATTCAAAGCGAAAATTAAAACTATCTGTTAAGTGTACATTAAAAGGTGTGTTTATTCAATGATGTGCTTCAATTCATTGTTTTATAATTGGCAATAATTTTTTAACCTTAAGAACCTTAATTTAAACACCTTTCAATAAAAATATTTCAATAAAATTATAGAGAAATTCGAAACAACGAAACTTTAGTATTATTTGACGATAACAAAACCGGATTAAAATTAAAGATTCCGCCCTAATAAAACGACGGAGGTGTTTTTGCACAGAGTGAAAATATATTTAATTCTTTTTCAACATAACAGGTAATGACCATAGTGAACATGGCTAAAAAGGCGCTACTGGAACAAATAAAGTATTATTTTGATACAATTACAACACACTCCCATATCAAAATATCTATATTAAAAAAAAAAACAAAAAAATAATGGAGCAAGACACCACACACTTTACAATTCTGTGAGGCCGAATTGCTCTAAAAATCTATAGTGCTTTTGACAATTCAAGCCTTTTGTCAATATATCAGCAGGCATATCATTTGTATTCAAATAGTTTATTGTCACAAACTTATTTTCAACAGCACTTCTGATAAAATGAAATTTTACATCTATGTGCTTGCTTCTCTTATGCAGTACAGAATTCTTAGTAAGTTTTTGTGCACTCTGGTTATCATTGTATATCAATACTGGTAAATTATTCCTACAATTCAATTCCAACAGCATATTCCTTAAGTAAATAGCTTCCTTGCCAGCCTCACAAATAGCCACATATTCAGCCTCAGTGATAGATAAGGCTATTGCAGACTGTTTCTTACATTCATATGAAACTACACTACCTGACATTTTAAACATATAACCTGTGTATGATTTTCTATCTGTGCTATCTGATGCCCAATCAGCATCTGCATATCCATGCAAATCTAAATTATCTTTTACATATTTTAAACCAAAATGTTTGGTTCTTTTTAAATACTTTAAAATATGCTTTACATGTTTCCAATGAGTCTTACTAAAATTATTATTGAATTGACTAAGGTAATTAACTGCATAGCATATATCTGGACGGGTAAGCATAGACAAATATAGCAAACTACCTATCAACTGTTGATATGGATACTCAGTTGAGCATATATCTTCCTTTGCAAGCTTTAGATTTACCTCAATAGGCGTGCTAACTGGGTTACAATCTTTCATGTGAAATTTATTCAACAACTTATCCACAAATGCTTCCTGGTCTAAACTAACTACATTGTTTTCTCTTCTAACCCGCATACCTAAACATTGTCTTATTTCTTCTAAATCTTTAATTTTAAACTTTGATTTTAATTCTGTTTTAAGACATTCTGTTTCATCTTTACAGTTTGAAAATATGAAAAAATCATCGACGAATAAAGCTATAAATGTTTTATACAAATCATTTTGCTTAACAAATAAACAAGGCTCATACATTGACTTTTTGTATTCTAAACCTTGCAAACAGTCATCCACTCGCTTATACCATTCCCTAGCAGACTGTTTCAAGCCATAGATGGCCCTCTTTAGCTTTAAAACTTTATTTTCTCTATCAGGACACACAAAATTATTGGGTAAGCTCATGTATACGCTTTCACTTAAGTATCCTTTTTAATGTAATAAATAATGCTGTGGTTACATCTAGGTGAGTCATATCTAGGTTATACTTAACACTTAAAGCGAACATAAGTCTTAGAGTTGAATAGCGGAGCACTGGTGAAAATGTCTCTTTATAATCTATACCCGCTTTTTGTGTAAGGCCTTTCGCAACCAAACGCGCACGATATCTCACTTTTTCACAATTATCTATTTTCTTTTTGAAAACCCACTTACACTTTACCACTGTAGCTTGAGCTGGTCTTTCCACCACTTCCCATGCTTTATTCTCCTCGAATGATTTCAGTTCTTCCTCCATAGCTTTGCGCCATTCATGTGATTCTGTCCCATTTAAAGCCTCTTCATATGTTATCTGGTCTCCAAACAAATCACCATTTGGATCAACACAAATATTGCTGCAGCCATATCTATCTGGCTTCTTTCTAAGTCTAACCTCCTTTTCTGGTTGAACTGACTCAGCAAAATCTTTCATCTCACTCACAGGTATACTATCATAAAACTCATCTGAAGAGCTTTGGGTAATGTCTACCTCTTCTATGTAGGCGTTATCATTATCACATATCACTGTATTTTCAGATTGGTCCAAGTCTGAGCAATCAGAGTCAGCGTGATGATCTGTGTGGCCTGATGATGACTCTTGTTGATCAGTTATTACTGCTTGCATCATTTCTGGGTCATCCTTGGGCTCCATAATGGTAACATCCTACTCGTAATCACTTTCTTTGTTACTGGGTTATATAGTCGGTAACCATTCACATTGTCAGTGTACCCAACTAGGTAAAGTTTTTCTGCCTTCTTATCCCACTTGCATCGCTTTTCCTTTGGGATATGACTCATCACAACACTACCAAAAATCCGTATATGGCTCACATTTGGCTTTCGTCCTGTCCAAAGTTCATATGGAGTCTTCTTGTCTAATCCTGAAGCAATAGTTATATTTTTTAAATAGACAGCTGTGTGAACTGCTTCTGCCCAGAACTTTTTCTCAAACTTAGCATCGAAGAGTAGACACCTGGCTCTCTCTACTATGGCGCGATTAGACCTTTCGCACATACCATTTTGTTCCGGGCTATAGGAATTTGTTCTCTGGTGTATTATTCCACACTGTTTTAGATAACTTTTCATTTCGTTTGAACAAAATTCTGTGCCATTATCTGTTCTAAATGCTTTAATACTGGTACTCATTTGCTTTTCCACCATGAGTTTGAACTCCTTAAAGCAATTAATAACTTCACTTTTGTTCTTTAGAAAATAAACAAATGAAATTCTGCTATAATCATCCACGAATAGCAAAAAATATCTGGACATACCAATTGATGCATTCTCCATCGGGCCGCACACGTCAGCATGGACTAAATCAAGGACTTTTTCGCTTCTGTGACTGCTATGTGGAAAAGGCAATCTGGTTTGTTTGCCTTCACAGCAAACTGTAAAATTAAATTTGCTGACCTTAGCTTTGTTGTTGTACTTCAAGCCTTCTACTGTCCCATTCCTCATGGTATCCAAATCCTTGCTGTTGATATGACCGAGTCTTCTGTGCCAAATTACATCAGTGGTCGCTGCGGCAGCTAACAGAACATCTGACTTGATGACTAATTTGTATACTCCATTCACCAACCCTCCTACACCAATCAGCACACCCTGCCGATTTCTAATGTAACAATATTCGTCTTTGAAATTTACTTTGTTACCGTTACTTATCAGCTGGCTGACGGACAATAAGTTCGTCGTAAGATTAGGAACGCATAGCACGTCTTTGACAACAATATCATGATATGCATTGTCAACAACCGTCGTGATATGTGTATCTCCTGAACACAATACAGGCATAGTTGTTTTGTTTGCAACTATAATCTCCTTTGTTTTCAAGTTTTGTGACTCGTTTATTATTTTATCCTGGCTGATCATCACGTGATTGCTGGCTCCAGAATCTGCGTCCTATCGGCGGGACATGGAGCGCACTATATAAATTACTGTAAACAACTTGTAAACATATGTTCACAAAATAAAGAGATTTGATTTGATTTGATTTGATTTGAGAATCAATGTACCATTCGGCTCTGCCGAAACTGCCATTTAGAAATACTGCACTAAACGCATTTACAGTTTTTTCTTTCGTTTGTGGACACTGATTTTTAAAATGGCCGATCTGTTTACATTTGTAACACTTAATCGCTTTGGCAGGTTGGGTTGATGTTTCACCAGTCCTGCCATGTTTTATTTGCTTTTTTTGTTTCGAACCTTTCGTCAAAAAAACACTCTCTGGTTCATTGCTACTCACATCCATAAGCTTCGTTTTAATGACGTCAGCAGTTATGACGATTCCAGAGTGTTCTATGGCCAACAACACCGGCGAAAATTTGTCGGGCACACCCGCCAACAATAATGATCCTACCCACTCATCATTTATCTCGAAGCCGGTTCCTCTCAATTTATGTGCTGTATCGATGATCTGAGTTACGTATGCTGTCATCGATTCACAGCTTCCCAGACGGATTGATATCAAATGCCGCAACAAACTAATCCTGCGTGTTAATCCTGAGTCATCGAAAAGCGATTTAAGTTTTTTCCACATTCCATGCACTGTAGATTCGCATTTTATATATACAAGCTTGGATCAATCGTCATCACTAATTTCGCTTTTGCCTTCTGCTCTTCAACGCTAGCTGTTGCGCCGCCATTTGAACCGTCTTGCTTGTTGATATCGACTCCTTCCAAAATTAAGAAATTTTGCACAGCAAACGCCCACTCATCGTAATTTTCACGTCCCTTGAGTTTAGGAACATTAACAATATAACTTGCAGCCATTTCTAATCACAAAACTTATTTATTTTTACAAAAAGCTGGGACTGGGCCCATAACCTAATAAAACGACGGAGGTGTTTTTGCATAGAGTGAAAATATATTTTGTTCTTTTTCAACATAACAGGTAATGACCATAGTGAACATGGCTAAAAAGGCGCTACTGGTACAAATAAAGTATTATTTTGATACAATTACAACACGCCCTAATCATAAAAATATCTTTATTAAAGTTATTTATAACTTTAAGGCAACCCTTTAAACGGTAGATGGAATTAAAGGACATCTAAAATTAAATCGTCAAGGTATTTTGTAATCATTATCTTTTTGTGTTGGACCCAATTAGTAGGTGGAGCTGCGCACTGGTTGGCCCCGCCATGTTGCTCGCGTGAATAATCTGCCTTTGATCTTTATATTTATAATTATCTGTAGTATACGCTATTTGGCGGTGACTAAACTGATGTGATTGGTTTTCATGTTAGTGGGGCAAATCGTAGTCTGCGTAATTTAAGAAATATTTGTTTCAAATTTGACAGAGTAGTGGCAGGATAATTATCAATACAATGTTTAACTTTATACGAACCATTGGAACGCGAGTCATACCCACAAACCTTGAGCTTGGTACACCTAGTGTGTACCAATCTCGAGGCTTGTAGGTACATACTCAGCACCCAGTGTTAATAATTGCATAAATAACATTACCGTGGTAGTGACCTACCGATGAGTATCCAAGCTCATGATAGTACACCAAAGAATAGACTGTACATAACAAAAAGACAAATTCATTAACAGTTCAATCATTTCATCTATGTAATCAGAGTTATTCTTAGCGCGTGTCTTTTAAAGCGATCCCAAAAGAACATTATCCGTAAAATAATTTAATGAAGTGAGGAATGTCCAACGAACTAAAGAAGGATTTAGGGAACCAAAACAAACGTATTTATCAGGGTGCATTCAATACCGTTTATCTGAATAGTTTCAATTCCCCATAACACTTGCAGTTACCGTTCCTCACGAGCTGTAAATTGAACGTGGTACTGAAGTTTTAGTATTTCCTGGAGGTATTTTTAGAGATCTGAAACTCGCATAGAAAAACGTACATATGTATAAATACTTGAAAAATTTAAGAGATTTTGTTGCTCTGATTGACACAGGCTCTATTTAAGAAAACGTCGGCAGCACGTCACTATCAGGCTAAAAGGACCTAAGTAAAGGAGTGAAGAGAGAAATTCTTCATGTCTTACACCCACTTATACCTACTCTGCCTACTCAGCTACGATAGGAGAGCTTCTAAGGAGCAAAATACATAACGTTATTGTGCTCGATCAACCCACCTGGTTTATTTAGCTTATAAAGCTGTCCAAGACTCGGTACGTCAAATATCTTGACATTTGTCTTAGCTGCAAGAAGAAGAAGAACTATGATAGAAGACGTAAGATAAGGAAGCATTTCGAGCTTATGCGCTGTCAAGCGCAGATTGAAGTTCTCGGAAATTATATTAATTATTTGCTTATTGCAATATAATATTCTACCACATTCACACAACACCATCTAGTCCCAAACTAAGCAGAGCTTGTACTATGGGTACTAGATAATGGATAAACATACATATATACTTTTTTTTTTGTAAATACCTGCATATTATAAATAGAAACACCCAGACCAAGACAAACATCCATGTTCATGCACATAAATGTTTGACTTGAGCCGGAATCGAACCCACGACCTTCGACGTAGCAGTCGCTTACACTCTCGCTACGCCAACCGGCCGTCAATATATGTACAGTATTTTTTGTTTGAAATTTTGATCTTATGTTGACTTGTTGTTGATTCGGTAATATTACTAACCGTCCAATACTGTGACCAAATTTAACATAACATAACTTCACGCCTTTTATCCTCGAAGGAGTAGGCAAAGGCAAACGCTGGCAACCCTAGCAACGTAAACAAGTTCAGAAGAGTTTCTAGTAAATTTAAATTATAAACATTTAGAAAAAGTATATAAAACTGTGTTAAGAGTTGCATACATAACCTCAACGTTGTGCTCCAGGATTTCGTCGTCATCTCCAAGGCTGAAACTGTGAGTTGAAACATAATAAGCACTTGAAAGTTTCGTTACCAAAATTTCAAACATCACTCACACATACAAGATATCAGCTGATGACCAGCTGTTTTATGTAGTGTATTTAACACACTCATACACTAACATAAACAAACGACTGACGAAACTGATTTTGACATCCAGCTGAAGCACAATATTATTTATTTTGGACTACCCTCAACGACCTTTATAAATTATTTTCATTCACTCTATTAAACTGACATTCTCGATTAATGCAGCTATATTGACCAGAGACAAATAAACTTGACGATTAATAATCTATACTATAACTAACGGATGACATTTTTTATTTGGAGTATTGTACGATAGAGGGCGTTATTATAATTTTTTGGATCTAAAATGGAATATGATAATATAACCTTGAGAAACCCACAACGACGAAATAAGTCTGACATGGATGTATCTGAATTCGATCTAGATGATACAATTCTCAGTTCTACCCTTTATGATAGTCTAGAATTATCAACAAAGAGTGTTCCTGAGTCTTCGAAAACAAGTTCTACAGATCTTCAACACCTACACCAAAAACTAACTGTCCTCCAAAACGAAAATGCCAGCGCTCATGAGGAGATCGAAAATCTTAACCTTGAATGCTCCAATCTTCGCAAAGAACTAATTAAGAAAGATAAGCAAATTAAATTTCTCAAAAGGATTGCCAGCAGTTCAAACACCAGTAGCCCGGCCGGTTTAACACCGAGTCGCCGATCTGCCTCGCCTTATATGAAAAATCTCACTAATGTGAGGATGAAAATATCACGATTTTCACCACTAAACAATCCCAAAACAACAAGGCCACATGAAACACCAAAACGTCATATACAGCTATCACCTAGCCGTCTAATCTCGAATCCACATTTAGAAAATATCCCTCGAAACCAGTTAAGTACATTATATTTAAAGGAAAATACAGAGGAAAAAAATAATACACTGAAACCAGAATGTAGCATGTCAACTTTTGAGAAATTCCAACACACAGATGGCGCCACAGGTAGCAAAATGAAGAAATTGTTTATTATTGGAGATGGGCAACTTCGTAGTTTAACCTCACAACTAACCTATGATTATAACAGTAGCAACTATATATTTAAGTGTAAATACAACTTCTTTGGTATAGTCAAGCCATATGCAAAGAGCTATGATGTTATGAAGACTTGTGAAAGCTTGAACAAATCATTAAATAATAATGGTATAATTATCTTGTCGATGTGTTCAAATGATAAAAATCCTTATGAAGTCTTATCCGCTTTGAGTAATTCATTACACATATTGAGACATCATAAAGTATTTGTAATAAATATTCAGTATAATCCATATTTGAACGAACGTTTATTAAATGAAAATATAAAATTGTTACTAAAATCCTATTCTAATTGCCAATTTGTAGAAATATTGTAAACATAAATCCCATGAAGTTTATTAGGAGGTTAAGCTTTAAATTGCTTGTTGAACTTGCATTTTTAGATTGTTATAAACATAAAATAAAGACACAGACAACTTACAAGGACACTAATGCTTCATCTAAAATTTGCAAATATAATACGTGTAGACCAGTCATCAGGGCGCCTAATTTACCAAAAGAATTCCCAAAAAAGGGGACTATTCCGTACTATTTCCAGTCTCAACCGAAGTTGAATGAGACATATAACTTGAAAATAGCTTCGAACAATTTACATGTTGATACTTTTAAGAAGGGAACAATACCGTATTACTTTAGTAAAAAAAATGAAAAAGTGGACCAATAAACACAACAAAATTTAGGTAAAAAGGAACTTTTTCGTGCCTAAAGTTGAATCGAGTATAATTTTATTTCCTCAGAATATAGCAGGTGCAATTAATAAAAGCGAGGACATTATTTTTGCTTTATCAGAGTTTGCGAAAAAATCGAACGATATCGATATACTATGTTTCACTGAGACTTTCATTAAGAAAGGTACGGAGCATTTATTAAAAATACCAGGATACAAAATGGTTGCGTCGTTCTCCCGCAACGCAAAAAGAGGAGGTTCTTGTATCTTGATCAGGAATGATTTCGATTACAAAACATTAAAATGTTTACCTAACCTTGCCTGTAATTTCCATTTTGAATACTGTGGCGTTGAGCTATTATCACAAAAAAATATTGTCATATGTATATACAGAACTCCAACTAGTAATCCATATGCTTTCATTGAAAAAATTGAACAGCTGTTATCAAAACTGTCGTATCGTTCAAAGAAAATAGTTTTGTGTGGTGATTGGAATTTGGATACTCTTAGGCCAAGTAAAAGTTGTTTAGAACTTATAAACACATTAAAAAACTTTGACATACAAATACAAATCAGGTTACCCACTAGACAGCAGGCATGTATTGACCTATTTGCCAGTAATGTGAAACACGCTCGAGCTGAAGTTCACTACTTGCGGCTTTCAGACCACGAGACAGGACAAACATTAACAATTACAACCAATATTAAACGCCATAAACATTGTTGGTATGAGGAGGTCAGAAATTTTAATAAACAAAATGTTGACAAATTTTGTTACTACATATCATCATTATCATTCTCGGATGTCTATGAAAAATGTGATGTAAATGAAGCATTTGAAGAATTTCACAGTTTGTTTGCACTATTTTTTAATCTATGCTTTCCTACATTTAAAGTAAAAAAAACAAATAAAGTGGATAAAAGTAGTTGGTTGACAAAAGGTCTGAAGAAGTGTTGTATAAAAAAAAGAATTCTTTATTTAAAAGGTAAGCAAGTAAGTGCTGATAAAAAGAAAAATATTAGATTTTACAAAAAATACTGTAAAATTCTTAAGAAATGTCTACACAAGTCAAAGCAATTAGAAAATTATAAATATATTAACAATAATAGTAATAAATGCAAAGCGGTGTGGAAAATTATAAACCAAAATATTGGAGCCAATAAAAAAAATTCAGAAATAGACAAAATATTACACAATAAACATTTACATACGACTGCAGATGACATAAGTAATTTATTTAATTCCTTTTATGTTGACTTGACTAATAATAATGACTTTAAATATAATATTGACGATATAAATGAAACTATGGACATGAACAAAGTAAAATTAAATTCAATTTTTTTAAGGCCGACAGATCCGATTGAGATATTTAGATTAATTCACAATCTCAAAAATACTTACTCCGTAGGTATTGATGGTATCAACACAAAAATGATAAAGCTCTGTGCACACTGGATATGCGAACCATTGAGCTTCATCATAAATATGTCATTCCAACAAGGTATTTTTCCGACGATCCTTAAAAAGTCAATTGTTAAGCCCTTATATAAAAAAGGTGAGCCGACAGATATGAACAATTATCGTCCAGTTACCCTTATACCAGTTATATCAAAAAATTTTGAAAAGGCTATGTTAAAAAGAGTTCATGACTTCGTTTTGAAGGAAAGAATACTAAAAGAAGAGCAATTTGGTTTTAGAAAAAACAGTAGTACTTCACTAGCCTGCTTCAATCTGATTAAAATAATTACTGAATGCATTAATGATAGAATACCTGTAAGGACATTATTTCTAGATATGAGTAAAGCGTTCGATTTTGTTGATCACAAACTGTTGCTCTACAAGCTAGAAAAGTACGGAGTACGCGGAATCGCTAATGATTGGATTAGGAGCTACTTAGAGGACCGATATCAATGTGTAGAAATATCCAAAATAGAAAATAATAAAAAAGTCACATGTAGATCAAATTTCAAACTAAATAGATTCGGTGTCCCACAGGGCAGCGTACTGTGACCCTTTTTGTTCTTAATCTACATTAATGACCTACCTAATATTACACACCACAGAACTATTTTATTTGCAGATGACACGACACTTATTATCAAATGTGACAATAAAGAAACATATGAACATGACATCAATTTGACGCTTAACAAGACAATTAATTGGCTACTTAACAATAATTTAAAAATTAACGTTGATAAAACGCAAGTGATACAATTTCTAAATTATAGGAGGAAACATATTGACATAAATGTAAATTATAAAAATAATAAAATACAAGAGGTTAATACAGCGAAATTTCTTGGTCTGATGCTCGATAAGCACTGTAACTGGAAGGCACATGTTGAATATGTTTGCAATAAACTTGATCGGTTCGTATTTGCTATTAAACGTTTACGACAATCAGTGTCAACGGAAGCGGCTCTCAGTGCATACCACGGATACGTGTCGTCGGTGCTGTCATATGGTCTCATGCTATGGGGGAACTCTGTTGAGATTGAAAAAGCATTTCGGGTGCAAAAGAAATGCGTGAGAGCTATTTGTGGAGCTTGGTTTACAGACAGTTGTAAGCCATTATTTAAAAAGTTTCACATCCTGCCACTGGTTTGCATGTACATTAGAGAACTCTGTGTTTTTGTTAAACTTCATCCACAATACTTTAGTAAATATTCTGAAACAGTCGGTAGAAACTCTAGGAATAAATTTAAGCTTCTCCGACCTAGGTGTGGTTTGGACATATTTGAGAAGAATGTCTATGTGAAGGCTATAGAAGTGTATAATAAGTTACCAGACACGTTTAAAGAACTACCTTATACTGTATTTAAAAGAAATGTTACAGCGTGGCTAGCGGAAAAATGTTTTATACTTTAAATTATTTTTTGACTTATAAAGAAAATGTTTTATAATTCACTATAATTTATTTTTATGTATTTATTGTTACTGTTCTATAATTTATTTTTATAATTCACACCTAACTTTGAAAAGTCTGAGGTGTGTACCAAAAAATGGCAAGTATTTGCTCATAATTAAAGCCTCCATGCAGTGGCGTAGGAAGGGGGGGGGGGCGGTGGGGGCGGTCCGCCGCGGGTGCCACCCTTTTTGGGGTGCCACCCATCCAAAAATAGGGGTGACACCTT